>OZ012739.1:661911550-662564050 GCA_963859935.3 Lathyrus sativus
TCATTAATACCTTCATTTTGAATGTATCCTTTTGCCACAAACTTTGCTTTATTTCTTGTAATTATGCCATTTTCATCAAGCCTGTTCACAAATACCCATTTGACGCCTATGACATTTTCATTTTAAGGACGTGGGAAAAGATCTCATACATCATTTATTTTAAATTGATTGAGCTCTTATTGCATAGCAAGGATCCATCCTTCACTAATCAAGGCAAGAATGATGTTTTTTTTGTTCAATATGAGAGATGAATGTTGAATAATAACAAAAGTTATTAACTTGGGAATGCATCCTTACGCACTTTCAATGTTTCCCATTATGTTGTCTAATCGATGATCTTTCGAAATAATCTAATCTTTAGGTAGCTTTGTTGAGGTCTCTTATTTATTATCCTCTTGCCCCCTTTCCTATTTATCATATTTAATGTACTCACTTTTAAGAGGACCTGATTTTGAATCATCATCCTTTACCAAAATCTTCTGTTTAAACACTTGAAATATCAAAATTAGAACTACCTTTCCCCATTTCTCGGGGTCTAGTTTCATCAAAAGCTACATGCACAAACCCGTCAACAACATTTGTTCTATTCTTGAACACCCTATAGACTTTAGTAAATGAGGAATACCCTAGAAAGATTCCCTCACCAACTTTAGCATCAAAAGTTCCTAACTTGTCTTTACCATTGTTTTGAAATAAAGCATTTGCATCCAAAAGTGCAAAATTAAAAATAATATTTGGCTTCCTACGATTAAGTAACACATATGGAGTCTTCTCTAAGATAGGCCTAATTACAACCCTGTTTAAGACTTGACAGTAAGTGTTAACTTCATATGCCTAAAAGCACTTGGGTAAACTCATCTCACTTATCATAGTCTGTGTCAATTCTTCTAAAATACAATTTTTATGCTCTAGAACACCATTTTGTTATAAAGTGCAAGAATATTAGAAGTTGTGGGCTATACCATTTTTGTTGCAAAAGTTTTCAAAATGATAGTTAACAAATTGACCACCATGATTACTTCTTAAAAAAATTATTTTCAAAGAAAATTGGTTTTGGACAAGTTTGAAAAATCAAAAAAAAAATTATAAAATTTTCTTCCTTATGGGCTAAGAATAGGGCCCAATGAATCTAGTATAATTGTCTACAATCATAAAATCATAATAATTTCCTTCTATACTATTAGTCTTTAAATGAGTTAAACCTTCTTATCAACGCTCATGATAATGGAGAGGTCCTCCAATTGGGTGAGGATTCCTTTTGAGACGGTGTAGGCCATTTCCAGTTCTCGCTTCTCTTTATCAACTAAACCCGTCTCTTTTTTTTTTTTTGGCTATGTTGGAAATTTCATATCTTTATCTTAGGGGGGGATATTTTTTCTTGGCTTACACTCCCTGGTTTTTGCTCTATCTCCCATTTCAAATATGTATAAATTTACCTTTTTGGCTTAGGTCTTCCGTGTTCCTATATTGGACGAACTCTTTAGTATTATGTTTGCGGTTTATATGAAAAATTGAAGTGCTTCGACTGATTTAACCTATATGGAATCTCAAATTTTATCGGAAAATTCTACCCTTTCCCTCATGAAACTTTGTGTTGGTACATTCTTGTAGGATATGCTCTCTTGGAGAATTTGAAGGTGTGTACTTTTTATACCTCATGGGATGTAGTTAATAGTGGGAATATGTTGAGTCTCATTAAACTTTATTATTCCTAAGTTAGGTGTGTTCAAATAATCAAGCTTATCCATGACTTGTAGTTTGCCATAAGTTTACTTTTAGGCATGAGTTTGACATTTTTTAAAAACTTTGTTAGTCTGTTAACCTACTCAAAAACATATTTAATTGAAGCATATTTAAATTAGTATTATGATTTATGTTTAAATAGATTAATGTGCTCAAAGACCAATGAGACTCAAGACTTGTTTGAATTGACTTATTTAAATTTATCTTATGACATAAATTAGACAAAACTATTTGTTTTGAGAAAACTTAGGAAAACAACTTAAATCCTTATTATTCATAAGACAACTTATTTTTATAAGTTATCTAAGATATCTAAACTTTATTTTAGTATTTAATTTGACATTTTATAGAATCTCTCACTAACTAAAATATAATTTTCATTTCTCGTTAATAATAATATATTTAAATATGAAAAAAATCTAGATTAATAAGTTTAACTTATAGAAAAGGTCATTAAATTTATAACTTAACTCAAAATGTAAAATATAATATCATTGATAATACTTAAGAGGATTTTTGTGATTTAAACATAGGCAAACTCCTAGACAAAAGTCATTAATAATACTTATAGAAAATTTATATTGATATCAACGGTAGATGGTGTACTTCTAAACACTTTGATGATCAAGTCAATAATTTACTATCTTTTTTAAGAACACCTGTCTAAAATTAAATTTATTAAAACATCTTATAAAACATCCTATCTGACAATCTCTAAAACTCTCTAATGAGTATATCTCTGGAACATATCTACCTTCTTAAAACTTAAAAGAACATATCTCAAAAACTCTAATGTTTATTGGAGTTTTGGCCATTAAAGAAGAGATATCTCTCCTTTATTTGAATATTCCTTTATCTCCAAACCAAATGTAACAAGTTCAACTTAACCATAACTAGAAGGAACAAAAACGAAGGAATATAAACAAAAAGA
Organism: Lathyrus sativus; assembly: GCA_963859935.3. Lineage (NCBI taxonomy): Eukaryota > Viridiplantae > Streptophyta > Magnoliopsida > Fabales > Fabaceae > Lathyrus > Lathyrus sativus. The sequence goes on from OZ012739.1 coordinate 661,914,225, forward strand.
GCATCCATTAAAATATGTGCTAGAATGATAAAAATTATCTCATCTTATGGAATTGAATCTTTCATGCAATTTTTTAGTGTCACTCTCAAATTGTCAGGTCAAATCCAAATACAGTAGCCTGGCAGAATTTGACCCCATTTCGCTGATAATGATAGATGTAGCCTGTTGTGTATTAAGAACCGTTTTTTAGCAAAAAAATAAGAAGAAAAAAAAGGTGGCAAAGTTTATTTGCTTTACCAAAATTAAACAAAAGGAATAAGTCACATGTTCTGTTCTAAAGATAAGAATGAATGTTGGGATGACAACATTATTCATATTTGTTTTTTGTTCTCAAAAAGTTTATGATTTTTTGCGGATAGATCGATATTCAAAATACTTTCTTGAAACATGTTTAACAAAGTGCAATCATAAAAAGAAAGAAAAAGTTCATCGAAGTGTTTTATCTTATGTAAAAATACCAAAGATTTTTATCTAGCTTAACATATTTCACCTGTTCTTAAGTTTTCTTGTTAAAACATATTTTTAGACTCTTTTTTAGCTACATTATACTTTTTATAGTGAATATTTCAGCCATATTCTAATAAATATATATATATATATATATATATATATATATATATATATATATATATATATATATATATATATATATATATATATATATATATATATATATATATATATATATATATATATATATATATATATATATATATATATATATATATATATATATATATATATATATATATATATATATATAACTTTTGTTTTAATTTTTCTCAAAGTTGCCTAGGCCCATTAGATATAGAAAACATATTATTCAAGTTATAATATTTGGCCGAAGTAATGAATGAATAAAAATTCTATTTTTTTTCTTTTACAACTTAGATCTATTTTGTTAGCCAAACACTAATTTAATATTGGTGTTTTACAAATCCATATTCTAAAGACTTAGATGACATCATTTAAGCTTTCTATATGTATATTGATGATGTCATTAATCACACTCATCATCAAATTGATAAGAGATTTCAAACAAAAAAAACACGTGTTCTAGATAGAGGCCTTCTCTCTCTCTAACTTATCATGTTCCGCTCCACCTCCCTTGCGGTTGTGGTTCTTTCTGGGATTTCATAACCCATATCTCACTATCCTTCGAATTTGTGTTTTTTAGTGTTTTTTCCTTCGGTGTGTGGCGGTGGCAAAGTATAACATTGCTGTCTTTCTTTCTTGTTTTCCTTAAAGGCTGTTGTAGGTACTTTGGACTGAGCTTCTGATGAAGGAAAACAAAAGAGAAAGGTGGAAGGAGGTTCCACTATCTGAAGAAGAGGAAGAAGTGATAACGATCAACGATGAAGCTGAAATAGGTGACAAAGTCTTTAATAGAACACTCGTGGGGAGGCTGTGGACTGACAATCCTCTAAACGCGTGTGCTTTCAAGTCAACAACTGAAATTCTGGTATCAGATATGAGATGTCGAAAGAGATGTCATGACACTAATATCTGAACAATTATCAATATATGAACAAGATAAAATGCAGTTAACAATTGTAAATAGACACAAGCAATTGTTAACCCGGTTTGGTGCAAACACACCTATGTCTGGGGGCTACCAAACCAAGAATGAAATCCACTAAACATAATTAGTTTGAAGACTCTCAACAAACTCTCCCTAGTTTACAATCTTCGCACCTAATCTCTACCCGTGTAACTTCTATCTAAGACACTCTCAGATATGAGACACCTCTCACTCCCCCTCAATCACATACATTGATAAAAACATAAAATCAAAAATTAGAAGACACACTTCAAGGACAACACTCGATCTTGCTTAAAAGCTTCAATCAAGAACAACACACTCGTGCTTAAAAGCTTAGAGTGGACAACTTACAACACAAAGAATTCAGTTCAATTCACACATCAAAGTGATGAATGAATGGCTCATAAGAAAACAACTAACAAAAGACTCAAACCCTAAAAAAAACAAAACACAGCTTTCTCAAAATCTTTTCCCTACCTTGCAAGTAGGGTTAGCACGTCTTTAAATAGAAACCATTCTTCATGGGCTTGGGTAAAAGTAATCCATAATTAAAGCTAATTATTCTCCATATCTTTTTGCACAAAAATAGCAACAAACCATTCTTCAAAAAAGACAGAATATACTTTCTTCAAATAATGTCACGCCTTGATTTGCGCAAGCAATCACTTAACAAAGGCACACAAAAGATTGCAGAAAAAACGCAACAGACAAAACATAACATTCTGACTGAATGTTCTGTAAACATATGTTAGGACATCTTACTTGACATCATGAAATAAACCCTGCAACAACAAGAAGAACCACCTGCAGAATGTTAAGATCACATGTCAAGACATCATATAGGACATCTTGTGATAACACCAAGTTTTACCAAAATTGCTGCCAATCACAGAACTAACGAACTCCCCCTTTAGCAAATTTTGGCTAAAACAACCAATTGATCACAAGAGCTACCAGAACACATCAGAGAGCATAACAACAATAGAAAAACACAGAAAAAGCCTAGCATGTCACAAAGAAAAATAAAGCTCTCCCTCATGTTAGAACACATATTGGTTCTTAATAATATCTCTATGTTTTGATGATAACTAATATGAAATTTTGTATTTAAGAATTATATACTCTAAAATTTGCTTGAGAGTTTTTACTACAGATAGTAAAGGAATTAACACTCCAGAAGCAAATCAAAATTGAACACAAGAAATTAGCTAGACTCTGAAGCGCCAGATGCATTCATTAGAAGATTATGATTGCTACCAACAGAAGATCCTGAGCGTAGCCTCTAGAAGATTCTGAAGCAGAAGCTCCAGAAGGATCTGAAGCAGAAGCTCCAGAAGAATTTGAAGCAAGTCAGAAGCATCTGAAGCAAAGAAGAATTTTGTATGAAGAGTTTTTCAAAGCATAGTTTCTACAGAAGATTCTGAAAGTACTAAAGCTGCCAGTACTGAAGTTCTGTTTCAAATATGCTCTAATCTTAAACACGCTGAAAGCACACCTGCTGCAGAAGACTCTGATTCAGCAAGACTCTGATCATCATTAGAAGACTCTGACCCAATTAGACTCTGATGAATTTGCTGAAAGCTGAAGAAGAAATATTCAAAGAATATATCCGTTGGAGTGAACCAAACGTCTCTTTCCTTATTTATGCTAGACACAAGAACACAGACAAAAAAGATTTTTCTATGCTTTCTTCTTCTAGGAAAGGTCACTTGATGTGAAGACAAAAAAGCTCAGACCTTTTGGACACTCTTCTCAACGTGAAGCCCACCTTGGATCAGCTGCCTATAAAAGCAAGACTCCACCAAATTCTTCAGTTGACGTTTTGTTGAAAAGAAATCAAATATTCAAGCTCTCATACTTTCATATTCATTCTAAGAATTTATTTCTTTGTTCTAAATAGTTAAGTGAAAAATCACAGTTGTGATAAAGCTTTATAGATGCAATCTTAAACACTTGTATTGATTTTACATTTGATTGTAAACCTTAAGAAGATCCAGTGAGGATCAGTAGTTCTTGAGAAGACTTTGAACAATTGTTCTAAGTGTTAACTATTGTAATCATTTGATTTAATAGTGGATTAAGTCCTTGATTGATAAAGGCAAATCACTCTAGGAAGGGTGGACTGGAGTAGTTGAGTTCAACGAACCAGGATAAAAATACTTGAGTTTTTATTTCTAAGTTTTAATCTTTCATACTTATTCAACCCCCCCTTCTAAGTATTATCTCACCTTCACCTCAGACCAAAGTTCCAGAGAACCATACCATAACACCAGAAAAAAATACTCCCCCTTAACCCAGAAACAACACCAACAACACAACATCTCTCATACTACTTCTCCCCCCTTTTTAGCCATAATTAAAGAAATCTCACTTCATCACCAACAACAGAAATGAACTCCATGACCTCTCTTAAAAGCATCCTTGCCCAAATCTCTCTCAAGAGCAACTCTTCTTTGGTACACATACTTTCACTTTGGCACATTATCAATAGAGTGGAAAGAAACATTATCAATACTTTCACTCAGCAATAATTGCTACAAATCCTCATAAATGCAAATCCCTAATTTTCCTCTTAAATTTTCAAATTGACTAGCATCCAATGCCTTAGTGAAGATGTCAGCTAGCTGCTTCTTTGTAGCAACATGTTCTAAGGCAATGATCTTGTCTTCAACAAGCTCCCTTATAAAGTAATGGAGAATATCAATATGCTTGATCCTACTGTGTTGAATATGATTTTTGGAGATGTTTATAGCACTTAAATTGTCACAATACAATGTCATGACATCTTGTGTGACATTATATTCAGTCAGCATTTGTTTCATCCATACCGGTTGAGAACAGCTACTTCCAGCGGCTATATACTCAGCTTTAGTAGTAGACAGAGAGACACAATTTTGCTTCTTGCTGAACCATGATATAAGATTTTTCCCTAAAAAGGAGCAACCTCCTGATGTGTTTTTCCTATCATCAGCATTTTCAGCCCAATTAGTATCACAATACCTAGATAACACATATCCACATCCATGAGTGTATAACATTCCATACTCACTTGTTCCATTAACATACTTCAGAATCCTCTTTACTTGATTGATATGACTCACTTTGGGTTTAGTTTGTTATCTAGCACACACACCTACAACAAAAGTAATGTCAGGTCTGCTTGCTGTAAGATATAACAAGCTCTTTATCATACTTCTATAGAGACTTTAATCCATATTTACACCCTTTTCATCTTTAGACAACTTAATATGAGTATGAGCAGGTGTTCTTTTGTGATTGACATTCTCCATCCCAAACTTCTTAACTATATTCTTGGCATATTTACTCTGAGATAGGAATATAGAATCTTCCATCTGTTTAACTTGCAACCCAAGAAAATAGGTTAATTTACCAACAAGGCTCATTTCAAATTCTGACTGCATTTTCCAGACAAAATGTTGAACCATCTCATCAGACATCCCACCAAACACAATATCATCAACATAGATTTAAGAAATCATGAACTTTCCTCCTTCTTCTTTAACAAATAAAGTCTTATCTATGCCACCTTTTCTGTATCCATTATCAACAAGAAACTCTGTTAGTCTCTCATACCAAGCTCTTGGAGCTTGCTTCAGTCCATATAGAGCTTTCTTCAACTTATAGACATGATTGGGAAAAGTTGGATCAAGGAATCCCTTAGGTTGTTCCAAATAGACCTCTTCATTTAGGTATCGATTTAAGAAGGCACTTTTAACATCCATCTGAAACAGCTTGAATCTCGGAATGCAGGAAACTCCTAAAAGTAATCTGATGGATTCAAGGCGAGCTACATGAGCAAAAGTTTCATCAAAGTCAACCCCTTCAATCTGAGTGTATCCCTGAGCAACCAATCTGGCTTTATTTCTGGTGACCACCCTTTTTCATCAGACTTGTTCTTGTATACCCATTTTGTTCCAATCACATTTGTTCCTTCAGGCCTTGGAACAAGATCCCATACTTCATTTCTCTTGAATTGCCCTAGCTCTTCTTGTATGGCATTGATCTAGAATTCATCAGTTAAGGCTTCCTTGACATTCTTTGGTTCAATTTTAGACACAAAACAAGAACTTGTTATGACTTCTCTGGATCTAGTAATGACTCCCTCATTTAGATCACCTATGATAAGATCCATATGATGGTCTTTCTGAATTCTGGTAGAGGGTCCCTTGTTTACTAGTTCAGGTTCAGGTTCTGCATTAGTAGGATTGGGATCAGTGTTTTTGTCTGCAGACTATGCTGAGATATCAAGGAATGTTCCAACATCTTCTAGGACATCAGCCTCCTTATGCACATCATCAACAATAACATTGATGGACTCCATCATAGCTTTAGTTTTGGAGTTGAATACTCTATAGGCTATGATGTTAGTAGAATAGCCCAAAAATATTCCTTCATCACTTTTTGGATCCATCTTTCTTCTTTGGTCACGATCTGCCAATATGTAGCATTTGCTTCCAAACACATGGAAGTATTTGACAATAGGCTTTCTTCCCTTCCATATCTCATACAAGGTAGTCATGGTTCCTGTTCTTAAGGCCACTTTATTATGAACATAACAAGCAGTGTTCATAGCTTCCGTCCAGAAGTGGTAAGGAATTTTTTTTGCATGGGTCATAGCTCTAGCAGATTCCTGGATAGTTCTATTCTTTCGTTCCACAAATCCATTTTGCTGTAGAGTAATGGAAGAAGAGAATTCATGGATAATCCCTTAAGATGAGCAAAATTCAGCAAATTTTTGGTTCTCAAATTCCTTCCCATGATCACTCCTGATTATAACAACATTGCTCTCCTTTTCTCTTTGAATTCTTTGACAGAGATCTTTGAACACATCAAACACTTCAGATTTTACTCTTATAAAATTCACCCAAGTATATCTGGAAAAATCATCCACCACCACATAAGCATACTTCTTTCCACCAATATTCTTCACCTGCATAGGTCCCATTAAGTCCATGTGAAGGAGTTCCAACACTTTTGAAGTAGTGAGATGTTTAATCTTCTGGTGTGACATCCTAGTTTGCTTTCCAATTTGCCATTTATCACATACCTTTCCTTCTTCAATCTTTAGCTTAGGAATTCCTCTGACAGCTTCTATAGAGATGATATTCTTCATCCCTTTTAGATGCAAATGACCAAGCTTTTGGTGCCACAGTTTCACTTCATCTTCTTTGGCTAGAGCATATATGGAGGTGTAACTAGAATCTTGAGGAACCCATAGATAGCTGTTATCCTTAGATCTGACTCCTTCATAATCCCTTCACTCTTTTCATTAGTAACCAAGCATTCAGATTTAGTGAAGTTGGCATTGAATCCTTGATCACACAGTTGACTGATGCTAATCAAGTTGGCACTCAACCTGTTAGAACACAAATTGATTCTTAATATATCTCAATGTTTTGATGATAACATTAATGAAATTTTGTATAGAGAAAATATATACTCTAATTTTGTTCAAGTGTTTTTGTTTCAGATATCAAATAAATATTCATCTGAAGACAAAAAAGAATTCCTCTGAACATTATATAACACAAAGCTCTGAGCGTAGAAAGCGCAACACAGAAGACTCTGAGCAAAGCTACAGAAGACTCTGAAGCGCTACCTACAGAAGACTCTGAAGCGCTACCTACATAAGACTCTGAGCGTAGAGTATAAAGATTCAGTTTATTCAGAAGACTCTGTGAGAACTCAACGCTGCAACCTACAAAGGCTCTGAGAATCAAGTCAACTCTGATAATTCATTCACGCTAAGCACTTTGCTGCAAAACTCTGGATAGAGTGACTCTGATAAAGAAGAATAAGGAACATCGCCAGAGGATCTAATGCAAGATTATCTTTCATATCTGTTCATTTGAAAAGATATTGTTCAAGAAAGATACGTTGTTAAACCCAATGTCTACCAACGACACTATTTCTTATTCATGTATGGCACATGAATTCAGGCAAAAAAGGAATGTTAAATCAAGACGAAAAGTATTTGTCCTTTCTGTCTACATCCTACAGTACTTTCATCTACACACTATTTGAGAAAGTGGGTATATAAAGAAGTTTCCATCAGCACTTCAAGGTTAAGATTTTTACAAGAAGTATTCCAAAAACAATCCAAGGAACATTTGAAAAACAATCAACATAGAAACTCATACAAAAAAAAAACACAAGTACATCAAACAACTTTCTACATCAACACATAAGTTTTATTTGTTCTTCATTTTGTGTAAAAAACACAGTTGTGATAATAGCTTTTTAGAAGCACTTAAACACATTGTATTTTATCTTTGTAAAAGTTCCTTGAGAGACCAAGTTGTGGTCAAGATTCTTGAGAAGACTAAGACAGTTTGTCTTAGTGATATCACTGTAATCATGTTTTGATTTAGTGGATTAAGTCCTCGTTTGAGAGAGGAGAAATCACCTTGGCCGGGTGGACTGGAGTAGTTTGAGTTCAAATGAACCAGGATAAATATAACTTGTTATTTTCTATTGTCATAATTGTAACCCCCCTTCTAAGTGTTTTCATACCTTCAGTTGGTATCAGAGCTCCGGATCTGAAGTGCTATCACTTAACAGTTACAGAGAAAAATCCAGTTGGGAAAACTCTTGATTTATTATGGCTGAAACTTCAACTTCAAACAACAAATATGATGATAAAGATAGAATCAGCACAAAGCTTCCCATGTTTGATGGAGAAAAATTTGATTATTGGAAGGATAGAATAGAAAATTTCTTTCTAGGCTATGATGCTAATCTATGGGATTTGGTCATTGATGGATACATTCACCCCACTAATGGTGAGGGCAAAAAGATTGACAGAAAGTCAATGACTGACCAACAGAAGAGAGATTACAGAAATCGTCACAAAGCTAGAACCATTTTGTTAAACGCTATATCTCATACTGAGTATGAGAAAATCACAAATAGGGAAACATCGTTTGACATGTTTGAGTCATTAAAGATGACACATGAAGGAAACTCTCAGGTGAAGGAGACAAAGGGTCTTGCGCTTATTCAGAAGTATGAAGCCTTCAAGATGGAGGAAGAAGAATCTGTGGAAACCATGTTTTCAAGATTCCAGATTCTGACAGCTGGTTTGAAGGTCCTTGACAAAGGATACTCCACTTCTGATCATGTGAAGAAGATCATCATATGTTTACCAAAAAAGTGGAGACCCATGGTCACATCGCTGAAGCTATCAAAGGATCTTAACAAGATCACTCTAGAGGAACTCATCAGTTCCTTAAGAAGTCATGAGATAGAGATGGAAGAAGATGAGCCTCAGAAGAAAGGTAAGTCTATTGCTTTGAAATCAAATAAAAAATCTGACAATAAAGCTTTTCAGGTACTTGAGGAAAGCTTTGGAGAATCTTCCTCAGATGAAGATGAACTGTCTTTACTTTTCAGAAGGATAAATCAACTCTGAAAGCATAAACAAAAGAAGTTCAGAAACTTCAGAAGACCAGAACAACGTGGGGAATCTTTTGGACACAAAAGACCTGACCAGAAAGAAGTTGTGTGCTATGAGTGTAAGGAGCCAGGACACTACAAAAGTGAATGTCCCAAACTTCAGAAGGAGAAACCTAGAAAGAAGTTTGAGAAAAAGAAGAAAGTCCTGATGGCCACGTGGGATGACTCAGATATTTCTGAATCCTCATCAGAGTCAGCGGACGAATGTGCAAATATGGCACTAATGGATGACGTGGAGGAGCACGAGGAAACATCTGAATCTGGATCAGAATCAGATTCAGAAGAGGTATTTTCTGATCTTACCAGAGCTGAGCTAATTGAAAGCTTATCTGAGATGTTTGAAAACTATAGTAAGATTAGACTCAAATACAAGAAGCTTCAGAGCTATCTTGCATCTGAGACTGATCAGATGAAATCTGAAATTGCTGAGCTAAAAGCAAATAATTTTTAAATAAAAACTGATTTAGAAAAAGCTCAACAAAAGTCTGATTCAGATACTATGTCTTGCTCCAAAAATATTTTAGAAGAGTACGACTATAGTTTTCAGAGGTTCCTGTCCAGAGGCCTAGATAGAAGCAAAATGGCTTCCATGATCTATGGTGTTAGCAGGAATAACAAAAAAGGAGTTGGATATGAATCACCCTCTGGGAAGGATTTAAATCCAAAACCTGTTGATAAGCTGATCACCAATTATACTCCTCTGTACACTCATTTTAAATATGGTCACCTAAATGACATAAAGCACACACGTACAGATCAGATCACAAAAAGTTTTATTAAACCAAAACTTTGTCAGAACACAAAAGTTTTTAAGGGAAAGAAGTTCAGGCAGAACTTCAGACCAACTAACCCCAGAGGACCCAAAAAGATATGGGTACGTAAGGATAAAATAATCTTTATTGCAGATGTCCTTAGCAGCAAAGTTAAGACACCGGCCATGGTACCTGGACTCTGGCTGCTCACGACATATGACGAGAAGAAGGTCTATGTTCCAAATCCTGGAACTTAGGTTTGGAGGAGATGTGAAGTTTGAAGGAAACCAAAAGGGAAAAATCATTGGCTCTAGAACAATTGGTAATGGTAACCTCCCTTTTATCTCTAATGTTCTGCTTGTTGAAGGATTAACAAATAATCTATTGTCCATAAGTCAATTAAGTGACAATGGTTATGATATAATCTTTAATAAAAAATGTTGTAAAGCTGTTAGTCAGAAAGATGGTTCAATCCTCTTTAATGGGAAAAAGGAAGAACAACATTTATAAGATAAATCTTTCAGAACTGAAAAATCAAAATGTTAAATGCCTTATGTCTGTTAATGATGAGCAATGGGTCTGGCATAGAAGATTGGGTCATGTTAGCATGAGACGTATATCTCAGATTAACAAGCTCAATCTGGTCAGAGGACTTCCTAAGTTGAAGTTCAACTCAGATGCTCTTTGTGAAGCATGTCAGAAAGGAAAAATTTCAAAATCTTCTTTCAAATCTAAAAATGTTATTTCTACCTCTAGACCATTAGAGCTACTTCATATTGATCTGTTTGGACCAGTGAAAACTGCATCCATCAGATGCAAGAAGTATGGATTAGTCATTGTTGATGACTACAGCAGATGAACATGGGTAAAATTCCTAAAACACAAGGATGAGTCACACTCTGTATTCTTTGACTTCTACAATCAAATTCAAATTGAAAAGAATTTTAATATTGTCAAATTCAGAAGTGATTATGGTGGTGAATTTGAAAATAAATATTTTGAAAAATATTTTAAAGAAAATGGCATTGTACATGATTTCTCTTATCCTAAAACTCCTCAACAGAATGGAGTTGTAGAACGAAAGAATAGAACATTGCAAGAAATGGCCAGAACAATGATCTATGAGACTAATATGGCTAAACACTTTTGGGCAGAAGCAATTAATACAACATGATATATTCAGAACAGAGTGTCTGTAAGACCTCTTCTGGAGAAGACTCCTTATGAATTATGGAGGAATAGAAAGCCTAACATTTCTTATTTCCATCATTTTTGATGTATTTGTTTTATTTTGAATACTAAATATAATCTGAACAAGTTTGACTCTAAAGCACAGAAGTGTTTTATGATTGGATATTCTGAACGCTCAAAAGGCTACAGAGTATACAATACTGAGACACATATTGTGGAAGAATCAATTCATGTCAGATTTGATGATAAGCTTAGCAATCAAAAGCCAAAGCAGTCTGAAATTTCTGCAGATAAAGAAGTGCTTCTCACAGACTCTGAAGAATCAGAGGCAGAGAGAATTAAAGCAAAAGAACCAGAAGCTACTTCGGATGCTACTCCATTAGCTGCTCAACTGGAAAACTTAACCATTTTTGAAGAAACCCCTCTGAAAGGATCCTCTAGAATCAAAGCTTCTCACCCAGAGGAAATGATTATTGGAAAGAAGGATGACCCCATCAGAACAAGATCCTTTCTCAAATCATCTGGGACATCATTGTTTGGGTTGGTGTCAATTATTGAACCTACCTCTGTGGATGAAGCTCTGCAAGACAATGATTGGATACTTTCTATGCAAGATGAGCTAAATCAATTCACAAGGAATGATGTCTGGAATCTGGTTCCAAGACCAAAAGGATTTAATATTATTGGAACGAAATGGGTTTACAGAAACAAGCTGAATGAGCAAGGAGAAGTCATCAGAAACAAGGCTAGACTGGTTGCTCAAGGCTATAGTCAACAAGAAGGTATTGATTACACAGAGACATATGCTCCTGTGGCAAGGTTAGAATCTATACGTTTGCTTATTTATTTTGCTGCACAAAATAACATCACTCTATATCAGATGGATGTTAAAAGTGCTTTCTTAAATGGCTTAATTGAAGAAGAAGTTTATGTTCATCAACCCCCTGGTTTTGAAAATGAAAAATTTCTAGAACATGTTTTTAAATTAAAGAAATCACTTTATAGCTTGAAACAAGCTCCCAGAGCTTGGTATGAAAGACTGAGTAATTTCCTTCTGGAAAATAATTTTATCAGAGGAAAGGTTGATACCGCTCTTTTTCATAAATCAATTAAGAAGATATTTTAATCTGTCAGATTTATGTAGATGATATTATTTTTGGAACAACAAATATTACACTTGGAAAGGAGTTTGCTGAGTCTATGCAGGCAGAATTTGAAATGAGCATGATGGGAGAACTCAGATTATTTATGGGAATTCAAGTCAATCAAACTCCAGAAGGCACCTACATACATCAGACAAGTATGTGAAGGAGCTTCTGAAGAAGTTCAACATGATAGAGAGTAAGTGAGATAAGACTCCAATGCATCCAACTAGCATTCTAGGAAAAGAAGAGGTAAGTAAAAAGGTAGATCAGAAGCTCTACAGAGGTATGATTGGTCCTCTTCTGTATTTGACTGCTTCTAGACCTGATATTCTTTTCAGTGTTTGTCTTTGTGCTAGATTCCAATTAGATCCTAGAGAATCTCACTTAACAGCTGTTAAGAGAATTATGAGGTATCTGAAAGGTACTACTAACGTGGGTTTATGTTACATAAGATCTGATGAATACAAATTAGTAGGCTTCTGTGATGTTGATTATGCTGGAGACAGAGTTGAACGTAAAAGTACTTTTGGAAGCTGTCAGTTTCTGGGAGGCAATCTTATCTCATGGTACAGCAAAAAGCAAACCACAATAGCACTCTCAACTACAGAAGCAGAATATATTGCTGCTGCTGGTTGTAGTACACAGATGCTCTGGATGAAGAGTCAGCTGGAAGACTATCAGATATATGAGAGTAACATTTCTATCTTTTGTGATAATACTTCTGCTATTTGCCTCTCTAAAAATCTTATTTTACATTCTAAGGCAAAGCATATAGAAATTAAACATCATTTCATCAGAGACTATATTTATAAGGGAATTTTAAGTTTAAATTTTGTTGATACAGACCATCAATGGGCTGATATTTTTACAAAACCCCTTGCTGAAGATAGATTTAAATTTATTCTGAAAAATATTAGTATGGATTTTTGTCTAGAATAAAATTATTATTCAGAAGCAAATTTATTCAGATGAAAAATGATTAATGTCTATACTCTAAAGTGTTGCATATGTTATTTCCTTTGTTACCTTATTTATTTTGTGAAACTCTGAACTAACAAGCTTCAGAGGATCTGAACGCTAGCTAACGTTTCATTTCCTAAAGAGTTTCAGAGACACTTAAACATCAAACACGTGTCACATGAAATCTGAAAAGGTGGAGTGTACAAAGTGAGGCGCCATTTGAGGTACTGTTTGAATTATTGCAATTCTCGTTTTCCCCCCACTTTTGTCAAATCTCATTAAATGCTTGAAATCATTTTTTATTTTTAATTAATGTGATTAATTGCTAAGTGTTGGTTGTGTGTTTTTGTGCCCTAATTTTATCTCTATATATTCCACGATCTCACACGATCTCACACTTTCACTCTCTCTCAAACACCTTATATGCATTTTGGCCTTTTCCATTGTTTTATCTTCTCTTCTAAATCTAAAATAAGATCAGTTCATCTCACAAGTTCTGCTATGGCATCTTCATCATTGTTTCCTCAAAAGTTAGCTTCAACAATGGCTGGGGTATCAACATCAGAAAAGGGTAATGAAACCTGCAAAGCACCAGAACAAACTCTTCTAACACTAGTGGATGATCTAGAAGTTATTTGTGAGTTCATGGTAAACTTTGGATGTATTGCAAATAATGACTTTGATTTGCGTCCAACTGTAACTTTTCAAGGATGGGGCAAGTACTTTGATAGATTGGTTGGTCCCGTTTTTCCTCATTTGGTGAAGGAATTCTGGATACATGCAAAGGTCTACCCCAAGTTCATATATTCATATGTTTTGGGAAAAGAAATCATAATCACTGAGGAGATGATTTGTAAACTGATAGGGTATGAAGAAGTATATGGTGTTTCTCACATTCCTGTAGAACGCGTAGACATGGATGAAGTCTACAGAGATGTTTTCACTTCTGGGCTGTCTTCAAGCAAGATCAAGGATTTGAAGACACACTACAAAATCTGGGCAAAGATTTTTCTGGGCTGTATTCACCATAGAAAAGCATCTAATTCTCCAGACTACATCAACGCAAAGCAGCTGTACTTTCTGTACTGTTTAGGAAACAATATCAAGGTGGATCTACCACACTTGCTATTTGCTCATCTGTGGAACCACGTCAAAATGTCCAGAGAAGAGATCAGAACAAAACATCAGAAGATTAGTAATTGGTTCCCAATGGGAAGATTGATTTCTGATGTACTCACAGAGAATGGATTAGTCGCACATCTGACAGAGGCAGGTCAGACAGCAGAATTGGAAAAAATTCTGGGAAAGCCTCTGGATGGGAAAAGTTTGCAAAGGATGAAGCTAGTGGAGGAACTTCAATCTGAACCAGTCAAGATTGACTTTGCTGCTGTTTGCAGAAGAAGAGTCCCTTTGGATGACTTTCCACTGTTTACAACAGAGGAACCTAAAAAAGCTCTGCTCTACTATATTGAATCATGTCTGGAAGATGGAACTCCCATACTAGCAGATCTGATAAAACGAGCTTCTGAACCTGCTCCAGAAGTAATCATGAAGAAAAGGAGAAAGAAGAGCAAGGTTTTAGAAGAAGGTTCTACACGCACTAAGAGGAAAGCCTCTGAAGATGGTTCTTCTGAGAAGTCCTTCAAGCGTCTTAATAAGTCAGGTAACCCATCTACCACGCTATCTCCAATTCTGGAATCTATGGCAAAAATTCCTACATCTGAACCTCCTCCTCCCTATGACCCTATTCCTACTCCTTCTCCTCCTCACACCACTTCTGAACACATTTCATATGAAAATGTCCATGACTCTGTTCCCTCTCCTCAACCACAACCACAAACACCTCAACCCTCTGAACCACAAACATCTGAACCTCTAACATCTAAATCACAACCATCTGAACCACAAACATCTGAACCTCAACCCTCTGAACCACAACCCTCTGAACTTAATCCTTCTGAACCTCACCCTTCTGACACTAAACCTGAAATTCTTGATGTCATTCCTCTTATGACTGTTCACCCTGTTTCATCTAGATCATCTGATTCTTTTTCAAGTGTTTCAGATGCTACCTCACCAACACATAACTCCCCAAACCATCCTGATGATATTCCTACTCCCATTCCCACTCCTAATCCTATTCCCATTCCTACTTCCATTACCATTCTTACTCCCCTTCCTTCTCTTTCCTCAGAACAACCCTCACCTTTTGATAAACCTTCATCTTCTGTTGACCCTAAGGAATCCGTCTTAGAGGCTCTTCTTAAACCCACACCTAGATCAGATGTTGGAACTCTGTTATATGGTTTCGAGACATAAATGCAGATGTGGTTGTCTGTTGTTAGGGAAAGGTGCCTGAATAAAGTGAATCCTCATGATTTTGAAGTATTTTGGACTACTTTCAGAAGAAGATTCAACTTTGTGACTGAGAATCTTCAAGCTGCTTGCTCTGCAGATGCTCAAGAGAATTTTTCTGAAGCTGTCAAATTTTCTCTTCTGGGTGTATGCAGAACTCCTACTCTGTTTCTGGAAAACACACCTGCAAAGGTTGTGTGTTCAGAATCTGAAGAAACTGCTGCACTTCAGATTAGTGTAATTCCTCAGCCTGAAAAAATTATCACAGAGGTTGCTATCTCTGAAGAGACTCCTGCATCTGATAAGCCTTCTGATATGGATTTAGAGACAACATCTGGTTCAATGGTCATTCTAGAATCAACAGATGAGAAAGCTTCTAAAGAAGTGAAAGTCTCTGAAGATGTGAAAGAAAAGCTTGCTCAGCAAGAGGCTGCCACTAGTGAAATTAAGGCCTGGATGGTAAAGCAAGAACAAACTACAAAAGAAATCAAGGACTGGATGGCTAAGCAAGAAGAATCAACATCTGAGATCAAGACTTGGATGATAAAGCAAGAAAAGTCAACTTCTGAGATAACTGATCTTCTGAAGATTTTAGCATCTCGTTCCACTTAATTGTCTTGTCTGTGCACATTTATGTTTTTGCTTGTTTTTGTTATCTTCTGATTCTTTTTCAATGAATACATCTGATTGTTTTTTCTTCTGCTTATCTGTTATAACTGTTTTCTTGCTCTGAAATTTTTGTCTTAAATGATTTTGTTTAAATGACTTTTTGATATGACAAAAAGGGGGAGAAAATGGAAATTTTGATTATTCATATAAACAGATACAAAATGGTAACTCATACATGATAAAATATAACTAATGTTGATTTAAGTGTTTCAGAGCTAAAGACTTCTCATCTGATAATATCTTTAGAATTAACTCTGAATAAGGCCTGAGAAAGTCTACAAAGCTAATTCTGACTCTGGAAAGAATACTAGTGCTGAAAGGGAACTATTAATTTTTTTCTAGCAGTATTCATTTCAGGGGGAGATTCATAATCTCAGGGGGAGATATATTTTTTTTCCTGTTTTTGAACAAAATTTCATATAGTTTTTGTCATCATAAAAAGGGGGAGATTGTTAGAACACAAATTGGTTCTTAATATATCTCAATGTTTTAATGATAACATTAATGAAATTTTGTATAGAGACAATATATACTCTAATTTTGTTCAAGTGTTTTTGTTTCAGATATCAAATAAATATTCATTTGAAGACAAAAAATAATTCCTCTGAACATTATATAACGCAAAGCTCTGAGCGTAGAAAGCGCATCACAGAAGACTCTGAGCAAAGCTACAAAAGACTCTGAAGCGCTACCTACAGAAGACTCTGAAGCGCTACCTACATAAGACTCTGAAGCGCTACATACAGAAGACTCTGAGCGCAAAGTATAAAGATTCAGTTTATTCAGAAGACTCTGTGAGAACTCAACACTGCAACCTACAGAGGCTCTGAGAATCAAGTAAACTCTGATCATTCATTCACGCTAAGCACTTTGTTGCAAAACTCTGGATAGAGTGACTCTGATAAAGAAGAACAAGGAACATCATCAGAGGATCTGATGCAAGATTATTTTTCATATCTGTTCATTTGAAAAGATATTGTTCAATAAAGAGACGTTGCTAAACCCAATGTCTACCAACGACACTATTTCTCATTCGTGTATGGCACAGGAATTCAGGCAAAAAGGGAATGTCAAATCAAGACGAAAAATATTTATCCTTTCTGTCTACATCCTACAATACTTTCATCTACACACTATTTGAGAAAGTGGGTATATAAAGAAGTCTCCATCAACACTTCAAGGTTAAGATTTTTACAAGAAGTATTCCAAAAACAATCCAAGGAACATTTGAAAAATAATCAACGTAGAAACTCATACAAAGAAAAATGCAAGTACATCAAACAACTTTCTACATCAACACATAAGTTTTATTTGTTCTTCATTTTATGTAAAAATCACAGTTGTGATAATAGATTTTTAGAAGCACTTAAACACATTGTATTTTATCTTTGTAAAAGTTCCTTGAGAGACCAAGTTGTGGTCAGGATTCTTGAGAAGACTAAGACAGTTTGTCTTAGTGATATCACTGTAATCAGGTTTTGATTTAGTGGATTAAGTCCTCGTTTGAGAAAGGCGAAATCACCTTGGCCGGGTGGATTGGAGTAGTTTAAGTTCAAACGAACCAGGATAAAAGCAACTTGTTATTTTCTATTTTCATAATTGCTTTTGAAAACCCCTTATTCAACCCCCCTTCTAAGTGTTTTCCTACCTTCACAACCCTTTAACCAGCAACACATTATCAAGGTTTGGTACTCCTGAGCAGTTCAGCTTTCCAACCCCTTTGATTTCACCCTTGGCTCCATCACCAAAAGTCACATAGCTAGTAGAATGGGATTTGATGTCTACTAAGATATTTTTAATTCCTGTCATGTGTCTGGAGCATCCACTGTTAAAATACCAATCATCTTTAGCTGAGACTCTGAGAGACTTATGAGCTATCAAACTGGTAGCAGCAACTCTAAGAACCCATTGCTTCCTATTAGAAGGAATGTTGTGATCGGGTCTAGGTTGAGGAACAGGTTTAGGATATCCATATAGCCTGAAGCAGAAAGGTTTTATGTGACCAAAATGTCCACAGTAATGACATCTCTATATTTGGAATCTTCCTCTTGGGTGGTTGGGTTGTCCTCTGCCATGATGTTGAGACATCTGATGTGATATATTTCGCTTAGGCCCAGAAGGACTGTGGTGTGAAGAGGGACTAAAGTCTGAAGAGGGTTTCTTTTCTTCATCAAACCCTATCCTAGTCATGTCTCCTGTCCTTTTTCCAACCTGAAGGATTTCATCTAAAGTGTCAGTTCCACTGTTCAACATTCTGACATACTTGGACATTTGATCAATTTGAGAATTCAACAATGTAACTTCACCATTCAACTCAGAGATAGTTTTAATATTCTCTTCCTTTTCAGCCTTCAGTTTGATTATAAGTTTCTTCTACTTCTTTCCTTGATGACATACTTCTTCACTTCTGAGACACAACTCTTTGTAAGAAGCTGCAAGTTCTTCAAAGGTTAATTCATCATCACTAGAGTCTTCATCAGAGACATATATCCCAGTCAAAGCAGTCGCATGTTTAGCAGATTCTTCTTCAAAATCACTTTCAGAATCCTCATTAGTCCAAGATACAACTAGGCTCTTCTTTTGTTTCTTGAGGTAAGTAGGGCATTCAACTCTAATGTGACCAAATCCTTCACATCCATGGCACTAAATCCCTTTGCTTTGAGTGGACTTTTCTTCAGAACTTGTTCTTCTACCAACATCATTAGACTTGCTGATGTCATATAAGTTGTTCTTGACATTTGGTATTGACTTCATGTCCATCCTCTTCATTACCTTGTTAAACTGTCTTCCAAGGAACACTATAGCATTGGATAAGCTTTCATCAGTATCCACATCACATTCATCCTCTCCATCTTCAATATTGGACACAAAGGCCATGCTCTTTTTCTTATCAGATCTATCACTTATTCCCACTTCAAAGGTTAAGAGAGATCCAATAAGTTCATCCACCCTCATCTTGATGATGTCTTGAGCTTCTTCTATGGCAGTTACTTTCATATCAAATCTCTTGGGAAGAGACCTGAGAATCTTTCTTACAAGCTTTTCTTCTGACATCTTTTCACCTAGGGCACTTGAAGCATTGGCTATTTCAAGGATATTCATATGAAAATCATGTATACTTTCATCATCTTTCATCCTTAATTTTTCAAATTTGGTAGTTAGCAATTGAAGTCTTAGCATCTTCACCCTAGAAGTACCTTCATGAGTAGTTTTAAGTATCTCCCAAGCATCTTTGGCAACTTCACAATTGTTCACCAATCTGAATATATTTCTATCAATTCCATTGAACAAGGAATTCAAGGCTTTAGAATTTCAAAGATCCAATTCATCCTCCTCCTTAGTCCATTCTTCCTTAGGTTTCAGGTCAGATGTAGCTTTTCCATCTTTCCCAACAGTGACAGGGTGTTCCCATCCTTTTATGACAGCTTTCCAAGCCTTACTATCCAATGATTTCAAGAAGGCCACCATGCGAGGTTTCCAATAATCATAATTATTTCCATCCAGAACAGGTGGCCTGTTCACAAATCCTCCCTCTTTGTCCATAGTATCAGAAAGTATCGTCCCTAGATCTCACCCAGAACTAGAGCAGGATGCCTGCTCTGATACCAATTGAAATTCTGGTATCAGATATGATATGTCAAAAGAGATGTCACGACGCTAATATCTGAATAATTACCAATATATGGACGAGATAAAATGCAATTAAAAATTGTAAAGAGACAAAAATAATTGTTAACCCAGTTCGGTGCAAACACATCTACGTCTGGGGGCTACCAAGCCAAGAAGGAAATCCACTAAACATAATTAGTTTGAAGACTCTCAACAAACTCTCTCTAGTTTACAATCTTCGCACCTAATTGTTGCACCCTAAAATTTGATCAACCGGTTCTCCTATCTGGTTCATGGTTCAATTCGTATTCGCATATCAGCTGCATGACATTTGTGCACAGACAGAGGGTGTCAGGGTTACAGTTTGGGTTTCATCTACCGGATATTTCAGATCCAGTCTAGATAATCAGGGTTTCATTGTGCGCTTCTCGGTGTTTTCAGCTTACATGGTGGTTTTTGGGATATTCTGATGCCCGGGGTTATTATTTGCTTTAATCTGGTCGCACGCTCTTTTATGTTGGTTATTGGCCTCTGTTTGCATTTTTTAGGGTTTAATAGCCTTTTGGGGATTTTTAATAGGCCTTATAAATTTTCTAGGATTAATTAGATTTTTTTCAGCATTTTTAAATAGATTTAAACCCTTTTTAGAATTTTAAATTGTTTTAATAGATTTTAGAATAAATTTCTTTTTAGGTATTAAGTGTTTAGATAAATAGAATATTCTCTTATTAGGTTTTTTCTAGTAGAAATTAAATGGTATAGATTTTTTAGAAATTTAATAGAAATTTAGTAGGATTTTAAATAGAAATAATTAGGGTTTTATTTTTATTAGTTGATAGTTTTTTTAGAAGTTAATTAGATGTTAATTCTCCTTAATAGAGGTTAATTAGGATTTAATCTTTTGTTTAGATTTTAATTGAATTTGTTAGAATTAATTAGGTTAGTTTAATTTTCATTTAGATCTAATTGTAGTTTTAGAATTAATTAGTCAGGTTAATTAGTTAATTAGGTTTAAGTTTTGATTAGTTTTAATTAGGTAATCTCTTTTTTTATTCATTCAGAATTTTTGGTCCAATTGGTCTTTTTTCGTGGGCCCAGAATGTGCAGGTTGGAGGCCCAAATTCATATTCAATCTCTTTTGTTCATTTGGTCCAAAAAAACGCCACTTGTCAGATATATATTGTGCCACGTGTGCTTCTGTAACGGTCCCACCTCATTTCCACCAACACTCAGAAATCTGCCACATACGTCCCCCACTATCTCTCCACACACCCACGTGTAACGCATGCACAACTCCCCCTGCCACCTCCCAACGCACGTGGCACCACCTCATCCTCGCCGGAGCACCTCGTCGCCGGCCATGCAGCCACCGGCCCGGACGCTCCCCTCCGCCGCAACGGTCACCGGAAACCGTTAAGGTCGCCGGAAACTGCAAACTTGCAGGTTTCACCAGAAACACATCCGATCGCCTCCAATCTCCATCGTCTACCTTCACCCACTACTCGCCGAAAACTGCTTCGTATCGCCGAAAAACTCATAGGTCTTCATCATTCCGCCCAGATTCCTTCATCAACCCTCAGAAAAATCTCCAGAAATCCCAGAAAACCTTCAAACCTTCATCATGTTCATACTCAATTTTCCAGATGTTCATCCGTTCATCTTCGTCTACATGATGCTCATCCATTTCCAAAACATTCAGCAACAATAACGTCAGGAGATCAACACTCATCTTCAATCCTGCTTCAATTTCGCACCGGACATTCATCTATCTTCATCAACACCGTACTCCATCAGTGGACCGTTTTGTTTCAAATCATCTTCAAGATCTCAGTCAAGAACCTTTTCCTCCGTGAATCTTCGTCAGCGACGTCCAGGTTCCATTTTCTTTTCCTTCTTCTCTTTGCACGTACGTCTTAGATGTAGGATTAGTCTTTCTCGCTTAGGTTATGGTGTTTAGATGAATGGTAAGTGGTTCTTGAGTAGTGATGGAGATGGTCTTGAAGGTTTGATTGTTGATGGTGTTGATCTGAGGAAGAAGGTGATTGAGTAGGGTTCGAGTGTTTCAAAGCTTGATTGATGATTCTTGAGAGGTTCAGAGAAAGGGGGGACGGCGCTAGGGTTTAGAGTAGTGAACAGTAGTCAGAATGTTGGAGAAGAAGATGGGTTTTGTTGTTTGGTTAGTTGGATTGGGCCAAAGCCCAAGTCCGGTTTGCTAGGATCAACCTCCCTCATTGCTCGTCCCCCCTTTTTTGTGCAAGGCTGAATGGCCGTGGATTGGGCCTTTGTCCCAACTGCTAAGCGCACCCCCTCAGTCTGGGCCCAATTGGATAAGCAACAGATGCGTTTTGCTAATGCACCCCCCCTGTTTTATTTTTCTTTTTATTTTCTTTGTTTTGTATCATGTTAGGAGAAAATTCATCAAAAATAGTAGGAGTGTCCAATTGATTCCCTTCTTTTTTTTATAGGTTCCTAATTCAATTTAGAATTTTATAGTGCAAAAATATTAATTTGATCATGCATTTTCATTTTTGTTTGCATTTTTTGTATTTCAATTGATATTGAATAATTGGTTTGTGATGTGTCTGCCTTGCTGATTTTAGTTCTCTTGCTTGGTATTGATTTTTGCTTTAGTTTTTTAGTATGTTGTACTAGACTGATGCATGCTCCCCATAGATTTTTCATAGATTTTTTAGAGGTTGATTGATGTTGTTTTAGGGTTAGAAAATAGAGACCTCATAACTTGCTGGTTAACCCTTGACCATTCATATGTTAGGGATTGTTTAGTAGCCTTAGAAGTTGACTTAGGCTTTGAGATTTGATCTTGGGATCATAGAGGCATGTAGGTTTCCCCTAGATTTTTGGTAGATTTTTATAGGGTGTTCTGTTATTTTTGTTTGAGCCTGAGAATAGGAGAAGTCTTGATAGGCTTCTGACTTTGAAGTTCAACTGTGGTTGAACTTCAGAGTTAGTTTCTTTTGGGTTGAGGGCCTGTGGTTTCTTCTGGAAGATGGAGGCTGGTTGAAGTCTTGATGGAGCTTGCAAGGATGCATGGATTGAGGCCTAGTCTAGGAGCTTGCTCTCTGTTTGTGAGGTTTGAGATCCTGAAGTTTGAGGGAAATTTATGGTACTTTCCTGAGGAAGGCACTATGGATGTCTTTCATTCTTTCTTCTCACCTCTTTCTCAAGTATCCAATGATGTTGGAGCCTTCATGTGAGTTTAGTTTCTTCTGAGGAGGAATATAAACCGTTCACAGTTGTTGAGCCACATGGGATATGATTCCTAAGTGGAAGCCCCCTAGTATTTTCCTGAGGAAGGCACTATGGGTCTGTTCACTTAGTTCCCTTAGTTCATATAGGATTTCTCAAGTATCCAATGATGTTGGAGCCTTCATGTGAGTTTAGTTTCTCCTGAGGAGGAATGTAAACTGATCACAGTTGTTGAGCCACATGGGATACGATTCCTAAGTGGAAGCCCCCTAGTACTTTCCTGAGGAAGGCACTATGGGTCTGTTCATTTAGTTCCCTTAGTTTATATAGGATTTCTCAAGTATCCAATGATGTTGGAGCCTTCATGTGAGTTTAGTTTCTCCTGAGGAGGAATGTAAACCGATCACAGTTATTGAGCCACATGGGATACGATTCCTAAGTGTAAGCCTCCTAGTACTTTCCTGAGGAAGGCACTATGGGTCTGTTCACTTAGTTCCCTTAGTTCATGTAGGATTTCTTAAGTATCCAATGATGTAGGAGCCTTCATGTGAGTTTAGTTTCTCCTGAGGAGGAATGTAAACCGTTCACAGTTGTTGAGCCGCATAGGATATGATTCCTGAGTGGTAACCTCCTAGTACTTTCCTGAGGAAGGCACTATGAGTCTGCCTACTTAGCTCCCTTTCCTTGGTAAGCTTGTTTTGAAGCTCGAAGACTGGATTGATTTCTCTTGTGTAGGGTTTTGCTTAGGGTTTTTGCTTAGAGATTTGATTAGGGTTGTGCATAGGGCTTTGTTCAGGGGTAGATCAGGGGTTTGTTTCAAGGTTGTTTAGGGTCTTGCTCAGGGGTAGTTTCATGCTTTTGGATAGGGGTTTGTCAGGCTGGTTCGCCTTCTCTTTGTGTTGTTTGACTTGTGTGGTGCTGTGCTGCATTAGACTTAGGGGTTCATCTAGATGTTTCTGAGATAGGTGCATCTTAGAAATAGGCTTTGTGTGCATGAGAAGTTGAGGTGGTCCTCCTTCTGCTTGTTTGTTATTGGGTGGCTTTGCTTGCTGGTATTTGGTAGAGCTGAGCTCCCTTGCCTCTGTGGTGTGCGGCCTTTGTGCCTTGTTTGTTTGGTTGTTGCATTCATGCATATTTCCAGTATTTCTTTACTTTGCAGTTGATTCCTGTTTGCTGTTTAGTCCTGTTGCCATGATCCCTTAGGAGCTCTAACTTCTCCGTTGCGGAGGAGTTATGATAGACATTAGGTGGGTCAACCAGGCATGATAACATTAGGTAGATTCCCCTTTTCAACCATAGTTTTAGGGTGTCTTTTTCCTTTCTCAACAACAGAAAAACACTTGAATAGCTGGTGTCGTAGTTAGCCGAACTACAGCTGCTCTGATTCCTCGTACCAGACGAGGATATGTAGGCATAGGATGCGATATCCTAGCGAGCACACTAACAATTAACCTTATGTTCTCTCGCTGCTGTGCGATCGAGACTTTCCCGCTGACGACTGATGTCACCCTTTTCTCTCGCCCGAGGGCATTTGAGACCAGACCGTAGTTTTGCCCATAGGGTCCCGAACCCTTAAAACCAGATTTAATTTCTCCCTGCTGTGTGAGAACACCCAGATTAGCCGTAGTTAGTCGAACTACGTTTGCTCTGATCTTCCATGCCGTGTGGAAGTACGTAGGCACAGGATGCGATGTCCTGGCGAGCAACCTCCTCCCGTCTAGACATAGGTAGTCGAACTACGTTGACTCTGACTTTCCCATTGCACGAGGGAGTACGTAGGCCCAGAACAGCGTATGTTCTGTCGAGTCCTGTCCTTTTCTTTTCTTTTCAGACTGACCATTAGCGTAGATAGATAAACACACCCTTTTCCTTATAAACACCAAGCGTGGATCCCGTCGAGTACGACGAACGTGAGGGGTGCTAATACCTTCCCCTTGCGTAACCGACTCCCGAATCCAGGTTTTAGTTGCGATGACCATACCTTTTCCCGTTTTTTGCTAGGTTTACTTCGAGCGTTTCCTTTCCCTCCGTTGGGATAAATAACGCACGGTGGTGACTCTTCTGTCAGCCGGCGCTGATTTTCGCAGTAGCGACACTAATCTCTACCCGTGTAACTTCTATCCAAGACACTCTCAAATATGAGACACCTCTCACTCCCCCTCAATCACATGCAGTGATTAAAACAAAATAAAAAAGCAGAAGACACACTTCAAGGACAACACTCGATCTTGCTTAGAAGCTTCAATCAAGAATAATGCACTCGTGCTTAAAAGCTTAGAGTGGACAAATTACAACACAAAGAACTCAGTCCAATTCATACATCAAAGTGATGAATGAATGGCTCACTAGAAAACAACTAACAAAAGACTCAAACCCTAAAAAAACAAAACACAACTTTCTCAAAATCTTCTCTCTACCTTGCAAGTAGGGTTAGCACGTCATTAAATAGAAACCATTCTTCATGGGTTGGGCAAAATTAATCCATAATTAAAGCTAATTATTCTCCATATCTTTTTGCACAAAAATAGCAACAAACCATTCTTCAAAAGGAGATAGAATATACTTGCTTCAAATAATGTCACGCCTTGATTTGCGCAAGCAATCACTTGACAAAGGCACACAAAAGATTGCATAAAAAACGCAATAGACAAAACATAACATTCTGACTGAATGTTCTGTAAACATATGTCAGGACATCATACTTGACATCATGAACTAAACTC
The DNA here is from genome assembly GCA_963859935.3 of Lathyrus sativus. Lineage (NCBI taxonomy): Eukaryota > Viridiplantae > Streptophyta > Magnoliopsida > Fabales > Fabaceae > Lathyrus > Lathyrus sativus. The sequence continues at coordinate 661,939,855 of OZ012739.1, forward strand.
TGCAACAATAAGAAGAACCACTTGCAGAATGTTAAGATCACATGTCAAGACATCATATAAGACATCTTATGATAACACTAAGTTTTACCAAAATTGTTGCCAATCACAGAACTAACAACAATGATATAATCCTGGAGGGTTAGAAACCCAGTGGAAGCAGAAGGCCTAGAGAAAAATCTATTTCTCTTTCGTTTCTCAACAAAAAAAGATGGTAATCTGGTTTTCAAAAGAGGTCCCTGGAATTTTGACTGTCATCTTTTAATCCTGGAGAAAATATTCGGAGATTAAGAACCTTCTAAGCTTGACATGCATTACGGGAATTTCTAGATTATGGTTTACGACCTACCAATGAAGGTAAGATCAGAAGCCATGGCAAAACAACTGGGAAAACCATTGTCGAGTATGAGGAAGTAAATCCAAACGAGGCGAATAGAATGGGAAGGTTCCTCAGGATTAAAGTAAATGTGGATCAACAAAAACCCCTCAAAAGAGGCACTGTTATAAAATACCAAGATCGAAGATTGAAGGTTTTTTCAAATATGAGAGATTATCTACTTTTAGTTTCACTTGCGGTAAAGTTGGCCATCAACTTAAATATTGTGAAGATCTGGGGGAGGAAGGGGCGAAAAATTACGAGGAAATTGAAGAACATGACTTGGCTTTTGTTCCTTGGCTCTGTGCATTGACCGTTCACCATTTCTATGTTGTTCTCCATACTTATTCGACATCTAATCCATGAACCGGTAATGTTTATGTTAGTCTTTTTATTATTTTTGAATAAAATTTACTGTCTTTATGTTTTTCTCAGGTCTTATGTTTTTCTAGTGATTATGTTATATTTGATGCATTTTACGCGTTTGGTAGTGGTCTTGATGATATCATGTCCATACGGAGAAAGGCAAAGGACTCGAGTGAAGAAATAGGAGATTCGGGAAAAGCCGGAAGAGTTTTTCAAGCATTTTAGTGGCCTGACATGGCCACACGTGTCACCTGACACGGGCCGTGTTAATTGAGGATCTATGAGGCCGTGTTGGAGGAGAAAGCAGGGGGCTGACACGGGTGCCCGTGTCAATTGACATGGCCCGTGTCAGCAAGTATGGCATGGTGATTTATGTGATCAGTGGAACAGGGAGCCAACACGGCTGCCTGTGTCAGCTGACACGGCCCGTGTTGGTTTGAGCGTGTCATCCTTCAATTTCCTATAATATTTGACTGTTTTGACCCCTGAGGATATTTTTGGAATTTTATGACTTATTTACTGGATTTGTTAGTATTTAAGACACATTTGGACAAAGAAATAAGGACTTTTAAACTTTTTGGACAAGAGAAGAATTTGACAAGAAGGATTGAGCGATCAAGAACAAAGGGAGAACGAAAGGTTTTCAAGGGAGGGAGCAATTGAAGATCAAAGTAATCCCCAAATATTCTTGTAATGTTAAATCTAATTGTTGAATTTACTTTTATTATTATGAGAGGCTAAACCCCCCAATGTTAGGGGGTGTCCCTGAATTGCTATTGTATTAATATCATTTTCATGTGAATGACATAAGCACTTATTTTATTAATCAAGTTTTATCGTTCAATGATTTTATAACTTTTTCAATCAGTCAAATTGATTTAGTGTTACGATTAACCTTAGGTCAAAAAAACCATTGTTAACACAATTTGATCGATAATGCCTCAGTAGATATTTCCTAAGACTAGGATTACCCTGTTGCATTTGAATACTGTTGAAACTATTTTCAATGTTTGATTTCAAATTGATTATCTATCAACATAGTAAATTGATTATGATTTTAAAGGTTTTCTCACTAAGGCTTTAAGAGTGAACAAAATTAGCAGTCAAGAACTTGATAAAATTGTGGTTATGTTTAAGAAATAAAGATTGACATTTTTGCAAGGCAATTCATATACTGCCCCTAGTATGCCCTCATATATTGTTGAATCTTATTCTTTAATTTGCTTTATTTTAAATATTGTCTTTTGTTATATTCAAACCAAATCTAAAAACCCTAATTGATTTTTTTTGATTGAATTCAAATTATGCTTATATTGCCTAACATAGTCCTCGAAATTGATACTGAGGATAAAATCCCTTATTTTAACTGCAATCGGTAGAATAGTATATTTGATATTTTACCGATCAAGTTTTTGGCACCGTTGCCGGGGACTGCCAAAATATAATCTAAATTTTATTTAATTGAAATTTGTTGCTCTGCGACTAAAATTTTATTTTTGTTTGTTTTTAGATTTATTTCTATTTTAACTAATATTTGTCTAATCTGTGTATACGAGGAAAGCCCTCAGCTGAGTTTCTTTTTGACGCAGAATCCAAAAGATCATTGCACGCGAGACGCCGTCAAGCGAAACAAGCAAAACTGGAAACATTAGAAGAAGAAATTTCAGTTCATTCTGAGCATTCTGATTCAGAGTCCAACACATGCGTATAGACACAACCAGAAAGAGTGAAAATGGCTGGAATTCCACCAGTAGAAAGACTTCTGGGTGATTATGGAGGAGCAAATACTCCAGCAGGTCGGTTGACCATCGTGAATCAACTGGTAAATGTAGCAAACTTCCAACTGCACCCGACAATAATTCGTCAGCTCGAAAAGAGACCTTTTACTGGAAAAATCAATAAAGATGCAAAAAAGCACTTACAGAGGTTTCTTACGATGATCACAACATTGAAAATTGAGGGGAATTCGGAAGAAGCTAAAATGTTACGAATGTTTCCATTCACTCTTTCCGAAGATGCATAAAAGTGGTTCTATTCTTTACCTGCTGGGAGTATTACTACTCAAGAGGAAATGGAGACAACATTCTTGAATGAGTATTTTGCAGCTTCTGTTTATATTAAACAAAGATATGATATTGTGAAGTTTAAGTGTGATCAAAGTGTGAGCAAGCCTGAAGAGGTGATTGATTTGAAACTTGCTAATCAAGTGATGAAGATGGAAGATCAAATCACTGCTGAAGTTGGAGGAGACTGAAAGCTATGAATATAGGTACCTAAATTGTAGCACAAGTTCAACCGGTACAAGCTGTTAGTTGTGAGATTTGTGGAAGTCCTCATTTTGCTATGCATTGTGTAGCCATGACTCAACAAATTGAAGAAATTAATTTCTTGAAGCAGAACAACCCTTGTTCTAATACTTACAATACAGGCTGGAATAATCATCCAAATTTTTCCTGGAAAGACCAACAAGGGAATGCATAGAAACAAGGACCTACTCAGTACCCAAACCAACCACAGCAACAACAGTACCGACCTCAGCAACAACAACAACCACCATATCAAAAATAATATCAACAACCTCCGCCACAGTATCAACAACAAGCTCCAAAGAAAGCAGATTGGGAAATTGCCATTAAAAAGATGGCCGCTCAAAGTATCCAGTTCCAAGAAGAGACCAGAAATAATCAGAGAAACACTAATGCTTCTATTAAGAATCTGGAGGTTCAAATGGGTCAGATAGCACAATAGATAACAAATTCTCAAGCATAAGGTGACCTACCTAGTGCAATAGTGACAAATCCAAGAGATCGTAATAATGTGAATGCCGTAACAACCAGAAATGGGAATAAGATTGAAGTGTCTGAAGAGAAATCTAAGGAAGAGGACCGATTACTTGAGGTAGATATGGAAGTCTTAGAAACTAAAATCCCCACCGAGGAAGAACAGATTCAAAAGCCGGTTGTGAAGGAAAAACCCACTGAACCAAAACCCATCATTAAGCTTCCTTTCCCCACAAGAAACAAGAGAAAAGATCAATATGAGAAAAACTTTGAGAAGTTTCTAGAGATGTTCAGAAAGTTAGAGATCAACATCCCATTTGCTGAGGCACTTGAGCAGATGCCTATATATGCTAAATTCATGAAGGACATCATCTCTAAAAAGTGCACCATCGACACTAAACCGGTTATTCTAACTGAAACTTGTAGTGCTATTTTGCAGGATATGAAGATTCCAGTGAAGAAGCCAGATAGAGGGTCGGTTACCATTCCATGTACAATTGGAGATAGATCATTTAAAAAGGAACTAATTTATTTAGGGGCTAGTATGAGTCTTATGCCATTGTCCATATACAGGAAGCTGGGAATAGGAAGTGTTCAAGATACTAGAATGACACTCCAATTTACAGATCATTCAGTTAAGAGACCTTTTGGGGTAGTTGGAGATATTCTAGTAAAAATTGATAAATTTGTGTTTCTCGTTAATTTTGTGATTCTGGAGATGCTAAAAGATGAGAATATCCCTCTAATTTTGGGGAGGCCATTCTTAGAAACAGGAAGATGTATGATAGACATTGAAGGAGGCACTATGACCCTCAAAGTTTATGATGAAGAGCTAAAAATTGATGTGAGGAATACCATGAAGCATAAAGAAGATATAGGGACAAGCCACACGGTGGAGGTGATAGATAGTATGATAGTTAAAGCTATTCACAGCCAAATCCCTAAGTCACCTTTGGAAAGAGTTCTTAGCTTATCGGCCCAAGAGATAGAGGATAATGAGGATGAAAGAGAGAAAGAAGTTCTTGTGATGTTGAATGATCAACCACCTTGGTTGAAATCCAAACCACACCGGTGGGAGGATTTGAGAGCTTCACCAGAAACTAAGACTGAAAAGGAAAATAAAACAGGTACAAATTCTGAACTAAAACAATTACCTGAAAATATGATATATGTGTAGCCTTTTTCCTCTCATCCATGTTGCATGATATTGAGTATAAAACAACAATTACTCTACCCAATACCTGTGCCTTTGAAGCTAACCCGAGCTACCACCATGAGAGGTCATTTTCTTCTTTCTTACACACTTTGACCAAAGAAACAAGTTTCAAACTTCCAAGCTTAAAAACACATCCTACTGAGTTCAAAAGGATCAGAAACAATACGCAACAGACATTAGCAAGAGAGAACAAGAGAGAGAGAGAGAGAGAGAGAGAGAGAGAGAGAGAGAGAGAGAGAGAGAGAGAGAGAGAGAGAGAGAGAGAGAGAGAGAGAGAGACCAGGACAAAAACTCCACACTTTGACTCAAAACTTAAAATTTGAAACCTCCTATCTTTGATATGTTAAATCATTTTCTTGATACCATCATTCTCCTGCAAGCACAAGAAGGCCTTTAGGATCATTTGGGAAGCTATTACCACCACACACCGAACATCCAAGTTTCAAGTTTGGAAATTGTTTCTCCATCTCTTTCCTTTACTTTTCACATGCAAAAATCTTATTTGGATGCATATTTGGTTGTTAGAACTCATGAGGATCGTTTCTGGGTTATTGTTGTGTTATTTATTGAAGTTTTAGTTTGTGTCCCAAATTTTCGTGGCCTTGTTTCTGTACCTTAGAGCGTTTGTATGAAAAAAGAGTTCATTTTCTAAATTAGCATAAAAAATCGAGCGGGAATGTGGTCTCTTTGTTGAGTTTGAACATGTTTTACAGACGTCTTCGGCGGTCGTCACCGGAGCTAGGGCTCCGGCGTCTTGCGTGTCCTCTAATCATTCTCCCTTTGACCCTTGCCACATCTTGCCTTGTCATCGCCACATCAATTAAAATATCCTACGTGGCGCCCGTGTGGCATCTTTTTGCTTCTTTTCTGATTTTTTAGTTTATTTTGGACTGGGCTTAGTGAATACGCTATCCACACCCCACACGTTGAGCCCAGTTTCTTTATTTAGTTTATTTCCTTTGCTCTGGAAATTACTGACCACACCCCCTGCTCACCTTTATTTTTCATTCCTTTTTTTTTTTGTCATTTCCAACTTTTTATTTTATTTAATATTTACCAAACACCTAAAAAATCTATAAAAGTTATTTTTAGACACTTTACTGTCTTGACTTATTTTTGGTATTTTTTATTTATTTTTATTTTTTATTTTCATATTTTTATTTAATTCATTTGGTTTTATGTGATTACCAAAACACCCTCAACTTTAGGGTTTTCATTTGAGTGCCTTCCACATGTTTTTTAATCTAATTTCTTGACGATATGTGAAATATTACTTAGGGAGGTTTGAGTATTTTTGTTTTCCTTAAGTAATGTTGTTTGATTAAACTTTTGGTGTGGTTTTGATAAGCCTCGATTCTTTTGTTACCTTGAGTTTGTAGTTGGTTTTGAGGAAGTTCTTGTGCCAATTTGATTTTTATCTTTCGCATAAATATTCTTGGATGTCTAGACATGAGCTAAAGCTTTTAGTTTTATTTTATTTGGCCATTTTTTTATTTTTAGTTGGTGCATCAACTTAGGGTTTGTTTTTGTGCATGTTTGGGTGTTTGTCTTGACCTAGATTTTAGGCATTGTTCTTGGAATATTTGTTGTGATGATTGCATGTTTGTATGTCATTTGAAAAGCATGTTTTAGCTTCTGACTTAATGAGTTCAAAGTATTCTTGCTTGTTCATTTTATCTTCTATACATGTTTTGATTGCTGGAGTCCTTTCATGGTTAATTTGGCTTGGTTCTTGCATTTGGTCTTGTTTATGCCTTGATGTGGTCCTTGCTTTTGTTTCTCTTAACATCATGATGTTGAATATGAGTTTTATGTGATATGTATGCTACCTCCCATTTGGTTCTTGAGTTTTAACTTCCTTGTTGAACCACTCTTTACATTTATCTTTGTGTAGGCTAGTTTGTAGCAAGTATGCTTATGTTTTGGTGTATATTTGATATGTTTGTGACTTTTTCTTGATCATTTGAGCATGTTGAGCATAACATGGTGTAGCTACTTCCATTCTTGGATTGTTATTTCATTTGAACTTTTTGGCTTTGATACTTTGATTATTGATGTTGATTAAGGTTTACTATTCTTGCATGCTTGTGTTTCATTTGTTACTACAAACGTTTGGCATGTCTTTGATTCTCGACACTTTGTTTACATCATGAGTTAACCATCCACTTTAGCATATGTTTTTCCATGATGCCATTTTCATCCTTGATTGTTATCTTCCTTACTTTAAGGTTTATCCTTTAACTACTTGTTGTTACAATTTATGTGTCCCTTATTCCAAAGGAGGGTTTCCCTTGTTGACTTGTAAGTCATACCTTTAGGATAGTTAGTGTTGCTTTCCTACCCACCTCATCACCTTGTTAGAATCATGTCCCTTTGGCCTTGTTAGATCCATTTTCCCTCTTTAACCTAGCCTTAGGTTAAGGTTTGTTAATCTTATGTGATTACTATTGTTATAAGTACTTACTCTCCTCTTCTTAGCCTTGTTAGAGCCATTGCTTATTTACAACTTAGAACTAAGTTTAGAGTTTGTAAACTCTATGTAAGTATTATTGTCATGAGTACTCACTTCTCCTCTTTGACTTTGCTAAAGTCAACCTTTAGTTAGTTCTTTAACTTAGACTTAGAGAGTTTGTTAACTCTATGTAAGTATAATGGTTATGAGTACTCACTCCCCTTGGAACCTTGACCATAGTCAAGAGTTCCTAACCCTTAGTGAAGTGAGCTACAAATGTTCTGATTCCATCCTAGTCAAGATACATAGGCATGAGATGTGATGTATTGGCGAGCATACTTGTAGATATACTCTAGGTCTTTACCTTAGCACTAACCTTAGCAATCAAACTTTCACATAACACAAATACAAAAAAGAGATTCCTGTAGAGTACTACAGATACTTAGGATTCTAGCACCTTCCCTAGGTATAACCAACCCCCGAACCTTAGATCTCTAGCTTTATTGTTACATAACGCACTTAGGGTTTTCTTCGATATTTACCCCTTCCTTTGGATAAATCAAAGCTCGGTGATGAATTTCATGACTTGTGATTCAAGTTAATTAATATCTTCATATTCGATTCTCACTGCAACATTCATTTCTTTGCATTGTATAGTCACCTTCCACCCATCATCCCATATTTTGTTTCAGGATCTGCAACACTGGATTCTCTTGAGACCATTTTAAAAAATAAAGAAGAATTTTTGACACTATTAAAGAAAAACCTACCAAAAAGAAGACATTAGATTAAAACTCAAGAAAAAAAAGGATTTTACCTTTGAAGTAGGAGACTTGGTATTTCTTCGATCACACCTTATAGACGACAAACTGAAAATAGACTGTTCTCCTAAAAATTGTCCAAACCCTAGATTTACTGCCTACTGCAAGAATACACCTGATGGTGTATGTTTCTTTGCATTAACATTATTTTAGAGAAGACTTTAACATGGATTTTTCTTCATTTCCAATGAAAACTAGTGATCATCTTGCTAAAGGAAACAAAAAACATAAGAGGTAGTCCAAAAATATTAATAATGAAGGGTTAGGAGTTAAATTATAAGGCCAAGTGATGTTAGTGTAAAGGAAAGAGGAAAAAAATAATATATGTGATACTCTTGAAGACAGTAAGATGAGTTAAATATGTTTAAGCAACGAGAAGTGAAAGTGGGCAGCAAAAATATGCATAAGACTCTTGAAGATAAAGAAGGGGGAGTTAAATTTGTTCAAGTAACGAGAACTAATTTCATTAAAGTGTCTTCACTTAAGTCCAAAAAAATTTCCATAATGCCAAACGAGATTAAATCCCATCATTGGATTGGGACAACATTAATTTATCTCCAACTGTCAAGTGTACAACGACTAGGTCTTCACAACCGCACAATAAAACTCAATCACCATCACATGGTCAACAATCTAAAACGATTAACACATTACCACAAAATGATGGATCACACGAATCAAATTGTGCCATACCGGTACCTGCTTCTCGCCAGTCAAACATGTCATTCAAGTCTGCAACACGCCTATCCCTATCCATAAATCTAGTTGCCACATATCCTTCCCATTCCCTAAATCCATCTTTCACACAAACATCCATCCCCTCTTTCATGACCCACACACTTGCATCCCTCTTCACTAACATTTCCCAAGATTCTTCCCTATCTTCCCAATTCTCTATTCACCTTTCATATTCTTTCCACCCACTCGCTTTAATTCTCAACCATTCATTCAAACCAATAGTTCACATACCAAACTTTACCCCCCTCCCCCCCCCCCCCCCCCCCCCCCCCCCCGCACACATACACAAAAGGTTTTCCCCGTCTTTCCTAACACGCCACTCTATAACCCCTTTTCCACATATACCATTTGATCTAATAGCTTTCTCCCACATACATTCTTAACCATGTGGTCAAATTTCACCACTTTCCAAATCCAAATTCATTTATAAAGCCAAATCCAAATTTTCCTCCCAAAGCATATCACCGACACATTTTTGCCACTTGTCAAACCTTCATTGATTTCATAAAACAATTACATTATGCGATATTTCACTTCTGTTTCGAACCTTCGGGATAATGCTCTTATTGGGCTCTACAATATTATTAGCAAACCAACTTTCAATCCCAAAAGAAAAATTAAAAGGCCCATTTTGTTCAATGTAGGGGTGTTCGCAATGCGGTCTAGGCTATTTTGACACTAAAAGTTATCTGAGTTGTAAGAGAAAAAACATGTGGTTCGATTTGGTTAGGTTGGATTTTAGAAATAAAATCAAACCAATGCAGTTTGAGTTGGTTCGAATTTTTACAAGATTTTTATTATGTCAGACATACACGTATAGATGACAACATAACTTTGTGTTTAGTCACTCATACACTACTAAATAAAAAATAAAAATTTCATTGAGTATAAGTTACCACCCCATTTATGTATAACTATGTGCTTTTAGGTATGAAATTGATGATCATATTGATAACTGTTGCAGTGAGAATTGGATGTCAAGCTACTAATTAACTTGAATCTTAATTCATTAAAACTCACCATCGAGCTTCGATTTATCCAAAGGAAAGGTTAAATAACAAAAAAAACCTTTTGCGTGATGTAACAACAACGCTTAAAGATTCGGGGATCGAGGGTTGGTTATGCCTAGGGTAGGTATTTCACATCCTAGACATTTGTAGTACTCTACAGAAACCTTTTGTGTGTATGTATGCTAAGCCATCTAAGTTGTTTGTTAGGGTTATGGATTAAGGATAGGGTACAGTTCTAGGTAAAGACCTAAGGATTGCTTCTAAGTTTGCTTGCAAAGATATCGCATCTTATGCCTACATATCCTTACTAGGATGGAATCAGAGCAACCGTAGTTCTCCTCACTAAGGTTGAGGAGTACTTGACTATGGTCAAGACTCCAAGGGGAACAAAAATAACAATGTTTGTGTAGATTTTGACAAAACTCTCTAGATCTAAGTTGAACACTCAAAGGTATTGACTTTGGCAAAATCCAAGAGGGGAGTAAGCAATCATGACAAATGATCCTTACATAGAGTTAACAAACTCTATCTTAAAGTTCTAATTGAAGGATACTCCTAACAAGGGGTAGGTGTTTTAGACTTAAAGCAAAGTCTAATGGATATAGGTTCTAACTTAACTAAGTTAAAGGACCTAATGACTTAACCAAGTCAAGGGGAGGGATAATGATCTATCTACGACTGTGGAGTCAATAGAGAGACCTTCCTTTGGAAAAAGGGACAACAAGGCAACTGGATGAGAACTAACAAGCTCCATCACTTGGAGAAAGAAACTTAACAAAGCTAAAACATACATAAGCATTCATTCAAATATGATAAGGATATAATAGAACATGCTAACAATCAAGAAAGATTTAGGGCAAGCATATAACAACATGAAGCAAAGAACAAGGTTACAACCAAGTATAATCAAACCAAATGGTTACAACCAAAGGTAAACAAAGATGTTACCACATCTGAGAGGGGATGGTGATAAAGTTTCTTACAAAACCAAACATTTCAAACATCAAGCATAAGTCAAAGTATTGTTTACCCTACCAAAGTTCAAAGACTATGAAGGTAACAACCCACAAGAGCAGACAAGAAACATGTGTGACAACAACAAGCTCATAAATGGTAAACAAAAAAATTTACTCATACAAGTTACAACTTGTATCAAACATGGTATACAGATCAAACAAAGATAAATGTGACAATATTAAATCATTTTCAAGGTATCTTGGTGACAATCAAACATGGGTAAGCAAGAAGAGTGACAACATTTCAAGCATGAGTTCAAACTACACAAGGGGAAAGATGAACAAGATTCAAGGTAACAACCAAGGCAAGAATGAAACCTAAACATGTTATGTCTCTAAAAAAGCACATAATCAAGTAAGATGAGGTCAAGGGATCATGCTCAAGAGGTTACAACATCAATAAGCATGTTACAAATCAACAAGAGGGTTCAAGGTAAGGTTTTCATGTTCATACATTTACAAAAATATGAATAAGCATGGTAAAGCAAAGAACCAAGTGTTTTCAAATATACAAACGTGTTAATCATCCAAAAATGGTTCATATAAGATCAATCATGCAAGAGAAATCAAGTAATAAGTCAAGGAAACTCATGAAAACAAGTAACAACCCTAAAAAAGGTCATGTCTTTCAAGTGAATCAAAGTGTTTCAAAAATACCAATTTTTGAATTCTTTCTTCACATGTTGAAACTAGACATATCAAGGATCATTTTGCAAAACGAATGGCATAAAAATGATAAAAAATCAAAGAAGTTATGCATAAATCAATTTACAAAGAAAATTATGAAAATTAGTGGTAAAAAATATGGGAAAGGCATCCTATGGGGTTTGAACCCACACCCTAAGGTTCACTAGTCAAAACCTAACCAACTCAACCAATATGCGCATGTGAGAAAGAATTGAAGCAACCATAATACATAGTGAATCCTCAAAAAAATCACAAAATGCAATAAAAAGGTTGATCCACAGGATCGAACCTAGGACTGGCAAGGCAAAGATACATGAAAGCGCATGGTAAACCACTAGGGTGGTGATAAATCCATTGTATCACCCCCATTCATAAATAAATAAGGAAAAACATGACCTGAGGCCTTCCCAAATGCACGCCATGGCTGGTCATGACCTCAAATTGGATAAAATGCAAGAGAGATCATATCTCACTCAATTCTTCATGAAATGCAACGATTCAAAAATCAAAATCACTCGAAATTTCATAAGGATCACGATGGTGTCGTTAGTTTCTACTGAAAGTGTCTTTAATTCAAAACCCGATAGCAACATCAAAAGGGAACTAACTTTGAATTTTCAACAACACAGTCTTATTCAAACATGATTAGCAATAATAAATGATTTATACATATTACAAACATCACATCAAACATGTCTACAGTCAATACACACTAAAGCATATCATGAGTACAGAGTTCAAGTTTATGGTGACTTACCTCTTGAAGCCAAACTTGGGATCTTCAAGAGAGTTGCTTCTAGAAGTGATTTGTTGGTTTGGACAGCTTCAATATGCCTCTAGGAACCTCTTTGAATGCTGGGAATCAAGTGGAAGCACTTGGAGCATAATCTTCCCTTCCTCTTGCAAAATGGCAAAGTGACCAATGTGGAATTTCAAGGAAATGAAATTATAGGTGGAAAAATTGTTTTGGAACAATTTAGGGGTGGTTTATGGAAGGTGTTTGAAGTGTTTGAAGGTTTGGAAACGATTAGAATAAGGACTTGGCTTTGAAAATACAGAAAGTCAAAGTTTTCTTAGATTGAGGTTTGAATTTTTGAGTGTGAAGTTTTCTGGTGGGAGTGAGTTTTTGAACACCTTTAATACATCATATATGATGTGTTTGAAGTGTTGGTGAAGGTGTTTGATGACTGTATGAGGCTTTGATAGAGTTTATGCAAAAACAGGTTTTGCTTCACAAGGAAGTTAACTTCAATGCTTGCAAGAAGGTTGTGATATGTGGAATGTGTCGCAACTGCGAAAAACACCCGGCAGAAAACAAAAGAGTCACCACCTTTCATTATTTATACCAAAGAGAGGGAAAGGAAACAATCGGAAAAACCTGACAAAAAAGGGAAAAGATGAGGTCATCGCAACCAAGTTCTGGATTTCGGAGTCGATTACGCTAGGGGAAGGTATTATCACCCCTCACGTCCGTCGTACTCGACGGGATCCACGCTTGTTGTCTATCTAAGGGTGTGTTTAATCTATCTATGCTACAAGCTCAAAGGACAAAAAGAAAAGAAAGATGACTCGGCAGAGCATCGCTGCTCTGTGCCTACGTATTCCCTCGTGCAATGGGAAAGTCAGAGTCAACGTAGTTCAGAAAACTACGGGTGAAGGTGGGAAGGTTGCTCGCCAAGACATCACCGTCTTGTGCCTACGTATCCTCATCTGGTATGAGAAATCAGAGCAAACGTAGTTCGGGCTAACACGGAACCACATGTTGATTAAGTGTTTTAACCGAGTAAGGTTAAACCTCCGTTCCAGCAGTTAGGGACAATGCCTGTTTGCGGTAGAACCAAAGCTTAACAACACTATTTTCTTGTGAAAATGAAAGTTTGATTAATTCCGAAGGAAAAAGAGTTTGAAGTCTGTTTTGTGTTTTTTAGTGAAGTGAATTAATTCGGTTTTTGATTCACGTTGCACTAAAGACTATGACATAGGGGCGAATGCGTCGCGTATCGCCCCCAAATGGGACGTACACTAAACATTCTAGACAAGCGATAGGAGACCCCTCACTCATCATTCCCCATGTAGCTTAAGGCTTGTAGCGCACAATGTTCATCGCATTTATTAGATGAATTAGAATTATTTTGAGATGAGAAGAAGAGAGACGCACAGAACGTCTAAGGGAAACTCGGTCCTAACGTTGTCATGCAAAATGGTCCTAAGGTTAGGATTTAAAAGGGAACATCTACCCTAATGTTAGCATACTTGGATTGAATCCTAATGTCTATAACCGACCTTAAACAAGGAAGGTTAGATCCTAGGGGAACATGGCAAAGGAAGACAAAAGGAGAAAGCATAACAAAATGCAATATGCAAACATGAAAATGCACATTTAGAATGGAGGGAGGGAGGAAAAATGTGTGGGGCAGCATCCGCCACAAGCGTATCTCGACCTCAACAGCGATGCAAAAATGATGCAAACATGAAGGAAAGCGCAAAAGATGAAAGCAAACGAACATGCAAAAGATCATCACCTTGAACCACATCCATAAGCATGCATTCAAGTGGAAAAGAACATGAATGTCAGCGAAATCTCGATTAAACAACCAAAATAGCGACACATATCCCAAAACATTTCACTTTTAATGCATCATATTGAATTACGATGATTCGAAGTGAAACGGTACTCAAATAAGCAAGCAAAACAGCAAAACAGACCCACTGGCACAATTTTAATCGGTTAACACACTGTTGACGTTTAAAAATTTTGAAAATTTGAATTGGTTAATCGGTTAACCATGCGTGTTAAACGATCAACACTGTGAAAACTGTGAAAAATTTGAAAATCTGAGATGGTTAATCGGTTAACCATATGCGTTAACCGATTAACACTGTGCGAACAGCAGAAAACCAGCAACAAAACAACATGTGCAGCAAATAAACACTTATCCGATCAACCGGGTGATCGCATAATCACTTAATCACGAAATTAAACCAGCAAATCATGATAACAACAACATGTAAAAAGATCTAAACAGCAACATCCACATTCATGTCAACCAAAATTCAATCGAATATGAAAATCAACATGAACATGCAAATAAGCTCAAAAAGGCTATGGATCTAGAATTCCAACCTTCGAAGTGGAGAATTGCTTCGGTTAATGTTGAATTAACTGAAATTGAACAGATCCAAGGCTAGAAGTCCGGAATACTTCAAGATCCACACCAATTGTTGTAGTAGCAATGGAGATCCTTCAAGATTAATCCAAAATAAGCCAAATAATCACTTCCAAAATCACTTCCAGATTCAGATCCAATTGTGCACAGAAATTGGATGAAGAAACCACTTCGATTGAGATGATGGATGGAGGTTTGAGCTCAAGAATTCATTGATTCCATGGAAGAATCAAAGAATTCAATGGAAAATGGCTTTGGGTGAAGGTTTTTGGAATTGGAAAATTGAGAGAATTTTTTGAATTGAGATGAATTTTGAAAAATGAGAGTGAAAAATGAAGATTGGACCCCTTTGATTTGGAGTGATTCACTTAAATATCACTTAGGTTTGGATCCAAATGAGAGGCTTGAAAGTTGGTTTGTGAATTTTGGTTTGGCACTAGGAATGGGACTTTGGAGGGAAAATGAAATTAATCAAATTGTGAAATGATTCAAGATCCTTCCCAAGTATAAAATTGGAATTCAAGTGATCAAAATTGGACCCCAAATGGATCTGCATTGAAAATTCACGTGCAGAGGCAAAACCTGCACTAGTTAATCGATTAACCATATAGGTTAATCGGTTAACACCGTTAAAGGTTCAATTCTGGATTGATTTCACTTTGGTTAATCGATTAACACCTTCCAATTTTGAATTTTGGCGCCTTTTGGAGGGAAATCTGCTCGTTTGCCCATTTCTTGCCGTTTCGAGCTCTGTTCAACTTCTGAAACTTGATTTTGAATATCATAACCATAAATGCTTGAGATAACCTGAGTGCCGCTTTTTGAGCTGAAAAATGCCCTGCAAAACAAAGTAAAATCGACCGCTCGATAGTTGGGCAAAATAAATGCTTGGGATTCTGATGCTCGCTGTTCAGTCTTCCAATCCTTTGCGCTAAAATGAACCTGAGCCACAGGAAAACCTTGATCCCCTGTCTCAAGAACGAATGCTATGCAACGCAGAAATGCAAAAAATGCGGAAATGAAACAAAATCCAGTATGAAAAGAGGTTGGGCAAATTTTGGGGTGCAACAGCTGCCTCTATTCAATCGACTTGGACTTGAAGGGGTGAGAAGCATCAGCCTTCAAACATTCAAGGTAAAAGACGGTTGAATACCAAAGAACCCAGAAATTTGCCAACCGCAGAAATAAACTGCAAACTCTGATTAAGGATAACAATCTCTGGAGATCTGAATAACGGTTGCAACGTCGACTCGCCGATGGAAGGATCATCTGACATCACCGTCAGCTAACGACACTAAGTCGGGAAGATCACCTGACACCACCGTCAAGTATCTACATTGAGGATAAAATATTCTGACCTCGCCGCCAGACCAACACAAAGTCGATAAACATCTAACATCACCGTTAGGTAACCACAAGATTGACATACACCACTTGGCATCACCGCCAAGCCTCTGTAGGGGATAACAAATTCTGACATCGCCGCCAGAAAACCAAAACATTCGATAACATGATAAACGCCTAACATCTCCGCCAGACCACCAAGTCTAATAAACATCCGACATCGCTGCCAGATAACCACAAAGTAGATAACATCACTTGGCATCTCTGCCAAGCCTCGACAAAGTAGATAAAATACCAGACATTGCCGCTAGGTAACTACACAGTCGATAAACATCTGACATCGCCGCCAGATAACCACAAAGTAGATAAACATCTGACATCACCGTCAGACAACCACCAAGTGGAAAAGCACCTAACATCGCCGCCAGGCAAACATCATGTTGATAAACATCTGACATCGCTGCCAGAACAACACCATGCTGAAGAATATCTAACCTTGCCGCCAAAACACGTTTGACATCGCCGCCAAACAAACCCAATATTGAGAAAATACCTGACATTGCCGCCAGGAAAACATCATGTTGATAAACATCTGACATCGCCAGAACAACACCATGTTGAAGAATATCTGGCCTCGCCGCCAGAAAACGTTTGACATCACCGCCAAACAAACCCAATATTGAGAAAATACCTGACATCGCCGCCAGGCAACCAGAAGATTGAGTAAGATTTGACATCGCCACCAGAAATAACAATCAGTTGGTAAACATCACTTGGCATTGCCGCCAAGCTTCCATAGAGTAGATACAGTTTCTGGCATCGCCGCCAAGTAACCACAAAGTTAGTGAACCTCTGACATCGCCACCAAAAGATCCACAAACATCTGACATCACCGTCAGAAATCTACCCATATCTGACATTGCCGCCAGAAATCCACATATATCTGACATCGCCGCCAGAAATCTGCAAGGAATACACCTGACGTCGCCGCCAGGCATTTGCAAAGGATGAAACAACCTGACCTCACCGCCAGATTAACCCATGCAATTAAGAAACATTTGGCATCGCCGCCAAAAGTCAATATCCAATCAATAAAACCTCTGACTTTGTCGCCAGAAATCCGCACACCCCTGACATTGCCGCCAGGAACCTGCGGTATTGATAACATCTGACATCGCCGCCAGACACACACAAAATGGATAACCATCTGACATCGCCGTCAGAACTCTGGAGGAGATAAACTATCTAACATCGCCACCAAAACTCTGCAGGGAATAACATCTAACCTCGTCCCCAAATATCTTGATTGATAAAATACAACACCA
Organism: Lathyrus sativus; assembly: GCA_963859935.3. Lineage (NCBI taxonomy): Eukaryota > Viridiplantae > Streptophyta > Magnoliopsida > Fabales > Fabaceae > Lathyrus > Lathyrus sativus. The sequence continues at coordinate 661,957,150 of OZ012739.1, forward strand.
GATCTGAAGACAGAGACTTCTGGCATCGCCGCCAGACATTCGCTAAATAAAAGCGAGCATCAAACCCAACTGTAAAAACTTCTGATATCGCTGTCAGACCATCGCTAAATAAAAGCGAGAATCGACTCCAAAGGTAGAAACTTCCAACATCGCCTTCAGACACCTGTAGGAGATAAAACAACATGACCTCTCCGCCAGACATCCATATAATTGAGAAACAATATAACATCACTGTTAGACGTCAATAGCAACCCATAAACAACAAACTCAAAATCGGGTCAACGAGAAGCTATGTCATGTTATGTCCAGGTTTGCCACATTTATGACATGTTATGTCAAGCCTTTTGGCTTTTCTTTTACCTTTAGGGTCAAAAGATTTTTCTTTAGGTCTACCTCTATTGTAGTGACCCCTTTTCTTATTCTTATAAGAATTTTTATAAGAATTTTTATAAGAATTTTTTGGCTTATCCCTATAAGGTTTATTGCGGAAATTTTTTCCTTTTTTCTTTTTATTATCTGGAGATTTTCCAAGATCAAAAGCAAATTGCTCACAAAATTCACCAATTTGGTGTTTTTCAGAGAGCTTTTGCTTTTTGAGTTGATTTCTAAGCTTTATGTCATTACATAAAGTTAATCCTTCATTAACACAAGTGCTTATTATATGACCATAAGTAAGATCTGAATAATTTATATTTGTCCCATCATTTTCCTGTCTTAAGGATTGTCTAACTTTCTCAGAAAAGAAATGAGGTAATCCATCAATAAATTTTGCTTTCCAGTGCAAAGAATTGGGATTGTTTAATTGATAAACTCTTGAAAGAAAAGTATCCTTATACCATCTAAAGTGAGTGAGAGAAGGACTCCTAAGGTTTTGGAGAAGTGTCTGGATTTTTTCTCCAATGGGGACATTGGTTCCTACAAAATGTTGTAAGATGGAGAGACACAGTGTATACACTGCATCTTCTTCTCCTGTGGTGGTTGTAGTCACAATAGTGCTCGTACTAGTTCTTGGTTCGCTCTTAACGATTTTTTTATGATTAAGAATCTCTAATTTTTGAGATTCAGTGAGATAATGATCCCACCAGCCTCTAAGTTGGCCAACAAATCCTGTTGTTATAAAGGATGCTATTGAAGCATCAGAATTTCCATGTTGCTTGCAAACAGTAGAGTACATGATCATCCTATGGATAGTATCTATAATTTGTTTGTCATTAAGACCATCAACATTCCATTCATAAATGGCTTTTCTTGAATAAGAATTCTGGAAAGGTTCTGATTCCTCAAAAAGCAAATCTTGCGGTGAGGGACGCTTGTAATAATACTTTTCTATAGGCCTTGGGGAATAAACAGGATTTATACTGTGAGACATTGGATCAAACTCTAGTGTGGTCGAAGTCTGTTCGCGAGTAATGCGTGTTGTAGTCGAAGTTTGTTCTAACATGCATTAGTCAATATTGCTAGGTTTGTTAGCATGTTGAATTGGGCCTTGCTTGTAAGTCCAATTGTTTAAGTTAGCTTGTACCCTAAGTTAGCTTGTAATGGGTAATTGTTAAAAAGCCCATTAAGTTAGTGTGCTATTTTATTATAAATAGGATGCTAGTTTCTCAATCTTGGCATAAGGAAAAATAGGAAGATAAAATCTTAATTTCAAGGGAGAGAGGTTATTTTGTTATTCTTGTATACTTGTAATCTTGTTCTAAGAGAAAGGAAAGAATAGCAGTTTAATAAGCAATCCTTGTTGTTCCTTGTTGCTTTTTTCTTTATTAACCCTAACCCTTGTGTGTTTCTTGATAAGAAACAGTGTATACTTTGTTTAACGGTATCCTATTCACAACAAATTGGTGCGGTGAGTGTGGAGAAGATGCCTTCAACAAAGTATGAGATTGAAAAGTTCACCGGAGTGAACGACTTTGGTCTGTGGCGCTTGTAGATGAAAGCCCTATTGGTTCAGCAGGGTTGTTTGGAAGCGTTGAAGGGTGAGGCAGCCATGGACGCTGCGTTAACGGCAAAAGAAAAGACGGGCATGATCGGGAAAGCCCACAGCGCAATATTGTTGAGCCTTGGTGATAAGGTTCTTCGACAGGTATCAAAGGAGACTACAACATCGGGATTATGGGTGAAACTTGAAAGTTTGTACATGACCAAATCTCTGGTGAATCGACTATACCTGAAGCAAGCTTTATATTCATTCAAGATGAGTGAAGACAAAGTGTTGGCTGAGCAGTTGGATATGTTCAACAAGCTGATTCTTGATCTTGAAAATATTGATGTGAAGATCGATGATGAAGATCAAGCACTGTTGCTGCTGTGTGCTTTGCCCAGAACACATGCTCACTTCAAAGAAACTCTCTTGTATGGAAGGGAGTCCCTGACCTTTGAAGAAGTTCAATCAGCCTTGTATTCTAAGGACTTGAACGAACGAAAGGAGCATAAACCTTCGACGGTGGGTGAAGGTTTGGCCGTTAAGGGAAAATTCTTGCGAAAGGATGGTAAATTCGACAAGAAGAAAGGTAAAAGTCAACAGAAGTCTTATAGTGGTGAAACATCTAGTATTCGATGTTATCACTATAAGAAGGAGGGTCACATAAGAAAGGTGTGCCCTAAACGCCTGAAAGATCATGGAGGTAATGGCAATGCAGCCATTGTTCAAGATGACTTCGACTCATCTGATGTTCTTGTGGTTTCAAGTGGCGACTCGAGGAAAGAGTGGATTATGGATTCAGGTTGCACTTGGCACATGACTCCAAACAGAGAATTGTTCGAGGAGCTATGTGATCAAGATGGTGGATCTGTGCTGTTAGGAAACAACAAATCTTGCAAAATTGCAGGTATTAGATCTGTGAGATTCAAGCTCCATGATGAGTCAATAAGGTTATTGACTGAAGTCAGGTACGTACCTGACTTGAAGAGAAATTTGATTTCTCTTGGTGAATTCGACAGAAAAGGATATGTTTTTCAAGGAGAGAAAAGTATCCTAAGAGTCATGAAGGGGTCGAAGGAAGTCTTGAGAGGCGTGAAGAAACAAGGCTTGTATACCCTTGAGGCTGAGGTTGTAAGTGGTTCGGCAAATGTTGCATCCACGAAATCTATGTCGAAGACAGAATTATGGCACATGAGATTGGGCCATGTCAGCGAAAGAGGCCTGGTCGAATTGGGGAAGCAGAACCTGCTAGGAGGTGACAAAGTTGAAAAGTTGGAATTTTGTGAATCTTGTGTAGTTGGTAAATCCTGTAGGGCAAAGTTTAACAAAGGCAAGCAAAGAACACATGGATCCCTGGATTACATTCATGCTGATCTTTGGGGGCCTGCAAGGAATCCTTCACACTCAGGTGCAAGGTATTTTCTATCCATCGTTGATGACTATTCCAGAAAACTATGGGTATTCATTCAGAAGACGAAGGATGAAACTTTTGAGAATTTCAAAAGTTGGAAGATTCTGGTCGAAACTCAAACTGGCAGAAAGGTTAAGAGGTTGAGAACCGACAATGGCCTTGAATTCTGCAATAAAGCGTTCAACAGTTACTGTGTTGAGTCTGGGATTGCAAGGCATAAGACTGTAGCAGATACTCCTCAACAAAATGGCTTAGCTGAGAGATTCAATCGAACAATCCTTGAAAGGGTTATATGCATGTTGGTTAGTGCTGGATTGAAGAAAGTGTTTTGGGAGGAAGCTGTTTCGACAGCAGCTTACCTGATAAATAGATGTCCCTCGACTGCCTTGGGAATGAAGACACCTGAAGAAGTTTGGTCGGGACATCCACATAGTCTCGACAGACTGAGAGTATTTGGCTGTGTAGCCTATGCTCATATTAGGCAAGACAAGGTCGAACCTAGAGCTCTGAAATGCATGTTCATGGGATACCCTGAAGGAGTCAAAGCTTATAGGCTATGGTGTCTAGAGCCAGGTCACAGGAGGTGTATCACCAGTCGAGATGTAGTTTTCAACGAAGCAGAGATGGCTTTCAAGAAAACTGATGATGCTGACGAAGAGCTGGAACAGGGAGAGATTCCTGTTGAGGTGGAGCATGTTGATGGTGAATTGCTTACCCCAGATGAAGTCGAAGAAGACACAGAAGATGTTGTCGAAGATGAGGAGACTGATAATGACTACCTGCTAGCAAGAGACAGGTCGAGGAGAGTCATCAAGCCACCTCAGAGACTTGGGTATGCAGATCTTATAGCTTATGCCTTAATCTCTACAAGTGAGGTTCTAGACGAAGAACCTAGAGACTATAAGGAAGTTATGAGGAATCAAAAGAAGACAAATTGGTCTTTGATGTATGCTATGGTCTGTACTAGACCCGACATAGCATATGCAGTAAGTCTTGTAAGCAGGTACATGGCGAATCTTGGAAAGGCTCACTGGCAAGCATTGAAGTGGATTTTAAGGTACATAAATGGGTCTCTGAATAGAGTCCTAATTTATGGTGGAGCCTTGGGTGAAGATAGTAAAGCAGTAATCGAAGGATATGTCGACTCTGATTATGCAGGTTGTATGGATTCTAGAAAATCTATCTCCGGATATGTGTTCACTATGTTTGGGACAACAATCAGTTGGAAAGCAACACTTCAGAAGGTCGTTGCCTTATCAACCACTGAAGTGGAGTATATTGCTCTAACTGAAGCTGTGAAGGAAGCAGTGTGGCTTGAAGGTTTTGCAAAGGAGCTAAAACTTCAAGGTCGAGTTATCACTGTTAAATGTGATAGTCAAAGTGAAATACATCTGTCGAAGAATTCGGCCTATCATGAGCGAACCAAGCACATTGATGTGAGGCTGCATTTCATCAGAGGGGTAATCGAGCGTGGAGAAGTCCAAGTGCTGAAAGTTTCGAAAGATCATAATGTTGCTGATATGATCACCAAGACATTGCCCAGTTGCAAGTTTTTCCACTGTATGCAGTTAATAAATCTGCATGAAGAAAGCTAGTTTCTTGATGTTATAGAGTTAGATCCAAGGTGGAGATTTGTGAGACATTGGATCGAACTCTAGTGTGGTCGAAGTCTGTTCGCGAGTAATGCGTGTTGTAGTCGAAGTTTGTTCTAACATGCATTAGTCAATATTGCTAGGTTTGTTAGCATGTTGAATTGGGCCTTGCTTGTAAGTCCAATTGTTTAAGTTAGCTTGTACCCTAAGTTAGCTTGTAATGGGTAATTGTTAAAAAGCCCATTAAGTTAGTGTGCTATTTTATTATAAATAGGATGCTAGTTTCTCAATCTTGGCATAAGGAAAAATAGGAAGATAAAATCCTAATTTCAAGGGAGAGAGGTTATTTTGTTATTTTTGTATACTTGTAATCTTGTTCTAAGAGAAAGGAAAGAATAGCAGTTTAATAACCAATCCTTGTTGTTCCTTGTTGCTTTTTTCTTTATTAACCCTAACCCTTGTGTGTTTCTTGATAAGAAACAGTGTATACTTTGTTTAACGGTATCCTATTCACAACATATACTATTAGTATTATTAATACTATTAGTATTAATATCAATGTTACTAATGTCTAAATTAGCAAACATATCAGCAAGCTGGTCAATATGGTTGTCATTATTATCCTCAGAATAATCTTCATGGGACATGACAGTGATATTAAGTCCTTTTAGTTTTTGTTCTAAAATACGAACAAATTCTTCTCCGTTAGTTTCCATTTTAAATCATTCTATGGAAATAGGAGGTTGCACTATAGGAACATCCGAAATAGTGGACGTGGATATTTTGTCTTTAGGTTTATTTATGTGGTCAATAATGATATCTTGACGCTCTATTTGCTTTTCTAAAAGATCTTTTATGGATAAGAGATCTTTTTCCATGGAGATAAATTGTTCTCCTAAGCAAACAAGGTAAGCATTGATATAATTTTGTGACCTGATAACTGAATTTAATTCCTTAAGAGTAACTTGATTTTGTTCAACTCTTTGTAACTGAAGGCTAAGGTAAGGGGTAGCTTCAGTATTTTGACTCAAACTTATTGTTTGTTCAGGGGGAAAAGGAGCTTCCATTATTTCTCCTCTAATGTTTTCCCAAGGTCTTTGTAACACAATAATTTCTTCTTGCTTTTTATTTACGAAGTAATTAACAAACCATTTAACAAAAGGAACGAAATCCTGCTCAAGGTTCATTTGAGTGTAATACTCATCTTTAAATTGGGCTAATTCAGGTTTTGAAAATTTTTTAAAAAACCAATTTCTAAATTGAGAGTATCTCTCATGTTGAAACTCATCATTGATGAGTTGTCTCATCTTACTACCAGGGGAGTAATCTATCATTATAATTGGAAATCCATATCTGACTGAGTAGGTGATTCTACTCTTGGAGTATGAGGTTTTTGATAAATTCCATGAGGAACTCTATTTTCTCTTAGTCTTATATTCTCAACGACCTCTATTTCTTCTCTTATTTGAGAAGTAGAAGGTCTAGGTAATTGGCTAGGAGCTGTGTAAAATTCACTAACTGAGTGCCTAGCAGATAGAGACCTGGGTATTCTAGTTATTCTTTTTGAAGTGAAATTTATTTCTAAATCTCCTTCAGTAGTCTGAATAATTTAGTCTATATCCCTATTAAGGATAGGTTCATGATCTATTTCCTGGGGGAGAGACCATGTCTCTGGGAAGTTTATTTCATCCCACTTTATTAACCTATTGGTTGCAACACTGGATGTTAATAAATTGGTTTGAACCAAAATAGTGGTTCCAGGAAATGATAAATGCTTTGCTTTAGGATTAAGCGCAGTAAGAACCTTATAGTAGATTCTATAGCATATTGCTATAATTTCACTTCCCGGTTTAAAATTATAACCATTAGTATGAACTGTTAATTGCATAGCATCTAATAAATTTTTATCAGATAAAGATAGATTTAAATTAGGTGAGACATCAAAGTAAACTGGTCCATGACACAGACTTGTCTCAACCATAGCAGCTAAAGATTGTTTGAAATCTTTACATCTACCATCTCTAACATAAGCCATTATGCTAGAATTTAAACCCAATAATGTTAAAGGTTTTAAAGCAATTTGAACCAATCCAATATGGATAAAATTATAATTTTTAAAAGGTTTCAAATCTTTTTTAGTTAACAATTTTATTGTCTGAGTTTCTTTAGAAATTTGAATCGTTTGCTCTAAAGTTTTAACAGCAAAACGAGAAAAAACATCTATCTTACCAAATCTATAAATTTGATTAGAAGGAACTGAGGGTATAACCCATCTGTTGAGTTTATCCATATTTTTTGGATATTCAATTAATTCTTCATTTTTTATTAAATTATTTTGATGATTATCATCATCAGAATCCATAGGGCAATAGGCTAAGAATGTAGTGATTTGTTGATACGCAAAGTTAAATCTAAATAGATAACTTGGACTCATAACATAATTTTAGCTAAAACAACAACCAATTAAAAGTCATCTAAGCAAACAACAAATTGTTTAACTATCAACCCGAAGTGATAGAAGGATTTCTCCCAAATCAAAGATGTCAAAATGTTTTTAACAAAAATTTTCTCTTTTGAAATCATCAACAACTCCCTTCCCCGGGAAAAAAAAAGATGAATGTTTAAGAAAACACTAAAAACACTTTTTAGTTTTAAAAAACACTTTGAAAAGGTTGTTTGCTAGTTAATAATATGTTATGAGAAAAAGTTACCTACTTAGTTTTGTCTAAGCATAATCAACCTCTCACAACATAAATTTAGCCACTAATTTTCATGATAAATTAAGAAATATACCTTAGGTTTGGCAAGTCCAGGTGATGATACCAAAGTGTGTATTTAGCGGAAGCAGGATCGAATTTTTAGTAAAGAAAAGAGGAGTATAGAAGATTGTGAGACAATATTGCAAGAAAGTTCAAACTTGTTATTCAAAGGTGTTCCAAGGTGTAATTACAAATGAAACTTAAATCCCTTTATATAGGGAATAAAAGGGTTACTATTTAAGCCGGTAACTAAAACTTACAATAGCCGGTAACTTGTATAATTATTGTCGGGTACACTTGGGGCTCCATCGTCACAACAATTAACAAGAACCTACAAAAATCACATGCATGCCTAGAAATTATTAAAGACAAGATAAGATTCTTTTTCCCTTGTCTTTTACAAAAGATAGAAAATGCATGTAATTATGCCTAGAAATTATTAAAGACAAGATAAGATAAGTTTCTTATCCCCTTGTCTTTTACAAAAGATAGAAAGTGCATGCAATTATGCCTAGAAATTATTAAAGACAAGATAAGATTCCCTTGTCCTTTTGCTTTTGGAAAGATTCTTCTTCTATTATTTCTTGTCCTTTAACCTTTGTCTATTGATTCTTACTTCATTATATTTAGACAAGATATCAAATTAATTCTTTGCTTTTCTTTTTTCTTTCAAAGATTGAATCATCGCATCCCAGAAATCTTCTGCAGTAGCTTCATCTGCTTGACCTTCTCCTGCTAAACCTTCAAAATTGTGGGAATCCATTGATCCCATGGAAGATCTTGTCTTCATAGATGAATCCTCATCTTTTGATGCTTTTGATGGAAAAGTAGAGAAGAATTGGTTCTTCATATAATCCAAAATTCTGACCATAATTTCGTCTTCTGATTCATTGGGATATTTTCTCTTGAAGAAATTCTTCAAGTTTTCCATAGACATTTGTTGGGAACTTTATTCCTTGACCTTTTTATTCTGGTCTTCAACTATTGCTTCTTCAATTAATTTAATTTTATTCTGGACATCCTCTGCACTCATCTTGTTCCACCATTTATAAAAGAAATTTCTTTCTAAAATGGGAATGTTAAATTTGTTTCTTGATATGGTGATTGTCCATCCATATCCATGGAATCTGAAATTTAATAAAGAATAATAATGGACATTGTCCAGTGATTAAATCATCAGATAAATTTTTTACAATAAGTGGACTATTATCACACCATGGATTATATAAGTTAAGAATTTCTTTAGGAAGAATTTCCAAAGATGGACCAAATTTAGCCCACCATTCATAAAACCAATTTGGTATGGGTTTATTAACCATCTCTTCATTAATAGAGAAAAACCAAGAATGCTTGTTCTTGGGATTTTGGTAATAAAAGGCTTGAGTGAAAGCCTGGACATAGTCCCAATAATTAAAGTAAATATACTTTCCTTCCGCAATTCTTATTGCCTTTTCAGCATTTGGGTTGAGACCCCATTCTCTTGGTAACAAAATTTTGTTAATGTGACATTTACTGAAGTTTATAAAACTTTCAGGATTATTGTTTTGGTAATGGTGAGTAATTGTTACCGATTCGGTAACAGTCAGGAGAATTTCTAGGTTGGGCCTAGATTTTCCATGAAGACCTGGATATTCTCTTGATTCGAGGTATCTAGTTTTGATAGACCATCCATCATTTGGATTTATCTTTATATCTTCATCATCAATATACATGATTTTCTCAGTTACTGGATTTTCAAAATAATCCATTTGTTCTTGAGGTGGGTTATTAACCGCAACTTCCTTGTAGGATGTAGTTTTATTAGAGGAAGAGGAAACAATATCTTCCCTTTTTGCTGAAGATGCAGGTAATTGCTGCATTTTTCTACCTTTGTAGATAGTAGTCCAATCCTCTATTAGAGGAATGTTTGATTCTGGCTGGGGTAACATATTGTTACTCCCTCTCCCACCACGGCCATAACCGCGGCCTCTACCCCTATATGGGGTCATCATTTTTTCCCTGCAAAAATTCACGAGTTAAATAATCAGCAAGTGAATTATTTTCACCTTTAATGTGTTGAATATCAAATTCAAACATAGATAATTGTGATTGCCAACTAGCAAAAATTTGCTTAGCAACAAGATTTTTAACATCTTTTTCAATAATTAATTTAGCTGAGCTACAATCAATTTTTAATAAATTTTTTTTATTAAGAAGATCATCTTGAAATTTTGAAATGCATTTTATAATAGAAAGCATCTCTTTCTTGATAGTTGAATATTTTGCTTGTGTTGGATTCTATTTTCCAGAAGTAAATCTAACCAAAACTTCTTTTGAGGTTTCAGGTATTATTTGTTTAAGGATTCCTCCATAGCCTAAGTCTGAAGCATCAGTTTCAACAATTTTGAAATACTTAGGATTAACAAGAGATAAACAAGACAAACATTTCACCTTATTTTTAATTCTTTGGACTGCCTGAGAATGTTTTTCAGTCCAAGGGCCAGGATTCTTTTTAAGCCTAGCATGTAATATTGCCGTATCTTTAGCTAGATTTTCATAATAATCTGCTATGTAATTAAGGCTACAAAGAAACATTTGTAATTGTTTCTTATCTATAATAATATTAAGGAATTTAGAAGCAAATTCAATACTTCTTTGTATAGGAATTATAGTTCCTTGGTCAATTCATGTCCTAAAAATCTAACATTTGTTTGAAAAAGTTTCATCTTAGGACCAGATATTACTAATCCATTATGCTTAATTAATCCTTTGAATATTTTCAAATGTTTCATATGTTGATCTATAGTTTTTGAAAAAACTAAAACATCATCAATATAAACAATTATAAATTCCGTATAAGGATTAAAAATATCATTCATAATATTTTGAAATTCAGAAGGGGCATTTTTAAGGCCAAAAGGAAGGACATTCCATTCATAATGTCCAAAAGGTACGGTAAAGGCTGTTTTATACTTATCAGATTCATTAATCTGAATTTGCCAATAACCAGATTTCATATCAAATTTAGAGAAGATTAAAGCATTGTTTAATCTATCTAAAAGATCTTTTTTATTAGGAATAGGATATCTAATCCATTTTAACACTTTATTAAGTGGTTTGTAATTAATAACGAGTCTAGGAACTCCACGTTCCTTTTCTGCAGCATTATTGACATAAAAGGCTGTGCAACTCCAAGGAGATTTGGATTTTCTTATTAATTTTTTCTCCAAAAGAGATTGTATCTCTTTTTTGCATAAATCCAAATACTCATGATTCATTTGAGCAGGCCTAGCTTTAGTGGGAATCTGACTTTCATTAAAGTCATCAAGATAAGGTAAAGAAATAACATGTTTCTTCCTATCCCAAAAGGCATTAGGTAAATCATTGCATATTTCTTCTCTAAACTGTTGATCAATTAATTTAATTTGATTTTGAACTTCAGGGTTTTTTAGTTGAGAAGTGATGTTTAATAAACCCACTTCTTCTTTAAGAAAACAAATTTGTTTTTCTTTTTTAAGAAGAATATCTTTAACTTCATTAATCATCCTAGTATGAGGATCAGTAATGAATTCAAAAGTAATTTTTTTATTATTAATAATGGAGGTAATTCCCTTTTGATCAACATTAATTAGAGGCATAATTTTATGCAGAAAGGGAGTTCCTAATATAATTCTATGAGTTAAGTTTTTCACAAGAATAAAGTGAGTGGGTAAACAAATATCTTTGTTACAAACATAAGCATTAGACAGTTTATAATTAACCGTGAGTTTATCTCCTCCAGCTTGTGTAAGAGATTGAGTAGTTTTATCAAAATACTTAGTGAGAATAATTCCCTCTTGAAGGCAGTTTAAACCAACGCCACTATCAATAAGGGCAACTTCATTTTCTAATATGAAATTTCTATTAATCACTAAAGTTATTCTAACAAACCATTTTTGGGAGGTCACTCTATCAATGAGGGAAAGGAAATCATCACTAGGTGAAGGATTACTAGTTGAAGCTATTTCTTCAACCCTTGAATTATTGGACTCTAAAAAAGTGAACCTTTGAGATAAACCATAGTTTTCTTTTTTAATTTGAGCTATCTCATTTTTTAAGAGATTTATTTCTCTATTTAAATCCATAATAGAAACAGGAGTTTCACGAATGTTAGACCGTCTAAATCTAGACAAAACCTCACTTAATTGGTAAGGTGCTTCTGTAATAATAGGAGATTCTCTTTTAGAGTTTTCTTGGATTAGAACTTCAAGCATTTTTCTTTTAAGATTTTTATCAGAAATGGACTCTATAGCCTTTATAGCTCCATCCTGTTCTGAGGTTAAAACATTTAACCCATTCATATCCACTATTGATTTCCAGTAATCTAATTGATTACATTGACAATTATTATTGTTAGAAGATTCAGATGAGTAATCAGAAGAAGATTCATAAATCATATTAATATCTTCTTCAGAAGAGTATTCTTCAGAATCAGATTTGAGAAGTAAAACTTTCTCTAATTGAGAACGTAATTGTTCATCTTCTATCTCATTAAGAGCTTTTTTAGTCCAACATTGGTTGGCATAATGGCCAGGTTTGCCACATTTATGACATGTTATGTCAAGCCTTTTGGCTTTTCTTTTACCTTTAGGGTCAAAAGATTTTTCTTTAGGTCTACCTCTATTGTAGTGACCCCTTTTCTTATTCTTATAAGAATTTTTATAAGAATTTTTATAAGAATTTTTTGGCTTATCCCTATAAGGTTTATTGCGGAAAATTTTTCCTTTTTTCTTTTTATTATCTGGAGATTTTCTAAGATCAAAAGCAAATTGCTCACAAAATTCACCAATTTGGTGTTTTTCAGAGAGCTTTTGCTTTTTGAGTTGATTTCTAAGCTTTATGTCATTACATAAAGTTAATCCTTCATTAACACAAGTGCTTATTATATGACCATAAGTAAGATCTGAATAATTTATATTTGTCCCATCATTTTCCTGTCTTAAGGATTGTCTAACTTTCTCAGAAAAGAAATGAGGTAATCCATCAATAAATTTTGCTTTCCAGTGCAAAGAATTGGGATTGTTTAATTGATAAACTCTTGAAAGAAAAGTATCCTTATACCATCTAAAGTGAGTGAGAGAAGGACTCCTAAGGTTTTGGAGAAGTGTCTGGATTTTTTCTCCAATGGGGACATTGGTTCCTACAAAATGTTGTAAGATGGAGAGACACAGTGTATACACTGCATCTTCTTCTCCTGTGGTGGTTGTAGTCACAATAGTGCTCGTACTAGTTCTTGGTTCGCTCTTAACGATTTTTTTATGATTAAGAATCTCTAATTTTTGAGATTCAGTGAGATAATGATCCCACCAGCCTCTAAGTTGGCCAACAAATCCTGTTGTTATAAAGGATGCTATTGAAGCATCAGAATTTCCATGTTGCTTGCAAACAGTAGAGTACATGATCATCCTATGGATAGTATCTATAATTTGTTTGTCATTAAGACCATCAACATTCCATTCATAAATGGCTTTTCCTGAATAAGAATTCTGGAAAGGTTATGATTCCTCAAAAAGCAAATCTTGCGGTGAGGGACGCTTGTAATAATACTTTTCTATAGGCCTTGGGGAATAAACAGGATTTATACTATTAGAAAAAAAGAAAAATTTTCCGCAATAAACCTTATAGGGATAAGCCAAAAAATTCTTATGAAAATTCTTATAAGAATAAGAAAAGGGGTCACTACAATAGAGGTAGACCTAAAGAAAAATCTTTTGACCCTAAAGGTAAAAGAAAAGCCAAAAGGCTTGACATAACATGTCATAAATGTGGCAAACCTGGCCATTATGCCAACCAATGTTGGACTAAAAAAGCTCTTAATGAGATAGAAGATGAACAATTACGTTCTCAATTAGAGAAAGTTTTACTTCTCAAATCTGATTCTGAAGAATACTCTTCTGAAGAAGATATTAATATGATTTATGAATCTTCTTCTGATTACTCATCTGAATCTTCTAACAATAATAATTGTCAATGTAATCAATTAGATTACTGGAAATCAATAGTGGATATGAATGGGTTAAATGTTTTAACCTCAGAACAGGATGGAGCTATAAAGGCTATAGAGTCCATTTCTGATAAAAATCTTAAAAGAAAAATGCTTGAAGTTCTAATCCAAGAAAACTCTAAAAGAGAATCTCCTATTATTACAGAAGCACCTTACCAATTAAGTGAGGTTTTGTCTAGATTTAGACGGTCTAACATTCGTGAAACTCCTGTTTCTATTATGGATTTAAATAGAGAAATAAATCTCTTAAAAAATGAGATAGCTCAAATTAAAAAAGAAAACTATGGTTTATCTCAAAGGCTCACTTTTTTAGAGTCCAATAATTCAAGGGTTGAAGAAATAGCTTCAACTAGTAATCCTTCACCTAGTGATGATTTCCTTTCCCTCATTGATAGAGTGACCTCCCAAAAATGGTTTGTTAGAATAACTTTAGTGATTAATAGAAATTTCATATTAGAAAATGAAGTTGCCCTTATTGATAGTGGCGCTGATTTAAACTGCCTTCAAGAGGGAATTATTCCCACTAAGTATTTTGATAAAACTACTCAATCTCTTACACAAGCTGAAGGAGATAAACTCACGGTTAATTATAAACTGTCTAATGCTTATGTTTGTAACAAAGATATTTGTTTACCCACTCACTTTATTCTTGTGAAAAACTTAACTCATAGAATTATATTAGGAACTCCCTTTCTGCATAAAATTATGCCTCTAATTAATGTTGATCAAAAGGGAATTACCTCCATTATTAATAATAAAAAAATTACTTTTGAATTCATTACTGATCCTCATACTAGGATGATTAATGAAGTTAAAGATATTCTTCTTAAAAAAGAAAAACAAATTTGTTTTCTTAAAGAAGAAGTGGATTTATTAAACATCACTTCTCAACTAAAAAACTCTGAAGTTCAAAATCAAATTAAATTAATTGATCAACAGTTTAGAGAAGAAATATGCAATGATTTACCTAATGCCTTTTGGGATAGGAAGAAACATGTTATTTCTTTACCTTATCTTGATGACTTTAATGAAAGTCAGATTCCCACTAAAGCTAGGCCTGCTCAAATGAATCATGAGTATTTGGATTTATGCAAAAAAGAGATAGAATCTCTTTTGGAGAAAAAATTAATAAGAAAATCCAAATCTCCTTGGAGTTGCACAACCTTTTATGTCAATAATGCTGCAGAAAAGGAACGTGGAGTTCCTAGACTCGTTATTAATTACAAACCACTTAATAAAGTGTTAAAATGGATTAGATATCCTATTCCTAATAAAAAAGATCTTTTAGATAGATTAAACAATGCTTTAATCTTCTCTAAATTTGACATGAAATCTGGTTATTGGCAAATTCAGATTAATGAATCTGATAAGTATAAAACAACTTTTACGGTACCTTTTGGACATTATGAATGGAATGTCCTTCCTTTTGGCCTTAAAAATGCCCCTTCTGAATTTCAAAATATTATGAATGATATTTTTAATCCTTATACGGAATTTATAATTGTTTATATTGATGATGTTTTAGTTTTTTCAAAAACTATAGATCAACATATGAAACATTTGAAAATATTCAAAGGATTAATTAAGCATAATGGATTAGTAATATCTGGTCCTAAGATGAAACTTTTTCAAACAAATGTTAGATTTTTAGGACATGAAATTGACCAAGGAACTATAATTCCTATACAAAGAAGTATTGAATTTGCTTCTAAATTCCCTAATATTATTACAGATAAGAAACAATTACAAAGGTTTCTTGGTAGCCTTAATTACATAGCAGATTATTATGAAAATCTAGCTAAAGATACGACAATATTACATGCTAGGCTTAAAAAGAATCCTGACCCTTGGACTGAAAAACATTCTCAGGCAGTCCAAAGAATTAAAAATAAGGTGAAATGTTTGCCTTGTTTATCTCTTGCTAATCCTAAGTATTTCAAAATTGTTGAAACTGATGCTTCAGACTTAGGCTATGGAGGAATCCTTAAACAAATAATACCTGAAATCTCAAAAGAAGTTTTGGTTAGATTTACTTCTGGAAAATGGAATCCAACACAAGTAAAATATTCAACTATCAAGAAAGAGATGCTTTCTATTATAAAATGCATTTCAAAATTTCAAGATGATCTTCTTAATAAAATATTTTTATTAAAAATTGATTGTAGCTCAGCTAAATCAATTATTGAAAAAGACGTTAAAAATCTTGTTGCTAAGCAAATTTTTGCTAGTTGGCAATCACAATTATCTATGTTTGAATTTGATATTCAACACATTAAAGGTGAAAATAATTCACTTGCTGATTATTTAACTCGTGAATTTTTGCAGGGAAAAAATGATGACCCCATATAGGGGTAGAGGTTGCGGTTATGGCCGTGGTGGGAGAGGGAGTAACAATATGTTATCCCAGCCAGAATCAAACATTCCTCTAATAGGGGATTGGACTACTGTCTACAAAGCTAGAAAAATGCAGCAATTACCTACATCTTCAGCAAAAAGGGAAGATATTGCTTCCTCTCCCTCTAATAAAACTACATCCTACAAGGAAGTTGCGGTTAATAACCCACCTCAAGAACAAATGGATTATTTTGAAAATCCAGAAAATCATGTATATTGATGATGAAGATATAAAGATAAATCCAAATGATGGATGGTCTATCAAAACTAGATACCTCGAATCAAGAGGATATCCAGGTCTTCATGAAAAATCTAGGCCCAACCTAGAAATTCTCCTGACTGTTACCGAATCGGTAACAATTACTCACCATTACCAAAACAATAATCCTGAAAGTTTTATAAACTTCAGTAAATGTCACATTAACAAAATTTTGTTACCAAGAGAATGGGGTCTCAACCCAAATGCTGAAAAGGCAATAAGAATTGCGGAAGAAAAGTATATTTACTTTAATTATTGGGACTATGTCCAGGCTTTCACTCAAGCCTTTTATTACCAAAATCCCAAGAACAAGCATTCTTGGTTTTTCTCTATTAATGAAGAGATGGTTAATAAACCCATACCAAATTGGTTTTATGAATGGTGGGTTAAATTTGGTCCATCTTTGGAAATTCTTCCTAAAGAAATTCTTAACTTATATAATCCATGGTGTGATAATAGTCCACTTATTGTAAAAATTTTATCTGATGATTTAATCACTGGACAATGTCCATTATTGTTCTTTATTAAATTTCAGATTCCATGGATATGGAGATGAGTGCAGAGGATGTCCAGAATAAAATTAAATTAATTGAAGAAGCAATAGCTGAAGACCAGAATAAAAAGGTCAAGGAACAAAGTTCCCAACAAATGTCTATGGAAAACTTGAAGAACTTCTTCAAGAGAAAATATCCCAATGAATCAGAAGACGAAATTATGGTCAGAAATTTGGATCATATGAAGAACCAATTCTTCTCTACTTTTCCATCAAAAGCATCAAAAGATGAGGATTCATCTATGAAGACAAACTCTTCCATGAGATCAATGGATTCCCACAATTTTGAAGGTTTAGCAGGAGAAGGTCAAGCAGATGAAGCTACTGCAGAAGATTTCTGGGATGCGATGATTCAATCTTTGAAAGAAAAAAGAAAAGCAAAGAATTAATTTGCTATCTTGTCTAAATATAATGAAGTAAGAATCAATAGACAAAGGTTAAAGGACAAGAAATAATAGAAGCAGAATCTTTCCAAAAGCAAAAGGACAAGGGAATCTTATATTGTCTTTAATAATTTCTAGGCATAATTACATTCATTTTCTATCTTGTGTAAAAGACAAGGGAAAAAGAATCTTATCTTGTCTTTAATAATTTCTAGACATGCATGTGCTTTTTGTAGGTTCTTGTTAATTGTTGTGACGATGGGGCCCAAGTGTACCCGACAATAATTATACAAGTTACCGACTATTGTAAGTTTTAGTTACCGGCTTAAATAGTAAGCCTTTTCTTCCCTATATAAAGGGATTTGAGTTTTATTTGTAATTACACCTTGGAACACCTTTGAATAACAAGTTTGAACTTTCTTACAATATTGTCTCACAATCTTCTATACTCCTCTTTTCTTTACTAAAAATCCGATCCTGCTTCCGCTAAATACACACTTTATATATATATATATATATATATATATATATATATATATATATATATATATATATATATATATATATATATATATATATATATATATATATATATATATATATATATATATATATATATATATATATATATATATATATATATATATATATATATATATATATATATATATATATATATATATATATATATATATATATATATATATATATATATATATATATATAATTAAATGAATTTAGTAGTTTATATTTGTTTATTTATCAAACTAATTATGATTGTCCAATTTTACTCAAGATAAATATGAATTACTAAATAATTATTAAAATTTATTATCAATTTCTTATATTAAAAGTAAAAATGCGAATATTCATGAAAAGTTAATTATAAATATTTAATACCAAAAAATTGGTTAAATTAATGTATTTTTACTATCATAAACATTAAAATTAAAATAATTATATTACACTAAATATAGTTATTTCACACTTTTGACATTTTGTTTGGAAACGAGTCGTTTAAAACTGTTAGGAGCCTAATTCTTATTTGTCTATTTAATTAATTGAATTTAGATTTTTTTCTTCTATATTTACAAAAATATATATAAGAGTAAGTATAATATATGGTTTGTTTTATTTAAAAAATATATATTTATTAGAAATTGGTCAGTCAGATCAATATTTTAAAAATCCAACTAAATTGATTGGTTAAATCAATTGAACAGAGAATTGGAGTTAAATTCGCTTCAATCAACTATTTGAAACTGTAAATTGATTAAAATTTGAGTAAAATTAAAAAAAAATTTAAATTAAACCGTTCAAAATCATTCAAATTAAATAATTAAATTTAGTTTTGTAAAATTGTTAGGTTAAAAAAACTCATTATTTTGATTTTTTTTTTAAAGTTTACGTTTTTATTATGTGAATATCAAAACTTAAAATATTCTTCATTCAAAAAAAGAATTTCATGTTTTTCTACAACCATATAAACTTCTAATCTATCACTCCGTTATAGTTTTTCTTTCAACCATACTCCATCATCATCACAACGTCTCTTTCAAACATAATCACGTTGTCCATCTCAATATTGATTTCGTTTAAATTAATATTATTATCGTTGTCAATTATGACTTGTTTGTTTGTTGTTGTTCAACTCGAATTTATTTATTGTTGTTCAATAACTATGTTGTATTGTTTATTTTTTTTAATAATTCTATCTTATTTAATTTAGGTATTTTTAATTATTTAAATTTTATTTTAATTATTATGTTTTATTATTTTAATTTTGGTTCGAATTAATTTAACTTATTTTATTTGAATTTTTTAATTTGTTCAAATTATTCTTAAATGAAGGTTGAAATTAAGTGTACAACTATGTTATATTATTATATGTACTATTGATATTATTGTATTAAATTTGTAATAGATTTTTAAAATATTTATTTTATTAGGTTGTGAACATATAATTATGTGTGACATATTTATAAAATTTAATTTCATATTATTAATTTATTTAATAAACGGTTTGACCGTAGATTTAATTAGTTGAACTAATTGAACCTTAACCTAAATATATCATGATTCCATCTCCGGTCCGATTTTTAAATTCAATGATCATAATCATAACATTCAATTAAAATTAAAAATCTCTAGGAATTTCATGAAAAACAAATTTTAATTAATTGCATTTTTTAATTTTAATTATATTAGTCAAAATTTATATTACATTTTATCAATTAATTAAATATATTATTCATTTCATATTTTATTAGTCAAGTTTTACATAATAATGATACTTATAGCAAATTCATGCGATAAGACAAGTATTTGTTTAGTATATTAAGAAATATAATCAAATTTATATAATAAAACTATAATTAAATTATAAAATTATAAAAAATATAAAGTAAAATAAATTAGAAAAACCATGGTAGTAAATATATAAGAGTATAATAAAAAAAATTAACATTAATAATTTATTAATATTAAATAGGACTTTTAATTTGATATAAATTTTTTCTAAAGTATAATAAAAAAAAAGTAGAGATATTATATGTTATGTTTTCTGATGAATTGTTGTCTGCTTTATTGAATTCATGTTTGACAAATTTAGAATCTTTATCATATAGAATATGTTTATGTTCCACTATATGAATTAACCAATCACCAATGTCCTGATGATAAGTTGTTCTTTCTCCCTATTGTTCTTGATTAATGAGGTGAGGTCCCTTCCTCACAAGTTGAACAAATCTATTCTATTTGTGGATGGTTTGGTCTCTAATTTTATATAGATAGACATGTACTCGCCCACAATGTTACTCCATACAAGTTTCAATCATTACTTTTGGTATTCACAAAGTTTTTGGAAGAATATAAATCAACAATAGAAGGCATCACTTATAAAATATAAAAGAAAAAAATTCTAATATGGACCACTTATTTTTCTCACACGAATGCTTATAGTTGGAGTCAACATTTTCTTTGCCAAAATAATATATGTGGTTGCGGTCGCAGATGCGATTGTTATAGTGGGTGATGTGATTGTAATTATTGAAGATTTTGTAACATGCATCGACATGAATTTTGATATTAAAATACTTAAAATTCATATTTGAAAGCGTTGTGAATCAGTTACGTTTAAGTAAAGTATAAACAGTTTCTTAGCAAGAAACACACGAGGGTTAGGATTAATAAAGAAGAAAACAACAAGGATTGGTTATTAAACTGCTATTCTTTCCTTTCTCTTAGAACAAGATTACAAGTATACAAGAATAACAAAATAACCTCCCTCTCTTGAAATTAGGATTTTATCTTCCTATTTTTCTTTATACCAAGATTGAGAAACTATCATCCTATTTATAATAAAATAGTACACTAACCTAATGGGATTTTTAACAATTATCCATTACAAGCTAACTTAGGGTACAAGCTAACTTAAAAAATTGAGCTTACATGCAAGACCCAATTCAACATGCTAACAACCCTAGCAATATTGACTAATGCATGTTAGAACAGACTTCGACTACAACATGCATTACTCGCGAACAGACTTCGGCCATACTAGAGTTCGATCCAACATCTCACAAATCTCCACCTTGGATCTAACTCTATAACATCAAGAAACTAGCTTTCTTCATGCAGCTTTATTAACTGCATACAGTGGAAAAACTTGCAACTGGACAACATCTTGGTGATCATATCAGCAACATTATGATCTGTGGAAACCTTCAGCACTTTGACTTTTCCACGCTCGATTACCCCTCTGATGAAATGCAGCCTCACATCAATGTGCTTGGTTCGCTCATGATAGACTGAATTCTTCGCAGGTGTATTGCACTTTGACTATCACATTTGACAGTGATAACTCGACCTTGAAGTTTTAGCTCCTTTGTAAAATCTTCAAGCCACAATGCTTCCTTCACAGCTTCAGTTAGGGAAATATACTCCGCTAAGTGATTGATAAGGCAACAACCTTCTGAAGTGTTGCTTTCCAACTGATTGTTGTCCCAAACATAGTGAACACATATCCAGAGATAGATTTTCTAGAATCCATACAACCTGCATAATCAGAGTCGACATATCCTTCGATTGCTGCTTTACTATCTTCACCCAAGACTCCACCATAAATTAGGACTCTATTCAAAGACCCATTTATGTACCTTAAAATCAACTTTAATGCTTACCAGTGAGCCTTTCCAGGATTCTCCATGTACCTGCTTACAAGACTTACTGCATATGCTATGTCGGATCTAGTACAGACCATAGCATACATCAAAGAACCTACTATGTTAGCATATGGAATGCTATTCATATAAGTTCTTTCAACATTAGTGCTGGGACACTGATCTATACTCAGCTTAAATTAAGGGTTTGTCGGAGTCACAACAGGCTTTGAATTCGATATACCAAACTTTTTGAGAATCTTCTGTAGGTATGCCTCTTGAGATAAGCATAATTTCGACTGCTTTCTATCTCTCCGGATGTCAATCCCAAGAATCCTGGACGCAGCTTCCAGATCCTTCATGTTGAACTCTTTATTGAGTTCAGCTTTCACCCTCATTACCTTTCCGACATTGTTGCTTGCTAATGGAATATCATCCACATAGAGCAACAAAATAACAAATGAATTACCCGGTCGAAATCTGAAGTAAACACAGTGGTCGAACTGGCTTCTGATGAAACTTATGTGTGCCATGAACTTGTCGAATCTCCTATTCCATTGTTGAGGAGACTGCTTCAGTCCATATAAAGATCTATTCAGTTTACACACATAGTCTTCCTTCCCCCCTTCGACATACCCTTCAGGTTGCCTCATCAGGATTGTTTCATCTAGATCACCATACAAGAACACAGTCTTCACATCCATCTGTTCCAGTTCAAGGTAGAACTGGGCCACCATGGCAAGCAACATTCGAATGGATATGTGCTTCACAACAGGAGAGAACACATCATTGAAGTCGATTCCTTCTTTTTGAGTGAACCCCCTAGCAACCAATCTTGCCTTGTATCTCTTCGACGTCACTCCTTCGATTCCTTCCTTAACTTTGAAAATCCATTTACAGCTGACTAACATGGCTCCAGCAGGTTTCTTGATCAGTTCCCAGGTGTTGTTAACATGAAGAGATTTCATCTCATCATCCATGGCCTTCAGCCATTTAGTCTTCTTTCGACTCCTCATAACTTCCTTATAGTCTCTAGGTTCTTCATCTAGAACCTCACTAGCAGAGATTAAGGCATAAGCTATAAGATCTGCATACCCAAGTCTCTGAGGTAGTTTGATGACTCTCCTCGACCTGTCTCTTGCTAGAAGGTAGTCATTATCAATCTCCTCATCTTCGACAACATCTTATGTGTCTTCTTTGACTTCATCTGGGGTAAGCAATTCAGCATCGACATGCTCCACCTCAACAGGAATCTCTCCCTGTTCCAGCTCTTCGTCAACATCATCAGTTTTCTTGAAAACCCTCTCTGATTCATTGAAAACTACATCTCGACTGGTGATACACCTCCTGTGACCTGGCTCTAAGCACCATAGCCTATAAGCTTTGACTCCTTCAGGGTATCACATGAACATGCACTTTAGAGCTCTAGGTTCGACCTTGTCTTGCCTAATATGAGCATAGGCCACACAACCAAATACTCTCAGTCTGTCGAGACTAGGTGGATGTCCCGACCAAACTTCTTCAGGTGTCTTCATTCCCAAAACAGTTGAGGGACATCTATTTATTAGGTAAGCTGTTGTCGAAACAGCTTCCGCCCAAAACACCTTCTTCAATCCAGCACTAACCAACATGCATTTGACCCTTTCAAGGATTGTTCGATTGAATCTCTCAGTTAAGCCATTTTGTTGAGGAGTACCTGCTACAGTCTTATGCCTTGCAATCCCAGACTCAACGCAGTAACTGTTGAACGCTTCGTTGCATAATTCAAGGCCATTGTCGATTCTCAACCTCTTAACCTTTCTGCCAGTTTGAGTTTCGACCAGAATCTTCCAACTTTTGAAATTCTCAAAAGTTTCATCCTTCGTCTTCTGAATGAATACCCATAGCTTTCTGGAATAGTCATCAACAATGGATAGAAAATACCTTGCACCTGAGTGTGAAGGATTCCTTGTAGGCCTCTAAAGATCAACATGAATGTAATCCAGGGATCCACGTGTTCTTTGCTTTCCTTTGTTAAACTTCTCCCTACAGGATTTACCAAATACACAAGGTTCACAAAATTCTAACTTTTCGACTTTGTCACCTCCTAGCAGGTTCTACTTCCCCAATTCGACCAGGCCTCTTTCACCGACATAGCCCAATCTCATGTGCCATAATTCTGTCTTTGACATAAGTTCCGTGGATGCAACATTTGTCAAACCACTTACAACCTCAGCCTCAAGGGTATACAAGCCTTGTTTCTTCACGCCTCTCAAGACTTCCTTCGACCCCTTCATGACTCTTAGGATACTTTTCCCTCCTTGAAAAACGTATCCTTTTCTGTCGAATTCACCAAGAGAAATCAAATTTCTCTTCAAGTCAGGTACGTACCTGACTTCAGTCAATAACCTTATTGACTCATCATGGAGCTTGAATCTCACAGATCCAATACCTGCAATTTTGCAAGATTTGTTGTTTCCCAGCAGCACAGATCCACCATCTTGATCGCATAGCTCCTCGAACAATTCTCTGTTTGGAGTCATGTGCCAAGTGCAACCTGAATCCATAATCCACTCTTTCCTCGAGTCGCCACTTGAAACCACAAGAACATCAGATGAGTCAAAGTCATCTTGAACAATGGCTGCATTGCCATTACCTCCATGATCTTTCAGGCGTTCTGGGCACACCTCTCTTATGTGACCTTCCTTCTTACAGTGATAACATCGAATACTAGATGTTTCGCCACTATAAGACTTCTGTTGACGTTTACCTTTCTTCTTGTCAAACTTACCATCCTTTTGCAAGAATTTTCCCTTAACAGCCAAACCTTTGCCCACCGTCGAAGGTTTATACTCCTTTCGTTCGTTCAAGTCCTTAGAGTACAAAGCTGATTGAACTTCTTCAAAGGTCAGGGACTCCCTTCCATACAAGAGAGTTTCTTTGAAGTGAGCATGTGATCTGGGCAAAGCACACAGCAACAACAGTGCTTGATCTTCATCGTCGATCTTCACATCAATATTTTCAAGATCAAGAATCAACTTGTTGAACATATCTAACTTCTCAGCCAGCACTTTGTCTTCACTCATCTTGAATGAATATAAAGCTTGCTTCAGGTAGAGTCGATTTACTAGAGATTTGATCATGTACAAACTTTCAAGTTTTACCCATAATCCCGATGTTGTAGTCTCCTTTGATACCTGTCGAAGAACCTTATCACCAAGGCTCAACAATATTGCATTGTGGGCTTTCTCGATTATGTCCATCTTTTCTTTTGCTGTTAACGCAGCGTTCATGGTTGTCTCACCCTTCAACGCTTCCAAACAACTCTGCTGAACCAATAGGGCTTTCATCTTCAAGCGCCACAGACCGAAGTCATTCACTCCGGTGAACTTTTCAATCCCATACTTTGTTGAAGGTGTAACACCCCACTTCCCAAATTAAATAAAATATAAACATTATAAATAAACATCAGATTTTTCACAAAAACAGTGGGATATCACATCACCAATAGTTATCAAAAATACTTTATTCATTATTTTCAAAATAATACAGCGGAAATTATTATTCCAACATTCTCGACCATCCGCCAGATTTACATAAAATCTTTATTATTATAATTCACCAAAATGTGATACGTCACAGGATTTTCAACAAGTTTAACATAAACAAATAAAACACCCATATCTCGTGTTACGTATCAGAGCATCCTAAGACTCGACTTGCACACCACCATCCAAGCTATTTATGTACCTGGATTATCTGTACTTCCGAGGAAGCACAAACCACAATAACAACAAAGGAGTGAGAAAACATGATCAAAATATATCGGTAATTTGATACATGCAATAAAGGTAGTAAAACACACCAATATTCACCCCATCGACACCAATCACGAACCTATTGTTCAAACATCCATATAACATATAATAATTAAAACACACCAATATTCACCCCATAACACCAATCACGAACCTACTGTTCAAATTACAATATAACATATTATAATGCAAATATGCAACTCAACACCATGCATGCGGTACCGACTCATTGGTTCATTCAATCGAACCTCGGACAGATCACTTACGCTCCTACTGGGATATGATCTATCCCCGATAGATCACTTACGCTCCTACTGAGATATGATCTATCCCCGACAGATCACTTATGCTCCTACTGAGATATGATCTATCCCCACCATTCTCCACAAAGGAGTATGGATGAATCACATACACTCCTCCTGAGCAATGATTCATCCCACCAAACACCATGATATGTACGACACCAATGCACGACAAACAAACTCAAGCACACTAAGTGCACACGATCCTCCTGATCACATCACCACACATTATATATATTACACCACCAATAAACACAAGCACACTAAGTGCACACGATCCTCCTGATCACATTACCACACATTATATATATTACACCACCAATAAACACAAGCACATTAAGTGCACACGATCCTCCTGATCACATCACCACACATTATATATATTACACCACCAATAAACACAAGCACACTAAGTGCACAACAATTAAACTCAAGTAAATAATCAATAAATCATTTCAATCGATCCATGGTTTAGTTACTATTTAATTAAACAATGACTCCCCAAAAATATTGGATATAAAAATATTTGGCAAATAACTATATTATTTATACCATGTTATAGATCTATTCAAGAGCTTTCCAACGCTTCGAACGGGGACTAAATCCGACTTACGGATCAAAGGTTATGGCCAAAATCGTCAAAACAGAAAATTCACCAATATACAGCTTTGAGTCGACGCAAACAGCGCATAATGCAGAAAATTCTGTGTTTTCCATCGTTGGAGGCCTTCCGGACCTCCGATTTCAATTCCGTAAAAAGCCCCGGTTTCAGAATTCGAAATCCTACCATAATATGACAATTATAACAGCCAACAACATATTTTTAAAGATTATGTCATCATATATCATACAACCATACTTTTCAAAAACATGGCATTTAGGGGTTTCTATCCTAAATGTGATCCTACCCATCATACACTATTACACCATCACAATGATCATACGAAAACCCACCCTTACTGTCCAACACTGTCATCTTGCTCAATTCCAAGCTTATCACTCTTCATCCATCCTCTGCCCTATCATTACTACAACTATCACACACTACACTAATCAATTGTTCCTTAAACTACATCTCAGAACCTATATCATGGTCATTACCCAAACCACAGAGGTTATACAGGAACTTTCCTAAAACCGTAAACCCAACCAATACCCCAAACTCACCAAAAACAACAATTCATCAACATCGATATATATATATCAATTCATCATTGGTTTATCAAATACCAATTCTCAACATCAATCAACAATTATAGGCATGTCAACATAAAACTTCATATACGATACATTTCTACGGGGTTAACCTCTACCCTATACATGTAAATACCATCCCAATCAAGTTTCTCCCCCTTACCTTATTAATCGGTCTGATCGATGGAAATCCTCCTAGATTTGGTCTCTTGGCTTTCTCCTTTATCTTTCGTTCCTTGTTCCTTTGCTCGTTCTATGCTCTTCTCACTTCTCTCGTTCTTTCTCCCAACTCTCCAAATGTATCGTAAAAAAAAACCACTAACCCCTCACATTCCCTATTTTAATTATCTAATCTTAATAATAATAATAATAACTTAATAAAATAATATAATAATAATAATCTTAATAGTAATACTAATATAATATTACTAATAATAATAATTATAATAATCATTATAATAATAATAATACACATAGCAATATTAATAATATTATTTCACCCGTAATAATAATATTAATAATAATAGTAATAATACTCCACCAATAATAATATTTAATAATAATAATAATCATAATAATTCTCCCACTAATAGTTATAATAATAGTAATAATATTACTAATAATAATATTCTCCAATATTAATAATATTACTACAATTAATAATAATAATAATAGTAATAATAATAATAATAATAATAATAATAATAATAATAATAATAATAATACCACCCTATTACTACTATTTATTTTATTATTATATTCACACCAATTCACCACCAATAATCCTCCCATATCAGAGACACCCACCAATCATCATCAAACACACCCCCACCAAAGGGCACACCAACATATAATAATTAAAATAGTAATAAAATAACTAAATAATTAAAATGGGTGTTACAGAAGGCATCTTCTCCACGCTCACCGCACCAATTTGTTGTGAATTGGATACCTTTAAACAAAGTATAAACGGTTTCTTAGCAAGAAACACACAAGGGTTAGGGTTAATAAAGAATAAAACAACAAGGATTGGTTATTAAACTGTTATTCTTTCCTTTCTCTTAGAACAAGATTACAAGTATACAAGAATAAAAAAATAACCTCTCTCTCTTGAAATTAGGATTTTATCTTCCTATTTTTTCTTATACCAAGATTGAGAAACTAGCATCCTATTTATAATAAAATAGTATACTAATCTAATGGACTTTTTAACAATTACCCATTACAAGCTAACTTAGGGTACAAGCTAACTTAAACAATTGGGCTTACATGCAAGACCCAATTCAACATGCTAACAATCCTAGCAATATTGACTAATGCATGTTAGAACAGACTTCGACTACAACATGCATTACTCGCGAACAGACTTCGACCATATTAGAGTTCGATCCAACATCTCACAGAAAGAACATTTAAAATAATATTTTTCAATACATTATAAATAAGTTTGAGTTTTGGATTCTAAAATTTTGATTTTTAATAAAAATAACTGACCAGACATAAATGAATTATCTCATGCAATTCCTAATGTGACCCTTTACATGATTTTTAATCACATTGCAATTAGATATTAGGTTGTGGAAAAGTCTTCGAAAAAATAATGAGAATGGAGGAGAGGATGATGATTGGAATAGTCTTTGGAATATTAAAGCACCTCCAAGGATTAAGCATCTCATATAGAGAATTTGTAAGGAATGCTTACCGACGCAATTTAGACTCTGTCAACACCATGTTCAGCGTCCCGCTACTTGTTAGTTTTATGAAAATAATCTTGGAGATGACTAGAATTTATTTTTTGGTTGTAGTGGGACTAACCAGTGTTGGAGGGCAGCAGGTTTGTCTTCTCTTATAGATGCTTGATTACATTCTTTTCATAATGTTAAATCTCTTCTTTTGACATCTGTAGCAAGGAGGATGAGAAAGTAGTTGGTAGATTTGCGTTTATGCTTGATGAAATTTGGAAGAATAGGAATAATCTCATTTGGAACAATGAACAAGAGGCAGCTCCGACATTGGGATGTTTAACTTTTCACAAGTGACAGGAATGGTATATGGCCCAGGAAAGTCGTGAGTCCATCGGCAACCTTCAGTATCCTTCGTCTTGGAATCTGTCTAGGGAAGGTTAGTTGAAATGTAACGTGGACGCGGTTTTTAATAATTAGAGAGTTACTTCTAATAGGGGTTGGTGTTTAGGTGATCATAATGAGTTGTTTATTATCGCAGATGTGACTTGAGATCCCAAAACTATGTCAATTGTTGAAGCTGAAGTCATGGCTCTCAAAGAAGCAATTCAGGAATCTATTGTCTTGCAGTTGCAGCTGAGTAATGTGCACTACGCCAAAACTGATTTTTGGCAGCACTAAATAGACATCGCTTTTATCCTAAATCGCTGCTATATGTTTAAAAGAAAACTATGAAAAAAGCGTTGTTAAATGGTCCCTTTAGAAAACGTTTTTAAAAAAGCGTTGTTAAAGGTCATTCCTAAACTCAACCATAGAAAGCGCTTCTGGAAAGTTTTTTCAAATGTGATTCTCAGATAGTCGTTTAAGTCATTCAATCTAGTTATAAAGAAAATTCAGAGTTTTATGTCATTCTTGATTCTATAAAAACCTTGTTAGTTATGAACTCAAACTTTGAGGTAAAATTTATTAGGCGCCAAGTAGGGATGGCAAAAAAGCCCGTACCCGCGGGTATCCGCGGATATAATCCGTCACGGATACAATGTGGATAGCTTAATGGATATCCATGGATAAAATAAATGGATATTTAAATATCCGTTATTTAATGGATGTGGATGCGGGTTTAATGATACCCGTACCCGCGGATATCCATATCCGTTAATAAATTATAAAAATTATTTAAATATTTTAAATTTATTATAGTAAACCAAAGTATGAATGTTAAGCAAGGAATGCATAATATGAAATTTTGTAATGATTGATGAAAACTATTTGCATTATTACTTTTTGTTTTATTTAAACAATTATTATATGATATGATTAATTTTATTTTGTTAAAAACGAAATGTAGGAATATTATGTTTGAATGTTATTATGTTTTAGTGAAAAAAGAATGAAAATAATATGATAAAGTTTAGTTGTTAAATTGAGAGCGAAAAAATATATTTTTAAAAAATAATTTTAGACAAAAAAAGTTATTAATGGATTTCTGTAAATATCCGCGGATACCTTAAAACCCGTGGATTACCCGCTTAACCGATATCCGCATGGATATGAGGCAGATACGGATATCATATTTATCCAACGGGGCAGACACGGATATCATACTATCCGCCCCCATGGATATCCATTTACATCCCTAGCGCCAAGCGAATATAATTGTCCACTCTATTGTTAGGGCGGCCAATTTATGATTTTGGCGTAAATTATTTAATTTAGTTCCTCTTTGTATTAAACAATTTCTGAATAATGAAATGCATTAAGATTATTTTGGTAAAAAAAAAATCTCATCACAATTATGGTTAGAATTATGTTATAGAAATTTTCGTATCATCAATTTTTCGTCCGCAATTACAATTGCAAACCAGAATTTATAACCATTGGATCAAATTGTATTTAGTTATATACCGATAAAAACTAGAATTAAGTTATAACTTTCTTTTGTTTTCAAAATAATTTACATAAGAAAATATGAAGAATATGATGACGATCTTGCAGTCCAACTTCCGTTGGCCATGTTATATTATGGGGAGAAATTTGTAATATTGGTCTCAAGTGAGGATGATATATTAGTTAATGTTTCTTTGTTACACAATGTATAAAGAAAATCTCAATAAATTTAAAATGAAATATGTGGATGAGATATCCTGTATGTTAAGAATAAAATTATTATGTAATAGATCACAAAGATTTTTGGAGCTGTCTTGGAAATGATATATAAATGAAGCATTAGAGATATTCATAATCGAAAATATTCTGTGTGATTAATTCTTATTCAAAAAGGAACAATTTTAGACAAATGAAATGTTCTAAACGTGATTTGGAATTAAATAAAATGGAGGATATTTATTATGTATCATAAGTTGTAATAATCATGCAATTGTATTCTTCTATTTAAAATAAAAGTACCCAAAGGGTTTTAAACATTGGTATTTTAAGTGCTTGTTAGTTAAAGATGAAGTACGTATAGCTTACGAATAATAAACAAGAAACAAAAAATTTTGTTCTATAAGATATTTATTGGTCATGTTGAAAGAACGGATATTATTGAATGTGTGAGACAAGAAAGGGAATTTTGAATTGAGTTTTTAAAAGTGAATATTTTTTAAAAACTCAAATAAAGATCACAAATAAACTAACAAGAGAGAAAGACACACGATATATTTTTGTTCACTTGAAAACTATTAAGCTAATCCAGTCCCTCCGTCAAGGTGATTTCGCCTTATACACAAGGACTTAATTCACTATAATCAACTGATTACACTGCACTAGCAACCGCTGATGACTAACAACACAGACTAATTGTCTCTTCTTAAGGATTATGATCCAACTGGTCCCTTAAGCAATCTCAATTTGCACTAGCAAACGCTGGTGACTAACAACAAAGACTAATTGTCTCTTCTTAAGAATTCTGACCTAACTGGTCCCTTAAGAAATTACAAACAACTGTTTGAAAAAAAGATTTACAATGAATTGCTTCTACACAAGCAAATATAAACACTATTAATAGCTCAAATGACTTAAAGAAACTTTTACAGTATGAACAATATTCTTTCTTTGTATTGTGATGCTTCAATATTGTTGCTTCAGTTCTTCAATAATCGTTTAATTCTTGTCATTCATTCTTCTTTGATAATCGTTGTACCATGGTTATCTTTTCTTCAAGTAATCAAGTAATCAAGTCTTTATATAGTCAAAAAAAGATCTGTTGGAGGGAAGCTCAAGAATATCCTTTAGATAGTTGGCAACTTGAAATAATGTCGTTACGCAAGGATGAAAATCATACACAAAAGTTGTCCTTTGTACCACCAAATCAGGGTAGTGGAATGGTAGAGGAATAGAACGTGTTTGATATGTATTATGTATTATTTCCCTTGTAAACGTTTGATCTTATCTTCTGTACATCAGAGACTTCTGAATAGAAATGATTGAAGCATGAGTAGAAGAGTTGATCATTGGGTCTTCAGAGTCTTCAGAACTTGTTCACCAGAACCTTGTCTTTAGAGTCTTAAGCATTCAGTCTTTAGAACCCTTGGTCTTTTGTAACTTAAGTCTTCAGAACATTGTTTAGCAGAACTTTGTCTTTAGAGTCTTTAGAACCCTTGGTCTTTTGTAACTTAAGTCTTCAGAGTCTTCAGAACATCGTTCAGCAGAACTGTGTCTTCAGAGTCTTCAGGACTTAATCTTCAGAAACTCAAGCCTTCAGAGTCTTTAGAACTTTGTTCAGCAGAACCTTGTCTTCAGAGTCTTCAGCACTTAGTCTTCAGAAGATAATGACTTCAGAAGCTAGACAGCCTTCAGAAGTAAGATATCAAAGTCACGCTTAGAACCAGAATCCAAGAGAGCATTGCAGCAACAACATATTGTCTTCTTAGAATCTTTCTGAATGTGAGTAAATCAGAAGCAGGCTTGTTTTTATGGCGCAGAAGCGACTTTGGTCAGATCAGAGTAACGTTGCACATGGTCTCTATTAGAGTCAGAGCTTTCTCTATCAGAGTTAGAACCTGTTTGTTAATTCTTCAGAAAAACAAACGTTAGAGTATCAAAATTGTTCTCACATAAATACTACTTTGTTATTATCAAAACTTAGAGATATCTGAAAGAACCAAATCTTGTTCTAACAATTACGGATATAAGTTTAATGTTTATATTGACTGACACATATGATTTCAATTAAAGTTATATTTCTTGTTATCTTCTTGTTATCCACACTATATTGTATATATCATTGTTTAGGTGTGATGAGAAGAAGTTTCTTTGAAAAAATATGAAAGACGACGCAAATTATGGGAATCAAATTGATGTGCAACTTTGACTGACATTATTCAATTGTTTTAGTTAACTAAAAATGATGGCTTGATAGTTTTAAAGTATAAATATAATTTAATATTGAATTATTTATTTGTCACATAGTCAAGTTGAAACTTTTTAAATTATTTTAATAATAATCTATTAATATGGATCTTGTAAGTAATATGTCAGGTTTTTTAAATAAAAGGGTCTAATGTGATGGTAATGTAACCTAATGGTAATTAAAGCTAATGTGATGTTGTTTTGAAACTCACAAATTTGTCCAAATAACAAATTAAAATAATCTTCATGCTAATTGCACATACAAAATAACACTTTATAGGAATAATGTAGCCACTAGATAAAGTTAATTCATAAATTTCTAGAGCTAAAGCAACAAATTTTGCTTCATTTCCAACTATGAGATCGACTTCACCTTTTATTGATTTTCTACTCCTTTTGAATCTTCAAAGAATGATAAGCATGCTTGGACTAAAAGGCTTATTTGCTCTTGCCTTTATCCACATACTTGTTGGGCTTTTTGTTATTCTTATTGAATTTTCCTTTATTGACCATCAATATGACCTTTTTGTTCCTTGTTGATGTTCTGTTTAACATTTTTCTAACATGCCAAACAATTGCGATAGAGTCTTATTTTAGTGTTATGGAAGTTCTCACTATTTTAATCAAACTAAATGAAATTCAATTTAATTCATAAAATTTTGTTGAAAGATTTTCTAGTAGGTCAAGATCCATATCACAATTTCTTTTAAGTTAGTGTTGGCTAATCAACGTTATTTAGATAAAAACTCCTTCCAATTGTATTTCATAAAAATCTCATGATAATTGTATGAATACCTCTTTATTTAAATCCATCATATGATTTATTATAAACTTATGCTTCTAAATATTTCAATCTTCTTAACTTTAATTCAATAAAATTAGACCTAAAAGACAAAACTCAAATATCACTTTTATCTCATCACATCTTATTATTATTATTATAGAAAATATAGTTCACGTTTACATAAATATCATTAATGATATTAGTCTTTATGAGTTCTAGCGATGGCAATTTTGTTAGAACAAGATTTGTTCTTGACATATTCTCTTTTAGTTTCGATGATAACAAAAGTATTAAAATAATAATGATTTATTTGATGTGTGTTTTATTTATGCAGGTTCTTGTTCTTGAACATAAATAATCAGAATCTGTTATACTTAGACACACTTGGAGTTGCTTCATTTCTAGTTTCTGGTGGCAGAGTCCGAAAAACAATTGCTAGTTTGGTTTGACGCAGACTCTGAACTAAAAGCCTCGGCATTCAGACGAGTTTTTATAGTTAGTAATTGTATATCAGCATCTAGTATCATTCAGAGTTGGTGATAAATTTGTGGATTATCCGTACTACTGAAAGCAAGTTGTATTGTCTTATCAGTCTGTTAGCTCGAGTCTACAAGATTACAAGGCTCAAGAAAAGCTTGTACGTTCAATGGATGTCTGCTCCCAACGGCTCTATTAGTACAAAACCTCTTGAAGAATTAAAGGTTTAAAATGTTGCACAATGAATTCAGAATCTGTTGTGCATCCATCTTCAACGTCTCTTGTACTATGGAGCAAAAGAAAAGACACTTGATTAAGTCACTTCCTCAACGGCTAGTTTCTGGAAAGGCTATATATATGGATGAAGATTCAAGTTTGAATCTTAACAAGGATTCTTCTAATGAAGGAGTAGAAAGATCAAAAAATTATCAACTCTATGTAATATGCAAATTTTCTATTTTAGGTTGTAATTGTAAAAGACTTAAGATTTCTCACCTCTGTATATATTAGAAATCTTAAGTGTTTTAGGTCTTTGTTATGGTGATTTCTCGTACCTCTGATGCTTGCATCATGTACATCTTGTTCTCTATTCTGCAGAGCCTTCAGTAGTTTAGATTAAGTCTCATGCTATATGTTAAACCAAAAGTCTTGTCTCATTGGGATTCAAGCAACAAGTCTTGAGCCAAGATACTTAAGCCACGTAAGTATCATTGCTTAAGTACATGAGCTGCAAAAGTCATATTCAGCTAGTCTAATTGAGCAAGTGGGGAATTCTTCGTCTGAGGGGTGAGAGCAAGAAGTCTCGAGTGCATCTTGAGCAAAGGAACTCTCAGTCTGGATGGCCAGAAGAGTAGGTAGCTCGGCCAGAGGATGTGAGCAAAGGGAAGTCTTAGACATGTGCTCTAAGCAAAGAGAAGTCTCAACCAGAAGACAGATGAGAAGGTGGCTCAGTCAGATGGTGTGAGAAAAGTTTAAGTCTTACACATGTGCTCTAAGCAAGGAAAGTCTCATACAGTTGGTCTGAGCAGTTATTAAAGTCTTATGTAGAAGCATAACCAATTGTAATCATGAAGTTGTTATAATGAAAAGCTCTTGTGAGACAAGGTGACTGGACTACTCTCAGTTAGGGGAGGAACCATTATAATCTTTTGTATCTGCTGTTGTTATTTTATTTACTTCTGTTGTATCCGCTGCCAAGCGAACTAACTCTAAATCTGAACATCAGTTCTGATTCTAAAACTCTGATCAGAATCTAAATTAAAAGAAAATGCGAAGCACAATTCAACCCTCCTTGTTGTGTACTTTTCACACCTTCAATTGGTATCAGAACATGGTATGTGCTTAACACGTAACAGTGGCGCAAATAACAATCCAATAAAAAAAGTATATTTCTTCTTCAAGAAGGAATCTAGTGCCACATGAAAAATATCATATGGCTTTTCCTGCCATATTCAAATGGGTGATTCCAGTGAATTTAAATGATGGAAGAGCTAAACATATTTTTAACTCATTGGGCTTGATAAAGGATTGCTGAAGGTCTATAGAATATCCTTGAAAAAGGTATTAATATAGAAGTTGATGGTGTTAAAGATGATCATCTTGAAAATCTCTTTCACCAACTCAGAAGAGGCATATTGAATATCTTCAGAGGTAGTTGAATTCTGGTAGATGCACTATCTCACTTCTGAGTATATCAACATCATTGATATGTCTGATGCTTGGACTATCTTTGAAATCTTGTGCTTGGGTTTGTGGGGATCAATTTTGAAGCTTGTAGTAGTTACACTTCATCTAATATTTTCAAGCAAATTTTGAGAATATTGTTCCTTGACTTATATCTAAAGTCACAGATTTTTTTGATGTTTACATCTTGAATCTGCTATGCTCTGAGGGTTTGTCTTGCAGTCTTGAAAGGAAAGAATTAAAGATTGGATGATGAAAAACTATTCAATTGATCACCTTCTCTTTTTAGCTTAAGTTCTTTGGAATGACTAATGATGAGAAACTTAGGTTTCTTGTCAGAAGTACTTCCATACTAGCTAAGTGGATTATGATATCAGTTGATAGAAGAGTAACTTCAAAAGCTTCTAAAATATTTATATTTCAACTGATTTTCCAAATCTGAATGCAAGAAGGAACACTACCAAAACCTAATATCAGATGATCTTCAGTGATCAATCTTTTGAAGTTGATATTAGTGCAGGATGTGGATGAAAATAAGCATCTATGTTCTGAAATAAAAAATCAAGTATTGTAAATCAAGAGATGTTTTTAAACCTATCTTGTTTCAAAATATTTGATTATATGGAGTTTGCTCTTTAAGGTGATATCTTAAGAAACTCCATTGCATCTTGTTTGAGGACCATCATGGAAGTTGTTCTAAAAGACATTTCTATGAGAAATATTCAACTTCTCTTTGACTTCTGTCAGCCATACTAAAATAGTACTCTTATCTGCTTGATGTTAATAGGTAACACCATATGGTTCTGAGCTTGTCAATGATTTCAAAGTCAAAATATTTAATCCAAGATAATTAGATTATTGACATTGCTTAGAACAAGATTCTATTCTTATCATATCTTATTCTAGACTCATACTCTAGAGTGACTTATAGTTTGATGTTAGATTGAGATGTAAGGCAAAGAAGAGTTTGTTTGTACTTACATGTATGATCTTATAGAAATATGAGTATCATAATGTATCTGCTACAAATATTAAGGAAAGAAGCAGAGGCATCTTCCATAAGTTTGTGTACAACATTTATTTGAGGAAGAGCCAACATCCTAGATTCAAGTACTAGTGGTACTGAATTTGGTGAGAGTAGTGGAATCAATGGTTGGATAGCCATTGAATCAGAATCCACTAAAAGTTGTGTTCAGATTCTATTGGTCAAGTCTGAATACTGAATCAATTCTGGAAAAAAATGGTATGCTTGTTCTTTTCTTGTTTATCTTTTGATTCAATGAAATGTTTTATAGACATAAATACAAAGTTTATGTTAGATTTCTAGAGAGGTTCTTTTGTAAAGAAGAACTTCACAAATCTTTAAGAGGAAGCTCGGTTGTGTTTGTCTATACTGAATATCTTATTAAGAAAGATGATGATCACATTTATGAAAACAGTTTTCTCACTTTTGTGTTGATATTGTTGCTTGTTAGTTGTCTAAAGAAGAAAATTCAATATTCATCTATCACTCATGAATCTTGTTTCAGGATAAAGTGCTAGTTCTGAATAGAACCTTAGAGACTTGTGACTAACAGATGATATCTCTATCTAAGTCTAGACTTACTAGACTCCGATGTTTGATAGCTTCTAAAAATTGTCAGTTTTTGAGATTCACAAGAAGATTCTTTTTTACTATCATAGCAGTTTAAGTAAAAGGTTTTCTAAAAGCTTTTATATTACTTAACCTTTCATAAAGGTGAAATTCATCTAGTGGAATTGAAATATCTGCTGGATAAAGAACCTTTGGGTAATGATGTTTTCTCTTTTAGTACTTGCTGTTACTATTCTCTATCTTGTGAAACATCATTGTGTTATTTCTCTTGCAAGATTCTTATTCTTGTAAGATTCTTGTTCATTTATTTTTCTTCTTCTTTTTCTTAATCTCCTCTTATTGGTTGTGTGATGATCAAACCAAGCATGAAATGAGTTCTTTAGTTTATTCTCTTTTGAATCAGCTGGTAGTCATCAATGAAAAGTTTGTGGATTTTGATGAGTTTCTTAAGATTGGTTTCAACTTCTGGAAGACTGTGCCTGAACAAGGGAGGAATGGCTACTTTGAGATGCTTTGTGGTTTCACTTATCCAAGTCTTGTAAAAAAGTTTTGGATCAATGCCTCCATTATTGAGCTGAATTCTGAGTATGTTATTCTGTCTAGAGTAACTGGTGTTTCTATTACAATAACCTCTAAAGCGATTACAAATATGATCAATTGTGAAGAGATTAGAGAAATCCCAGGAATTCTTGTTTGGGAACACTAGCTTCCTACTTGGAATACCTTTTTAGGTCCATTTAATACATCAGTGGTTTCAAATCTTCTTCCTGATGTTATTGTTTGGAGTCAGATTCTAAATTCAAACTCACTGCCTAAGGATAAAGGTTTAGACCAAGTGGGCCCTATTGAAAAATATCTTCTTCTACTTCTTAATTCATATTTGAAGATTGATCTTCCTGTTATGTTTGACCATCTGAAGAGGTCTCTTTCTTCTTTTTAAAAGGGAAAACCCTTCTCCATAACTTTTGGACAAGTTATTTCTGAAATACTTGTTCAGTAAAGGGTTAACATAAGTTCCGAGGCTAGTTCTTCCAAGATTTGGAGAGACAAGTTTGAAGCTATCTATGAAAGATTATGATGTTAGATTTCTGCATAGTTATGCTTTGTATTATTGTTGAAATCTTTATATTAAGCATCTTATTAATAAATTTAGAGTTTGTTCATGCTTGTGTTCAATTTTAACTGATTAATATTTATTCTTTTTGTTCACTGAGAATCTAAAATAGATAAAAGAACTCAAATGTTTGCAACTTATTTTATTAATAAAAAGGAAGCTATTACAAGAAAATTAGATTTTTCTAGTCCAATGGATGTATCCTAAAGATCCCTAGGGTCATCTGACATGTTTAGATTGTCTATGAAATCTTGTCATTCTTCCTTAGCAAACTCCAAAGCCTGCTTTCTCAGTTTGTTTCTACGTCTGGATCCAGAAGATCTTCTTATTCTGTGTGACTTCATAAAGGATGTCGAAGAGGAGATCACTTCTAAAGTTGTATCCTTGCTTGCAGGTTCTTCAGCTGCTGCCTTGCTTTGATTTGCTTGAGTTGCTGGATTCAGTAGCGTTGCCTTCTTGAAATCTCTCCTTGGAACCCAAATTTTCTTTTGCCTATTCATCTTGGTATTTTAGAGATTAAGTGATTATGGAAGAAAGCTTACTAGAATCCTTTTATAGACGTGTTACATTTATTGTCTTGAGTTTAATATTATTTAAGTACTGATTAAATTTTATCAGTATTTTAATGACCACTCTTGAAAATGTGATCTAGTAGTCTAAGTTATTAAGATTCTCTGAATTACTATGAGTTTATGTTTGATATGTTTTAATTGTCGCTTCTGTGTCAATTTCACTTTGATAGTGTACCTTCAAAAAATCTAAAGAAATTTCTAGAATGTAAATGCATGCTAAAGTAGTACTAGTTAGAAAAAAATTTCATTAATTAAACTGATGGATGACATTTTTTTAACAAAAAAAGGGGTACAAAATGATTTCTAGATGAGATCCATAGCCATTGAATCTCGTGCCCAGTGGCGTCCACTATTGTTATAGTCTACCTCCTCATCTTCTGAATCAATCACTTCTTCCTCTTCTATGTATGGAAGAGAGCGATAGAACTTCTTGTTAACCCTCATTTTATTCTTCCTTGACCTCTTCATGCTTTTTCTCTAAGGCTTTAAGGCAACTACTGTTGAAACTTCTTCTGAAGTACGTTCAGGTGTTATTGAAGTATCCTCTTCAGAAGCAAGTTGTGTTGAGGGCAATGGTACAGTTGTAGAGGACTCAGAAGCAACTTGTCTCTGAGGGGATTGGGTTTCCAAGCTTGTAGAGCTCTCGGTTGCGTCTATTACGACTGATGAATTATGACTTTCAGTTGTTGATTCCATATCCTTAAGTTGATGATTGATGAAAATGACTTTGGAGCTAGATGTTTTTATAATGACTTCTTTGGATACGAAGAGTCTAAAATTAATCCTTGTTTAATTCTTGGAATAGTAACGACCACTAAGACTTCAAAGTGTGCACTTTACAAATCTTAATGACTTTTATTACTTGATTATTCTTCGTCTTTGGAAACTGATCCTGTAATGATTATCTGAGTTATATTTATTAGTGATATTTTTCTCTTTCCTTCTTTTCCTTCTATTCTTTTTGATGTGACAAAAGGGGGAGAAATAATAGTAAGTCTTTAAGTGGAAACCGAACCCATTGAATAAATGTCTTGTACATATTGTTCATTTATTTTATTATCATTTATTTTCTATTTTTATGGTTACTTGCCCAGGATATATTTTTAACTTTCTTGTACA
This sequence comes from Lathyrus sativus, assembly GCA_963859935.3. Taxonomy (NCBI): domain Eukaryota; kingdom Viridiplantae; phylum Streptophyta; class Magnoliopsida; order Fabales; family Fabaceae; genus Lathyrus; species Lathyrus sativus. Next base: position 661,997,272 of record OZ012739.1, read on the forward strand.
TAGGTCTAAGGAAGAACTTACAAACCTCAGACTTAGCCTATTGAACCCAGAAGAAGCTTACAAACCTCATATTCTGGTGTTGCCAAGAAAAGTTAAAAAGGGCAACATATTTTAACTCTCATGTACATAGTGTTAAGAAAAACCTTACAAACCTCTGACTTACCCTATCATACTTAGAAGGAGCTTACAAACCTCATATTCTGCTGTTGGCAAAAGGAGTTAAAATGTTGTTATTTTGGTGTTCTTAAATATAGAACTAAAGGGGAGCTTACAAACCTCAACCTTGGAACTATTTGACTCTGGGGGAGCTTGCAAACCTCAGACCCTGATGTTACTAAGAAGACAAATTTATTTTTCTTGAAAAATAGTTCTTAATTTTAGAGTAAATTAAACTTAGCTTGAACTATCAAACTCAGGGGGAGCTTACAAACCTCATACCCTATTGTTGCAGAGAAAATTAAATGCCCAACATTTTCCATTAAATACTTGTGTTTGTCATCATCAAAAAGAGGGAGATTGTTAGGACAAGATTTGTTCTTGACATATTCTCTTTTGGTTTTGATAATAACAAAACTATTAAAAGAATAATGGTTTTTTTGATGTGTGTTTTATTTATGCAGGTTCTTATTCTTGAACATAAATAATAAGAATCTGTTTTACTTAGACACACTTAGAATTGCTTCATTGTTAGCTTTTAGTGGCAGAGTCTAAAGAACAATTGTTAGTGCGGTTTGACGTAGACTCTAAACTAAAGGCCTCAGCATTCAGACAAGTTTCTACACTTAGTAATTGTATATCAACATCTGGTACCATTCAGAGTTGGTAATAAAGTTGTAGATTATCCGTACTACTGAAAGCAAGTTGTATTGTCTTATCAGCCTGTCAGCTCGAGTCTACAAGAATGCAAGGCTCAAGAAAATTTAGTAAGTTCTATAGATGTTTGATCCCAACGACTCTATTAGTACAAAACCTCTTAAAGACTCAGAGGTTAAACGTGTTACACAATGGATTTAGAATCTGTTGTGCATCTATCTTCAACGTCTCTTTTACTATGGAATAAAAGCAAAGACATTTGATCAAGTCACTTCCTCAACGACTAGTTTCTAGAAAGGCTATATATATGGCTAAAGATTCAAGTTTGAATCTTAACAAGGATTCTTCTAATGAAGGAGTAGCACGATCAAGCAATTATCAACTCTACATAATATGCAGATTTTGTGTTTTAGGTTGTAATTATAAAAGACTTAAGATTTCTCACCTCTGTATATATTAGAAATCTTAAGTGCTTTAGGTCTTTGTTATGGTGATTTATGTACCTCCGATGCTTGCATCATGTATACCTTGTTCTCTATTCTGCCGAGCCTTCAATAGTTTAGATTAATTCTCCTACTATGTGCTAGAGAAAAATTCTTGTCTCATTTGGGATTCAAGCAACAAGTCTTGATCCAAGATGCTTAAGCCACGTAAGTCTCATTGCTTATTGCTTAAGTGCTTGAGCTGTGAAAGTCTTATTTAGTTGGTCTAATTGAGCAAGTGGAAAAGTCTCCGTCTGAAGGGTAAGAGCAAGAAGTCTCGAGTACAGCTTGAGCAAGGGAAGTCTCAGTCTAGATAGCCAGAAGTGTAGGTGGCTCGACCAGAGGATGTGAGCAAAAGGAAGTCTTAGACATATGCTCTAAGAAAAGGGAAGTCTCAACCAGAAGACAGATGACCAGGTGGCTCAGTTAGATGGTGAGAGCAAAGGTTAAGTCTTAAATATATGATATAAGCAAGGAAAGTGTCAGACAGTTGGCCTGAGAAGTTGTAAAAGTCTTATGCAGAACCATAAGCGATTGTAATCATGAACTGATTATAATGAAAAGCTCTTATGAGGCAAGGGAATTGGACTACTCTCAGTTAGGGGAGGAACCAGTATAAATATTTTGTATCTTCTATTGTTATTTTATTTACTTCTGTTGCATCTGCTGCCAAACAAGTTAACTCAGAATCTAAACATCAGTTTTGATTCTGAAACTCTGATCAGAAGTTAAATTAAAAGAAAACGCGAAATAGAATTTAACTCCTCTTTCTTGTGTAAATTATGTATATCAATTTTAATTATAAATATATTGTCCTATATATATATATATATATATATATATATATATATATATATATATATATATATATATATATATATATATATATATATATGTATGTATATATATATATATATATATATATATATATATATATATGTATTTTTATTTATATTTATATATTTTAATTAGTTTTTTATATAAAAATATATGTCTATCAATTTTAAAATGTATATCAATGTTAAACCATTACGTATTTAACATAAGTGTTCATTTATTTCAACAATGAATTTTTGAAAAGTTTTTAATGTTTTTAGAAACTTTAAATGATATGATATTTTATAATTGATATATTTATTTTTAATAGAAATTTGGACAAGGGGTATGGGTATGGGTACTACATACCCATAGGACATGAGTACGAGTGCTAACTTTGGCGCCCAAACGGGTATGGGCTCGAATACGGGAATTTTTTCAAAACGCGGGTATGGGGTTTGTCCAAAGTCTATCCATTGCCATCCCTAACGAGTCCTAGAACTTAGATAACAATTAAATTAGTATTACATTAATTAAAATCTTGTTTAGAGATCTCATCGACTTAATCATCTTATAAAAATGTATCTCACAATAATTATCTACAATGCATTATATATATATATATATATATATATATATATATATATATATATATATATATATATATATATATATATATATATATATATATATATATATATATATATATATATATATATATATATATATATATATATATATATATATATATATATATATATATATATATATATATATATATATATATATATATATATATACACACACACACACACACACACACACACACACTTCACATTGTAGAAATATCATTAATGACGTTATTCTTCATGAGTGTTGCATATCACAAAGACCTCAAGATGTGCATCCCCCACAGAGGAATGATCATGTTGAAGAGAGTGTGGTTATACCTACATGTGAGGCTATGTGTATGTTTCTATGCCTCTATCATTTGTCATATATCTTGATATGCTTTTTGGCATCTAACTTAATCTTTGTCCAATGATACCATAATCTTAGGTCTTTAGTTTCCATGGATCTTTGGCCCAAGTGTTGACCAATTACCCTTTTGTGGATTTCTTGCATGACCTTCTTCCCTACTTCCTTGAATATGACATATAAAAATTAAACTCCCACTAACCAAGTACATCAAAATAACTCACAATGTCCATGTTCTCAACATAATTTTTGAACAAAATAGGCCCAAGTCCCTTGATAAAAGTCTATAAAATTGCCCCTTAATTAGACTTTTTTGGGATTCGAAGGAAAAAGTAAAACCAGGCGTTTTTACTTTTTTTCAAATGACCTGGAAAAAAAACAGTAAAACCAAACGGTTTTACAATCCTTCAGATGACATATTGTTATCTAGTCATTGATGCTTATCATTGTAACTTTGTTCATAGTTCTTCATTCTTATTGTTACTAACTTAATATTTTGTTTCTTAAAATGTGAAATTTAGGTTAGGAACGAACTCCAAAGTAGTCAAAGATGCATGTTGTAGTCGAAGTCTATTCTTGCATAGAGATGTCTTAGCTAGCTTGTTGTTTAAGTTAGCATATTAAATTAAGCTTGTCTGTTGGGCCAATTGTTTAGCATGTTAGTTGAAATCGAGAGTTTAGTTTTCTTATAAATAAGATACTAGTCATCACTTCTCAATAATCAATCCATGATAATCCTGATTAGAGGGAGAAAGTGGTGTGGTTGAGATTCAATTGTAAACATTATTCCCTAATGTGTAATTGAATCAAAAGTCCAGGGTTTTTTAACCACTTTGAATTGTCTTTTTCTTTCTTTTCTCTTTTTCTTTGCTTTGTGGTTTTTCTTGCTGATAAAGAATCTGATCATACTCTATTATTCTAGCATCTATTTCACAATAAAAATCTAGGCCCTATAAAGAAAATTTTGGCTTTGGGAATTTTGCGAGACCGAAAAGATAAGAAGTTATGGTTATCACAACAATAGTATGTGGAACATATCCTAGAAAGATTCAACGTGAAGGATGTTAAGCCGGTTAGCACATAGTTGACCAATCATTTTAAACACAATAAAACAAGTTTTCCTAATATTCATTATTTAAAATAAATTATGAATGTTATACCTCAATCCTCAGTAGTTGGGAGTTTGATGTACGCAATGGTTTCCACTAGGCATAAATTGCTTATGTCGTCGGAGTTGTTAGTCGATTTCTTTATAATCATGGTAAAGAACATTGAAAAGTTGTGAATGGATATTGAGGTATTTGAAAGGAAGTTCTAATAAGTGAATATGTTTTGGAGGATTGTAATTTATTCTTGAAGGCTACACAGATATCGATATGCCATGTGACTTGGATGGTAAAAAGTCTACTTCAGGAGTTTTGTTTACTTTTGTAGGAGGAGTTATATCTTGGCAACCTAAATTGCAAAAATATATTGTACTATCAACTATTGAGGAAGAATACATTACCATGGCTTAAGCAGAGAAGAAATGCTTTGGCTAAAAAAATTCTTCAACAATTGAGAATGAAGCAGGTAAGGCATGTTATCCATTGTGATAGTCAAAGCACTTTGGATTTAAGTAAGAATGTGATGTATCACTCTCGTACAAAGCATATTGATGTCTGGTATCAAGATTTCATCAAGCATCAGAAGAACAACAATTTAAGTTGGAAAATATTCACATTGATAAAAATCTCGTAGATATGTTGATACAAGTTGTAGCACGTGAAAAGCTTCAACTTTGTGTCGAGTTGATTGACATGGATGTGAATGATATAAATATCTCCCTAGAGTTGGAAGGGGGATTGTTGGTCCCAACACATGTGGGTATTGTGCATTGATCGCGACTTTCTATGTCTAATACAACTAACTGCAAGTGCACAGTCTATCGCGTAGTAATAAAAGATATCGATCCCACAGGGACTCGTAATCAAACTAGTGTTCTCGGGAGTTACTATGTTTAGCTAGGTAGAATATGTTTTAAGGGAACAAGGTTGTCACTAAAAGGGGGAACTAAGATTACTGTTTAGATTTTAATTAATTGGATCAATACGTAGTAATTATGTTCTTCAGGGATTTGATAAGTTACTAGTGTATGAAATAGTTTTCGCAGTTTATTTAAGCAGAAAATGGAGATTTGAAGACTCTCGTCTCACGATGGTTATTGACACTAATCATAATCCTAAGGGCCAAGCGTACACTTTCGTATCCCGTTCGGGGTTAAAACTATTTTTTGGAAATCTCTAAGTTCTAATTCGTTTTAAAGTGCTTTCGCTGTTATTAAAACAAATGCCTAGTGTTTACTATCTGACCTTACCACAACTTTCGCTTGTTGGTTCGTATCTTAATTAATTTCTCACTTTCGTGGCAAAACTACTTTTAAATAAGTTCTCGCTTTCGCGACGAAGTTTATTTCGTGAATCAATTTTAAACACTTAGACCATAAATTACTTTTGTGAAAAGAAAGTTTTCAAACCAGAGTTATCAAATCCCATTCGAATTATTACTACATATCGATTACCTAAGTTTAGCTAGACATGGAATTTGGAAAAACAAAGCATAAATAATAATAATAAATAATAAATTGCATTATGATAAAATAGAAGTCGATCAAAATGAAAACCTGTAAATAATGCCAATTGGCCTTTGGGCAGATCCTCCACAGATGTTGGCAGGATTCTGTCTTTAGTTCCAATTCGATTGTACAGCGCAGTAACAATTACAGAAGAGCGGAAATGGGAATGAGTAAATGAAAAGGGAAATAAAGGAAAGGGAAATAAAAACTGGAGAAATGGATACAAATAAAAGCTGGAAAGTAAATTTGCTCTGGAAATTAAATTCGGCAGCACTTCGTGGTATGAATGCAGCACCCTTTTTGAAGTCCCTTGCTTCCCTTTTTATAGAAGTGGAATCCTAACGGTTATCTCTGAGGATGATGGACCTTGAGGCAGATAATTTAGGGAGTAGTGGACCATTTAATGGGAATTGGAACTGCTCTTTTGATGTGTAATCTGAGTGGGGCGTTTTTGCCTGCATGACGGTCGTCACAAGGTGTGACGGTCGTCATGCATCTGTGACGGTCGTCACATCAGCAAAAACTGTCTGTTGCGCTTTTCATTGTGTTTTCACTCCTTTTTCGTCCATATTTCATATGGGATTGCTTCTTTTCTTCATGTTGCCTTGTTTAGACGTGATCGTTGAATACCTGCAAAAACATCAGACAAATACGCGGAAATAACCCGAAATCGGATTGAAAATGGTTAGACTTTAGTTGAAATATGCATGAAAATATCTATATGATTTCGTGTTATCAAACTCCCCTAAGCTTGAATCTTTGCTTGTCCTCAAGTAAAACGTGGAAAAGTCGGCAAGCACGAGGCTGCCTCTTCGTTCGCAGAGTTTGGAAAAACCGGGATTCTTGGTAGGAATAAGACGAGTATCACGACGACACTGGACTACAAGTCTCCGGAGGTCTCCCTTTTATGCAAATCGGTCTCAGTCAATGCTACCGTATCTTGGTGTCAAGGTTCTCGTGGCAAGTTCACCCTGTTTGTTCTAGCGCAATCACATTAAGCCCGTTGTCCGCACACTTTCATGGCAAGTCGACCTGTTAGTGAATATGATCTCGTTTTTGTTTTTTGATCTTCTTCATTGATCATAATTTGGTGTCATTGATTTTTCAATGAGTTTTTCGTGCCGTTGGGCTAAATGCTCGGGTGAGGAGCACCTAACTTAGAAGGAAACGTATCTTATCTTCTTGGGCTTTTTAGCTCTCTTTTCATGATTTTTCATCTTTTTGGAGATCATACACTTATTTGCATCGGTCGCTCGCTTAGAAGTGTTTTTAGGATGGTGCTGACTGCTAGTATAAACTACTTGGGGTTGAGTTTGCGTAGACACTTGAGACTTTGGTACACGTAGGTGGTGAAACCGACTCGCATAAACTAGAGATCTAAGGTGTCTGGGCGATACTGGTTTTGTTAGAACTGTCGTTTCCTCGGAGTTTCGAAACTCGGTTTGAACTCAGGTGCATTCTCGTGATGCTTTTGCTTTTGAGGAGCAAATGAAAGTTTTTGTTTACGTTGAATAATGTGGGGATTGTTTGCGTAACGTGAGAAATATATAGACGAGCTTTATTTGCTAGAAATAGAAAGTGTAAAAATAGAAATTACTAAAATTCAAAGTGCAGTGAAATGGAAATACAGGAAATAAGGGAATGTCAGAATACAGTGGAAATAAGGCTCCGCTCCCACACTATCTCGATCAGTGTCCTCACTGATTCCTGAAGCATGCGAGAGGGAGATACAACTAAAAATGAAAATACAAAGAACTGAAATATAGTAAACAATGAAGGAAAAAATGAAAATCTAGTCCCGGGGTCTGTCACGTCCATGCTGGTGTCCTCTGGCTCTAGCAAGGGCTACTCTGTCCTCATAGCTCATGGCTCCGGTGTGGTAGACCGTGTCTCGGAGTCCTTCGACCTGCAGGGTCAGATTCGCTAGACTCTCAGTGATCGTAGCTTGGTCGGTGTGAAGTTGTTGCATTTGAGTCCGGTGCCAAGCTTCGAACTGGTCAGCTCGCTGGTTCTGCTGCTGCAGCATCGTGAGTATCTGTGCCTGCTGGTCTAGGGAGCGACGAAGGTCCTCTTCGGTGTAATCTGGCACGGGATGGTGACGGCGGCGGCGGGATGATGTACCTACTGGAGGAGGAGGCTGCGATGCCTCTGGCTGCTCGGACCTGTCCAACTCAGCTTGGATTTCATCTTCGGAATCATGTGTGGGGTCCTGAGTAGGAACAGCGGCAGCAGGAGGGGCAGTGAGGTCGAACAACCAGTTGGTACGGTCCTCAGGATGGATGCGGGTGCGGGACGGAAGGATGATGCTTCTGACGGTCTTTCCACGCACAACCGGATGATATTTCCCGTCAGCTCGGGAGCGGATGAGATGGGAGGCCCTGCAGTGGTCGGTGTCAAGGAACACCGAGGGGATGGACTGGAGGTGCTGGAGGCGGTCTCCAAGGTTCAGCCCAAGTGCAATCGCCGTGACAATCCCGCCAAAGTAGAATGGCTTCGAGCCACGGTTATAGTTGGCCTGAATGTGAGCCAGCAGAAACGGGGCAGCGTTGACAGGTTCATTGTTGAAGACGCAATGAAGAAAGAAGAGCTCCTTGGAGTTCACTTTGTGGTTGCTGTCTCTGGCGAAGATAATGTTACTCAACGCTCTGTGGAAGTACCTGATGGCGGGGTTATGGATGTGAGTGGCGTGCAGGGAGTCCCAACCATCGGCGTTTAGGCCGGTCAACTGATACCACAACGCGAAGGCTTCGTGCTGGAACTGGTCGGTGATGCGGCGATGAGCGTTGTCGCCGCGAGGTAACTGCAGGATGCTGGCGATCTGATTCTGATTCACCTGATAGTTGACTCCAAACATTCGGAACCAAGCGGCACATGTGTGCTGGTTGAGTTCGCCGCTGCTGGTGATGTACGAGAACGAACTCAAGAACTCAAGAGTGAGTTGTTCGTAGGTCGGATGGGGGTTGGTGCAGAGGTTCCAGATGCCTGCTCGTTGAAGCATCCAGGTTACACCTTCAAGGAGTCCGAGCTCCGTAAGTGATGGAAGGTGCGGGTAGTGAGTTGGCTGGAGTGACCTCTGATGAAATGCAATGTACTGTGCTCGTTGTCTCTCGCCTAACTCGCCCTCAGGGAAGGAAATGTTGCTGACATCTGCGTTTCCGGCCATTGTTGAAGATGGAGAGGTTTCAGAGGTTTTGGGGTTTTTCGGCAGAGAGGGAAAAATTGACAGAACGGTGGTTTGGAGGTTGAGTTTGGAGTGTAGGTTTATAGGGCAATGTGGGGAGGATGAAAATCGTAGTGGGGTATGAATTTTGGAAGTTTGAAAGTGATAATGGTGGGAGTGGAAGGGAACACGAACCCTGTTATCAGATAGCAGTTCTGGACTGCGTGACGGTCGTCACAAAGGTGTGACGGTCGTCACCCGCGTGACGCTCGTCATGGGGCTGTGACGGTCGTCACAGCAGCAAAATCTGCAGAACGCAGAATTTTGCTCTGCGGGCGTACTCGTGGTGATTCTAAAACGTAGTATTGATACGGTGATGTAATATAATAGCCAACAATCAATAAATAATGCGAAAACAGAATAATTGAATAAATCTAGAATTGAAATAACATGAAATGGAAACAATTGTATGTAGTACATAATGAAACGAACAATGCGAAAATTTCAAATGAGTAAATTAAACTAAACTAGACTAGACTAGACTGAAACTACTGCTACGAGCTAATAACTAATCTTTCCATGCCTTCAACTCATCAAATTTCCGTGAATAGTAGTCGAGTTGGTCGCAGACTAGATCCATGAAGCCTACCAGGTCACTGTGCATGCCTGCGATATCAGCTTTTACATTAGTCAGAGCTTTATCAACGTCGTCCAATCTGAGTAACACGGTATCCATTTTGTCGGTTGTTTCCTCAGGGATAGGATCAGGATAAGTATTGTAGTGTGGAGGAGTCATAGGGTCTACTTCATTTTCAGAGGCGGCGTCCTCATAGTACATGTAGTCGTGTGCCTCAGAGATGTGGTCACTGTCATACATATAGTTCTGGGGTGTTGACTGTGGTGAAGGAGGTCCCATAGGCTCATCCAATTCGTAGAGCCAGTTATCCTTGTTGTGGATGCTTGTCATCAGATGATCAGGCAGTGTGAATAGCTGTACTGGTTTTTCGTTAATAAGGTACTCATACGGTCCAGGTCCCATAGTCCCTAAGATGCGCCTGTTAAAGCAGAATTGTATGTTCATGGGTCTGATGGTACCAAAACGAGTGCTGGCATTTAGATGGAATCTAAGGCCAAGCTCGTGGGCTATCATTGTTACTAGGCCTCCTATAAGAATAGGTGTCTGAGGTTCCAGCGTGAGGCGTTTGAAGGATCTCATCATGAAAGGCATTGCGTTTACTGTCCGTCCCTGAGAAGCACAGAGCATGATGAATAACTCTTCCTTAGACACTGTGGTAATATTTTCTTCTTTTCCAAACAAGGTGTGAGCTAGTATCTTATGAAAGTATCTAAAGGTTGGGTTATGAATGTCATCATTGTACATTCTGTCTGGTTCAGGGTGATAGTCGCCTGTGATTCGACCCCAGAAGTGCTCGAGTTGCAAATCAATATCGTCATCTTCTGCACTGATGAACACATGCGGTCCGCTAGGGAATCCTAGGAGGTTAGCTAGTGACATCCGGCTATGAGTTTGGTCCATTCCAAACAATCTGAAGGTAATCAACTCTGAGCGGGTTCCAAAACCATAGTTGGGTGTGTATCTGAAAGAACTAAGGAATTCATAGGTAAGATCCTTGTAGGTAGCGAAACGTGTTTTCAGAGCAGTGTTCTCCCAACCCAGTTGATTGAACAGGTATTGAATGCTATATGTGATCCCTAGTTATCCATAGTAGCCTTGTCATAATACAGCGTTAAGGCGAATTCTCTTTCGGTCAGTGCTGCAAATCTTGCCTTTTGAGCGAGTCCTTGGAAGTGAACCTTTGTGAAATCGTACTCGGCCATATTCGCAGGTAATTCGGAGAAAACAGAAGAAATGTTTTGAAGACTTTAAAAATCCTGAAAAGTTTGAAACAAGAAATTGAAGTCAGGATTTTTAGAAACGAAAAGTGGTAGAAACAAAAGACAAAAAGGAAAAAATAAAACAAGAATAAAAGTACGAAAATGAACGGAAGTAGAAAGTAATAGTAATTTTAGGATTTTTGTTGGATTTTTCAAAGTAGAATTTTAAAGAAAAATGAAATGCAATAACAAGGGGAATTTGGGTTGCCTCCCAATAAGCGCTGTTTTTAACGTCTAAAGCCTGACGATAGCTTGGTGAGAAGCTATTCTAGTGTTTGAGCCGGAAGCTCAAGCAATGTTATATTGCTAATTTGAGGACTGTTGTCGTTCTTATTGTAATGTTTTAGACGTTGCCCGTTTACGATAAACGGTGCATTTGTCTTGTCGGTAATTTCAACAGCTCCACTCTGAAGTACTTTAGTCACCTCATAGGGTCCAGACCACCTAGATTTTAGTTTTCCTGGGAAGAGTTTTAATCGTGAATTGAAGAGCAATACGATGTCTCCCACACTGAATTGTTTCCTGATTGAACGTTTATCATGCCACTTTTTAGTTCGTCCTTTGTAGATACGGGCATTTTCGTAAGCGTCTAATCGAAGTTCTTCCAACTCGTGTAAGTTCAGGATTCGCTTTTCTCCTGCCTCGGTGTAGTTGAAGTTGAGTGTCTTAATAGCCCAAAAGGCCTTATGCTCTAACTCTACAGGGAGATGGCAGGATTTACCGTAAACTAATTTATAGGGGGTAGTACCTATTGGTGTCTTAAATGCGGTCCTATAAGCCCATAAAGCTTCTTGTAGCTTCGATGACCAGTCTCTCCTTGAGGTAGCGACAGTCTTTTCCAAGATCTGTTTTATTTCTCTGTTCGAGACCTCTACTTGTCCGCTAGTTTACGGATGATAAGGTGTAGCTACTCGGTGCTTGACTCCATATCTAGAGAGAAGTTTATCGAATATTCGTGATATGAAGTGAGATCTTCCGTCACTAATGACGAGTCTGGGTACACCGAATCTAGGAAAGATAGTGTTCTTGAAGAGTTTGATTACTACTCGTGCGTCATTTGTTGGAGCAGCTATGGCTTCTATCCATTTAGACACGTAATCGACAGCGACGAGTATGTAGTTATTTCCAAAAGAAGGTAGGAAAGGTCCCATGAAATCTATTCCCCAGACGTCGAAGATTTCTACCTCTAAGATTCCTTTCTGAGGCATTTCATCGCGTCGTGAGATGTTGCCAGTTCGTTGGCATCTATCGCACTTTTGCACAGCGATGTGAACGTGTTTCCAGAGATTAGGCCAGAATAAGCCGGCTTGGAGAATCTTAGCGCACGTCTTGGACGTACTAGCATGACCACCGTACGGTGCTGAATGGCATTGGGAAATAATATTTTCTATTTCTTCCTTTGGGACACAGCGACGATATATGTTGTCGGCCCCTCTCTTGAAGAGTAGGGGTTCGTCCCAATAATAGTGTTTCAGATCGTGGAAGAATTTCTTCTTTTGCTGATAAGTAAGATCTGGTGGAAGCACGCCCGCAGCGAGGTAATTAACGATGTCAGCATACCAAGGTAATGTGACTTGGGCATAGACGGCTTCTACGGCTTTTTCGAATTCAGGATCTTCCGAGATTGCATTGGGTGTGTCACTTTCTAATTTGGCTATCAGACGTTCGTATGGGAAATCGACATTTATCGGTACTGGTTCGTGTCTGATGCCTTCTATTCGGGATAAGTGATCCGCAACAACGTTCTCGGTTCCTTTCTTATCTTTGATTTCTAAGTCAAACTCTTGTAGTAACAGGATCCATCTCAATAGTCTTGGTTTGGCATCCTTTTTGCTTATTAGGTACCTTATGGCAGCGTGGTCTGTGTATATTATAATTTTTGCTCCTACTAAGTAAGAGCGGAATTTGTCAAGTGCAAATATAACTGCTAGAAGTTCCTTTTCTGTGGTAGCGTAGTTCATTTGGGCAGGATCTAAGGTTCTACTGGCATAGTAGATGGCATGGAGTTTCTTGTCCTTCCTTTGTCCTAGAACTGCGCCTACAGCGTAATCACTCGCGTCGCACATGATTTCAAACGGTAGTCTCCAATCTGGTGGTTGCATGATTGGTGCGGTGATAAGGGCTGATTTTAATGTTTCGAATGCTTTTAAGCAGTCGTCGTCGAAGACGAACTCAACATCTTTCATTAACAGGCCGGTTAAAGGTTTTGTGATTTTCGAGAAATCTTTTATAAATCTTTTGTAGAAACCGGCATGTCCTAGAAAACTCCGTATTTCTCGTACGGATTTTGGAGGTTGGAGATCTTTTATAATCTCTATTTTAGCTTTGTCTACCTCAATCCCTCTATCTGATATGACGTGTCCTAGAACTATTCCTTGTCGGACCATAAAATGGCATTTCTCCCAATTTAGGACGAGGTTTACTTTTACGCAACGTTCTAGTACCATTTCTAAGTTTTGTAATCATCCTTCGAAACTTTGTCCACACACCGAGAAATCGTCCATAAACACTTCCATAATGTCGTCTATGAAATCTGCAAAGATTGCCATCATGCATCTTTGGAAGGTTGCTGGAGCGTTACAGAGTCCGAACGGCATTCGGCGGTAAGCAAAAGTACCGTAAGGACAGGTGAATGTAGTCTTTTCTTGGTCATCAGGATGGATGGGAATTTGGAAGAATCCTGAGTAACCATCTAGATAGCAGAAATATGAATGTTTGGCTAATCTTTCCAACATTTGGTCTATGAAGGGTAGCGGGAAGTGATCTTTGCGCGTAGCCTTGTTAAGCTTCCTATAATCAATACACATCCTACTTCCAGTCACGACTCTTTTTGTTATTGATTCGCCTTTTTCGTTTTTAACTACTGTGACTCCTCCTTTCTTCGGTACGACATGAACTGGGCTAACCCATTCACTATCGGAGATCGGATAGATGATTCCCGCATCTAGTAATTTCTTTACTTCATCTCTGACTACAGTGCTCAGGATGGGGTTTAGTCATCTCTGATGCTCTCGAGAGGTTTTAGAGTCTTCCTCTATTGTAATTCGATGCATACAGATCGAAGGGCTTATACCTTTTAAATCGCTTATGTTATAGCCTAACGCGGTGGGGTACTTCTTTAGGACTTCTAATAGCTTTTCGGTTTCTGGTTGTCCTAAGTCGGCATTGACTATCACTGGTCTTTTTAGTTCATCGTCTAGAAATTCATATCTAAGGTTTTTGGGTAGTGTTTTAAGTTCTAAAGATGGGTTCTTCGGACCTGGCATATGGTTTGGGGTCAGCGCTAAGCTTTCGCTTAGGCTGTCGTCTTTATACGGTTTATGCCAATTGTCGTCTTCAGAAATGTCGGGTATTTGAATCTTTATTATTTCTGAATACGTGGTCTCTTCATTTTCAAGTTCTCTTATGCATTTGTCAATTTCGTCTACTAAATAGCAGGTATCGTCTATTGCTGGTGCTTGTAGGAACTTGGTGAGAATGAACTCTATCTTTTCTTCTCCTACTTCGAATATTAGCCTTCCTTTCTTCACGTCTATAATCGCTCAAGCTATAGCTAGGAATGGTCTTCCTAGGATAATTGGGGTTACAGTGTCTTCCTTGATGTCCATGATTATGAAGTCAGTTGGAATGTAGAATTGTCCTATGCGTACTGGAACGTTTTCCAGTATTCCGACTGGGTATTTTACTGATCTGTCAGCTAATTGTACGAACATTTTGGTTGGCCTGAGGTCTCCCATATTCAGCTTTTTGCATATAGATAAGGGCATAACACTGATACTAGCTCCTAAATCGCATAGAGCTTTGTCTATTACGAACTTTCCTATGACGCAGGGTATGGAGAAACTACCTGGGTCTTTTAATTTAGGAGGCATGCGGTTCTGAATAATAGCGCTACACTCTGCAGTAAGTGTAACTGTTTCATTATCCTCGATCTTTCTCTTATTCGACAGGATCTCTTTGAGAAATTTGGCGTATGACGGCATTTGAGTTATCGCTTCTGTAAAAGGAATAGTAATATTCAACTGTTTAAGGAGCTCTACAAATTTCTTAAACTGTCCTGAAGTTTTGGAGTTTATTAGTCTTTGCGGATAAGGAATAGGTGGTTTATATGGCGCTGGAGGTGCTTGAGTTTTTTCACTTGCGGTATCCTCCTTCTCGTTGTCCTCCTTCTTCTCTAACTCAGATTCCTTTTCTGCTTGTCCAGTTGGTTTCTGTTGCATGGCTGAGTTTTCGGTCCTCGGATCGATCGGTTCGTCCAATTCTTTTCCACTTCTTAGTATCACAACATTTGCTTGTCCTTTGGGATTCTGTTCGGGTTGTCCAGGAAATGTGCCAGCAGGTGCGGCAGCAGATGCTTGCTGTTGAGCCACTTGTGATATCTGAGTTTCTAACATTTTGTTGTGGGTGGCTAAAGTGTCTACTTTTCCTGTCAGCTGTTTAATTTGCTCGCTAGTGTGTATGTTTTGATTCAGGAACTCTTTGTTCGTTTGAGCTTGAGTAGCTATGAACTTTTCCATCATCAATTCGAGGTTTGATTTCCTAGGTGCATTCTGAGCAGCTGGTTTTTGATATCCTTGCGGAGCGGTAGGCATTTGCAATGCATTTTCGCTTTTGTAAGAAAAGTTTGGATGATTTCGCCAACCTGGGTTGTAGGTATTTGCGTAGGGATTTCCTTGAGCATAATTTACCTGGTCTGGCGGGATTCCGGCTAGCAATGGGCATTCGGGTGCATTGTGAGTGGTGCTTCCGCATAACTCGCAATTTGGAGTTACTGCAGCGACAGTTGCAGTGGGGTTAACGGTCAGACTATCGATCTTTTGTGCTAGAGCATCTACTTTAGCATTGAACTTTTCAAGGCTGCTGATTTTGTACATCCCACCTTTCGCTGAGGTTTTCTCATTTGGAGTGCGTTCACCTCCCCATTGGCAATGGTTTTGTGACATGTTTTCTATTAATTGATAGGCTTCATCGTATGGCTTATCCATAAGTGCACCGCCTGCGGCAGCGTCTATTGTCAATCTAGTATTGTATAGAAGCCCATTATAGAAAGTATGGATTGTCACCCAGTCTTCTAGACCGTGGTGAGGACATGTTCTCATCATATCTTTGAATCGCTCCCATGCTTCGTAAAGAGATTCAGTATCTTTCTGTCGAAATCCGTTGATTTGAGCTCTAAGCATAGCAGTTTTGCTTGGTGGAAAATATCTCGCTAAGAAGACGTTCTTCAATTGCTCCCACGTCGTAACGGAGTTGGATGGTAACGATTGTAACCATGTCCATGCTCTGTCTCTAAGAGAGAATGGGAAAAGACAAAGTCTTATCGCGTCTGGAGTTACTCCATTTGCTTTCACTGTGTCTGCGTATTGTACAAACTTCGTTAGATGTTCGTTCGGATCCTCAGTTGCGTTTCCTGAGAATTGGTTTTGTTGCACAACCGACAGCAATGATGGTTTCAACTCAAAATCATTTCGGGTAATAGCTGGGGCAGCAATGCTACTTCTAGGCTCTATCTGGGATGGTGTAGCGTATGCCTTCAGCGGTTTGTTCGGAGGTCCTTCAGCCATCTCTAGTTCTTCTTCTGATTTGGGAATGGGAGTGAGAGGATCGGGAATGTTATGTTTGAGTTGGTACTCAATGATTCTGCTTCTTAGGTGTAAGAAGCGTTCTAGTTCTGCGACTGAAGGTTTCAAGATATCGCTTTGTGGGCGATCACTTGGCATACAATCGACAGCACTAGTAAAGGAAAAATGAAAATTGTTTACCTAGTCTATACGGCGTAACAGAAGGTTACACTATTGACTAAACGGGTCCCCGGCAACGGCGCCAAAAACTTGATCGCGACTTTCTATGTCTAATACAACTAACTGCAAGTGCACAGTCTATCGCGTAGTAATAAAAGATATCGATCCCACAGGGACTCGTAATCAAACTAGTGTTCTCGGGAGTTACTATGTTTAGCTAGGTAGAATATGTTTTAAGGCAACAAGGTTGTCACTAAAAGGGGGGACTAAGATTACTGTTTAGATTTTAATTAATTGGATCGATACGTAGTAATTATGTTCTTCAGGGATTTGATAAGTTACTAGTGTATGAAATAGTTTTCGCAGTTTATTTAAGCAGAAAATGGAGATTTGAAGACTCTCGTCTCACGATGGTTATTGACGCTAATCATAATCCTAAGGGCCAAGCGTACACTTTCGTATCCCGTTCGGGGTTAAAACTATTTTTTGGAAATCTCTAAGTTCTAATTCGTTTTAAAGTGCTTTCGCTGTTATTAAAACAAATGCCTAGTGTTTACTATCTGACCTTACCGCAACTTTCGCTTGTTGGTTCGTATCTTAATTAATTTCCCACTTTCGTGGCAAAACTACTTTTAAATAAGTTCTCGCTTTCGCGACGAAGTTTATTTCGTGAATCAATTTTAAACACTTGGACCATAAATTACTTTTGTGAAAAGAAAGTTTTCAAACCAGAGTTATCAAATCCCATTCGAATTATTACTACATATCGATTACCTAAGTTTAGCTAGACATGGAATTTGGAAAAACAAAGCATAAATAATAATAATAAATAATAAATTGCATTATGATAAAATAGAAGTTGATCAAAATGAAAACCTGTAAATAATGCCAATTAGCCTTTGGGCAGATCTTCCACAGATGTTGGCAGGATTCTGTCTTTAGTTCCAATTTGATCGTACAGTGCAGTAACAATTACAGAAGAGCGGAAATGGGAATGAGTAAATGAAAAGGGAAATAAAGGAAAGGGAAATAAAAACTGGAGAAATGGATACAAATAAAAGCCGGAAAGTAAATTTGCTCTGGAAATTAAATTCGGCAGCACTTCGTGGTATGAATGCAGCACCCTTTTTGAAGTCCCCTGCTTCCCTTTTTATAGAAGTGGAATTCCAACGGTTATCTCTGAGGATGATGGACCTTGAGGCAGATAATTTAGGGAGTAGTGGACCATTTAATGGGAATTGGAACTGCTCTTTTGACGTGTAATCTGAGTGGGGCGTTTTTGCCTGCATGACGGTCGTCACCCATGTGACGGTCGTCATGCATCTGTGACGGTCGTCACATCAGCAAAAACTGTCTGCTGCGCTTTTCATTGTGTTTTCACTCCTTTTTCTTCCATATTTCATCTGGGATTGCTTCTTTTCTTCATGTTGCCTTGTTTAGACGTGATCGTTGAATACCTGCAAAAACATCAGACAAATACACGGAAATAACCCGAAATCGGATTGAAAATGGTTAGACTTTAGTTGAAATATGCATGAAAATATCTATATGATTTCGTGTTATCATGCATCCAAAAGAAACTTGCATGAAGCTAAAGTCTTATGTGCATTTAATGCAATGACTCATTTTTTCTTCGAATAGTTATGCTATATTGTAGCTTACATACAAATTTATAACTTGCGGTGCTGATATTGTGGAAATATTAGATTGTCACATATCATGTTGGAGACCCTATAGAAAAAGTTTCACTATATTCACATTATCTTATTTCATATATAAATAGAGGCTTTGGCATATGAAGCAATGCCACGAAAAAAACATAAGGTAAAAGAAAAATACTTATGTGTTGTAAGTGAGAAAAGTGAAAGTTTTTTATATCCTTAAAATGCATGATTCCATCCAACAAAAGTCAAACAATATTGAATCACGGTGATTATTATATCCTTCGTTGACATAAAACCTTCTGTGGTTACAGATACTACGGACTCTGTCAACTAGTCATCGATGTGAAGTGTGACAAGGAAATAGCATGCTAATGTGATCCAACAACCAACTCGTATTTTCTTTGTCAGTCCTTAACAATTTCTCTCAAATGTATTAAAGCCAAAGGAATTGCATGGTTTTACAAACCATAACGCCTCAACTCCAATATGACGTCGACCACCGACACAGTGGGCCTAACAACGTCGAGCTTAAAATTATACCTCGACTTCAATGTAGCATCGATCACCAGTATAGTGGTCACGAAGATACCGAGCAAAATTATAACCATGTATCGAACTCCAAACTAGTTTCGACCATAGGCATGGTGGTCCGGATGACACTGAGTCCCAATTTTAATAATTGACATATAAATAAACAATGACAAATAATACTAATAATAATAATAATAATAATAATAATAATAATAATAATAATAATATTCATTGTAATATCAATTACTTAAAATAGAAATACTTAACAATACAACACTTAAAGTGTCCAAAATAAAATATAACAAGATAAAAGAAAGACATCAAGGACAAACTCCCACTAACCAAGTACATCAAAAGAACTCACAATGCTCGTGCTCTCAACATGGTTTTTGAACACAATGGGCCTAAGTCCCTTAGTTAGGGGATCAACTAGCATGAAATCAATACCAACGTACTCAACAATGATGTCATTTTTCTTTACAAGATCTCTGACTGTCAAATACTTCAATTCCAAATGCTTAGAACCGCTAGAAGTTTTATTATTCTTGGAGTAGAACACAACTGTGTTAGACTATGGCACGGATCTAGAAGGGGGGGGGGGGTTGAATAGATCCCCAATTAAAATTTGAGTCGGCGCTACCAATTTAAAATTGGTTTTAAAAATGTTTTAAGTGCGGAAGCGGCCGAGGAAAAATATAGTCTAAAACGAACGGTTATTGGAAAACCGGATATGCGTAAAGCGAATGAGTTGACGACAATTACGGAGAGTAAATCACCACACAATTTATACAAATCAATGATATGATACACTTGTAGGATTTCCTAGTTCCAATGAAAAACAAGGCACACCAAACTAGAAGCAAAAATAAGACAATTTTAGTTCAGGACTTTTGTCGAACAGTTGGTGTGCACAAATATCTTAGAAGATATTTATGTTGAGTAAGTGATTGGAAATGCCTTAGTACAATATTTTTATTGTACTTAGTATTTAAAAACAGAGTTTCAACACCTTACTCAATTTGTATCACAATTTGACAATAATCACTTAAGCTAGAATCACTTATTTTTTAAGCTGAATTGAAAAGACAAAAAATAAAGAACACACGATTTGATGAGGCAGTTCCCCCGTCGTCCTCGCTTCGGGGTACGTCTGCCCTCAATTCTAAAATTAGAATTGAGATATATTGAATATATATCACCTGTTGGAAGAACAAATTACACAAGAGTTGATAGACAATGATACAAACACTCTCAATGATGTTGATAATTGCTACCACTTCTTGCACCTTGATTCAAGATGAATCAAGCCCTTCAATTTGTTGTGAATGACCTCCGATTCCAGCCACCTTATTGAATAACCTTCCGTTGTTCAAACCTTCGGCTCGGCTGATCTTAGACACCAACAAATCAAACCCGGAAAGTCTTCAACACTTCAACGCCCTAGCTACTAAACTGATGAACCTTCTGTTGATCAATTACCTTCGCACTTGCTTGAATGTTGAACGAACTATTCCGTAGCAAAAGCCCTCAAAACCTTCGAGTCTTGATGGGTAAAACCTTCAAGGTTTTCTGCAAGAAACACCTGCCCCAATTTCCACCCGAACCGGATCTTCAATCAACGCGTTCGAACCTTATCACCCTTGAACAAGACACCAATCACAGCAAAAATGATTGTGTGTATTTGAGGATTTGTGTGTTGTTTGAAGGATGAAGATGAAGAAATATGTTGCACCTATTTCACGTTTCTTGCCCTGACAATTTACTCAAGATTTCAATTGTTAGTTATGTTATTTGAACAAAACTTCTATTTATAGAAATAATGAAACAACCAATCAACTGAAATTTAAAACACAGCAGAAAATCCTTCACTACGCGCGAACGGTCGACCATAGGGTCGGCGTGCGCTGAGCCGTGGCAAAGTTTGTGTTCTATGCACTGACTGGCATGGTCGACACATGTCTTCATGCGTTGATCCGTGGGAAATCAAAACATTCATGCGCCGATTGTAAGGTCGACGCATTGCTTCCATGCGCTGAGCCGTGAGAAATGCCAGGTTTCATGCGCCGACTGTATGGTCGACTCACTGCTTAGAAACCTGCAAAAATAACAACTTTCGCCATTTTGTGCATCTTGCCACATTCAGTTATGAATCACATTAAGGTATGATGGTTTAAGAATAAAAGAGAGGTATAGCATGTTGAAGTATTGCATGATACTTCTAATTTGTCCAAGGTTGTGTTTTGTCATCATCGAAAACTTGGAGGCCTATGTTGTGAGACAACTTGCCCTCACAAACTGCACTAATATCACAGTAAAGCTTTAGTGCTTTGCAACAGAATCAACAATACAAAGTCCAATCACTAAATTTCTTAACCAAATAGCATGAGTGGCAGCAACATAACAAGCAACAAACTCTGCCTGCATAGTAGAAGAGGTGACAAGAGTTTTCTTTTTTACTCTTCAAAGATATCACACCTCCAGCCAACATATAAATGTAACAAGAAGTAGGTTTTTCATCATCAACACACCCAACAAGATCAGCGTCAGTATACCCAACTATTTCCAAATTTTCAACTCTTCTAAAAACAAGCATATACTCTTTAGTTCTCTGCAAATATCACATCACTTTCTTAGCAGCAATCTGATCGCGACTTTCTATGTCTAATACAACCTAACTGCAAGTGCACAGTCTATCGCGTAGTAATAATAGATATCGATCCCACAGGGACTCGTAATCAAACTAGTGTTCTCGGGAGTTACTATGTTTAGCTAGGTAGATAATGTTTAAGGGAATAAGATTGTCACTAAAGGGAACTAAGAATGTTACTTAAATTATAATTAAGTGAATCGATATGCAGTAATTATGTTCTTCGGGGATTTGACAAGTTACCAGTATACGAAATATTTTTCAGAGTTTATTTAAGCAGAAAATGGTGATCTGAAGACTCTCGCCTCACGATGGTTATTGACGCTAATCATAATTCTAAGGGCCAAACGTACGCTTTCGTGTCCCATTCGGGGTTAAAATTATTTTTTGGAAATCTCTAAGTTCTAATTCATTTTAAAGCTCTTTCGCTGTTATTAAAATGAATGACTAGTGTTTACTATCTGGTCTTGCCGCAGCTTTCGCTTGTTGGTTCGTACCTTAATTAATTTCCCACTTTCGTGGCAAAACTACATTTAAATAAGTTCTCGCTTTCGCGAAGAAGTTTATTCAGTAAATTAATTTAAACACTCAGACCATAAACAACTTTTGAAAAAGGAAGTTTTCAACCGGTTATTATCAAATCCCTTCCGAATTATTATTACATATCGATTACTTTAATTTAGCCAGACATGGATTTGGGAAAGGTAAAACATAAATGGGAACAATAAATAATAGCATGCATCATAATGAAAACTGGAATTACGATTAAAATGAGAAACCTGTAAATATTCCAATTGACCTTTGGGCAGATCCTCCACAAATGTTGGCAGGATTCTGGTCTTTATGCCAATTGATAGTACAACGGAAATAAGAATTACAGAATATCAAAGGAATGCAGAAAAAGAAAAGAGAAACAAATAAGAATATAAAAACTAGAAAGGTTGCTCTGAAGATAAATTGGCAGCACTTCGTTGTCTGAATGCGGCTCTCTTTCTGAGTCCCCCTTCTTCCCTTTTTATAGAAATGGAATTCTAACTTGTATAACTTGAAGAAGGTGGACTTTGAGGCAGAATTATCAGGGAGTAGTGGTCCACTATTTGGGACTTGGAACTGCTTCTTTCACGTGCATTTGAAATGGGGCGTTTTTGCCTGCATGACGGTCGTCACGGTGTGTGACGGTCGTCACCCGTGTGACGATCGTCATGGGGCTGTGACGGTCGTCACAGCAGCAAAATATGCATTCTACGTTTTTCATGTTGTTTTCATCCGGTTTTCGTCCATATTTCATCTGTGATTGCTTCTTTTCTTCATATTGCTTTGTTTAGACGTGATTATCAAATACCTGCAAAACATCAGACAAATAACACGGAAATAACCCGAAATCGGATCGAAAACAGTTAAACATCAGTTGAATTGTGCATCAATATATATATATATATATATATATATATATATATATATATATATATATATATATATATATATATATATATATATATATATATATATATATATATATATATATATACGATTTCGTGTTATCAAACTCCCCTAAGCTTGAATCTTTGCTTGTCCTCAAGTAAAACAGGAAAAAGTCGGCAAGCACGAGGTAGCTTCTTCGTTCGCAAAGTTGGGAAAAACCGGGATTCTTAGTAAGAACAGAGCGAGTACGGTGACGACACTGGACTATAAGTCTTCGAAGGTCTCCTTCTTATGCAAATCGGTCCCAGCCATGCTACTGTAGCTTGGTGTCAAGGTTCTCGCAGCAAGTTCACCCTGTTTGTTCTAGCGCAATCACATTAAGCCTGTTGTCCATACACTTTCATGGCAAGTCGACCTGTTAGTGAATATGATCTCATTTCTGTTTTGATCTTTTTCATTGATCATAAGCTTATACCATTGATTTTTCAATGAGTTTTTCGTGTCGTTGGGCTAAATGCTCTGGTGAGGAGCACCTAACTTAGAAGGAAACGCGTCTTTATATTTTTGGCTATATGGCTTTCTTTTCATGATTTCCATCTTTTTGGAGATCATACACTTATTTGCATCGGTCGCTCGCTTAGAAGTGTTTTAGGATGGTGTTGACTGCTAGTATAAACTACTTGGGGCTGAGTTTGCGTAGACACTTGAGACTTTGGTACACGTAGGTAGTGAAACCGACTCGCATAAACCGGAGATCTAAGGTGTCAGGACGGTACTGGTTTTGTTAGAATTGTCGTCTCCTCGGAGTTTCAAAACTTGGTTTGAACTTGGGCGCATTCTCGTGATGCTTTTGCTTTTGAGGAACGAACGAAAATTTTTTGTTTACGTCGAATAAAGTGGGGATGTTTGCGTAACGGGGAAAAGATATACAATAGATCTTTTATTTGCTAAACGTGAAAAATGTTCGAATTGAAATTACGAAAATAAAAGTACAACGGAATGGGAAATAAACGCTCCGCTCCCACACTATCTCAATCAGTGTCCCCACTGATTTGAAAGAATGCGAGAGGGAGATACAACGGAAATGAAAGTACAAAGAAACTGAAAATATAGTAAAAAAATAAGGAAAATGGAACTAATCACGGCCTCTGCCTCGGTCACGTCCTCGCTCGCGTCCTCTGGCTCTGACCTGGTCAACTCGGTCCTCAAAACTCATTGCTTCAGTGTGGTAGACATAGTCGCGGAGTCCTTCGAACTGCAAGGTCAGATTCGCCAAGTTCTCAATAATGGTTTCTTGGCCGGTTTGAAGTTGTTGCATTTGGGTCCGGTGCCAAGCTTCGAACTGCTCTGCTCGCTGATTCTGCTGCTGCATCATAGCGAGTATTTGGGCCTGCTGGTCGAGCGAGCGGCGGAGGTCTGCTTCTGAGTAGTCGGGCTCTGGACGATGGCGGCGGCGGCGGTAGGATGTACCTTCGGAAGGAAGTGGTTGCGATGCCTCCGGTTGCTCTGGTCTGTCCAACTCAGCTTGGATTTCGTCATCAGAACCTTGGGTGTGGTCCTGAGTTGGAACAGCGGCAGCAGGAGGGGCAGTAAGGTCAAATAACCAGTTGGTACGATCCTCTGGGTGCATCCGGGTGCGTGATGGAAGGATGATGCTGCGGACGGTTTTGCCACGCACTACCGGGTGGTACTTGCCATCGGCTCTGGAACGGATGAGGTGAGAGGCTCTGCAGTGGTCGGTGTCGAGGAACACTGAGGGAATGGCGTGGAGATGCTGGAGGCGGTCACCGAGGTTCAGCCCAAGTGCAATGGCAGTGACAATCCCGCCAAAGTAAAATGGCTTAGAGCCACGGTTACAGTTGGCCTGAATGTGGGCCAAGAGGAATGGAGCGGTGTTGATGGGCTCGTTGTTGAAGATACACCGGAGAAAGAAGAGCTCTTTCGAGTTCACTTTATGGTTGCTATCCCGGGCAAAGATGGTGCTGCTCAATGCTCGGTGGAAATACCGGATGGTCGGGTTGTTGATATGCGTTGCGTGCAGAGAATCCCAACCATCGACATTGATGCCGGTTAACTGGTACCAGAGCGCGAAGGCTTCGTGCTGGAACTGATCGGTGAGGCGGCGGTGAGCATTGTCGCCTCGTGAGAATTGTAAGATGGCGGCAATCTGGTTCTGGTTCACTTGATAGTTTGTGCCGAACATCCGGAAGCATGCGGCACCGGAGTGTTGGCTGAGGTCGCCACTGGAAGTGACGTAGGTGAACGAACTTAGGAACTCGAGGGTGAGTTGTTCGTATGTCGGCAGCGGATTTGTGCAGAGGTTCCAGATGCCGGCTCTTTGAAGCAGCCAAGTGACGCCTTCAAGGAGTTCGAGCTCCGTGAGTGATGGGATATGTGGATAATGGGTCGGCTGGAGCGACCTTTGATGGAATGCGATGTAGTTGGCTCGCTGTCTTTCTCCTGAGTCACCGTCGCTGAACACAATGTTGCTGAGGTCTGGGGTTTCGTGGTTTCTCGCCATTGTTGGAGGGTACGGAGGAAATGTGGATTGAGGTGGTTCTGTGAGTGAGAAAAATGTGACAGATGTGTAGTAGGAAGTTGAGATGGGAGTTGGAATATATGGTGCAAGGTGGGGAAAACGAAAATTTGGAGTGGGGTGGGAGTTTCTGATGATTTGAAGTTGAAATAAGATGAGTGGGAGAGAAAACGCAACCCCTGTTATATCAGATAACAGTTTTGGGCTCGTGACGGTCGTCACGTATCTGTGACGGTCGTCACCCGCGTGACGCTCGTCACGCCTCTATGACGGTCGTCACACCAGCAAAATCTGCAGAACGCAGAATTTTGCTTTGGGGGTGTTCTTGCAATGACTTTTAGGCCTATAAGTGATATGGCAATGTATTATATCGGCCAATAAACAAAGAATAACGTAAAAACAGGATAAATAGATAAAGACTATAATTGAAATAAAAAATAAAAAGTAATTAGAATGATTGTAATGTAATACATAAAGAAATTAACAATGCAAAAATCCAAATGATTAAACTAAACTAAACTAAACCAAACTAAACTAAAACTAATATCTAGTCTTTTCGTGCCTTTAACTCATCGAACTTCCGTGCGTAGTAGTCGAGCTGGTCACAGACTAAGTCCATGAAGACTACGAGTTCGCTGTGTATGCCTGCGATGTCGTCTTTTACAGTAGTTAGAGCTGCATCAACGTTGTCCAATCGGAGCAGAACAATATCCATTTTGTCGGTGGTCTCCTCAGGAATGGGCTCAGGATAGGTGTTGTAATGCGGAGGAGTCGTAGGGTCTACTTCAGCTTCTGATACAGCATCCTCATAGTACATATAGTCGTGTGCTTCAGAGATGTGATCACTGTCGTACATGTAGTTCTGTGGTGTTGATTGAGGTGAAGGAGGTCCCATAGGCTCATCCAATTCATAAAGCCAGTTGTCCTTGTGGTGGATACTTGTCATCTGATGATTAGGCAATGTGAATAGCTGGGCAGGTTTTTCGTTGATGAGGTACTCGTAAGGTCCAGGTCCCATAGTTCCTAAAATGCGCCTGTTGAGGCAAAACTGGATATTCATGGGTCGGATTGTGCCAAAACTAGTGCTTGCATTTAAGTGGAATCTAAGGCCAAGCTCGTGGGCAATCATTGTCACAAGGCCTCCTATAAGAATAGGTGATTGTGGGTCCTGAGTGAGGCGTCAGAAAGATCGCATCATGAAAGGTATTGCATTCACTGTACGTCCCTGAGAAGCACATAACATGATAAATAACTCCTCTTTAGATACTGTAGGAATATTTTCTTCTTTCCCGAAAAGGGTGTGAGCTAGTATCTTATGGAAGTATCTGAAAGCTGGGTTATGAATCTCATCATTATACATTCTGTCTGGTTCAGGGTGATAGTCGCCTGTGATTCTACCCCAGAATTGGTCGAGTTCAAAATCAATATCGTCATCTTCTGCACTGATGAACACATGTGGTCCGCTAGGAAATCCTAGGAGGTTAGCTAATGACATCCTGCTATGGGTTTGGTCCATTCCAAACATTCGAAAGGTGATCAGCTCTGTGTTGGATCCAAAACCATAGTTGGGCAGGTACCTGAAGGAACTAAGGAATTCGTAGGTGAGGTCCTTATAGGTAGCAAAACGGGTTTTCAAAGAAGTGTTCTCCCAACCCAGTTGATTAAACAGGTATTGGATGCTATCCGTGATTCCTAGTTGCTCCATGGTAGACTTATCATAATACAGCGTTAAGGCTAGTTCTCTCTCAATTAATGCTTCAAATCTTGCCTTTTGAGCTAGTCCTCGAAAATGAACCTTTGTAAAGTCGTACGCGGCCATAATCGCAGGTAAGTCGGAGGAAAACAGGAGGAAGGTTTGAAGACTTTTAAAATCCTGAAAAGTTTAAAACAGAAGTTTGAAGTCAGGATTTTTAAAAACAAAAAGCGGTAAAAACAAAAGATAAAAGAGAAAAATAAAATAAAAATATGAAAATAAAAGAAAGGAAAAATAGTAGCAATTTCTAGTTTAGAATTTTTGTTAAAGTTTCAAAGTAGAATAAAAATAAAAATGAGAATTAAATACAGTAACGAGGAAAAATGCGGGAAAATTGGGTTGCCTCTCAGTAAGCGCTGTTTTTAACGTCTAAAGCCTGACGATAGCTTGGTGACAAGCTATTCGGGTGTTTGAGCTGGAAGCTCAAGCAATGTTATACTGCAGACTTGAGGGCTATTTTCGTTCTTATTATAATGTTTTAGACGTTGCCCGTTTACGATAAACGGTGCATTCGTCTTATCGGTAATTTCAACAGCTCCACTCTGAAGTACTTTAGTCACTTCATAAGGTCCAGACCACCTAGATTTTAGTTTACCTGGGAAGAGTTTTAATCTTGAATTAAATAGCAATACAATGTCTCCCACACTGAATTGTTTCTTGACTGAACGTTTATCATGCCACTTTTTAGTTCGTTCTTTGTAGATACGGGCATTTTCGTAAGCGTCCAATCGAAGCTCTTCTAATTCGTGTAAGTTCAAGATTCGTTTCTCTCCTGCCTCAGTGTAGTTGAAATTGAGTGTCTTAATGGCCCAGAAGGCCTTATGCTCTAATTCTACAGGGAGATGACAGGATTTACCGTAAACTAATTTGTAGGGTGTAGTACCTATTGGTGTCTTAAAGGCGGTCCTATAAGCCCATAAAGCTTCATGTAGCTTTGATGACCAATCTTTCCTTGAGGTAGCGACAATCTTTTCCAATATCTGTTTTATTTCTCTGTTCGAGACCTCTACTTGTCCGCTAGTTTGCGGATGATAAGGTGTAGCTACTCGGTGTCGGACTCCATATTTAGAAAGAAGTTTATCGAATATTCGTGATATGAAGTGAGATCCGCCGTCACTAATGACGAGTCTGGGTACACCGAATCTAGGAAAGACTGTGTTTTTGAAGAGTTTGATTACTACTTGTGCGTCATTGGTTGGAGCAGCGATGGCTTCTATCCATTTAGACACATAGTCTACAGCGACGAGTATGTAGTTATTACCAAAAGAAGGTGGGAATGGTCCCATGAAATTTATTCCCCATACGTCAAAGATTTCTACCTCTAAGATTCCTTTCTGAGGCATTTCATCGCGTGGTGAGATATTGCCAGTTCGTTGGCATCTATCGCATTTTAGCACAGCGATGTGAACGTCTTTCCAGAGGTTAGGCCAGAATAAACCGGCTTGGAGAATCTTAGCGCACGTCTTGGATGTACTAGCATGACCATCATATGGTGCTGAATGGCATTGGAAAATGATATTTTCTATTTCTTCCTCTGGGACACAGCGACAATATATGTTGTCGGCCCCTCTCTTGAAGAGTAGAGGTTCATCCCAATAATAGTGTTTCAGATCGTGGAAGAATTTCTTCTTTTGCTGATAAGTGAGATCCGGTGGAAGCACGCCTGCAGCGAGGTAATTAACGATGTCAGCATACCAAGGTAATGTGACTTAGGCATAGACGACTTCTACGGCTTTTTCGAATTCTGGATCTTCCGAGATTGAGTTAGGCATGTCACTTTCTAATTTGGCTATCAGACGTTCGTACGGGAAATCGTCATTTATCGGTACTGGTTCATGTTTGATGCCTTCTATTCGGGATAAGTGATCTGCAACAACGTTCTTGGTTCCTTTCTTATCTTTGATTTCTAAGTCAAACTCTTGTAATAACAGGATCCATCTCAATAATCTTGGTTTAGCATCCTTTTTGTTTATTAGGTACCTAATGGCAGCGCGGTCTGTGTATATGATAATTTTTGCTCCTACTAAGTAAGAACGGAATTTGTCAAGCGCAAATATAACTGCTAGAAGTTCCTTTTCTGTGGTAGCGTAGTTCATTTGGGCAGGATCTAAGGTTCTACTGGCATAGTAGATGGCATGGAGTTTCTTGTCCTTCCTTTGTCCTAGAACTGCGCCTACGGCATAATCACTCGCATCGCACATGATTTTGAACGGTAGTCGCCAATTGGGTGGTTGCATAATCGGTGCGGTGATAAGGGCTGATTTTAATGTTTCGAATGCTTTTAGACAGTCGTCGTCGAAGACGAACTCAGCATCTTTCATCAACAGGCCGGTCAAAGGTTTTGTGATTTTTGAAAAATCTTTTATAAATCTTCGGTAGAAACCGGCATGTCCTAGAAAACTCCGTATTTCTCGTACGGATTTTGGAGGTTGGAGATCTTTTATAATCTCTATTTTAGCTTTGTCGACCTCAATTCCTTTATTTGATATGACATGTCCTAGAACTATTCCTTGTCGGACCATAAAATGACATTTTTCCCAATTTAGGACGAGGTTCACTTTTACACAACGTTCTAATACCATTTCTAAGTTTTGTAGGCATCCTTCGAAACTTTGTCCACATACCGAGAAATCGTCCATAAATACTTCCATGATGTCGTCTATGAAATCTGCGAAGATTGCCATCATGCATCTTTGGAAGGTTGCTGGAGCATTACAGAGTCCGAACGGCATTCGGTGGTAAGCAAAAGTACCATAAGGACATGTGAATGTAGTCTTTTCTTTGTCATCAGGATGAATGGGAATTTGGAAAAATCCTGAATAACCATCTAGATAGCAGAAATATGAATGTTTGGCCAATCTTTCCAACATTTGGTCTATGAAGGGTAACGGGAAGTGATCTTTTCGTGTGGCTTTGTTAAGCTTCTTATAATCAATGCACATCCTGCTTCCAGTCATGACTCTTTTTGTTATTGATTCGCCTTTTTCGTTTTTAACTACTGTTACTCCTCCTTTCTTTGGCACGACATGAACTGGGCTAACCCATTCACTATCGGAGATTGGATGGATGATTCCTGCATCTAGCAATTTCTTTACTTCATCTCTGACTACAGTGCTTAGGATGGGGTTCAGTCTTCTCTGATGCTCTCTAGAGGTTTTAGAGTCTTCCTCTATTGTAATCCGATGCATACAGATCGAAGGGCTTATACCTTTTAGATCGCTTATGTTATAGCCTAACGCGGTGGGGTACTTCTTTAGGACTTCTAATAGCTTTTCAGTTTCTGGTTGTCCTAAGTCGGCGTTGACTATCACTGGTCTTTTTAGTTCATCATATAGAAATTCATATCTAAGGTTTTTGGGTAGTGTTTTAAGTTCTAAAGATGGGTTCTTCGGACCTGGCATATGGTTTGGGGTCAGTGCTAAGCTTTCGCTTAAGCTGTCGTCTTTATATGGTTTACGCCAATCGTCGTCTTCAGAAATATCGGGTATTTGAATCTTTATTATTTCTGAATACGTGGTCTCTTCATTTTCAAGTTCTCTTATGCATTCGTCAATTTCGTCTACTAAATAGTAGGTATCGTCTATTGCTGGTGCTTGTAGGAACTTGGTGAGAATGAACTCTATCTTTTCTTCTCCTACTTCGAATGTTAGCCTTCCTTTCTTCACATCTATAATCGCTCCAGCTGTAGCTAGGAATGGTCTTCCTAGTATAATTGGGGTTACAGTGTCTTCCTTGATGTCCATGATTATGAAGTCAGTTGGAATGTAGAATTGTCCTATGCGTACTGGAACGTTTTCCAGTATTCCGACTGGGTATTTTACTGATCTGTCAGCTAATTGTACGGACATTTTGGTTGGCCTGAGGTCTCCCATATTCAGCTTTTTGCATATAGATAAGGGCATAACACTGATACTAGCTCCTAAATCGCATAGAGCTTTGTCTATTACGAACTTTCCTATGACGCAGGGTATGGAGAAACTACCTGGGTCTTTTAATTTAGGAGGCATGCGGTTCTGAATAATAGCGCTACACTCTGCAGTAAGTGTAACTGTTTCATTATCCTCGATCTTTCTATTATTCGACAGGATCTCTTTGAGAAATTTGGCGTATGACGGCATTTGAGTTATCGCCAACCTGGGTTGTAAGTATTTGCGTAAGGATTTCCTTGAGCATAATTTACTTGGTCTGGTGGGATTCCGGCTAGCAATGGGCATTCGGGTGCATTATGAGTGGTGCTTCCGCATAACTCGCAATTTGGAGTTACGGCTGCGACGGTTGCAGTGGGGTTAACGGTCAGACTGTCAATCTTCTGTGCTAGAGCATCTACTTTAGCGTTGAACTTTTCAAGGCTGCTGATCTCGTACATCCCACCTTTCGCTGTGGTTTTCTCTGTTGGAGTGCGTTCACCTCCCCATTGGCAGTGGTTCTGAGACATGTTTTCTATTAGCTGATAGGCTTCGTCGTATGGCTTATCCATAAGTGCACCGCCCGCGGCAGCGTCTATTGTCAATCTAGTATTGTATAAAAGCCCATTATAGAAAGTATGAATTGTCACCCAGTCTTCTAGACCGTGGTGAGGACATGTTCTCATCATATCTTTGAATCGTTCCCATGCTTCGTAAAGAGATTCAGTATCTTTTTGTCGAAATCCGTTGATTTGAGCTCTAAGCATAGCAGTTTTGCTTGGCGGAAAATATCTCGCTAAGAAGACGTTCTTCAATTGTTCCCACGTCGTAACGGAGTTGGATGGTAAAGATTGTAACCATGTCCACGCTCTGTCTCTAAGAGAAAATGGGAAAAGACGAAGTCTTATCGCGTCTGGAGTTACTCCATTTGCTTTCACTGTGTCTGCGTATTGTACAAACTTCGTTAAATGTTCGTTTGGGTCCTCAGTTGCATTTCCTGAGAATTGGTTTTGTTGTACAGCTTGTTAGAACACAGATTGGTTCTTAATAATAACTCTTTGTTTTGATGATAACTGTTAGGAAATTTTATATTTAAGAATTATATACTCTAAAATTTGTTTGAGAGTTTTACTGCAGATTGAAATGATATTAACTCTCTAGAAGCAAATCTGAATTGTATACAAGAAGTTATCTTGGCTCTGAAGCGCCAGATGCACTCATTAGAAGATTCTGATTGCTCTTTACTGAAGATCCTGAGCGTAGTCTCCAGAAGGATCTGAAGTAAGAAGCTCCAGAACATTCTGAAGCAGAAGCATCTAAAGCTAGTCAGAAGCATCTGAAGCTGAAGCATCTGAAGCAAATAAGAATATTGTATGAAGAGTTTCTCAAAGCATAATTTCTACAGAAGTTTCTGAAAGTACTAAAGCTGCCAAGTACTGAAGTTCTGTGTCAAATATGCTCTGATGATCAACATGCTGAAAGCACACATGCTGCAGAAGACTCTGATACAGCAAGGTTCTGAACATCATTAGAAGACTCTGACTCATTCAGATTCTAAAGAACTTGCTGAAAACTGAAGAAGAAATATTCAAGATTATATCCGTTGGAGTAAATCAACGTCTCTTTCCTCATTTGTGCTAGACACAATTACACAGACAAAAAGGATTTTTCTGTGTTATCTACTTTTAGGAAAGGTCACTTGATGTGAAGACAAAAAGGCTCAGACCTTTTTGGGACTCTCTTTTCAACGCTCAGCATCCTTGGATCAACTGCCTATAAAAGGAAGTCTCCACCAAATTCTTCAGTTACACAATTTGCTGAAAAGAAATCATATTATTCAAGCTCTCATTCTTTCATATTCTTCTTAGAATTTCTTGTACTTAAACTTAAGAGAAAAATCACTGTTGTGATAAAATCTTTTTAGAAGCATTAATACTCTTGTATTTGATTTACATTGATTGTAAAGGTTTTTCCTTAAGAGGATTCAGTTGGAATCAGTAGCTCTTGAGAAGACTAAGAATAGTTGTTCTTAGGTGTTACTATTGTAATCAGTTTGATTAAATAGTGGATTAAGTCCTTGTTGAGAAAGGCAAATCACTCTAGGAAGGGTGGACTGGAGTAGTTGTTTTAAACGAACCAGGATAAAAATAATTGTGTCATTATTTTTTTAAGCCTTAATCTTTCATACTTATTCAACCCCCCTTCTAAGTATTTTCTCACCTTCAGTTGGCATCAGAGCTCCGGTTCTGTGTGTGCTACCACTTAACAGTGTCAGTAAAGATCCAGAGAGAAATACTTTGATATATATTTATTTTTTACAATGGCTGATAATTCAATATCCAATATTAACAATAAATATGAAGAAAGGGATAGGATCAACACCAAACCCCCAATGTTTGATGGGGAGAAATTTGACTACTGGAAAGACAGAATTGAGAGTTTTTTCCTAGGATATGATGCTGATCTATGGGATCTAGTCATAGATGGATATGTCCATCCCACAGATGGGAATGGCAAGAAGATTGACATAAAATCTATGACAGATGCTCAGAAGAAAGATTTTAGAAATCATCACAAAGCCAGGACTATATTATTGAATGCAATTTCACATACTGAGTATGAAAAAATTACAAACAGGGAAACTGCTTTTGATATGTTTGAATCCCTAAAAATGACTCATGAGGGAAATTCTCAAGTTAAGGAGACAAAAGCTCTGGCTCTGATCCAGAAGTATGAGGCCTTCAAAATGGAAGACTCTGAATCTGTTGAAGCCATGTTCTCCAGATTTCAGATACTCACTGCTGGGCTGAAAGTTCTGGACAAGGGATACTCTACATCAGATCACGTAAAGAAAATCATCAGAAGTCTGCCTACCAGATGGAGACCAATGATGACTGCCTTGAAGATGGCTAAAGATCGGAACAAGATCTCTCTAGAAGAACTCATCAGCTCACTGAGGAGCCATGAGATTGAGCTTGAGGAAGATGAACCTCAGAAGAAAGAAAAAGGTAAATCTGTTGCATTAAAATCTAACAAAACTGCTAAAGCTTTGCAGGTCATTCAAGAAAGCTCTGAAGAATCTTCTTCTGAAGAAGAAGATGAGTTATCCATGTTGTCCAGAAGGATCAACAGACTCTGGAAGCACAAAGGAAATAAGTTCAACAACTTCAGAAGATCTGATAATAGAAAGGAATCTTCTGGACATAGAAGATCTGCCAAGAAAGAAGTTGTATGCTATGAGTGCAAAGAACCTGGGCTCTACAAGAATGATTGCCCCAAACTTCAGAAAGAAAAACCCAAGAAGAAGTTTAACAAAAAGAAGAAGGTTCTGATGGCAACATGGGATGACTCAGATGAATCTGAATCATCTTCTGAATCAGAAGAAGAATGTGCCAACGTTGCACTGATGGCCAGCACAGAGGATCAAGAGGAAGGTACCTCAGGATATGAATCAGATTCTGAATCTGATGATGACGCAGAAGAGGTAATGGCTAAACTTACCAAAGAAGAACTTATAAAAGTTTTAACAGAAGTTCTTAAAAGTTATAACAATATCAAACTCAAATACAAGAAGCTGAAAAGCAATCTTGAATCTGAGATTGATCTTCTGAAGACAGAACTTGTTGAGCAAAAAGAAATTAATCTGAAAATCAAAAATGACTTTGAAATAACTCAACAAGAATCTGAATCTGAGACTAAGTCATGTGAAAACATTTTAGAAAAATATGACTCTAGCTTTCAGAGATTTCTTACTAAGAGCATAGAC
This sequence comes from Lathyrus sativus, assembly GCA_963859935.3. Taxonomy (NCBI): domain Eukaryota; kingdom Viridiplantae; phylum Streptophyta; class Magnoliopsida; order Fabales; family Fabaceae; genus Lathyrus; species Lathyrus sativus. The sequence continues at coordinate 662,031,996 of OZ012739.1, forward strand.
AGAAGCAAGATGGCTTCCATGATCTATGGTGTTAGTGGAAACAACAGAAGAGGTATTGGATATGAATCTTCATCTGGAAGCAATCCAAAACCTGTTGACAAACTTTTCATCAAGAAGACACCTCTGTATTCTCAATTTAAATTTGGTCACTTAAATGACATTAAACACACAAGCTCTGAGAAGAATACTTATGTGTTTAAACCCAAGGCAAGTCAGAATAAACATTATGTTGAAAAATAGAAGTTTAGACAAACCTACAAACCAACTAACCCCAAAGGACCCAAGAAGATCTGGGTACCTAAAAACAAAATAATTCCTGTTGCAGATGTTCTTAGCAGCAAGGTCAGGACACCAATCATGGTACCTGGACTCTGGATGCTCACGACACATGACAAGAGAAAAGTCTATGTTCCAAAGCCTGGAACTTAGATTTGGAGGTGACGTGAAGTTTGGAGGGAACCAGAAGGGCAAGATCATTGGATCTGGCACTATTGGAAATGGTAAACTTTCCTCTATTACTAATGTTTTACTTGTTGAAGGGTTAAAGCATAACTTATTGTCCATAAGTCAATTAAGTGACAATGGTTATGATATTACCTTTAATAAAAAATGTTGTAAAGCTATTAGTCAAAAGGATGGCTCTATCCTATTTAGTGGTAAGAGGAAAAACAACATTTATAAAATAAATCTTTCTGAACTTAAAGTTCAAAATGTTAAATGCCTCTTGTCTGTAAATGAAGAGCAATGAGTCTGGCACAGAAGATTGGGCCATATTAATATGAGACGTATATCTCAGATTAATAAACTTAATCTTGTCAGAGGACTCCCTAATCTAAAGTTCACTTCAGATGCTCTTTGTGAAGCATGCCAGAAAGGGAAGTTTTCAAAAACATCTTTCAAATAAAAAAATGTTGTTTCTACTTCTAAACCACTAGAATTACTTCATATTGATCTGTTTGGACCAGTGAAAACTGCATCCATCAGAGGCAAGAAGTATGGATTAGTCATTATTGATGACTTTAGTAGATGGACATGGGTAAAGTTCTTAAAACACAAGGATGAGTCACATTCTGTGTTCTTTGACTTCTACAAGCAAGTCCAGAATGAAAAGAATTTCAAAATTATAAAAGTCAGAAGTGATCATGGTGGTGAATTTGAAAATAAATATTTTGAAAAATATTTTTCTGAAAATGGCATTGCTCATGATTTTTCCTGTCCTAGAACTCCAAAACAGAATGGGGTTGTAGAGAGGAAAAACAGAACTTTGCAAGAAATGGCCAGAACCATGATCAATGAGACAAATCTGGCAAAACATTTTTGGGCAGAAGCAATCAATACAACTTGTTACATTCAGAACAGAGTGTCTGTTAGACCTCTTCTGAAGAAGACTCCTTATGAACTGTGGAAGAACAAAAAGCCCAACATTTCATATTTTCATCCTTTTGGATGTATTTGCTATATGTTAAACACTAAGGAAAATCTGAGCAAGTTTGATTCCAAAGCACAGAAGTGTTTCATGCTTGGATATTCTGAACGCTCTAAAGGCTACAGAGTATACAACACTGAGACACAGATTGTGGAAGAATCCATTCATGTCAGATTTGATGATAAGCTTGGCTCTGAAAAGCCAAAGCAGGTTGATAACTCTGCAGATAGGGAAGTAGTCTTTATTGACTCTGAAGTTCCAGAAGCAGACAAAATTCAAGTGAAGGAACCAGAAGCAACTCCAGATGCTACTCCTTTAACTTCTCAGATGAATAATCTAAACATTTCTGAAGAGTCAACTATTAGAGGATCATCATCCAGAATTAAAGCTTCTCATCTAGAGGATGTCATTATTGGAAAGAAGGATGATCCCATCAGAACAAGATCCTTTCTAAGATCATCTGAAGCATCACTATTTGGACTAGTGTCAGAAATTGAACCATCTTCTGTAGAAGAAGCTCTGCAAGACAATGATTGGATTATTGCCATGCAAGAAGAGCTAAATCAATTCAGCAGGAATGATGTATGGGATCTAGTTCAAAGACCTCAAGGATTCAATATAATTGGTACAAAATGGGTTTTCAGAAATAAGCTAAATGAGAAAGGAGAAGTTGAGAGGAATAAGGCAAGGCTGGTTGCTCAAGGGTACAGTCAGCAAGAAGGTATTGATTACACTGAGACATATGCTCCAGTGGCGAGGTTAGAATCTATACACCTTCTTATTTCATTTGCTGCACAAAATAACATCACTCTGTATCAGATGGATGTTAAAAGTGTCTTTCTTAATGGTATTATAGAAGAAGAAGTTTATGTCCACCAACCTCCTGGTTTTGAAAATGAAAAATTTCCAGATCATGTTTTCAAATTAAAGAAATCTCTATATGGTTTAAAACAAGCTCCCAGAGCTTGGTATGAGAGATTGAGCAATTTTCTTCTGGAGAAGAATTTCATCAGAGGCAAAGTGGATACAACACTATTCTGTAAAACAATTAAGAAAGATCTTCTAATTTGCCAAATTTATGTAGATGATATTATTTTTGGATCAACAAATATTATGCTTGGAAAGGAGTTTGCTACATGTATGCAGGCAGAATTTGAAATGAGCATGATGGGAGAACTCAGATTCTTTCTAGGAATCCAAGTTAATCAAACTCCAGAGTGCACCTACATACATCAGAAAAAGTATGTTAAAGAACTTCTGAAAAAATTCAACATGTCTGACAGTAAGCTGGCAAAGACTCCAATGCATCCTACTAGCTCACTTGGCAAGGAAGAGGTAAGTAAGAAAGTAGACCAGAAGCTCTACAGAGGTATGATTGGCTCTCTTCTTTATCTTACTGCTTCTAGACCTGACATATTGTTCAGTGTTTGTCTGTGTGCTAGATTCCAATCAGATCCTAGAGAATCACACTTGACAGCTGTCAAGAGGATTCTAAGGTATCTGAAAGGTACTTCTAATGTGGGTTTGTGTTACAGAAAATCTGATGATTTCAAATTAGTTGGATTCTATGATGCTGACTACGCTGGAGACAGAGTAGAAAGAAAAAGTACTTCTGGAAGTTGTCAATTTCTAGGAAGAAATCTAATCTCCTGGTACAGCAAGAAGCAACCCACAATTGCACTTTCAACCACAGAGGCTGAATACATTGCTGCTGCTGGATGTAGCACGCAGATGCTCTGGATGAAGAGTCAACTAGAAGATTATCAAATTTTTGAAAGTAACATTTCTATCTTTTGTGATAATACTTCTGCTATATGTTTGTCCAAGAATCCCATTTTACATTCTAAGGCAAAACATATAGAAATTAAGCATCATTTCATCAGAGACTATGTTCAGAAGGGAATCATAAATTTAGCCTTTGTTGATACAGATCATCAATGGGCAGATATTTTTACAAAACCCCTTGTTGAAGATAGATTCAATTTTATTCTGAAAAGTATTGGTATGGATTTTTGTCCAGAATGATATTTATCAGAAGCAAATTTTTACAGATGCAAAAATGCTTAATGCTCTGAAGTATTTCTTCTGATTACTTATTTTATTCTGATCAATATCTCTTTTGTGAAACTCTGAACTAACAATCTTTAGAAGATCTGAACGTTGGCTAACGTTTCATTTCTTAAGAGAATTCAGAACAGCATGCAAGTAAACACGTGTCACACCAAATCTGAAGAGGTGGCGTGTACATAACTGAAGAGACGTTTGAGGTGAAGTTTAAATAGTGAGAATCTTGGTTTTCCCCCCAAATTGTCAGAAACAATTAATGTTTTGAAATGATTTTTATTCTCTTCATTTAATGCTTGTTCAAACGTGCATATTTCTGACTGTTGATGTGCCTAAGTGTTTTAGTATATATACTTGTCTTGTATTCACTTTCACACTTTTCACACTCTCAGAAATTACATGCGTTTTCATCTCCTATTTTCTCTGCATAAAAACCCAAAACCTAAGTGTTTGACAAAGCATTCTTCAATGGCAACTTCATGATCAACAACTGCTCAATTCCAATCTACTATGGCTGTTGTAACTTCAGAAAATTTGGGTGTTGCTCCATACTCTCCTCCCAAAAGAACACTTCTAACGCTAGTTGATAAGTTGGAAGTTCTATGTGAATCTATGGTAGAGTTTGATTCTCTGGCAGAAAATGGGTTTGAGTTTCGTTCCATCATTGGAGCTCAAGGATGGGTTAAGTATTTTGATAGGCTCTTTGGACCAGTTTACCCTCTCCTTGTGAAAGAATTCTGGATCCATGCATCAGTTTATCCCAAGTTCATCTTATCTTCTGTGCTGGGAAAAGAAATTATTATCACAGAAGATCTGATAAGAAAATTGATAGGATATGAAGAAACAGATGGTGTTTCCCACTTGCCAGCTGGGCGTGTGGACATGGATGAGGTTTATGAAGAAGTAATGACTGTTGGTCAAGCTTCTAACAAATTCAAAGATCTGAAGCCTGATTACAAGATCTGGGCCAAGATCTTCATGGGATGCATCCACCACAGGAAGTCAACCAATTCTCTAGACTATGTCAATAATGAACAGCTCTATTTCATGTATTGCCTTAGTCAGAGCACCAAGGTAGATCTTCCATACATTCTGTTTATGCATCTGTGGAACCATATCAATGCATCTAGAGAATATGGGAAAGAGAAAGGACAGAAGATCAGAACTTGAATCCCCTTTGGAAGGTTGATCTCAGATCTTCTTACTGAGAATGGTTTAGTGACTGCTCTGTATGCTGCTGGAGTCACAGAGGAATTAGAATTTATAATGGGAAAGCCTCTGAATGCTAAAAGTCTTCTGAGACTCAAAATTGTTGATGAACTCACAACAGCTCCCAAGAAGCTAAATATGTCAGAATTGAATAAGAGGGTTCCTGTAGATGACTTTCCTTTATTCTTTGCTGAAGAACCCAGACATATAGTGGTTATGTATATTGATGAATGCAAGAAGGAAGGAAAACATGTTCCTGCTAATGTGATTCAGCTAGCTAGACAACCACTACCAGATGCAGGAGAAGAAGAAGCACAACTCCAGAGGAAAAGGACTCAGCCTGTAGAAGAATCTGCACCTGTTCAGAAGAAGGTCAAGATTGCTGAGAAGCCCAAGAAGCTCTTGAAGAGAAAAGATTCTGAAGAAGCTGCTTCTGTACCTGCCAAGAGGATCAAAGTAAAAGGTACTAAATCTTCTGTATCTTCTGCAAAACTTGTTATTAATGATTCTAATGTTAAGTCTGTTCCAGAACCACCTTCTACACAAACCATTTCTGTTATTGTTACCAGTTCTGTTTCTCCACAAAAACAAACACTTGTTCCAACACAAACAACAACTCAAACAGTTTCTGTACCAAAACCATCTCAACCCAAAATTCATATCAAACACTTTGTTCCACGACCACAACCATCAGATCCACACCCATCAGAACAACAACCATCAGAACAACAAACATCTGTTCAACAACAATCATCTGAACATCCAGAGAACCAACCAAAAGAAGTTCAACCAGAAAAAGCCTCTGACAATCCACCATCAATCAATCCACCTTCTGAACCCATTGCACCTGTTACTTCTGAACCTACAAAAGTAACTTCTGCTCCTGTTTCATCAGAACCACCATCCAAACAATCTGAAATTCCTTCAGAACCTACCAATACTTCTGAACCTCACATCCCTGAGATAGAAGTTCTTGATGTCACACCTTTAAAAACAGTGTTTCAAGTATCTTCTACCTCTTGTACACCAACAACATCCTCTAACTCCTCAAAATCAAAAATCCACCCAGATTTTCTAATCTCTCCATCTGACAAATACTCTGAGATAAATCAACCTGAACCTACCATACCTTCTAAAACTCCCATTCCAGATCCTATTCCTCCACCTGCACCATCATCTGAGATATTAATCCCCAACTCCAATCCAACATCTTCTATATCTTGTGCCCAAGTTTCTTCTCTATTTCATAATCTATTTATGGTTTCAAACTGAAAGATTTTTATGACAGAGTTGAACCTTCTGAACCCCTCAACCCTCTGAAACCAAAATCCACAATGATCCTTCCATCTGTGATTCTTGATTACTTAAAATCTATGACAGATGTAGAACCTTTAGCAACCATATCACACTCTGCAAAATCTGATAAAGCTGTTGTTTCAGCTCTGTAAATTGCATCTGATAACACTGTTGCATCTGTTCAACCACCAAAATCTGCTTTCAAACCCTACTCAAATGCACCTTTTGATTTAGTTACCCCTCACAGAAGACCAAAACCTCATTTGCTTAATGCTTTAGTCAGATCTAAAGAAAAAGCTCCTGAGATACCCTTCATTCCATATTATCCTCCTCCTCTGATTTCCATCCAAAAATCACTTTTTCCACCAACTCCCCAACCTAAACCTATAACTCTGGAAACCTTTCTACGACCCCAGCCTAGACTTAATATTCATCATTTATTTCAAACATTTTTGCAAGAAATACAGATGTATTTAGGTATTGTTCAGAAGAAATGCTCAGAAACAATGGATGGCAAAGAATCTGACATCATCTGGAACGGATTCATCAACAGATTCAACACTGTTGCTTCAAATCTGAAGAACGTCTGTTCTGATGATGCAAAGCTCAGAGCTGAAAGGACTCTATTCTGGACTGTCAACAAAACTGAACCTCTGCTTCGTTTAGATGCTCCTCCACCATCAACAGAATCTACTGATAATGCATTGGCTATGACTCTAGTAGACCCCTATTCAGGATCTACAGAACCAATGGCAATTGACTCTATTCAGGCTACAAAACCTCCTAATTCTTCATCTGAGATAAAGAAAGAACATCCAGATGTTGAAGATAAGATTGCTGCTCTGGAAGCTGGACAGTCAGAGATCAAATCCTGGATGGCTAAGCAGGATAAGAAGTCTGAGGATATGACATAATGGATGTCAAAGCAAGATGAAAAGAATGAAACTATGACTAAGTGGATGTCCAAGCAAGAGCAATCCTCCTCTGAGATTACAGATCTATTGAAGATGCTTTTGTCCAAACACTCTTAGATTTTTTTATTCTAATGTTTTTGCATCTGTTGTTTGCATCTGTACTCTTTGCTATGTCTTCTGATGTTTACCTATGTACTCTTGCTCTGATCTTATGAATGAATCAAGTTTTCCCCATTGAATTATCTTATTTACTGTTTCCTTTTATTTGTCTTTTTAAAATTTTTTACTTTTTGCTTATGACAAAAAAGGGGGAGAAAATATAGATCTGAACTGTTTAATATAACTTCACCAGAATGAATCTTCAGACATATCTATTCTATCTAACATTTATCTTGACTATTTCAGAACATTTGATAAGTACATTCTATAAAAGTAACTCTGAGTCTCTCAGATCATTTGTCTATTATCAAACTCTGAATCTTATATCTGCAAGACATTCTGACCTCCAAATGTTATAAGAATAAACAAGATCTAACTCTGAAGATTACTCAAGACAAAAGGGAAGTTTCTATTCCTTTTTGTATTTAACTCAGGGGGAGATTCATCATCTCAGGGGGAGTTATAATTCTTTATGTTCAGTTAAACAAAATTTCTGATACTTTTTGTCATCATCAAAAAGGGGGAGATTGTTAGAACACAGTTGGTTCTTAATAATAACTCTTTGTTTTGATGATAACTGTTAGGAAATTTTATATTTAAGAATTATATACTCTAAAATTTGTTTGAGAGTTTTACTGCAGATTGAAATGATATTAACTCTCTAGAAGCAAATCTGAATTGTATGCAAGAAGTTATCTTGGCTCTGAAGCGCCAGATGCACTCATTAGAAGATTCTGATTGCTCTTTACTGAAGATCCTGAGCGTAGTCTCCAGAAGGATCTGAAGCAAGAAGCTCCAGAACATTCTGAAGCAGAAGCATCTGAAGCTAGTCAGAAGCATCTGAAGCTGAAGCATCTGAAGCAAAGAAGAATATTGTATGAAGAGTTTCTCAAAGCATAATTTCTACAGAAGTTTCTGAAAGTACTAAAGCTGCCAAGTACTGAAGTTCTGTGTCAAATATGCTCTGATGATCAACATGCTGAAAGCACACATGCTGCAGAAGACTCTGATATAGCAAGGTTCTGAACATCATTAGAAGACTCGGACTCATTCAGATTCTAAAGAACTTGCTGAAAACTGAAGAAGAAATATTCAAGATTATATCCGTTGGAGTAAATCAACGTCTCTTTCCTCATTTGTGCTAGACACAATTACACAGACAAAAAGGTTTTTTCTGTGTTATCTACTTCTAGGAAAGGTCACTTGATGTGAAGACAAAAAGACTCAGACCTTTTTGGGACTCTCTTTTCAACGCTTAGCATCCTTGGATCAGCTGCCTATAAAAGGAAGTCTCCACCAAATTCTTCAGTTACACAATTTGCTGAAAAGAAATCATATTATTCAAGCTCTCATTCTTTCATATTCTTCTTAGAATTTCTTGTACTTAAACTTAAGAGAAAAATCATTGTTGTGATAAAAACTTTTTAGAAGCATTAATACTCTTGTATTTGATTTACATTGATTGTAAAGGTTTTTCCTTAAGAGGATTCAGTTGGAATCAGTAGCTCTTGAGAAGACTAAGAACAGTTGTTCTTAGGTGTTACTATTGTAATCAGTTTGATTAAATAGTGGTTTAAGTCCTTGTTGAGAAAGGCAAATCACTCTAGGAAGGGTGGACTGGAGTAGTTGTTTTAAACGAACCAGGATAAAAATAATTGTGTCATTATTTTTTAAGCCTTAATCTTTCATACTTATTCAACCCCCCTTCTAAGTATTTTCTCACCTTCACAGCTGACAGCAATGATGGTTTCAGCTCAAAATCATTTCGAGTAATAGCTGGGGCAGCAATGCTACTTCTAGGCTCCATCTGAGAGGGTGTAGCGTATGCCTTCAGCGGTTTGTTTGGAGGTCCTTCAGCCATCTTTGGGTTTTCTTCTGATTTGGAAATGGGAGTGAGAGGATCGGGAATGTTATGTTTGAGTTGGTACTCAATAATTCGGCTTCTTAAATGTAAGAAGCGCTCTAGTTCTGCGACTGAAAGTTTCAAGATATCGCCTTGTGGGCGATTACTTGGCATACAATCGACAGCACTAGTAAAGGAAAAATGAAAATAGTTAACCTAGTCTATACGGCGTAACAGAAGGTTACACTATTGACTAAACGGGTCCCCGACAACGACGCCAAAAACTTGATCGCGACTTTCTATGTCTAATACAACCTAATTGCAAGTGCACAGTCTATCGCGTAGTAATAATAGATATCGATCCCACAGGGACTCGTAATCAAACTAGTGTTCTCGGGAGTTACTATGTTTAGCTAGGTAGATAATGTTTAAGGGAATAAGATTATCACTAAAGGGAACTAAGAATGTTACTTAAATTATAATTAAGTGAATCTATATGCAGTAATTATGTTCTTCGGGGATTTGACAAGTTACCAGTATACGAAATATTTTTCAGAGTTTATTTAAGCAGAAAATGGTGATCTGAAGACTCTCGCCTCACGATGGTTATTGACGCTAATCATAATTCTAAGGGCCAAAGGTACACTTTCGTGTCCCATTCGGGGTTAAAATTATTTTTTGGAAATCTCTAAGTTCTAATTCATTTTAAAGTGCTTTCGCTGTTATTAAAATGAATGACTAGTGTTTACTATCTGGTCTTGCCGCAGCTTTCGCTTGTTGGTTCGTACCTTAATTAATTTCCCACTTTCGTGGCAAAACTACTTTTAAATAAGTTCTCGCTTTCGCGACGAAGTTTATTCAGTAAATTAATTTAAACACTCAGACCATAAACAACTTTTGAAAAAGGAAGTTTTCAACCGGTTATTATCAAATCCCTTCCGAATTATTATTACATATCGATTACTTTAATTTAGCCAGACATGGATTTGGGAAAGGTAAAACATAAATGGGAACAATAAATAATAGCATGCATCATAATGAAAACTGGAATTACGATTAAAATGAGAAACCTGTAAATATTCCAATTGACCTTTGGGCAGATCCTCCACAAATGTTGGCAGGATTCTGGTCTTTGTGCCAATTGATAGTACAACGGAAATAAGAATTACAGAATATCAAAGGAATGCAGAAAAAGAAAAGAGAAACAAATAAGAATATAAAAACTGGAAAGGTTGCTCTGAAGATAAATTGGCAGCACTTCGTTGTCTGAATGCGGCTCTCTTTATGAGTTCCCCTTCTTCCCTTTTTATAGAAATGGAATTCTAACGGTTATAACTTGAAGAAGGTGGACTTTGAGGCAGAATTATCAGGGAGTAGTGGTCCACTATTTGGGACTTGGAACTGCTTCTTTCACGTGCATTTGAAATGGGGCGTTTTTGCCTGCATGACGGTCGTCACGGTGTGTGACGGTCGTCACCCGTGTGACGGTCGTCACAGCAGCAAAATATGCATTCTACGTTTTTCATGTTGTTTTCATCCGGTTTTCGTCCATATTTCATCTGTGATTGCTTCTTTTCTTCATATTGCTTTGTTTAGACGTGATTATCAAATACCTACAAAACATCAGACAAATAACACGGAAATAACCCGAAATCGGATCGAAAACAGTTAAACATCAGTTGAATTGTGCATCAATATATATATATATATATATATATATATATATATATATATATATATATATATATATATATATATAGATATATATATATATATATATATATATATATATATATATATATATATATATATATATATATATATATATATATATATATATATATATATATATATACGATTTCGTGTTATCACAATCCAATATTCATTCCTAGGATTAGACTGGTATCATCCCAAGACGCTAACTATGAAAGCAATGTCAGGCCTAGTGCATACTTGAGCATACATTAGGCTGCCCAATGCACTGTCAAAGGGTTTTCCCTTCATATTTGGCCGCTCAATCTCATTTGTAGGACATTGGTCTTTACTGAATTTGTCTCCTTTAGCATTTGGAACATCTCCTGGCTTACAGTTTTGCATATCGAACCTCTCCAGAATTCTTATGACAAACCAAGCACACAACATGATTTATCTCTGTGTGTTTCAATTCCCAACACAAAGGATGCTTCACCAAGATCCTTCATATTAAAGAACTTGGTTAGTATAAGTTTGGTCTCATGAAGTAGACCAATATCACTATTGGCAAGCAAAATATCATCAACATGCAGCACGAGAAAGATGAATTTGCTCCCACTAACCTTAAGATAGATGCATTGATCAACTTTATTCTCTTCAAAACCCAATGAAGTTACCACCTCATCAAATTTCAAGTACCATTGTCTAGAAGCCTGTTTCAAACCTTAAATAAATTTTCTTAATTTACAAACCAAATGCTCATTACCAATTGTTACAGAACCCACAGGTTTCTTCATGTACACCTCCTCATTAAGATCACCATTCAAAAAAGTAGTCTTAACATCCATCTGATGCAATTTTAAGTCAAAATGTGCTACAGGGGCCATAACGATTCTAAAAGAGTCTTTAGTGGAAACAGGAGAAAAGTTTTATTAAAATCAATCCCCTCCTTTTGTGTGAAACCTTTAGCCATAAGTCTTGCCTTAAACCTCTCAATTTTACCTTCCGAGTCCTTCTTTGTTTTGAATATCCACTTACATCCAATCACCCTACATTTTCTTGGTAACTCCACTAGTTCCCAAACATCATTATTTACCATGGATTTCATTTCATCATGCATTGCATCTGTCCACATGCTAGATTGAGAATAAGTAATAGCTTCTAGATAGTTTTTATGATCAATAACAATACCAATATCATAAGCATCCTCACTAAGATAAACTACAAAATCATCGGGGATAACATGTCATTTTTGTCTTACAGACCTTCTAACATGAATTTTCTCAACTGGCTCATCAAGTTGTGCAACCTCAGTTATAATAGGAGTATCCACTACATTTTCAGCAAGAGGTTCAACCACTTCTTCAACTGGTTTTTCAACCACATTCTCATTTGGAGAAAAACCTCCATGAGCAGTGGATAATCTAGTATTATCAAAATTAGGCAGTGACAATGTAACAACATTAGGCATAACATAATCAATATTATTAGATGTAATAAAAGGCTCAGCAACATCAAGCTCAAGGAATTTTGCATGCATGGACTCCACAATTTTACTACCTCTACTACGACAAAAGAATCTATATCCTTTAGATCTATCTAGATATCCAATGAAAAAAATGATTTGTTTTTGGGTCAAGCTTTGTCTCAAAAGGATTATATATTTTAACCTCTGCAGGGCAACCCTAGACACGAAGATGGTTTAAACTGGGTTTTCTACCTGTCCAAATCTCAAAAGGTGTTTTTGGAACTGATTTACTAGGAACTCTATTAAGTATATAAAGGGTTATTTTCAAAGCATCACCCCATAAAAATTATGGTAAATTACATCTACTCATCATGCTTCTCATCATATCCTTAAGAGTGCGGTTTCACCTTTCGACTACATTGTTTTGTTCAGGAGTACCAGACATGGTTTATTGTGGAAAAATTCCATACTCTTGCAATTATTTTGCAAAAGTCTCCATGTGTTGCCCAGTAGAATCATATCTACTATAATACTCTCCACCACGGTTAGAGCATACCACCTTTATCACTTTTCCTAGTTGCTTTTCAACCTCAGTTTTAAAGATTTTAAACTTTTCAAGTGCTTCTGATTTTTCCTTAATCAAGTAGAGATATCCATACCAGGAAAAATCATCAATAAAAGTGATAAAATATTTATTACCACAAATAGTGGGAGAAAGGAGTCCGCTAATGTCTATATGAATAATTTCCAAAAGGTGTGAACTTCTAGTTGAACCTTTCTTATTGGTCTTAGTAAATTTTTCTCTAGTTGAACCTTTCTTATTAGTCTTAGTAAATTTTCCTCTTAGCATGAAAAGTTAGGAAGTCTAAATCACTTTTTTCCTTCTTGAGTTTCTCTTCTTCACCTACACACTTGGCAATAGCAGTAAGATATTCTTTAGCATTCTCTTTCTCAGGAAGTCCACTTATCAAATGTTCAGAAATGGTTCTCTTCATAGCACACAAGCTAAGTCGGTCACTTCTCTCCCACTTAGCTAATTTTTCTTTCTCCTCAGATGTACTATAATAATTGATCACATGTTTGATTTCACACAGTGCCATGTCAAGATCAGCAATCTCTAATAAAAACTCTAAGTCTTTCTTCCATTTATTAAAATTAGACCCATTCAGGATCTCAATAGAAGCAGAACAATTGTTCATAGAGAAGGTCACTGTTGAGTCATAGAAATGCATTATAACAATTAATAAAGGCAAGATATAACTTTAATGAACATAAGCTATTATGAAGAGGCCAACATTGTCACACAATCCCCTTTGGGTGGAATGCGCAAAACTCAGGTTACGACCAATGTCAGAACCTCAGATGCGTTACTCAATGAGCATACATTCATCCGAAAATCTATCTCCTTTCGGTAGATAAATTCTCTAAACCAAAACACATCCAATAACTTCATCTATGAATTTCAAGAATAAGCTACTCAGTGAGCATACATCGAGTTTAGAAATTTATCTCATTTGGGTAAATAAATCTCTTAGACCCAAGCATCTTCAATAGCTATATCGTTAATCAACCACAATCTCTACATACAATTGTCCACCTTTGGGAAGACAATCATAGTAATGACTTAAAATTATTCCTCAAACTACAAAAAAACTTTTATAAATTAAAATAAGTGATCTCACTTTGGTGGTAATCACACATAATTATTTATAAAATTTCTTGCATAGGAATCAAATTTCTCTTGACAAAAGTTGTGAATTTAAACAATATAACATTTTCAATAAATTTTATCTTCAACAGGATCAATTTCGATATATATATATATATATATATATATATATATATATATATATATATATATATATATATATATATATATATATATATATATATATATATATATATAAATAATAATAATAATAATAATAATAATAATAATAATAATTCAATTGATAACAATCCAATACAATACTAAATATTAGCATAACTAATAGTATAATAAACGTTAAATTTAATTATATACCGTAAGAACATCTTTAGTGGGAGTATCTTAAGTGGGTAAACTAAGATATTTTTTGTGGGCGCAAAGTGATTTGTAGAATTTAAAAAATTTATAGTTGATTTGAGTTGTTTTTACTTTAATGATAGTTGCTTATAAAAAACTAAAACTTGACCCTATATTTTATATTTTTTAATGGTAATTATTTTTTTATTGAAGTTACCATTAATTTAATTATTTTAAATAATAATATTATATGCTTCAAAATAAATAGCATACGTTAGCTATATAATTGCTGGAGACTAAAAGTTAGTGAATTAAATGCCATGTCATAGTCATTCCAAGGAAAATTCTTTATAATCATACTTAACTATAAAAAATTTAACTATTAAAAATCTGCATTAAAGATGCTCTAAGTGAAAAACCGGAATTGTGCTATTAACTTGGGAAAAAGATCAATTAAACAAAAATTACCGAAAACTATGCAAAACAAAAACCAATTAACCAAAAATTCTAGAATTGTTCATTAATTAAAAAAAAGCTTATTGCAGAACGTAAGTATCACGCCAAATTATTGATTTAATAAGACAATCACTTAATCAAATTTAATGTTATAGTATAATCACACCGTAACAATTATGGATTCAATTATATGTTTCGTAACAATTTGTAAAAATTTAGATTAAATACATGTTTTCAATTTGGATACCATTATGTGTACTGTGTGGCTATAATTATCAATTCAATTGGTTATACATTCGAATGATAACAATTAGTTATAGACATTGTTGTAAATGTGCCTTAAAACCTTTGTTGATGAAAGGAAAGAAAATATATTTTCTATATTGCATTTACCGCGAAAATCAAAAGTTTTAGAAAATCTGACAAAAAGTATAAAAAAAAACCGGTCGATGAATATTGTTGTCAGTACGGTGAATAGTACTACCCGTACAAATGAATAGTGACGTCCGTACGGTGAATAGTGTTGTCCGTACGATGAATTTTTTTCCTTCAGTTTTCGGGCTTTTTTGATTCGGCCCATGGATCCATGTGATTTTGGGCTTCATTTGTTGGATATTTGTTATTATAAATATGTATCTCTTATATGCTTGGTGTGTGACAATCTTAGAGTTTTCACCAACAAAGAAGAGCAATGGTTTAAAGGTATAACATAGGGTTTCAGCTATGCACAAAGAAACCTTGGATTACACCTTGGGTTTGAGTGATTCATATATTGGGAGTTGGAGAGGTAGGGAAACACTTGGGTAGAAAATATGGTTGTTCTTGGGCGGCTTCAGGGTTGTTCTTGGGAACCTGAAGGCGAAGACTATTTTCTTGTAACTCATCTATAATCTATTGTAAAAACTTTCTGAGAATAGTGAATTGAAGAGCTGCTCTCTCCCCCAGAGTAGGTTGTTTGATCGAACTGGGTAAACAGGCCTTCGGTTTTTTCTTGCCTTATTCTGTTATATTATTTGTGTACGGATTATTATTATTGAAGACCATTTATTTTGGTTGCTATTGTTCTTTCCCTCACAAATTGATATTGAATTTTGTTTTAATTCATAACAAGTGGTGTGGTGAGCGTGGAGCAAAGAGACATTGTTGACAAGTGAGCACCATGGTTAGTAGATGGCAGATCAAGAAATTTTTTGGTAACAACGACTTCGGGTTGTGAAAAATTAAGATGCGAGCAATTTTAATTCAAGATAAGTGTATCGATGCTTTGAAGAGTGAAGCATTGATGCCTGCAGGGCTTACACATGTAAAGAAGACCGAGATGGTGGATAAAGCCAAGAGTGCCATTATCTTGTGTCTCGGGGATAAAATTCCAAGAGAAGTCGTCAGGGAGCAAACTGCGGTTGCTATGTGGACAAAAATTGAATTATTGTATATGAAAAAGTCTTTGGCTCACAGGTTGTATATGAAATAACAACTTTATTCATTCCGAATGGTGGAGAATAAATTCATAGTTGAGCAGCTCATAGAATTTCACAAGATTATCGATGATCTTGAGAATATTGAAGTGAAGATTGATGATGAGGACAAGGCTTTGTTCCTGTTGAGTTCATTACCCAAATCCTTTAAGCACTTTAAGGATGCCCTTCTTTATGGTAAGGAAGATACTATTACTTTGGATGAAGTCCAAACGACGATGAAATCTAAAGAATGTTCAAAGTCGAAAGATTTGAAGATTGATGATAGTGGTAAAAGCTTAAATGTGTCAAGAGGAGGAGGTGAGCGTAAAGGGATGTCAAGAGGTCTGACAAGTCAAAGGTAAAATGTTTTAATTGTCAAAAAATTGGTCACTTCAAAAGGGATTATCCTGAAAGTAAGGTCAATGAAGATTTTGTTTAAGCTGTAGTTACATTGGGTGAGGAAAGTTATGAGAATGCCAAAATACTAGTAGTATAGAGTTTGGAAACTGAAGATAGTTGGTTATTGACTCAGGTTGCTCTTATCACATGTGTCCAAGAATAAAATACTTTAAAACTTTGAAGATGGTGCAAAGTGGAGTAGTTCGCCTTGGTAATAATAAGGCATGCAAGGTTCATGGTATTGGTACGATCATATTTAAAATGTTTAATAATCGTGAAGTTCCTATTCACAATGTGATGTATGTTCCAAAACTCAAGCAAAATTTGTGATTTATAAGCATGTTTAATGATCTAGGCTATTGTACTAGAGTTGAACATGGAGTGTTGAAGATTTTGCGTGATGAATTGATTATTGCTAAAGGGTCTAAAAAATGTGGTCTATATATTTTAGAAGGTTCAAATGTTATTATTCATTTATCGTTAACTAGTGGAGGCTTTCATGACAAGGAAAAGGTATGAGATTTGCATTTAAGGTGTTATGAATGCCTTGAGAAAGTTTCAGAAGAGTACAATGAATTTTGTAAAAATCAGGGGATAAAAATGCATGTTACCGCTGAGTTATTTTTGAGTTTTTGGGGAAGAGCTGAGGTTAAAACAACTTACTTGGTTGGTAGAGAATTTATTCAGAAAAAGAATAGTGAAAACCAAGGGAGAAACCTAGGAGAAACTATAATAGAGAAAACTCAGTTTAAGGTGGAGTTTCCTACTATGGATGCTAGCAGTAGTGAGAACGGTTACAGAGATCTCTGATTATCATTTGACTCATGATAAGGTAAGGAGGGTTATTGTAGCATCTCAAAGGGACGGTTATGCTAGCCTTGGATATTATATTTTTAATATGGCTGAAGGACTGCAAAATAAAAGAAGAAAGACCTTCAGGGAGGCATTTGAAAACCAGAGGAGTCAATGGTGGTTGAAGAATCATACTTGTAGGCTTGTTAAGTTACCTAGGCAGAAAAGGGTAATTAGGAACAAGTGGATTCAAGTTGCGAGATCAAGATTCAGGGGTTGCTTGAATTTGATCAAAGTTATTGATTAAAGTTTCAACTTGGTATAGAGCAACAATGTTGTTGATTGTTAAATTGGTATCAACACGATTTAAAGTCAAGGTGGAGATTGTTGTAAATGTGCCTTAAAACCTTTGTTGATGAAGAGAAAGAAAACATATTTTGGAGATTGCATTTCCTCTCGAAAATTGGAAGTTTTAGAAAGTCGGACAAAAAGTATATAAAAAAAAAACTGTCGATGAATAGTGTTGTCATTATGGTGAATAGTACTATCCGTACAGATGAATAGTGACATCCGTACGGTGAATAGTGTTGTCCGTACGATGAATAGTTTTATCGAGTTTTTGGGCTTTTATGATTCGGTCCATGGGTCTATGTGATTTTGGGCTTTAGTTGTTGGGTAATTTTTATTCTTATATGCTTCGTGTGTAACAATCTTAGAGTTTTCACCAACAAGGGAGATCAAGGGTTTAAAGGTATAACATAGGATTTCAGCTATGCACAAAGAAAATCTTGGATTACACCTTGAGTTTGAGTGATTCATATATTGAAAGTTGGAGAGGTCTTGGATTACACATTGAGTTTGAGTGATTCATATATTGAAAGTTGGAGAGGTATGGAAACACTTGGGTAGAAAATAGGGTTGTTCTTGGGCGCCTTCAGGGTTATTCTTGGGAACTTGAAGGCGAAGGCTATTTTCTTGTAACTCATCTGTAATCTCTTGTAAAAACTTTCTTGAGTATAGTGAATTGGAGAGATGCTCTCTTCCTCAGAGTAGATCGTTTGGTCGAACTGGGTAAACAAACTTTCAGTATTTTCTTGTCTTATTCTGTTATATTATCTGCGTACGGATTATTATTGCTGAAGAACATTTATTTTGGTTGCTATTGTTCTTTTCCTCACAAATTGATATTGAATTTTGTTGTAATTCACAAGATTCACAACAGATACCAATTGACGTAACTAAAAAAACAATTGAAAAAACTACAACGTGAAGACAAGAAATGTGTATTGCGCCAGAACAATTTGAGAGCACGTATTGTGTCGCACGTGATGTTGAATTCAATTTTAATTTAAATCGATTTCACAAAATAGAAAAAATATATTTTGAATGCAAATTGATTAATTTTTACAGTTGCATAAACGATTTATAATCATCAAACAATTGAGTTCTAACTCATAATTAATCTCTGATACCAAATGTAAGCGGAAATATTCATTGAACAATTATATGAAATTGAAACATCAATACTTGTTGAAGTCATGATTCGAAATCTCGAAAGGATGAATAATCAGATCTTCCTCTTTATCTCACACTCTCGTTCATAACTCTAAATGAGATAAGTTATGGAGCCGCCAGTTATGTTTTTTATTCTCTTATGATTACAGAGTTGACCTAGCCATATAATATATATAAACTTAGATATAATATATATAAACTTAGTCCCTATCCATTATGTGCCTAAGGTTAAAACCCACACTTTTACCCACAACAATCAGGTTTCAGATACTCAGACTTAATAACTTAACTAATAAAAGGGTTTATATATGCACCCCGTCAAAATTACGATCAACCCGTTTTTCACAAACTAAATAACAATTGATTGTAACCCATAAAAGATTTGATAAATCTAACACGAGTCTTACGAAAAACACTATATTGTATATCCGATGTGTAAAAACAAGTGAAGAGAATGTTGTAATATTCTTTAATAAAGTGGATTAATTTTCATAGTTTATTATGTAATTTTTTCCGCAACATTAAAGGGTTTTCCGTGTTAAATATTGGTGTTCAATTTTATTATTTCTGTTGTGCTGCAAAAATCCAACATTCCTTGATTTTATGAAACTTTTAATTTACACTCACCTTATGCTTATCAAACCCAACACAATCACCTATATGTAAAATCCTAGGCTCTGATACCACTCCAGTGTCATGTATTTACATGCTTAAATATAGAACGTGGAAGACAATTTAAAAAATTGTTAAGTTTAAGTGTGGGTGGTCAATCTTTCACCTATGAACAAATTAAAGGTTAGATATATAAGAGTGGTGATGCATATATAGAAATGCTTTCAAAGCATACAGGATCTGGATCTTTTCTTGATAGTAATAGGTTCTATCATGGAATCTAAGCATCGACAAGACCAATCCGATGAACAAATTATGGCCCCAAATTTATAGCAACTTGAATTGGTAGTGGAGTGATCATAAAGCTTACGAAATAGAAAGCAATGCTAAGCTTTGCGTGGATGATAAGGATTCTGAATATATCAGCATCACCTTATCCTTGCCATGGAATCAAGTAGAAATGGTGACTGAGGTCGAGTTTTGTTACTAACTTTTTTTGGGTACAAAGTCACACATTAATTAGTGAGATACTATAGTGTTTAACAAGAGTTTATAAATTTTGAACACCTGGTCCGGTTCAGCAAGTAGGACCAAAAAGTTTAACTTGCACATAATATCTTATTTATTGAAGTTAAAGTCGTTTATCTTTTGTATTTACATGGTTAAGTCTCTACTACTTTTTTTTTTTTCTATTACATTTCTTAACTTGAAGGAG
Organism: Lathyrus sativus; assembly: GCA_963859935.3. Taxonomy (NCBI): domain Eukaryota; kingdom Viridiplantae; phylum Streptophyta; class Magnoliopsida; order Fabales; family Fabaceae; genus Lathyrus; species Lathyrus sativus. The sequence continues at coordinate 662,052,018 of OZ012739.1, forward strand.
TTAAAGTGTAAATTTTTGGTTGATAAATATTAGCTCAATTAACAAAAGGTGATAGTGATTGATTGAACGTCAAGATGAGACTATGTGTGATTTTCTAGTGGTAAATGTCATTTCGTTTCCATAGAAAAAAAATGTAAATTTTCAATTGGTAATTGATAAGAGTTAAATATTAACTTTTCAACTCTAAAAGATTAGAAAATATTAACACATAATAATTAAAATATTTGTACTTGCTAAAAGTATAATGGAGGGTGAGAACCCCCTCGCGTAGGATACAATAAGCTCTGTTGCATGACTTCAGAGGATGAGCAATGACTGATGTGTTTGTTAGAATGTAATAAGGGTGACCACCTAACCTTCAACTGATTATGGCATGTTTAGAGTGATGGTGTTGTGGAAAGTCTAAACACGCATGAATTGTAAGAGACTCATTCTCAGCATGCGTATGTTCGAAATTTGTGATCCTCTTCTCTATTTTGGGATCGAGTCATTTATAGAGGGTTATCTGAACCTGGGCGAGAAAGCCATAAGACGGTTTTTCTTTACTCTTTCCAAGAAACATGGATCAGAGGAAACTAGGTCATTCCTTAGTCGTGGGATGAACAGTTTTCCCCTCTTTCACGTTCTCCGACAATTTCTCCTAAGACACCTCAGAAACCACTTGTATTATATGAGACAAATCATGGGTTTTGGGCTTAAGCTCAACTGGGCGTCCTATAACGCTTCTCAGACGCCCGCCCTACTTTGTATGCATGGGCAACTTGCTTCTTTCAAACATTCACCTTTCAAATTTCCATCCTAAATCATTTTCCTTTTAGACTCAATAAACTATCTCAATCCACAGTCCCTAAAAAACAAGGTCTTGAAAAGGGATAATCTATTTAACTCGAACATACTATTTTCTTAAAGAATTTACGGTTCCCCAAAATATATTCGAGGAGAGTCCCTTAAGCAAAGTCAGGGGGCGAGTCCCTTGGAGAATATGATAACTCAATATTTGTGACATAATTAAGCCGTTATTACGTGATTTTTTTTAACAAGTATAATAAGGATGAATTAAGTAGGTTTGTATGTTTTTAGCTTAGTTGACATGAAGCATACTAGGTTTTCTCTTTTGTTAGTTTTATGTTTTTGTTGCTTGTGTAGGAGTACTATAGTGATAAGTTCTGTCATGCTAGGAATGCAGCTTCAATGTAACCTCTATAACACCCGAAGCTGACTAAGGCGAGGAGTGGTCATCGATGCATTAGGTATAACAATGAGTGGCTCTTGGCAGCTTTTAGATAAAAACCAAATTCACATTGGAATGAGAGGGATCCTGAGGTTGTGTAGGTATGAGAATGCATGGTTGAAGGAAGTCTTATAAGGATTGATTGATACTAACTATACCAACAAGATGTATCTTCTTTTTGGTAGTGATCAGTCACCATTTGTGATATAGTTTTCATTGTTTTATCAGCATTAATCCAGATGATCTATATGAATTGGCTCGTATTTTGTCAGTAATTTGATTTATTTTTATTAGGTTTAGTGTGTCATGAATTATGAGTTTCTCGAGGATATTTTACGCTTTTGGTATGTCAGCAGGTAAAATACAGGTTTGGAGGCTCAGAGGATCGAGTAGGGATGCGAAACCGGTTTTATTTTCATAATCATTGGATTGTTCTTATTGCCGTTCTTAATTCTTTAACCGTCGGAAAAACAGATTCTGAATTTGTATGAGTAACTTAAGCTGGACAACGATTATTTGTTGATATGAGTAAGAACATCTGATAATAAATATCACCTAGGACTAGGGATACTTTATCTTGACCAGAATATTCTTGTTATCTGAATGCTTGGTAGCAGCCATAATTGCCTATGACATAGTAATTAGGTTGTTTTTATCAAAGATATTCTCACTAAGGACTTATGAGTAGATGCCCTAGAGAAACGGTAATCAATTATTCTGAATTATGTTCTTGCACTGATAAGTCGAAGTTGTTGCACGAAGAATCATTCACCAACCCTAGCAATATATTCATATCTATTTAACGCTCAACTATTTTACATGCTTTCTTTTATTGAAATTGTAGCCCTAATCTTACCAAACAAAATAAAAACCCCCAAAGCTTTTGTTTAATTGAAATTCATCCAAAACTTTGTATCGGTAAACCGTCCTTGGGATTCAATACTTGGGATTTCCCTATTATTACTACAGTGGCAGAATAGTACACTTGCTATTTTTTCTATCAAGTTTTTGGCGCCGTTGTCGGGGACTGGCGAAGATAATAGAGTTCACAGATTTATTTCAGTTAGAATTTTTTTGCTCTACAACTAAAATTTTATTTTCTGCTTATGTTATTTTTGTTTATTATTATTACTGATCTTTGTCTAATCTTTGTATGTGAGGAAAGCCCTCAGCTGATTTTCCTTTTGACGCAGAACCTGAAAGATCTTTGCACACTAGGCTCAGACAAGCTAAACAAGCAAGTCTGGCAACCTTAGAAGAGGAGACTTTGGTCCCAGAACAAAAAAAAGAAGAAGAAGTTTCTGTTCATTCGGGGCATTCAGAAACAGGTTTAGAGTCAAATACAGAGTTAGAGACAGAAATAGTAATGGGCGAACCTCAAGAAAGGTTCTTGGGGACTATGAGGGAGCAAATGCTCCAGCAGGTCAGTTGACTATTGTGAATCAACCGATAAATGTTGTGAACTTTCAGCTCCACCCTACAACAATCCAACATCTTGAGAAGAGACCTTTTACAGGGAAGATTAATGAAGATGAAAATAAGAATTTGCAAAGTTTTCTTACTATGAGCGCTACTTTGAAGATTGAGGGGCACTCTGAAGAAGCAAAGAAATTAAGAATGTTTTCGTTCACTCTTTCTGAAGATGTTGAAGAGTGGTTTTACTCATTACCTGTTGGGAGTATTACTACTTGGGAAGTGATAGAGAAGACTTTTCTTAATTAATACTTTCTTGCTTCTGTTTATATTCGAAAAAAGGTATGATATTGTGAATTTTAAGCAGAAAGAAGGAGAATACTGGTGATGCATATAAGAGGTTCAAAAGGCTATTGGTGGCATGCCCCACTTACAATATGGATCAGACTGAATAGATGCGGATGTTTGTAAATGGCCTCTAAATGAAGACTAAGCAACTTATCGATATATTTGCTGGTGGCTCGTCCAATTTTACAATAGCCACTAGTATCAAGATGATCATAGAAGCCATTGCTGCAAATGAACATCTGGAGTTATATGACTGAAGTGTAAGTAAACCCCAGGGTGTGATTGACTTGAAACTTGCAAATCAGGTTGTGAAGATAGAAGACCAAGTGGCTGCTGAAGTAGAGAGAATACTCAAGGGCATAGATTTAGGTACTCAACAAGTAGCTCAAGTTCAAACCGGTTAAGTTATGAGTTGTGAGATTTGTAGTGGACCCCACCTTATTGCACATTGCGTTGCAACTACGTAACAAATTGAAGAGATAAAGTTTCTGAAGTAGAATAATCCCTATTCTCAGACTTATAATCTAGGGTGGAAGAATCATCCTAACTTCTCCTAGAAAGATCAGAGTCAACCTCAATACCAACAGCAGTAATAGACCCCTCAGAAAGCAGAGTGAGAGATAGCTATTGAAAAGTTGGCAGCTTACAATATTCAATTCCAAGAAGAGACCCGAAATAATCAGAGGAACACCATAACTTCTATAAAAAAATCTTGAGGTTCAGATGAGATAAATAGCATAACAACTCTCCATGCAAACTCAAGGAACCTTCTTAAGCGCGACAGTACCAAATCCAAAAAATCATGAGAATGCTAATGTTGTCACAACAAGAAGCCAAAAAGTTGTTGAAGAAGAGGAAGAAAGGGAAACAAGTGATTATCATTGTATAGAGGTGGATCTGGAAGTGAGAGAAAATAAGAAAGAACCAGAAGAAGTTATACCACCCGTAAAGCCAACTGAAGAGAAAAAGAAATGGGAGGCTAAACCCAAGATCAAGCTACCTTATCCTCCGGGAGTGACGAAGAAGGATCCAAAGGCCAAAGACTTTGAGAAATTTATCACAATGTTCAAAAGGTTAGAGATCAATATGCTTTTCTTTGAAGCACTCGAGAAAATTCCATTGTACAAAAAGTTCATGAAAGAGGTAATCGTTAAAAAGAGACCAATGAGAGAGGAGCAGAAAATTTTAACTGAGCAGTGTAGTGAAATATCACAAGGCAGGAGAATCCCCATCAAGAGGAAGGATCTTGGATCTGTATCCATCCCATGCACTATAAAGAACAGAACTTTCAAGAAGGTCCTAATTGATTCGGGTGCTAGTGTGAGTCTCATGCCATTATCTATTTTTAAAAAGCTGGGTATTGAAAAGATGAGTGATACAGGGATAAATTTAAAATTTTTCGACCACACGGTTAAGAAGTCATATGGGCTAGCAGAAGATGTACTAGTGAGGATTGATAAATTTAGTTTTCCAATTAATTTTGAGATCATGGATATTCCAGAAGATGAAGAAACCCCTATCATTCTTGGTCGACCATTCTTGCTCACAAGTCGATGCAACGTCGATGTGGAAAAAAGAACTTTGACTTTAAGATCACTTGATGAAGAGATAACATTGAAATTGTTTGAAATTAAGAACAAAGGGGAAGAAAAAGGTAATCGCTCTCCTATTGGCATGATCAGAATGTATGGGGAAAACCAAATCCCAAAACCTTCATCAGAAAAAGTCTCAAGCATGAGCTCTCAGAGGGTGTCATCGTTATCAGCTTCACTAAGCATGGAAACTCAAAGATTCATTCAAGAAATCAAGAAAAAAAAAGGTAAGGATATGGAAGTTGAAGACGACTTGAGGCACAAAGTAGATCTTATCTTTGAATCATACTAGTTCATTGTTGCAAAAAGGTCAAGCAACAAGGTGTGGAAGCTGAAATACCCCCTATAAAATGGGGAGTGAACTGTCGAGCCATGTGACGTTAAACGAAGTGCTACATGGGAGGCAACCCACACTTTTACTGACTGAGCATTTTCTTTTTGTTGTTTGTTTTGTTTCGTCTGCAGGTAATAAACAAGATCTTACAGGTGCAGGCTATAATGCAGTAGTTGGTGTTACATTACCTTCTGCATCCTCAATAAGGATATTTGTTCGATTAAGCATTCAGAAAGAACTCGGTGCAAGAAAGAGGAAAAATATGGAGTTTCGGTGGAATTTTGCCCATCCTACAGGGAGCCAAGACGTGTCGTGTCAGCATATAGGGATGACGGAGATGGGGCACAGATATGATTTTCTAGTTTTATTTTCTTTCATTGTACCTTTATTTTAGTTTATTTTGATGTCATTTTATTTATCATAATTTCCCTTTCATTGTACTTTTTTATTTTTCTGATGTACTTTCCATTCTATTTTTTTCTGTGTGTTTGTAATTGCCCGTTTTGGGTTTTGAGATTTTTAATGAGTTTTGTTGTTTCATTCATACAATGACTTGTTCTTTTGTTTGAGTAAATGATGGTAACTGGCTATAGTGGATGATACTGATTACTTCCATGACATGCTTGAAAGTCCTCTTTTAAGTCACCCTAACTGTTTGATACTTTTGTAAGAGAATTGGACGCGCTGTATTTGAGAGCTATTGATGGTGGAACAATGTTGTCATGACCAGGATTAAAGTGCATTGATCAAAGAGGCACTATGGAAGTTGTTAGTTTTACCCGTTCTGGTGAGTTCACAAAAATCCAAACACATATTTCATGATGAGAGAAATATCAGGTATGTCTTTATCTATCATGGTTTGCGTACGTTCTTTATGAGTGTTAACTGTATTAGTACACACACTGAGACACTTTTTTGTTTATCACCTAGAGCCTTTCTAGCCGTCCCATTATTATTATTATCCTTCGTTTACCCCATTTGAGTCTGTGTCTCTTTGGTTTATACCCGCAATTATTAACCCATGGCCAAATTATTTTCTTAACCTGTTCAGAGTATTTGTTATTGTTTTTTTTATCTGTTTTCCTTTTAAGTTTGGGGTTGCTGTTGGAATATCAACCTTTAAGTTTGGGGTAGCTATGCAGTAAATAAAAGTATAACAAGGTGAGTGCAAGAAAAAAATGAGAAAAATAAGTGAAAAGAAGAAAAAGAGGGGAAGAAATTTTTTTCCCACTTCAAAAAGAAAAAAATGCACTCAACAAATGGACTTTAAAGTTCCCCACAAAAGCACTAGTGAACGAACATGGTGACAAGAATGATCTCACGTACTCTAAACCAACAAACCCTTGTTTTCATTTTTATATCATACCTTAACCCAAGCCATGTTACAACCCAAGGACCTTAAAAAGTGTGTGTTTAGTGCATGTTAATAAGATTAGAGGATTTGTTCAAACTGTTGATCTGATATTGCTTACTTTGATTTGAGCGTGAAAACACTTTAACCCCGAGAGACTTGGTGAGAGTGTGAAATAAGCTGACAGGTGAAGTAGTGTTTCCTAGTGAAAGTGTTCTGAACAAATGGTTGTGATTGACAAAGGAAAGCCAAAGGTAGTATCAAGAGTTCAGTGCGAAAAGTTTAAGAAGTATTATGGTAAGTCTTGTTTTACAGTAAGTTTGGGGTGACATGATATGTTTTGTATAGAAATTTACTTGAGGACAAGCAACAAGCTAAGTTTGGGGTTGTGATCAATCACCATTGTGCTATAGCTTTCTTTGTTTTATCAGCATTAATCCAGGTGATCTGTATGAATTGCCTCGTATTTTGTCAGTAATTTGATTTATTTTTATTAGGTTTAATGTGTCATAAATTATGAGTTTCTCGAAGATATGTTACGCTTTTGGTATGTTAGCAGGTCAAATACAGGTTCAGAAGCTCAGAGGATCGAGTACGGGATGCAAAACCGGGCCAGAACGGGAAGCAGTGGAAAAAGTGAAGAAAACGCAAATCTGCTGCCCATACACGTAATACACTAGTTGTTACGCGTATGTTACACAAATGACCAGAGGAGTGAAAAATTCAAGCTTTTGCCCATACGCATAACACTATGTGCATTACGTGTATGAGTTTGTTTGGATGGATGGTCTAGATGCATTACGCGTAGGTTACTTGGAATGTGGAGAAGGTATTACGCATAACAGTTTGTACTTTACGTGTAATGAAGCCCAAATTGTCTGAAGACCCAGAAGCTGACTATTTATTCCCAGAACGCGAATTTTTAAGGGTTGGACGATTTTTGAGAGCAAAAAATGCGTTTAGAAGGCTGGAGAGCTCAGGATTTTAGAGTGGATTTGTATTTTCAAGAGTGTTTCACGATTGAAGATTGATTCCTCTAGAATTCCTGTAATGACAATACTTTCTTCTTTGTTTTTATTTTCTGTTATGAGTAGCTAAACCCCCCATTGCTAAGGGCTGACCTTGATTCTGATTGTAACGAATTCATACTATTTGATGCAATGAGAATTTTATTTTCATAGTCGTTAGTTTGTTTTTATTGCCATTCGTAATGCTTTAACCGTCGGAAAAATGGATTATGAATTTGTATGAGTAATTTAAGCTGGACAGCGATTATTTGTTGATCTGAGTAAGAACATCTGATAATAAATATCACCTAGGACTAGGGATACTTTATCTTGACCGAAATATTCTTGTTATCTGAATTCTTGGTAGCAACCCTAATTTCCTATGGACATAGTAATTATGTTGTTTTATCAAAGATCTTCTCACTAAGGACTTAGGAGTATATGCCCTATAGAACCGATAATCAATTGTTGTGAATTATGTTATTACACTGATAAGTCAAAGTTGTTGCATGAAGAATCATTCACCAACCCTAGAAATCTATTCATATCTGTTTAACGTTCAACTATTTTACTTGCTTTCTTTTATTGAAATTGTAGCCCTAATCATACCAAACAAAACAAAAACCCCTAAAGCTTTTATTTAATTGAAATTGATCCAGAACTCTTTATCGTCAAGTAGTCCTTGCGATTCGATACTTGGGATTTCCCTATTATTACTACAGTGGGCAGAATAGTACACTTGCTATTTTTCCTATCAGGTAGCCTGAAAAATAAGAACTTCATAGTTAGTCGTGCTTGACTTGGAGTAGTATTTGGATATGTGACCTTTGGGATGTTTTCGGGAAAGTGTGTCAGTGGGGACAAAGCATGCTGAAAAGACACGTGTTGGTTTATGGGGTCACTCGGTAATCTTGAAAGCAGCATGAGGCATTACAAATGGTACCAAAGCATGCCTCTCTTAATATGATATGGTTCGGGGAAGAACCAAGCGGAAGCTGGTGGACATGTAAGCCCTGAGGCCGACGAGGGCAGGGAGTGGTCGCTGGTGTACAAGGCATGACAATGAGAGGGTCCTAGAAGCTGCTAGGCAAAAACCAAATTTATATCGGAATGAGAAGGGTTCTGAGGTTGTGCAGGTATATGAATGCATGGTTGAAGGAAGACTTATAAGGATTAATTAGCACTACATCTACCAACAAGATGCATCTTCTTTTCGGTAGCCTAACAAATAAGAACTCCATAGCTAAATGTGCTTGACTTGGATTAGTATTTGGATGGGTGACATTTTGGGAAGTATCTTGGAAAGTGTGTGAATAAGGATAAATCATGTTGAAAAGGCTCGTGTTGTGTTGTGAGGCCAGTTGGTAATCCTTAAAGCAGTCTAGGGCGTTACATCCTTACTTTTCAGCAGGCCTTAGAGTAAGAACACGCTATAAGGAATGAAGGGTATCGACATTAGGGAAAGGTTAGTAGGAAAGCTGGATGGATAAGGATTAACACTACAAGACAAAAGCCTACAAAAGCTTCCTAACAATGAAATGCATGTGTGGCAGGTCAATCACAAGATGATTTATGCCCTGCAGCATTATGTATTATACCTAGTACTGGTACGAGAGGATAAGAAGAAGGAATACAATGATTTTCATGAGAAAAATCAATGGATAATCACAAGGACCATTACCCAATGACTCAAGGAAACCCTAAAAACTATAAGGATATAAAAGGACCGCCTTGGAGAAATGAAATGAGGTTCTGAAGTTGAGACACTTGAGATATAACTTAGAAAAATATATCTCATTTGGAGAAGAAGAAGTCTGAATCAGAAGTGAAGAGAACCTCTCATCTTTCCTTTCTTGAAGAAGTGTTGAGCTACCAGGTGTGATAGAACTTGCCTCTTGATGATTTATGATTGCAAGAAGTAGAAATGTTGCACTTATGTTTTCATTTCCTTTTCATAATTTTTTAGAAATGTTAAATTTAAGAACTTGTGTTGTTGTATTTCTTTTGCTCACCATGAGCTAAACTCTTTATGTTGAGCAATGTGAAGTTTGATGAAAAGTAGTTTTTCGTGTTAGATGGTGTGATTCTAATTATGCATTTTATCATGAAAAATATTGCTATATATCAGTTTCTTTGTCTGATTACCCTATAAATAGGTAAAACTTGTTAATGTTGAGATATCCTTTAACAGGTATATCTCTTGGTAAATGTGGTTAAAAATAGTAGGATATACATACTCATTAGATTATTCACTTTAGACATAAAAAACTACAACCATAGGGGAAATCAAAAGTTATACAAGACATTCTTTAATGTTATTTCGAGACTTAGAGATTTGTTCCCCTAACTTAATGCATATTCTTTGACGTTGTAGACATACACCTGTAGATCACTTTCTGCCTCACCAATCACGACAAATCTCATCATTCACACACAAAATATGAAACTCATTATATGGATCATTTCCCAACATGTCTTTCACTATTGATTTAACTTTTTTACACTTATTCATTGTTGCTCCACTTGAATCTATGGCAGCCAATTGTTTTACAATGAGAATCAACTTAAGTTAATATAATCTATGTAGGATCGATACTTTTACATTTACATCACTTGATACTATTGGACTGTGTGTACTTACACATATAAATAACACAATAGAATACTATAGAAGGCGAGTTCCTCGAGCATTTATTAGACATATACCCCATTTTGGAAATCATGTTCTTCGGGTTTTGAAGCATTTACAACAATTAATTTCATGATGCGTGGATCAGCCATAGTTTTTCTTAAAGTTTTATACTTCCTTTGTTATGAAATGCTTCTGCTTGAGACGAGTCTCTTAAGTGGATAGTTTCTTAGCGTTGATCCTTCAATGAAGGTCCATGTATATTTCCTTATAATGCGGCAAGAATATTTCAAGAAACATCCAACATATATTTCCTCTTAAGGTGGCAAGGATCCTTTAGTGAAGGTCCAATCTATATTTCCTCATAGGTCGACAATTATATTTTAGTGATGTTCCAATGTATATTATCTCACAAGATGACAAAGATCCTTCAGCGAATTTCCAACTTATATTGCCTCATAGGGCATAAAAGATCCTTCAATGAAGGTTTGTAGTATATTGCCTCATGGGTTGGCAAGGATTCTTCAGTGAATGTCCAACATATATTGTTGCATAGGGAGGAAAAGATCCTTCAGCAAAGGTCAAGTGTAGAACTTCCACATATACAGATCAAATTCTCAAGAGGGTGGGGTGCCTCATCAAAAGCCACGCCCTATGAGGAAAATAGAGTGACTCTGACTTCAATTACTTTACGAAAATCATTTAAGGAAATACACTAGAGGGCTGAATCTTGTGCCTTATTCAGCAAAAATAATCATCTAAATTGTTAGCTGTAATGATATCTAAGATTAATTATGTACCATATTATAGGGATTAATCTTACATCTAGTTTTTCGAATTTATAGGTGCCATATTGAAGACCCTGGTATATTTGATACGCACCTTCCCAATTATGCAACAACTTTCCTAACTTGGTAGGTGCGACCACTTGTTTGAGTATTTGATCACCTTATTGCATCTCCTTATGGAATACCTTCAAATTATATCGCCTGGTGGGCCTTTGTTTGGCAGAAGAAAACTCTCTGATGTGAGTGATCTCTCTAGTTTCGTTGATCAAGTAAGTTGTACACCTAAGTTCTGTCTCATTTTCATCCTCATTAAAATTTGTGCGCCTCTAAGCAGGCATGTCGATTTTGACTAGAAGCATGGTTTTAGCTCCATAGGCCATAGTAAACGCCATATCTTTAATGGTGGAATTGGAGTAGTGTTATACGGCCATAAAACCTCGTGCAGTTGTTTGACCCATATGCATATGGCATTGTCTAAATTTTTCTTCATACCTTAGTTTAACTTTATTTTTTGACTCTGCTTGTTTGTTGTCCTGTTGGTAGACGATTGAGATGAACTTCTTTTGTATCCCCATTTCATGGAAAAAAATATGCGACAATCAAGCTAGCAAACTGATTGTCGTTATAAGATATGATGACTCTGGATAGGCCAAACCTGCATATAATATGTTGCCAATCAAAATTTTGAACCTTCTCTACCATGATTTTATAGACAACCTCTTCCTCTATTCACTTTATGAAATAGTCTACTCTGACAATTAGGAATTTCAGCTGCCTTGGCACCAAGGGAAAATGACCTAGGGTGTCCACGCCCCATTAATATAATGGCAAAGGTGATGAAAAGAATGAAGAGACTCAACTACCGCATGATTTAAGTTGGACCGCCTCTGGTATTTTTCAAACTTCTTAATGAAATATGCATTATCTTTCATCACGGTAGGCCAATAATTATTTTTCTCTCAATAGTTTCTGGGTGAGGGATCATTTGTCGATGTGACTGTCTCATGTTCCTAGGTAGACTTCTGCAAGGACTAGAGTAGTCTAATTCTCCCCCGGGCATCTTAGCATGGGGGAGGATCTTCCCATTTTATAAAGCTTTTTCTGATACTAGGGTGTATTATGTTGTTGTCTTTTGAATATGTTTCACCTTCAATTCCTCAAAAGGTAGCTCGTCTGTAGTCCAATGTCGTATTACAGGCACCATCCAACCGGAGGGTTGGATGACTCTAATGAAGTTTACTTTTCCTGCTTCAATATTGGGGGGCTGACCAAAGTCTTTTGAATGACCATCAAATTAAGATCTGGTTTCTTGGTGCTAGTGAGCTTTGAGTGGAAATTCGCTTGAGAGTTTTATTCCCTAGTGCCGTAACCCTAAATTTGACCCCCCCCCCCCCCTTTTGCATTTTGCATAAGCATGAGCATTCACATCGCTGGCATATGCATTAGCACTTTTTTCTCTATGATTTTTGTTGCATGAATAATCAGATTTTTGAAGCTCGATTAATCACGTATTCACAAAGACATCATATCCTTAGCACAAGCACAAAACAAGGGTTTATATGCTTATTCATCAAAGCAAGAGGGCAAAAATCGAAATTGTGGCGATAACACCTTTTTCAAGCAAATTGGGCAAGTTTTGGCTTGGTTGATCGATTAACCATTTGCTAGTGCAAATGGGTTAATTGATTAACCCTTGTAAAAAAAAGCAGATTTTGCTGCATTTTCATGACAGCAACTTTCCTTCTACTATTTTGGGGTCTACTTTGTTCTAGCATTGTGTGGAATATTCTAGACATTTCAAGAATTTTCAAAATACTTCAAGGCATTTACTCCAATACATCATTTCCAATCAAGACCACCATGTAACTTCATTTGTAAGCATGAGATCCCTTTGATTTGGACTTGCATTGGGATTGCTACCGATTTAACTATCTAACTAACTGAGTCAACTTCCGACTCAGTGATTCAAGTGTAACTAACTTCAAGGCTAGTTCCAAAGCAAACTCCAAAGCACATTCCAAATCTAGAAACTCCAAACCTCCACTCTATATAAACAAATCTTCACCATTTCACAAAGGACCCTTGATCATTTTTTCATCTTTCACTTTAAACCTTCAACCATTTTCACAATTCTCTCTCAATTTCACTCTTCAATCTCTCATTTCTCTCAATTCTCTTTGCATTTTCTACAACTTATTCACATTCATCTTTATCTTCTTCCCAAACCACATTAGAGCTCAAATTCACCATTAAAGAGTAGCAACTTTCACATTGAAAGTGCTTTTCTCTTGAGCTTAACCTCCATTATCTTGTACTTCTACTTGGTTTTATGGAGTTTCAATAGCTTTTACTTCATCACAAGTGATTATCTCAAGTTCCTTTGGTGCAAATTCGATTTTGGAGCTTTCGTCACATTTTGCTTGGTTTCGCTACGGTTCGGTTAAAAGTTCAGATTTCTCTGGTTTTCTTGGCTCATTCTCATTGCATATCAATAGCAACAATCACCAAGGCAATCCTCCGCCTTGTGGGTTGGAATTTCTCACACAGTTTACTGTTTTTGATCATTTTCGTATTGTTCGCGATGTAGATTCGATAATTTTTGTATGTGCTAAGTGATTGTGCAATTGTTTTATTCTTGTTCTTGATGAGTTAATTGATTCAATTGATGCATAATTTTTTATTTTGAACTTGATTTTCGTGCACAAATGTTTTCCCTAGCATGTGAGTGATTGCATAAGTGATTAAGTGGCTAAAAGTGCTTTTGAAAACTGTTTTTTTTTTCCTGCTTCAGTGTTAATCAATTAACACTTTGCTAGTGCAAAAGTGTTAATTGATTAACACTTTTTTTCTAGTTTTTTTGTTGTTTTGCAAGGGTTAATCGAATAACCGCTTTGCACTGCCAAATGGTTAATCGATTAACACTGGTCCAAAATGCCATTTTTGCCTATTTTCAAGCTTGCTTGCTATTCTTTCCTCATTTAACTTCCATGGCTTGATATGCTTGATATTTAGGGATGTTTTATAAGTTGTTAACTTTTGTTTAAAGCATGTATGCAAACTTTCAATGCACGATTTATCGATTCTTAGATTCATTTGCATTCTTGACACTGTATGATCATGATCATTCTTTCACTCTTTTGACTACATGATAACATGATTAGTGATGCATGCTAATAGATGTTGTTGCAGCCTTGCAATCTCATTTTGATCATATTAAGTTTATTCTTCATACAACAAGCTTAATCTTCTTATAATCGATAATTTGCAAGGTTACTTTGACGATCTTTTGTTTCGTATGAAAGATTATTGGCTTGTTCTTTCCCTTTTAATTAATTGATCAAAAATTTATTTCGATTAGTTGATCTTCCCTCTCTCTTCTCTTTAGGATCTTTTAGAGCCTTGTTCTCTTGATCCCCTGTAGAGTCAAAGGTCTGCACAACACATTGGAGCACTGTACAACTTGCGTCGTTTCTCTGTCAAAGTTCCACATTACACTTTGGGTTCTAGAGAAGGAATGAGGATGAGATTTTGTCTTATCCTCATTTTGACTATTTCTGGGAAAGGGCGTCTCGCCCTTGAACCTGGGATAAGTCACCTCTATTCCCAAGCTGTGGTGTTTCCTGATCTTGGATCACTTACACCCTAATCTTTGCCTCTTGGTTTGAGTTCCTCCTTTCAATCCAATACTCCTTTCTCTTTTGGCCAATCACTATTCTTTGATTTCCCAGAAGAGTTGTAATCACCCCTTTCTTTGGCTAGTCTACCGTTCTTTGGTTAAAGCCAAATTCTCTTCTTCCCTAGTAAAGTTAATCCTTTCTTCAGTTAAACACAGTCTGACTGTCAAATATCGAGTCTCTAGCAGAGTTCACAACCTTCTCTTGGTTCAATCTCCTTTCTTGTTTGGTTAATCACTGTCTGCCAGTTAAAAATCCAAGTTGCTCTTTTTCTCAGTTAATCACAATCTGTTTGTTAACATACTAAGTTTTATTTGGGTTAGTCACCTTCTCTCGGTTAATCACTCATTCTTTGGTTGATCACAGTCCGCCTGTTAAAACCAATCTTTCTTGGGTTTATCACCTTCTCTTGGTTAATCACTCTTTTCTCAGTTAACCACAGTCCGTCTATTAACATACTGAGTTTTGCTTAAGTTAATCACCTTTTCCTAGTTAATCATTCATTCTTTTCGGTTAATCACAATCTGTATGTTAAAACACCGGAATCCCCTGCAGTTATCAACCTTTCTTCTGGTTCAAACAATCGCACCTTTGGGTTAGTAACCTTTGTTTGGTTCAAATACCCTTTCCTTCGGTCAAGTACTGCTTATACACCTCAGTGTATCGTCCTTTGGGTCACAACCTTCGCTTGGTTCCACACCCGTCCTTTGGGTCACAACCTTCGCTTGGTTCCACACTCGTCCTTTGGGTTACAACCTTCGCTCGGTTCCACACGTGTCCTTTCGGTTATCCACTGTTTATCAGTTAACAGACCGAGTTCTCCAGAAATTCAAACACCTTCTCTTGGTCCAGTACTCTCTTTCTTCTGGTTCATCACAGTCCGTCTGTTGACACCAATATTTTGCTTTCCCCATAGAGTTTTACTCTTATCTTTCTTCGGTTAATAACTGTCTGTCAGTTAATGCACCGAGTACCTTGTGGATCTTATCTTTACCTCGATTCTTATCATTTGTTCCTTTATTCTTCTGGTTTCGACACCATTCTTTTGTTTTATCCCCAGTAGAGTTATCACTTCTATTTTGTGTTCCTCAACAGAGTTTTCCTTTGCCTTTATTTCTTGGTTTTGACACCATTCTTTCGCATCCCCAGTGGGGTCTTGCTTTCTCCTTTTACTCTTGGTTTTGACACTGTCTTTGCTTCCTTTTCTTTCTCTGTCCTAGTTCTGCGAACTACGTAGGCTCTGATTTCCTCATTGCACTATGAGGGTACGTAGGCACGAGATTGCAAAATCTTGGCGAGCCACCTTCTTCCACCTTTTTCTTTCTCATTCTTGGTTCCATAAACTACGGAACTCTGAATTCCTCATTACACTATGAGGATACATAGGCACGAGGCCCCAATCCTCTGCGAGCACTTTCTTTATCTCTCTTTACTTTCCCTTTTTAGCTAGAAGCCTTTAGATAGATAACCCATCCAAGCCTAGAAGCAAGCGAAATGGTTCCCATCGAGTATGACAGATGCGTAAGGTGATAGTACCTTCCTTTTGTATAACCAACCCCGTTACTCATTTCTCTTCCCTTTAGGTTTTATCGATATTTTCCCTGTCCTTTTGGGACTAAATAAAGTTCGGTGGCGACTCTGTTGTATCTTTGAGTGTGTGATTCACTCAGGTATAGTGTTTCTAACCTCTCCTAGGCACATATATCACTTCAAAGAATGTATAACAATTATATAACTCTTGTATATTTGTGAGATATCTGAGAAACTGGGCCTCTTTCACCTATTATTCTCTAATAACTTAGTTTGCAATCAATTGCGAGTCTCTCATAGCTATGAGACTTGAATAGTCCATTCTATAGCAAGATTTATACCATCGATGGCTTTGAAGTTGAATATGAGATACTTCTCTAAAAGGAGGTCATTTGGACCTTCCATCACTATACCAACACCACTTCTCTTTATACTCGAGGTGTTATCCACATATAGTGTCCATGTATGATGGATCTCATGGCCCAAGGATGAGGTGAACTCCACCAAGAAATCTACTATCACCTGATATTTTATACTTCCTTTGGGCAAAAAATGGATATGGTACGCTGATAACTCAGTCAATCAAAATACCATATTACCTTCCAGGTCCATTTTCTTCACGATTTGGCAAATAGAGTAGTTGGTTTTGACCATCACACAATTCCCATGGGAGTATGGTATGATTTTCCTTACATTAGTCATGACGAACAACACAAACTTTTTAATTTTCTGATATCTCTCTTCGAATCTCTTGAATACCTTATTCATGAAATAGATCGGTTGTTCCCCTTTGTCTTTCTCTTGGATGAGTATAGAGTTTATTGCCCTGTTAGTTACTGATAAGTACAAGTATAAGGATGTTCCCTCCTTAGCGCATGTTAGAGTGAATGGTGTTTCCAGGAAAACCTTAAATTTTGTGAATGCCTCCTCTCACCCGTTTCTCCACTTGAACTTCTATTTATTCTTTAGAGTGGCGAAGAAGTGGAGTGCTATGTCACGTGGGCAAAAAATAAAATGTGATAGAGCATCTAAGCTCCCAGTTATCTATATAACCTCCATGATGTTGTAAGGTCTTTTCATGTCAATGATCACCTGGCTTTGTTAAGATTCTCCTTATTCATCTTCTTGTTAGCAAAAAATCCCAAGAATTTTCCTACTTGAACTTTGAATGAGCACTTGGAGGGGTTCAATCACATAATGTATCTTTAGACTGACTTTAATATGTCTTATAATTCTTTACATTGGCTTCCTTTTTTAGGGGTTTTCATAATCATATCATCAATATAAACCTCCAGATTACGCCATATATGGTTTGAGAATACCATATACATTAGCATTTGATAGGCACTTGCATTTTTCAATCCAAATGATATGCCATTGTATTAGAAATTTCCATGGTTTGACATAAATGTTGTCTTGGGAGCATCCAAAATCTCTAGTTTTATTTGGTTATAACTGGAGTAGGAGTCCATGAAACACATAATCTTATGACCGGAGGACCCGTCGATCAATTTTTCAATGTTGGGCAATGGATATGAATCTTTAGGGCATATTGATTAGTGAAATTGACACACATCTGCCATTTATTTGATGCCTTTTAAACCATGACCAATTAGCTAGCAAAATTAGGTACTTGATCTTAGTTATGAAACCTATGTTTTTTAACTTCTTAACCTCATCGATTTCCTCCATCTTCTCCTCACCCACTTTGAACTTCCTCTATGACACATGCTTCATAATAGAATCTATAGTGAGGCGCTAGAAGACTACCATGACATCTATTCCAATCATGCTCGAATGGCCCCACATGAACAAATTAATATTCCTCTTAAGCAGGGAGGTAAGCTCTTCCTCTTCAGTTTTAGTCAAGAAGGTACCTAGCTTGGTGGTCTAGAAAACTTGGTGCTCGATCTGGAACTCCTTTAGGTCTTCCATAGGCATCAGTCTTTCCTTCTTAGGGTCCATCTAAGGATTCAAATTTATAGAATTCACTTCACGCACATTTGATTAAAAAATGGCTTATACGGCTATCTCTGCCCTCCTTAACCTAAGGCAGTCTGGTAGCATTCTTGGAAGATCTCTCGATCAACTTAGATTACCCCGAACTGCCCGTTGGGAAGCATATACTTCATAATTAGGTATAAGGTTGACAAGGTAGCACCCAAAAGATTAAGGGTATGGCGCTTCATGATGATGTTGTATGAAAAGGGTGCGTATACCACGAGATATTTGACCTTGATCATCCTCTCTTTCCCATTCATCTTAAATATGGTCTTGAGGGTTATGTGCCAATTTACCTGCACAAGCCTGCATGAAATCCCGATTAGCAAACCTTAAAATTCCTGAATGACATCTGGATCCAACTAGAGCCTTGGAAACGCATCCCGAAACATGACATTTGCTTAAATATAATGACCATGGATTTTTTGTCATAAAGATGCGTACATGTGGCATCCTTTACAAAAAAATATTTTAGGTTCTGAATTCTTTCCCTCATTTGGTGTGAGGATGATAGCTCTGGCATCCAACAACAAGACTTGTCCAGCGTATATCCTGCGAGAGGAGATGGATTCTCCGCCTCCAACAAACCCCCCTGCTATAATGTGTACAGACGTAACCCCTTGGGTGGGTATTATGATTCCTTCCTCTGTAACCATGTTTGGGAGATGATTAAGTTGGCTGGTGCGCTAAATATGGGTGTGACCTAGGTTATTTTTATCGGGCCGCACAACGGGTGCCAATTGTACTTGCTAAAGTTATAGTAGAAAGTGAGATTCGCTCCCATACAAGAGGCTTTACTGCGTGAATTCAATGGATGATTAGTGATCCTTTTATTTGTTAGAGTTTAATAAGGGTGTCCACCTTGCCTTTGACTAGTTATGGTGTGCTAAGCGTGGGTGAAATTGTGAAATGCCTACCCAAACAGGAATCGTGAGAAACTCTTTTTCAATATGTGTCTGTTTGAAATCTGTGATCTCCTTCTCTATTTTTGGGATTGAGACATTTATATAGGATTATCTGGACCTGGGCTAGAAAGTTAGGAGACAGTTTTCCCACACTCTTCCCAAGAAAGATTGAGCAGAGATTCCTCAGTCGTGGAAAGAATGGTTTTCCCCTCTCTATATTTTTTATCTCAGATCGTTTTCCTTTTAGGTCCAGTAAACTATCCCAATATTTTCTCTAAAAATAACATTTTGACAAAACTATATATAGAGTATTATCTTTAAAATGAAATAAAAGTAATAATAGTGTTTAAAAAATTAATGTATACATCACTTTTTTGAAATATTATTTTTTTCCTATTTCATTTTATAGTGAGCAATTAAGTAACATTTAACATTTGCATATATATATATATATATATATATATATATATATATATATATATATATATATATATATATATATATATATATATATATATATATATATATATATATATATATATATATATATATATATATATATATATATATATATATATATATATATATATATATATATATATATATATATATATATATATATATATATATATATATATATATATATATATATATATATATATATATATATATATATATATATATATATATATATATATATATAAAATAAAAACATTCTTTGGTTTTTTAGGTTAATTGATGGAACATGCTTAACCATACAAATATAGAATATTTTTCATATTGAGATTAGAAGATCCTTTTTTATGTCCATCTCAACTTGTTATAGGGTGGGGTGAAGAAGGAACTTATCATTAGATTCCATGAAGACATTACACATTTATGTTATATAACCGTCTCTTTCTGATAAATTATTTACCCCAAAATTCCACTAAACTAACTATACATGCATCTCCTAACATGTCGAGTTAAAAGCAGGTCATCGATCAGGTCATCCACAGCTATATAAAGGGCAGCTAGCAATAACACTCTCATTAAACCTTAGATATACTTAGCAGTGTTGTTGGTTACTACAGTTCAATGGCTTCAAGCTCGAATTGGACGGCAAAACAAAACAAAAGATTTGAGAATGCACTAGCAATGTTGGAGAAGGACACTCCAGATCGTTGGCAGAAGGTGGCTAGAGCTGTGGGAGGAAAGACAGTAGAAGAAGTGAAAAGACATTATGAGAAGCTTGTTGAAGATGTGAAGCTGATTGAGGAAGGACATGTTCCTTTGCCTAAGTACACAAATAATGGTTGCAATTACATGATGGATCAACAAGATAAAAGGTTCTTAATTACTTAGTACTACTTCTAATACTATTTGATTTTTGTTGTTATTTATGGCCACAGTTTGATTGTATTTATCATGCATGATGCAGGATGAAGGCTCTAAGTCTCCAGTAAGTAATCAAGGATTGGTTCAATAAAATATTACATTTTCCATTTTGTTTCTCTCTGTGAAGTAACAGGGCCATGTATTTGTATTTCTTGTATTTCCGTACACACTTGTAAAAAAAATAATGCATTTTACTATATATGCAAAAATGAAGTTATACCAATAACATGTCATTTGGTAAATTATATATATAAAATCAAAAATGAAAAAAAGGCTGTTCTTAGAGATATATTATTCATCCATATAACTTTAATTACTTATTAATTAAATAAATTAATATATTAATTAAAATTAAATCTGATAACTGTTCGATAAAAAACAATGACTATTTATATAATATTTTAATGTAAAAAGAAAAGAAAAAAAATTTTATGGAAAGATAAGGGTTCAATTTTTCAGTCATTCAGATTAATCTAATTCCGACGTATATCCTTTCTTGCGGATCGAGGTAATAAATTGGACTCTTTTTTTCTATTTATTTTTTATCTATCTGTCTTATTTTTGAATATTCTAGGGAATTGGATTATTAATAATAGATTCTAACTGAAAGTTTCGGTCCGGTTTGCTTGAAGAAAATCTTTTCTATGATGAGACTCAATCATATCCTGCATGAACAGATTCCGTAATATATTCGGAATATATTTTTCGTTTTGTTTTTTTTATTTTCTTAGAACAATTTTGAATTATTTACTTCAAATGGTAGAAAAAAGATTTTCTTATTTTCACGTCCGGAATTATTAGATAGAAATCCGAAGATGAAAAGAGAAGCAAAGAATATCACTATCGTGTAAACAAAGTGGTAGAGCGGTCGGCTGTTAACCGATTAATCGTAGATTCATGATCGATTCACTTAGCATCTTTTGGATTTTTTTATATAGCATACGTCTTTATACTTTTAATTTTTCATTTTTTTATCTTTCATTCAAGAAATTATATATATATATATATATATATATATATATATATATATATATATATATATATATATATATATATATATATATATATATATATATATATATATATATATATATATATATATATATATATATATATATTTTAAATATTTTAAAAAATTTTAAGAGTATGATGATTAAAGGAGTTCTTTTTTTTTATAAAATAAAATGATAACAGTAATATTTCTATTTAAATAAAGATATACAAATATTTTTGTATATATATTCAAAATACAATTTTTTTTTATATATACACTTTTTATACATATCAACTAAACTTATAATATCAATATAGAGAACCTTACCAATTTCCTTATCAGGATTATTTTTATAAAAAAAATTTAAAATATTAGAAATTTTAAAAATAAATTTATTAAAATATTAATTTTGGCATTCAAAATATACGTACACATTTTTTAAAATTAAAATAAAGTTAAAATTATAATTTTTTCAAAAATAAATTTTATAAAAAATTATTTTAAATAATTTTAAATTTGAATAGGATTAAAATAACGTCTAAAATGAACCTCCAATTAAATGGTTAACGGTGGACCATGAATGATTATTGGCCATAGGATTAAAGATTTCTTTGAGATTTTATAATACATGTACCACACCAAATAAAACTTTTTCTCTTCACTCACCTATACTGTATGTTCACTATTTTTTCTTCTATTTTGTTCTTCTCACACATTTTATTATTGAAAATTGTTTTATTATTGAAAATTGTTGTAGATATTTCGATTTTAGGGCTGCTGCAAAACTAAAAATAAATAGAGATAAAAACAGAGAAATTAATTTGCACGATAAAATTATAAAGCATGTGTTTTTATACTAAGCTTAAGAACAATTCGCCCCCACTAATATTTGTATGTTGAGTGCAACAAAGTTTTTTCTTGCAAGATACTTTGGAATCTTTAAAGAGAATTGCACAATCTCTCTAAGTATATCTATTGACAGTAGAAGTAGAAGAATGTTTCTTTTGTTGAAATTAGATTAATAACTATTAATATATAATTTTGAGGCGGAAATCAAGCATGTATAAAATTAAAGGATCGAACTGAATGATTTTAGGAATAACATGATCCATAATCCTAAACTCAATTCTCTTCGGATGCAGAGAAGAGATTATTTACTTGTTGTACATATATTGGGGACCATAGCCTATATATATATATATATATAGTATGATGGCCAATTAGGGTTCCTATTATTCCCAAATGGACCATCCTAACATCCACCCATATTTGAGTCCATACCAATTATTTAATTAATTAATTAATTAAATAATTCATAAATAAAATCTAAATAGTCTTTTTAATATTATTTGATCACTTAATTATTTAAAGGCACTTAATTGATAAAAACGCTAATATAATAAATAAATACATTTGACCACATAATTATTGGAATATTAATATATTACTATAAAAACGCATCCGAATGTTATTTTTCTTTAGATTTTAACTTTATAATCTGGTCCACCTCATACGTCAATAATGGGATCACAGCGGCTGTCGTCACTAACGTATAACGTGACGAAACCTCGATGACCACCACATCAACATACTTGATGACATAGATCAATATGGATGAGTGGCATGAAAATTTCATGCAATGTGATCTCTAAATCATTCATATTTCGAACGGATCCTATTGGAGTCTTTAGTGAGATCAAACTGAAGTTCCTTAGGTGCAATTCAAAGTTACAATATTTGCACATAATAAAACTTGATATTTTTATAAGAATAATACCTCATAAGTTTTTTATTTATGCAGAAAATTAAACATAACATAAAGTTTGTACTAAAATAAAACCAAAACATAGAACATAGAAAAATTAAGAAAAAATCTCCCACTAATCTAAGGCAATCTCAAAACCAAGACCCATATGAGCAACATGCTCATAAAAAGTCTTAGGTGCTAAACCTTTGATTAGGGGATCAGCTAGCATTAAGTCTGTCCCTATAGGTTCTATCAAAATTTGTTTCTCCTGAACTCTTTCTTTCACAACAAGATACTTGATATCGATAAATTTCGATTTTGTAGAAATCATATTTTTGTTGGAGTAGAGCACAACTGCACTATTGTCACAATAAACCTTCAAGAGCCTTTCAATGCTCCCAACAATATGTAGGATTATGACAAAGTTCTGCAGCCAAATTGTATGATTTGATGCCTCAAAGCAAGACACAAACTCTACTGCCATGGTGGAAGGAGCCACTAAAGTCTGTTTAGAAGACTTTTAGGAGACGTCTTCTCCATCCAAGAGAAAGATGTAACCATATATGGAATGTCTGCTATCCGGGCATCCAGCAAAATCTGAGTCAGAATACCCAGCGATCTCCAAGTTATCTGACTTTCGATAAGTGAGCACGAAGTCTCTTATTCTCTTTAGGTAGCGCATTACACGCTTTACTATTATCTAGTGTTGCATACCAGGGTTGCTTAGATATCTACCAAGAACTCCTACAATAAATGTCACGTCGGGACGGGTGCAAACTTGATCATACATAAGATTTCCCACTGCTGAAGCATATGGAACCTTATGCATCTCTTGCTTTTCAAGATCCGTAGTAGGCACCGTTTGAGACAAAACTTGTCTCCTTTAGCAACAGGTATGTCTCCTGGTTTAATATCTTTCATGAAAAATCTATCCAGAACTGTATCAATATAGCTCCTTTGTGACAATCCAAAAATACCTCGAGAACGATCTCTAAGTATTTGAATTCCTACAACAAATGAGGCGTCCCCAAGATCTTTCATCTCAAATTTATTTGTGAGAAATATCTTGGTTTCGTGTAGTAAGCCTATATTGTTGTTTGCCAAAAGTTATCAACCGGATTTACTCCCATTGAACTTTTGGTATACAAAGTTATCAACCGGATTAGCCTCAAAACCAAATGAGGATATTACTTGATGAAATTTGTAATACCCTTGACGGAAGCTTGTTTAAGGCCATAGATGGATTTCTTGAGTTTGCAAGCCATAGACTTTGGGTCTCTTGAAACAAAGTTTTCTGGTTGCACCATATATATTGTCTCTTCAATGTTTCCATTTAGAAAACATACTCTTTACATCCATCTGATGCAATTTTAAATCAAAATGAGCTACCAATGCCATCACGACCCTAAGAGAGTCCTTCGAAGAAATTGGAGAGAAAGTCTCTTTATAATTAATTCCTTACTTTTGATTAAATCCTTTTGCGACAAGACGAGCTTTATATCTCTCAATGTTACCCTTTGAATCCTTTTTGGTTTTAAATATCCATTTACAACCAATGAGTTTCATTCCTCCAGGTAATTTAACAAGATTCCAAACATCATTGTCAACCATCGACTTCATCTCATCCTTCAGATAATGGTTGTGTAAATTTTAAGGCCTTCTCATTTAATTTATTTTATGTATTCAATTTTTATTTACATCCATAATCCTAAACCCAGAAGTTGTTGGCTTTTGTGGTTCTTCCTCAACCGGTACTCCTTATGCCTCGAATTCTCTTCAAATGGGGAGAAAAGATTATTTGCTTGTTGTACGGTATATTGGGGACCATAGCCTATATATAGTGTGATGCCAATTAGGGTTTCTATTATTCCCAAATGGGTCATCCTGACATCAACTCATATTTGAGTCCATACCTAATTATTTAATATATTAATTAATTAAATAATTCATAAATAAAATCTAAATAGTCTTTTTAACATTATTTGATCACTTAATTATTTAAAGGCACTTAATTGATAAAATAGATAATATAATAAATAAATATATTTGACCACATAATTATTGGAATATTAATATATTACTATTTTATTAAAATATTCCAACATCTTTTCCTTGATCTCATGTATTAGAGAAGAGAAAGATGATTTAGAATGAGAAAATTATTTTGAGATTGATTTCTTTTTCTTATGATTGATCAGACGCCAAAACCTTTTACTTATACTGAAGTTCACATCTATTTGAAAATAGAAAACACCTCGTAGAGAGCAGTATTGCATCGTTTCACTATAACGTATAAAATTAATATCTTCAGCATAAAAATAACTGGTTTGTTGGTAAGTAACACCCATTCCTAAATAAAAGGTAAGCAACATCTTTATTTTAAATCAATTCACGTTAAATAAATAACAATATTATTCAAATATTAAGCCTCCATTAAATCCAATAAATAACAAAGGACCGATGACATGGCACATTAAATCACTCATTGATTTATGAGATGCAAAATCTGAATATAATATGTATATCATTATTTCAAATAATACAATAATCCAATTTATTATTATTTTGGAAATTCTCTCACAATCTCCCACCATTTTCAAAATAACTAAATCTCATAATTATAGAAATATCATGGTTTCAGATATTGATATCTTACAATTTGAACCAATACTTAGTAAGCTATGGGTTTCACCCATCCCAAATAGACATTGGTAGATAAACTTTGAATCAACTATTCATTAGAAAAAGTGTGCAAAACTTACACATGAAATCTCGATACTATTAAAAGAATTGTAAATATGACACATTTGATAAGGTCCTATGTCATGTATCCTTTTCATGAAAATTTAAGAGTCAAGCTCTTGAACTCTATGAAGCGACCCACTTCATTCTCATATAGGTAAATTATATCGAAAATTCTCCCATAATAAGCATTTCAGCAAATATATGTTATATATCTATTAAGAGAATAATCTCAGCCTTCCATCTTTTACTTATGGTCCCCAAGTACTTTTGTCCTTTAGGATGTATTTATAATCAAGTACTTGCAATCACTCTAATAGTGTACTTTCACCATTGAACTCAATAATTAATTTAACTAAGTGTGAGTTGAGTTTCTACTATTGGTGATCAATTAGATATGGGCTTTAGACCCATCCCCATTGATGTCTTCAACACCATGTCTTTTCTCAGACCTTTCGTCAAAGGATCTGTAAGATTATTTTATGTTCTTACAAACACAATGGAAATTACTCCATTTGAAATTAAATCCTTCACATAGCTATGTCTTATACCAATATGTCTATATTTTCTATTATATACTTAGATATATGCTTTTGATAGTGTGGATTCGCTATCACAATGTATGGATACAGGTGCCATTGACTTTGGCCAAACAGGTATCTCATACAATAAATTTCTTAGCCATTCAGCTTCTTTACTGCCGGCAGTTAGAGAAATAAACATTGTAGCCATAGTGGAGTCAGCAATATAAGTTTGTTTCTTTGAACCCCAAGAAACTACACCTCCACCAAGTTTGAAGATCCATCCACTAGTAGAGGCATGATCTTTGATTGATGGTTTTTTGTTTAATTTTTGTCGTATTTTTAGTTAAGTATTTCATGTTTTATTTGAATTTTAATTATGTTTACCGTATGTTATGCTTGGTAATGTGTTTTTGTGTTTTTCAGGTGCAAAGAAGTAGCTTAGCAAAAACCAGAAAAAAAAGGGCAAAGAATCGAAGGAAAGAGCCGCCATGTCAGTGGCCTGCTACGGACCGTAGTAGGTAAGCATCAAAAGTTGCAAAAAAGAAAGAAGAGTCAGTTAGCTGCTACAGGTACCCCGTAGCACAGGCTACAACCCGTAGCAGGCATCACACCCTAAGGATGAGTTCGAGTTGTGCTCCAGTGGCCTGCTACGGCCACCCGTAGTAGGCAGGCGTGGTGAAGAATTCCTTTCCTCTTTGGGATCATATTTGAAATTAATTGAGATTTGGGACAACTTTTAGGAGATATTTTTGGTTATATTAGGATTGTTTGGCTAGGTTAACTTTTTCTTCTGCTTTTGACATAAGAAAAAATACTAAGAGAAAAGATTAGAGAAGACAAGTTTTTTGGAGGACGGAAGATTTTCATGAGCGGAAGCAACTAACGATCCAAGTTTACCCCAATACTTGTAATGTCTATTTTTTATCTTGTATTTCCTTTGAACAATACGAGTAGCTAAACCCCCCCAATTAATTTCTTATTTTCAGTTGTATATTTGTTTTTCTTAATCAATTTAATCGTTCAATGTTTCTAATGCCTTCTTTGTCTGACCAATAGGGATTGATTAACAATTAATAATTAGGTTGGACCGCCATTGTTAATGTTTTTGTGCGATTACGCTATAGTAGATATCACCTAGAACTAGGGATACCCTATAGCAATCAGTAAATTCTTGATAACACGAATGTTTGATTTCATCATAAATTCCTAGGGACTTAGAATTTAGGATGGATGATCAAAGGTTTTCCCAATAAGGACTTAGGGGAAAATAGACTAAAGAACCGGTAATTGATTATTTTGAACTTGTTAATGAAATAAGGATTTAGAGTTGTTACATGACAAATCATACACCTTGCCCTAGCATGTTTCTCATATTTGTCAAAAACCAATTTACTATATTGTTATATTTACTCCTTGTTAATTCATAATTTGCAAAACAATTTAAAACCCCCCCAATATATTTGTTTAATTACACAATAGTTGAACTTGGTATTTATACACAGTCCTTGGGATCGATACTGGGCATGTCCCCCTATTATTACTACATTGGAAAAAGTAGTACACTTGCTATTTTTCCGATCAAGTTTTTGGCGTCGTTCCGAAGACTGTCAAGATATAGAGTTTGATTAGAGTTCAATTGAAATTTTGTTGCTCTGCGACTAACATTTTATTTTCTGTATAATTTTATAATTTTTTTATTACTAATCTCTATCTAATCTGTGTATGCGAGGAAAGACCTCAATTGAATTTCCTTTTAACGCACAACCATAGTGATATTTGCACGCGAGGCTTTGAGAAGCTAAACAAGCAAGATTGATCACTTTAGAAGCAGAAACTTCAGTTTCTGAACCCGAAAGAGAGCAAGAAATATTTGATCATTCTGGTACAGAGTCAGACAGAGAAACCATTATGGTTTAACCGCAAGAGAGACTTTTTGGTGACTATGGTGGATTAAATACTCCGGCAGGTCGGTTGACCATAGTGAATCAACCCATGAACATGGCAAAATTTCAGCTGCACCTAACAACGACCTGATAGCTCAAAAAGATACCTTTCACGGGAAAGATCAATGAAGACGCAAATAAACATTTGAAAAGGTTTCTTACTATGAGAACCACTTTGAAGATCGAGGGTGTCGCACCTCGAAAAATCAATATAGAGATAATTCGGAAACACGACCCTTACGCTAAAGGCGCGGAATGCGGTTCGACAGAGTCGCCACCGAACTTTATTTATCCCAAAGAGGTGGGAAAGGAAAATATCGAGAAAACATTTAAAATGAAAGACAAGAACACGATTGTCGCAACCAATGTTCCGGGTTCGGAAGTCGGTTACGCAAGGGGAAGGTATTAACACCCCTCACGTCTGTTGTACTCAACGGGAACCTCTTAGTACGATTTACGATGGGCGTTATCTAAGCTTATTTGGTTTCTTCTCAATAATAAATGCAAAATAATACGATAAAGGGATAAAGATGCTAGGGGAAACGAGTGGTTATAGGATAGGGTGCTCGGAAAAGAATGAGAAATCAGAGCTCTCGTAGTTCGACTACAGGAAAGGTTAGAGGGGAAACAGAAGATGGACAAAAGGTAGCTCCCCAAGATTATCGCAATTGTGTGCTTACGTATCTTACATTCAAACGAGAATGAAAAATCAGAGTGTCCGTAGTTTGTGGAGACGACCATGAAAAGAGATGGGTTGAATTGATTTGAAGTTTGGTTTGAAAATGAAAGATTGACTGACAAACAACCCAAGGGGAGTGCCTCAAGAGCTGTCACTCAAGAATCCAAGGAAAGCAAGATTCCAAGAACTTAGTTCTTTTGGGAGTTGATTTAATAAGTTGGAGAAAAGGTTGAATCTTTTTAATTCAAAAGATTGAATGAATAACAACTTAATGGGCGTGCCTCGAGAGCTATCCATTCGAAGGTTCAAGGAATGTTAGACTCCAAGAATCTCTTTCTTTCTTAAGTTTGATTATGAAAATGTTTAGGTAAAGATTAGGTGTTTTAAGATGAAAGGTTGAATGAAAGACAACCGAGAGTGTGCGCCTCAAGAGCCCTTCATTTGAAGATTCAAGGAATGCTAGACTCCAAGAATCTTATTATTTCGTTATTTGTTTAAGAAAAACGATTGAAAAAGATTGAATCGAATAAGTTACGAAAAGAGGTGGATTGCAAGGAAAAAGGCACTCAACTTATAAGTTTGAAAATGCCACTTGACGTTGGATCAAGGGTTTGATTTTATTTCGTGCAAAGACATGTTGGGAAAGAGGTTGATTTGAAAATGGAACTGGCTCGACGACGAATCGAGGGTTTAGTTGTGAGATACGATACTAGTCCCTATGGATGCTCCTAATAACGAAACCACGATGAAACGTAAAAATGTGTGCGATAGGTTGATGACGAATGTGTACGAGCAATCGACTTACGAGAGGTGTTTGAAAATGGCTCAATGATGAATCGAAAATTAGTTTGAAAACAGTTTAGTTTATGCTAGTCCTTGAGGGTGCTCCTAGAAGATAAACCACAATCAAAGAAATACAAATTCGTACATCAGAATGGGAGAGGGGTACATGTAAGTTACACGGGATTGCACGAAATAAAAGGGTTCATTGTAAGGTAGCCCAAGAGGAAGCCGTGTGTGTGCGAAGTGTTTTAAACTATGCCTTGAGCAAGAATTAGACAAAAGCTCCAAGTTAGGGTTTCTGATAAAGTCCAATAATCTGTTGCTCGGAAAAGTAACCAACAGTCCACCAATTAGGCGTTTAGGTTTTGATCGTTATTATTGTGTTTTCGAAAAGTGTGAACAAGATATGAACAATATGAATATGAATATGAACAATGTGAATAATATGACAAGATATATAATAATATAATCAAGATAATATCCACAATAGTATAATCAAGATAATATTAACAATTATATGAGAAATGATAATATAATCAAGATATATTGACTGAAATGTAAAACAAGAGTATATTGACAGAAATTAAAGTTAGCTGTTAGTTGTTTTTTATTGAATCGGGTCAAAATATAGCGCTAAATCGTCGTAGCTCGATCTATGACGAAGATCAAATTATAAGAGGTCGTGCAAGTTGATATTCGTGCTAAAAACACAATGGAGAAATGATATTGAGGATCATTTTCCAAAGTAATCGTGCCACACGAACAAAAAAGGTGACGGTCTCGTCTTAATCACAAACTTGTGTCGATTAATCGAAGGTAACCTATCATGATCCCAAAGTATAAAAAGTGATCTCGATGATCACTCACTATAGATTTGAAATAATGAAGGTTAACAACCTCAATAAATCAATGTTTATAAACAGAAAGACTTCATCGATCGAGAATGAAAAAGAAACCAAATGGAAGATGAAAATCAAAGTAGAAACAAAAGAATAAATTAATAAATAAACAAAGTCTCTCATAAAGTAATTAACAAAATAACTAATAGAGATTATGAACAAAATTAATTATCAACTAAAATTAACAATAGGTTTAACAAACATTATTAACCTAAATAAAACAATTAAGATTTGGGGGTGTAGAATTTGGAAAGGAGAGTGTAAAGGTGAAAAGGGGGAATCATGTGGGATTAAAGCCCATCATCCCCACAACAGCTGTCGCTACTCGAAAAATGCAACGACAGAGAGGCGAGAATGAAAAGACAGAAGAGTCACCATCGAACTTTATTTATCCTATAAGGGGAAGGGAAAACATTGAGAAAACCCTAAGAAAGGAACAAATAAGATGGTCTCGCAACCATGAGAAAGGGTTCGGAAGCCGGTTATACAAAGGGAAGGTATTAGCACCCCTCGCATCCATCATACTCTATGGGAACAATTTTTTTGTCATATGTGTGAAGATATTTGCTAAAAGATATTGCTATAAAGACTGTTCCAAGGGATAAAGAGAAAGGTTAGAAACAGGGAAAGGAGAGATAAAGGGGAAGAAGAGACTCGGTAGGACTTCGCGGTCCTAGGCCTACGTATTCTCAACAGGTATGAAAAAGTCAGAGTCAACGTAGTTCGAAAAACTATGGATGATGGGGGGAAGGTTGCTCGCCAAGACTTCTCCATCTTGTGCCTATGTATCCTCATCTGGTATGAGAAATCAGAGCAAACATAGTTCGGGAAACTACGGGAAAAGGATCTCGATCACACTGGGACGAGAGAAAAAGGTTTGAATAACAGGTTGGTCTCGATTGCACCGGGGCAAGAGAAAGGGGAAGTTAGTTATTAGTGTGCTCGTCAAGGATAGGAATCCTCGTGCCCACGTATCCTCATTAGGGAATGAAGAATCAGAGCAGCCGTAGTTCGGCCAACTACAGGTGAAAGGTGGAAAAGTGAGCTCACCAAGACATCACCGTCTTATGCCTACGTATTCTTATCTGGTATGAGAAATCAGAGCAAACGTAGTTCGGGAAACGGTTAACCGGTGTTTTTGATGGATGGTGCTAACGTGTGCATTCTAGCAGTTAGGTGTATTGCAGCTCGCTCATGGAGTTTTAGGCATTACCTGTTTACGGTAGAACAAATGTAACATATCCATTTTGAAAAGAGAGTTTTCGCCATTGTTGTACCCCAAAATTTGACCAACCCTTTTCTTGTACTTGGCTTGTGTTTCATTTCATTTTAGCATTTGCATTTGCATAGCATTGTCCTTTACAGGGGATCAAGAGAGGTGTGCCATTCAAGAGAAGAGTATCACAGTTTCAAACTCAAGCAAGAGTGTTTATTCAAGTCATCAAGTTCTTACAATCATCAGGAAGTGGTCAGAGCTCTTTGGGAGAGAAGAATGGGGTCTTGCTTATCTCCTATCTTAGAGGTCAAAGGAAGATCATCAGGGGTCCATGAGATCATTGTTGTGTATAAGATGTGTTTGAGAAGCTCATTGAGTGCTTTGGAAACCATTGTGGAGCTTATCTAGGCACTCATTTCATCTGCATGAGGCTACAGTCAAAGGTTGTGCACCTAGGGTTTCATCTGGTCAACTCAAGGTCAACTGAGGACTTGAAGAAGTTTGAGACTTGTTTTTAAGTCATTGAAGCCATGGGAAGTTATGTTGATACATCTACAAATTAATAGAAATCAAGAGTTCAAGGAGTTACTAAATTAGGGTTTCAGAGGATCTCAGTGTAAAATCCCCTTCTTTGGTGCCTAACTTCAAGGACAAGTTACCTCATGATACAAGCTCAATCTCATTTTCTTGTGAACATGAAGCTTTTAGGGAATTTTCTAAGCTTTCTTTTGAGTACTTGAACTCATCCATTGGGTTTGTGGAACTCAAGTTATAAGGCCAACAAGTTAGAGGTCTCAGATGGACATATTTTTGGTCAACTAAAAGTCAACTCACTTCCAAGGCACTTTTGACCTAGAATCATCTTTCTCCTTAGCTTTAGGTGAATATGAAAGTTATTCCTCATGATTTTATATTTCCAAAAAGTCCTAGAAGTCCTTGATATCATTTGTAGAACTCAAGTTATGGCTTTGGCAAGGCAAGGGTATTTTGGGAAAGTTTGATTATAGGTCATTTGTTACATAAGCCATTTTCATGCACTTGTGCACTTCAAATAAACTTTCAACCAACATGAAAGTTGCTCCTAGAGACCTATTTTACATCATGAAACTCAAGGATTGTGTGAATTATGGATGGTTATGAACATTGGGTGGAAATTTCAAGTGAAAAATGAACTTTAAACTGTGATTTCAATTGAATACATTATAGGTCATTTACATGTCCTATTTTGATTTATTTCTCTTCAAGATACATTAATAAGTAAAATGCACAAATTGGTTTGGCACATGGGTGAGCAAAACACGTGAAATCCCAACTTACTTCACAAAGAAGTTTCACTTTGAAACTTACTAATTGGATCACATACAAAGCCCAAGTCCATTCCAATGTGAAATTCAACTCACCAGCTGCAAAACCAAGTGATTCCCATGAGTGTATGCAAGGATATTCACATGTGCATGAGTGGCTTCCATTTTGGGCATTTTTTTCAAATTCATCCAAATAAGGCTTCATGAGCCTTCCAATTGATCAGATATCCAACATATATAAGTTCAAAACGAGCTTTGAGGGCTCAGAGGGGAAAATTGAGCTTAGAGAGAGCAATTTCAGTTTTAAAATTCTCAAAGAAATTTCAAAATCAGTTTTCACTTTTCTCTGCAAATTGAAGTGCAATTCATCTTCATTGAAGGATTTGGAGTAGACCTGGATCATTTGGAGCGAGCTTACACGTCTGAGAAGCACCAACAGAGTGTCTCTGTTCAGTAAGTTTCCAATCAACTTTTCTCTCATTCTAGGCTGTGATCTAGGTTCATTTTGGTTGCATCTAAAGCCCTACCTCATGTAGGCCATGTTTGATTCATTATTTCTCATGTTTGATGGAGTTTTCAGATGTGCATCTCAAACTTGTTAGCTTCGATTCTCTTGATTTATGAAGGATATGGATGAATGGATCTTGGATTTGAGACCTATGATAGCTCAACTTTCTAATGGTACCAATTTTGTCAAGTTTGGTTAAAGTTTGATGGTCTGAGCTCCGACCATCTCGCCGGAGAAGACGACCGGAGCTAGGGCTCCAACGCCTGGTTCATAAACCCTCAGATCTGACGTGTATTATGTTTGACCTCTTCACCGTGTGCGTGGCTGTTTGTGATTGGCTTGACTTGGTGATTTGGAGTGTTGACTCCACGCTGGATTAATGAAACATTGCATTTCATTAATCTGGCTGATGTTAGTTTGGATCTGGGCCCAGAGTGCTATTGCCACCCCCTCTTTTATTGAGCCCATATGCTTTGAACATGGAGGCTTTGTATTCTGAGATTACTCATACACCTCCCTTGCATTTGTGTTTTATTTCTTTTTATTTTATTTTCTGTTTTGCTTTTTAATTATTAAAAATACTTCCAAATATCAGAAAATTCATAAAAAAAATATTTTCAAACACTTTAAAGTCTTAATTAATTTTTCATAATTTTTAATTTTGATTTTATTTTATTTTTCAATTTAATTTGAATTTTATAATTGGAAGTGTTCTTAATATGGTTCTTCTTTGATCTTGCTTGCTTTGTGAACCATTTGCAATCACCAATGAGTGAGGCTTCTTCTCTACTTTGATGATGGATTGAGGTGCCTTTGAGGCTGATTTTGGTCAAGTTTTGAGCTATTTTTGTTTGACTTTGGTTTGCATTTGGGTGACCCTCGATAAATATCCTTCAAGGTGGAGCACCCTAGTTGATCAAATCATTTGGTGATGCCTTGATTAGAATTTGGTTTGATTATTTTGGCCTCTGGTTGCCAACTTGTTTATGAGCTTTGTGAATTTTATTTGGAATTTATTGAACCATTCTCCTATTTTTGGTGAACCTTGCAAGTCAAGTCACCCTAGTTGAAGTTCATATAAACTAGTTGACCTAGTTCCTTTGGGAAATGACTTTTATGGATCCCATATGCATTCTATGCCTCTTGATTCACATTCTTAACATGTTTAGGATGTTGGTTTCAATTTTATAGGTCATAAATTTATTTGGTTTGTGTTGCAAGTTACTTTTAATTAGGGCTTTCCATTTGCATTTGAATGTTGAAAGTGTTTTGAACTTTGGTTCTTTACCTTGCCCTACTTTGTAACTTGTCTTGGATTTATTTCTTCTTTGGTTTGTGAACCTTCTTCTCTTGTTATCACTTATGTCCCTTGGACTTTGGAGCTTATTCAATGTGATTTGGTACTCTTTGTTTGTACTTTGAGTTTTCCTTGAATGTGATGCCACTTTGAGAACTTGATTGTACTTTCTTTTTGCATGATCAATTTGATGCTTTTGGTTGAGATTCTTCTTATGTTGCTTGCTGCCTAAGATTATTCTCCAATCCTCATCTTGATCATGCTTTCCTCTCTTTCTTATTTATTTACCTTTTGAGGTTGGTGATTGATGTCTGAATGGTTGCAGGAGTTGTAACTTCTCCCATTTCATCTCACTTTTGCTTGGACTTTTTTATGCTCTTTTGCTTGCATTACTCTTTTGTTTTGCATCTCTTTGTTTGTTTTCAAGAGGTTGAGATGTGCTTGTGGTGGCTGCTGCCCCACACTTTTCCTCCCTCTCTTCTTTGTGTTGTATTTCATGTTTGCATCCCTTTCTTCCTTTTCATTTGTGATTGATTTATCTTGTGTTCACTTGGTTTTCTTTGCCATGATCCCTTAGGATTCCTAGTCCCTCGAGAGTAGGGGAGACATTAAGTTTTCAATCCAAGCATGCTAACATTAGGATGGTTTTTCCCTCCTTAATCTTAATCTTAGGAGCACATTGCATGATAACATTAGGGTTGTTTAGTTTCCCCTTAGAGTTTGTGTCTTCTCTTCTCATCTCAAAACTTCTTCAAGACATCTAATAAAGGATAATAAGTGTTGTGCGCTACGAGCCTTAAGTACTTGGGAAATGATAGTTGGGGGGTTTCCTCTCAACTGTCTAGAGTGTTTAGCGTATGCCCTTTGGGCGATATGCGACGCATTCGCTCTCAAGTCATAGTCTTTAGTGCAACATGAATTACAAACATAATTCAATTCACTTCTTCATAAAAAACACAAAACAAAACATCAAACCTTTTTATCCTTCGGGATTAATTGAGATTCATTTTCAGAAAGAGTGTGTTAACTCTTGGTTCTATCGCAAACAGGTA
Organism: Lathyrus sativus; assembly: GCA_963859935.3. Taxonomy (NCBI): domain Eukaryota; kingdom Viridiplantae; phylum Streptophyta; class Magnoliopsida; order Fabales; family Fabaceae; genus Lathyrus; species Lathyrus sativus. The sequence continues at coordinate 662,087,886 of OZ012739.1, forward strand.
ACGCCTAAGTCTCCAATGGTCGAGCAGCAATACACCTAACTGCTAGAACGAAGGTTTTACCCTACTCTGCTAAAACACTTGAACCAACTTGTGGTCATGTTAGCCCGAACTATGTTTGCTCTGTTTTCTCATACCAGATGAGGATAAGTAGGCACAAGACAGCGATGTCTTGGCGAGTAACCTTCCCCACCTTCACCAGTAGTTTTCCGAACTACGTTGACTCTGACTTTCCCATTGCACGAGGGAGTACGTAGGCATAGAGCAGCGATGATCTATCGAGTCTCTTTTCTTTTCTTTTGTCCTTGTGGCCAGCCTTTTATATTAACACCCTTTTAGATAGACAACAAGCGTGGATCCCGTTGAGTACCACGGACGTGATGGGTGCTCATACCTTCCCCTTGCGTAACCGACTCCCGAACCCAAGATTTGGTTGCGATGACCTTGTCTTCTCCCTTTTCGTAGGTTTTCTCTGATCGTTTCCTTTCCCTCTCTTTGGGATAAATAACGAACGGTGGCGACACTTCTGTCCTTGTCGGCCCCTCTTCGCAGCGATGCGACAGCCATCAAGGCAAGATGTCATATTTGATTTCTGAAAGTTGTTTTTAGGGGTGAAATAGATCCTCGGATAGTAACCCATTGCAGGTAGTACCCTAATTCTTTATCTCAAAAGAATTAGTGTGAAAAAGGTATGGTGAACATAGTCACGTCTTCATATTGAAAGACGAGTATCGAGACCACACACTCTATAGTGAGTATCCTGATACTCAGAGAGGAAGAAGTCTGCACTCAATCCTCTCTCTTTAATTCAATACGAAGAGAACTTCATTCTTTTATTAAAGATGTTTTTGATCTTGAATGGTAAGTGCTTTGCGACAGTAAACTCTAAAGGTAATGTCAAGCACTCGGGATAGGAGAAGGCCTATGCCTAACCATTCCATAACTATTCAATTTTTATTAAGAAAAAGAGTTTGAAAATGCGCTTGGCACAGGACCAAGGTTTTAAGAGAAAAGTTTTGAAATGATGAGGTGGAGAAAAGATAGTGAATAGAGCATTGTAGGTTGATGGCGATGCGCGAAGCAATCAACTTACGGAGGTTGAAAACATACAAGATTTAGTGGTGTAATGGAAGAGAGGTAAAGCCCTAAGGTGGTTCAATTTGAAAAGAGTTTGAAAATGGCTCGACGTTGAATCAAGCCTCATTTGTTCTTCATTTTGAAAATGTGTTCTATCCTAATTAGCTTTTATCTTTCTTAACGAGTAGCAACCAAGCATGAAAAGAAACTAAACTATTACATGGCAACGGGAGAGGGATACATACAAAATATAAGGGATTGCAAGAAATAAATGGCCTCATTGTCAGGTAGCCCAAGAGAAAGTCGTGTGTGTGCGAGGTGTCCTAAGCTAAACAAACGGAAAAGAGTTCGGACAAAAAATATCCAAACTAGGTTTTTTTTTAGGGTTTCCGACAATTTTATCATGTTTTGGTATTTTGAATTAAATAAGCAAGTGAAGGGTTAGATGACAGTAAAATATATACGGGAATATAAACAATGATATATTAACAAGAATTAAAGTCGGAGGTTAATAATTAGCAAAATGGAAAAGGTTAAAAGGAGTGGGATCTCGTCTTAATCACAAACTTACGTCGATTAAATCGAAGGCAATCTCTCACAATCCCAAATTATAGGAAGATAATCCGAATGATTATTTACTACAGATTTGAAATAATGAAGATTAGCGACTTCAATAAGTCGACATTTACGAATATAAAGACTTCATTGATTAACAAAAATAGGATAAAAACAAAATGAAATTTGAAAATAAGGTTAAACCTCGTCTTAATTGCAAACCTCATGTTAACTAATCGAAGGGAACCTCTCACGATCCCAAAGTAGAGAAAATGACCCAAATGGTCATTTTCTATAGATTTGAAATAATGAAGGTTTCAACATCCTCGAGAGCTAACGTTTATGAATCGGAGACTTCATCAGTTTGAAAAAATAAAATAAAATCGAAAAATTAAGAAGAAATTGAAATAGAAAAGAAAGTGGTCTTGGACAAAACATTATCTATCAATAGTTTGACCGATAATGGTTTTAGAGGTCTCGTCATCGACTGAAACAAAATAATACAAAAATAAAACCTCACAAATAAATAAAAACACCAAAATCTAACTTTAGAAAAAAATATTAAAAACTATAAAAAACAGAAATTAGAAAAATAGAAAGAACTCAAAAAAAAAAAAATTATTTGACTAAAAGAAAAAATGATAAAGCCCTCATAAACACTTAGTTTAGAAAAATATGTTTACAAAAATATAAAAAAAAAACTAATTTGGAAATTACTTTTAAAACTAATTAAAGAAAATGCCTTGGAGGGTGCATTCTGAATAGAATAGGGGTCTAAATCAAAGATGAGAATCATATGGGTTTAAGAAGCCCATCATCTCAAAAAAATAAAATAAGATTTAATTTAAATAGCAAGACTGAATCCAAAACTAAGATTAAGTTGCTTCTTATTTTTATTTATAAAAAAAATAAAATGGCGTGGAAGATGAAACGATGGGACGAAGAAAAAAAGGGCAAACACCACCAAGTTGGTACTCCAAAAGTTAAAAACGGAAACATCCCTACACCAGAGGTGACGTTCCATTGAAGGCGGTCAAAAACCCAACTTGTTCGCGTGTATTTTTCATCCGTCGCAGTTCAAGCTTTCTCCACAACGAATCGTCTTTCTCGCTCGTGATTTCGACTTAGGTTCGCGATTCACTTCCTCTGTTTTCATTCAACCTCTCTGTTCTATGATTCTTCATCTCGTTTTAGTTTTGGATCCGCCTTATTCTTCTTCTGCCTTGTTTCTGATTCTCGTTCTCTTTTGATTTAGGGTGTTGATTGAATTTTTATGGAGGTAGGATTTGAATGGATGAAGAGGGTTAAAAAAGGGTCTGATGAAGGTTGTTTTTAAGATTTGGGGATATGGAGGTTTATTTGAGAATGGAGAAGGTCAAATTTTTAGGAAGATGGAGATTGAAGATTATGAGGTTCTCAAAAATTGTTGTTTTTGTTTTGTTTTTTCAGAAGACGTCTTTTTATTCCAGTTGTAGGTCGATGCGAAAAGCAAATCCCAAAAAGGGCTAGCCTCTACCCGTCCCTTTCGCTTCCTGCTGTCAAATGAAAAATGAAGGTTGGCTTGATGTGTAGTACAGCAAGCGGTTATATGAATTTCGCAGCATCGTGTGAGGTTTGGTGGTTCCAACTCAATTCTGTCGCGTATTGTCGTTGGCGTGCGTTTTTTTTTTATTTTCCTCTTTTGGTTCATTTGTACTGATGGGCCTTGTTGTGAATGGGCTTTGTGTAACTTTGAGTTAAATATAGGTAATCTTGAACTCATTGAGATATTGCACATGAGATTTAGGAACAAGTTGAAATTTTAAATAAATAAATAAATAACACTTAAATAAATTGAAATTGAATGAACATTAATATGGTGGGATTGAAGTTTGAGTGATTTATAAATGGAATGAAGCATCGACCTCTTTTTTTATCAATGAAATTTTGAATTATGGTCACTTGAATAAAGAAGGGAAAATGGTATTCTAAAAAAAAGATAACTTGAAATGAAAGAAAATTGGGTAAAGAAAAAGAATTTCGGGACGGAAATGGATTATGAACGGGCTTTTGGACATGAACTAAACCTGGTTTTGAAATGTAAATGAAAAGTAGGTTTAGAGGAAATGTTCAGATGGATAAAAGTTGGAAATGAATAACCGGTCTAGAATAAAAAATGGGTAAATGAGATAACACTTGGATAGGAAATGATTTTGGACATTTGCATTTGATGATTCTAAATAAACCCTCACCACTACCACATACTTTGACTGAATTTAATTTGACAATCACACTCGACACTCTTCTAACAACCTCCGATAAACGAATGAACCTACTTCTGAATCATTGACAACTTGCAATCGAAGTGGCAACCACCTGAACGAGCCAACTTTTGGATCTCCAATCAAGAACAATCTAAATCATCTTGAATACGTCTGGATAAGTCTCTAGGAAAATAAACCCACTGATGACCATGATGAGCAACTAAAGAAATTTCTTGATGGTTTGACCAAAATTAGGTCAAACTTCCCTATGATATTGATCATGACTGAACAACTACGCTTGACTTGAAACCACGTCACCATCCCTGATAACCTGATCTTCTATCCCTGATGATTTGATTCAGAACAACACCTGATCCCATGTCCTAGAAGACCAATGCGAAGTATGATAATGATGACGCAAATGAGTGCAAAACAAAAGCCAGTCGAGTTAGAAAAAACGAGTACAAATTTTGGGGTGCAACAACTGCCCCTATTCAATCAACTTGGGCCTGAAGGTATGAAAAGTAACCTGTTACGGTGAGAATCGTGATACCAAGCTATTGATTAACTTGAATCTAAATTCTTAAATTCACAACCGGACTTTAATTTATCCAAAGGAAAGGTCTAAAGAAAGAAAGAACCTTTTGCGCGATGTAACAACAACGCTAAGAGATTCGGGGATCGGGGGTTGGTTATGCCTAGGGTAGGTATTTCACATCCTAAACATATGTAGTACTCTACAGGAACCTTTTGTATGTTTGTATGCTAAGTTTGCTAAATGTTTGCTATGGATTGGGATTGGGTAAAAGGTGTAGATTAAGACCTAAGGATAGTTTCTAAGTATGCTCGCAAGGATATCACATCCTCTGCCTACGTATCCTAACTAGGATAGAATCAGAGCAATTGTAGTTCACCTCACTAGGGATAAAGAACACTTGATTATGATCAAGGTTCAAATGGGAACAAACATTACAATGCTTGTGTAGAGTCTAAGAAAACTCTCTAGATCTACATTGAACACTCAAGAAAGGGGAGTAAGTAATCATCTCCATGATTCTTACATAGAGTTAACAAACTCTATCTTAAGTTCTAATTGAAGGAGCACTCCTAGCAAAAGGTAAGCTTTTTAGACTTAAGCAAAGTCCAATGGATATGTTCTAACTTAACTAAGTGTATAGATGAATTTACAAAGTCAAGGGAGGTTAATGAGCTATCTATGACCCAAAGGTCAATAGAGAGACTTTCCTTTGGAAGAAAAAAGATGAGGCAACTTGGATGAGAACTAAAGAGTTTCATCACTTGGGGAAACAAACTTAACAAAGCAATAATCATCCAAACATGATGAATATAAAGAGACATGGTTACAACCAAGAATAAACAAGCATATTACAATAAGCAAGGAATTCAAACAGGATGAATGGTTACAACCAAGAACATGCAAGCATATTACAACATCAAGCAAGGATTTCAATCAAGATGAAAGGTTACAACAAAAGCATGGTATAAGGATATCATAATATCAATGACTTTAAACAAGATAGATGGTCACAACCAAAGCATGCAAGCATATTACAATATCAAGCAAGGATTTCAAATAAAGATAGATGGTCACTGTCGCGGTGAAAATCGGATACCAAACCATTGATTAGTTTGAATCTTTAATTCATTTTGCAACCGAACTTTGATTTGTCCAAAGGAAGGGATAAAGATCGAAATTCCCACAATGCAATGCAAATGCAAGGTTTAGAGAGTTTTAGGTTCGGGGGTTGGTTAAACTTAGGGAAGGTACTAGCATCCTAGGTTTCTGTAGTATCCTACAGGAACCTCTTATTTTATATTTGTTTATTGCTAAGTGTTTATCTTCTTAATGGTTAAAAGACCTAGGGGTTTACTTCTAAGTATACTCGATAAGATATCGCATCTTATGCCTACATATCCTTACGGGAGTGGAATCAGAGTATCTGTAGTTCCCCTAAAGGGTTTGAGGAATTCTTTGACTGTGGCCAAAGATCCTACGGGTTTAGGGTAGTTGGTTGGTTGATTTTAGGAGAAGAGATGTGTCTTCATTTTAAGGGAGATTTAACTGCCACAAGTTGTAGGAAAATAGTCTTTGCATCGTCTTAAGAAAAGGACTTACGTACTCGGATAAGGATCAACGAGGTACACCTTTATCTCTCTTAAGGCAAAGTTCCTACGGTATTGACTGTATTATTGTGGGGGGGAGATTCTATCTCGCTTAAGATGATTTGACATCTTTTCTCTATTGTGTTTGAGTATATTTGTATTGTTGATTGTTTGTGTTTATATCTAAGTTATAAAGATAATGCCCTTCCTATAGGGTAGGATCTAACTTAATTGATCAAATTGAATGGGATCAAGGATCGATGGGAGAATGATGCAAATGTGAATGCATACGCACGATTGTTGAGATCATGCGCAGATTCTTCCTTTGGACGGATGCGATGCGATAAAGTAAATACGATAATATTAAACGACTGTGAAGTAAATTGCAGAAAAGTAAATCATACACACGCATGAAAGCGCTGAGGTGAATTGTGTCGTGAGTGTGCACAATTAGGTCAAATTGATTTGAGCGAGTTTGATTTTAGATGGAAAATTAGAGGGTGAATTGGTTGCCTAATTATTAATTTTAATAAAAGTTGAATTTGATGATTGAAATTGATTTTACAAAAATGTTGTATTTATGTGAATTGATTTTAACATTTTAATAAAAGTTTTAGGTAAATAAATTAGTTTGAGAACAGTTATTTATTTTCTAGTGAGATTGATTAATTTTGAGAAAGGTTGATTTTAAGAAGAAAAGAAGTTGTATTAATTTTGCATGAAATTGGTTTAGGTGATGTTGAATGTAAATTAAGTTTTAAATTTTAAATGAAATGCTACAATGGTTTAATTTTATGATAAGACCCTAAGTGAAATGATTACTTAAATAGTATTAATTTGTTAATTATAAAATAAATACAAAGAGTTACTTTATTTCTAAAATATTTTAATGCCTAATTAAAATAAAATGGCAAATGGAATAGATTATTTATAAAAGTTTATTAAGTCTATTTTCAATAAAAAACTAAAAAAGATAAAGAGTGAATTAGTTTTAAAAAAAAAACTAATTATTAATAGGTTAATTTAAAAGAGTTTATGAGTTTCTTTGGATTAGAAGTTGATTAAGGTTAATTAGTGAGGTAATAAAATATTAACTATAGGTTAAAGGAATGATAAAAGGTTTAAATAATAAATAGAGATTGTTTTAAGTGAAAAAGTTAATTAAGGTTTATTAGTTGTCTAAAAAAAACTGGTTAATGATTAGTTAGGGTGAGTAACTGAAAATTAGTGGGTAACGAGGGAGTTAGGGGGTGTATGTGTTGGTGTGTGTGTGATTGTGGGGTAATTACACAAATAATACGACCAAACGGAAAATGACAGAGACGAGAAACGAAACGGTGGAACCCTAGGTTCCCTTTCCCCCCAAATTGGCCGCCCTCGTTCATCTCTCTCCAGCTTACTCTCCTCTGATGCTTCCGATCCTCATCCTCTCTCAAGTTCCGATTCCTGCATCACAACAACAAGATCAATATGCTCAAGGAATATTGCGAAAGAAAGAACGAAATTCTACCAGAAAAATAGCGGTGACGGTGGATTCTGGATGGCGAAATGGGAGCTCCAACGATTTTGACGGCGGAAGAGATAAGTTCCTCTCTTCGATTTCTAGGTTTTTCGGATTTAGGGTTTTCTTCGTGCGATAGGTTTTTTTTGTGTGATTTTCTCTCTTTCTCGATCTTCTTATATAGACTCTGAGGAATAAATGTTACAAATTTCATTCAAAGCATTTTTGAAGATTTGATTTGATCTTTCTGTTTTGGTAAAACGAATTTGAAAACTTCCCTTTTCTGTTAAATGAGAATCAAATCGCATTAATCCGTCTGTAGTCAAATGATTGGGATTTGGATATTCTTTGAATCTTTGTGGAATATTCTCAGATTGGTTTTGCTAACTCATGATTTGATTTTGGCAGGTGTGAATAACAGATGATTTGGGCCAAAGGGAAACTAGCAGCCCAGAGTTTGGTTCATGGAGGATTCACCGGTCTTGAGGACTAGGGTGAGTGAGGTAATGTTCTTTGGGGACTTGCACTTGTGGATTTAGGAGTCTCATAGGTTCCTGCATCGACCTGTACATCCTGGGCGTGAACAACTAACATGAGATTTAGTTAATCTCGTCTGGTAAAAAAGAACAGCGCGTTGTTTCACCCTTTGAATTGGTCTTGGGCATATTTGATGATACTGTGTTGATTATGTAGGTTGTAGGCTGGTAGGAGATGCCTCTGCTGGACGTTTTGTACGAATACTGCTATTCCAGCTTGCCAAAAGGCTTCACGGCTTCTGGTATCTTCTGACTGAGGCAACAAGGCTTCTAGTGAAACTGTTAACTGCCTTTGGTCGACTGTGAGGTAAGCATTTATCTTTGAAAGTTTTGAAGTTGGTTATAAAGAAGATCTGGTTCTGATCATCATGTCCATTTTGACTGCAGGGTTTCCAGCCTCGCTGTTGGTTTCACTAGCAACATCACCATATGTCTCTACATCCGACCTTTCTGTTGGTTCGTCTTGTTCATCACTTATTCGAATAGGCTGTTATATTCTTCTGATAAAATGACTTGAGTAAGGTTAGCTGCAGTAGTTGTTTGTAGAAGCTGAAAGGGATTCTTTGCAATAGACAGCGGGTTCTTGCGGGTATGTAGATGGTTTCTTTCTGGGCGCGGGGAGCTGGAGTGAGATATTGAACAAGTCAACATCCTCATCCCATCATTGGTGATATCACCACGAGAATATCCATCAATTCAGGTGCATCATCAACCTCTGTAACATCTTCTCTAGAGGACTCGGGGTTATCAGAAGTAGGAAATGTTGTCTTATAATAGATGGTGGATTTAGATACAGCTTCTGAGCATTCCCTTGGACAAAGGAGTACTTGTAAGAGCAACTGAATAAGCAAGTACCGCAGTGCATGATCTCTATCTGCATCAACACTACAGTCATGGTTCTCCGGCGTATTCATTAATAGGGATGGCAATATTATCACAGGTAGGCCGTATTTCTTCCATATGTAGATAATTTGGTAATGAACTCAATAAGTGTGCTAATCTCATTCTTCTGTTTCTTCTTCAGTTTATCATCATACTGTTGCAATGTTATCTTTCCAACAGCTCGAATAGATTCCCTTGCAATTAGAATGTCAACATTTGCAGCATACTCACATAATTCTGTCACTATCTTGTAGGTGTTATTTCATTTACAACTGCAATTAGCATTTCAAGCTTCATCTTTTTGACATAGGATGGTTCAATATACTGGCAGTAGAAGTGCTTGCAATCTGAGGAGAGAACATGAGGGTGTCGCGTGACCAAGAGGTACAGGTGGCTAAGAATTGCAGGATTGTTCCAGACTTCCTGAGCTCACTGAAGGAATGTACTTGGCCGCTAATTCAATAAATTCCTTAATGCATAGAGTGGTTAAGAAGCTTCAGTATCGATTGAGAACGTGATAAATGGATGGTTTGCTATGCAGAGTCTCTCTTTCCCTGGCTGCTGCTGATGCATATTTGCTAAATTGTTTTGTTGATTTATTAACTGTTGTTGTTGTCGTTGTTGCAGGTTCACGAGATTATCCTATTGTGGATGCAACCTCTGGGACTTAAGTGTGTCACCAACATTATTCTGTTGTCCAAGCATCTGAGCGTTGCCCATTCGTTACATTTGGTTGAGGCCTTTCACACTGCTGCTGCTGCGCAGGCAAGATTGGTTGCTGAGTCATTGGCGTTGCAACTCAATGGAAAGGCTCGTGGCCCGCATTTCATTTCAGCTAGCAGGGAGCAGCCTCCAAACGGAACCTTGTTATGTATTTGCAAATATTTGTAATTGTGTAGTTATTTAGTCATGGCCTTTGTAAAGCTCAGTATTATATTATCTTTATTTTGATTCTTGTAGTTTGAATGGCAACTTGCTTCTTATCATAAAGTTGAATGAATTTTGGTTCAAATTGGATACTCTCATACTCAAGATATTCATACAAACCTCCTGGTGTACTTAACCTTGCCTCAAATAAATTGGATCATTGAATTTGAAATACTTATGATCAAACCTTGATATCTGCGAACCGAAAATACACATAAAATTGCGACTTCGTCCTTCATTATGGCTTACAACTCGCCCAGCCACCCTTAAGCAAATTTATCTCCAAAATAAGCCCTTCTTGCCCTGATGAACTAATGACTCGAGAGATAAACAGAGTCCCAAATCCAAATACTATGCTGAAGTAGTGGTGAAAACTTTAACCATGCATTCTAGGATCTGAATCCTAAACCACCTTTAGCTCATAAGAGAACAAAGTCGGTCATGAGTTTAATGAGATACGGCCAAAAAGTCCATCCAGGCTGTCTTAAAAAAAACCAAGAGTGGCCCAATGTTGCAGAGATGATACAGAAATGGGGCCAAAATCAGAATCAACCGGTCACGCCTTGAAATGCTTGACTGTGAGGATGAATGTCATCTCTATTTGAAGCTGCCACACTTGCATAGACTTGTTAGTAAAAAAACACATAATAATAATAAAGACGTCAAGTAAAACAAAGAAGTGGGATCTTATGGTCAAAAATTAGGGTGTGACAGTCACAACCAAGAACAAGGTATCAGGATATCACAATATCAAGAAAGGGGTTCTTACAAGACTTAAGCACTAAAGGTGAAAACCAAAGATATGTCTTGACAAAGATAAAGGTAACAACCAATGCAAACAAGTTATAACTTCATGGGGATTCTAAATGGAACTCAAATGAAAAAAACATGATGCTCACAAGCAAAAGTTGAAATCAAAAATCACACACACAAAGGAGTTGACAAACATCAAGCTTAAGAAAAAGGAATCAAAAGTTTGAAAGGGAGATTGCAAGAGAGTAAGGTGAAAACCCTAAAAATGAAGCATGACTTCTTTTAATGCAAAGTGTTTTCCAAAATGAAAATTCTAGAATATTCACATACCATATGAAAATATGCACAAATACAAGACAATTGCAAAAAGAATCAATCAAAAATGATAAAAAATGGTGAAGTTGTGTTATTTTGAAATTTAAAGAAAAAAACAAACAAACATAGTAATAAAAAAACAAGTGATGCGCTTGGTGGGTGTTGAACCCACCACCTTGTGGTTACAAGATCAAAATCTTGCCAAACCAGCCAAGGCGCGCGCGTGTTATTTGAAGGAAAAAGATAGAAAAAAATGTGAAAACATGGGAAATAAAGAAAATGAACAAAAGAGTTGATCTCCACACGGATCGAACTCAGGTCAAGTAACATGGCAAGGCAATTGAAAAGCAAGGCATAACCACTGGTGTGACGATACATCTGTGTATTATGCCACCCCAATAAATACATAAGCCTAAAAAGACAAGCAAATTGGGCCAAGGCAAGACAAGCAAACAAGGCAAGTTGATATGAAAACGATTTCATCATAAATCTTTCAAAACACAACCAATTTTAACAAAATTTGAGTCTATCTTATGTTAAATTCAACAAGGAACACAATGGTATCATTAGCTTTTCAAGATGAAGCACACAAATTAAAACACGATGGCAATTGCATATGGAAGCTTGGATATGCATTATGGAAGCTACAGCTCAAAACAGAAGTGATTGAGACCAGATGAAGGTGTGCACAAATTTCAAATACATAGCCTATGGATTCTAGATGCAAAGATCATTCAAAAATCAACCAAAACAGAAACTGGTATGCTAGTTGCAACATTTGGACAAAAGTTTGAAATGTTGTTTGGAAACTAAGAACATTCATAGTGCAGCAGTCCAATACCTCAATGCACATAACAGCCAATGATTCACATTCTAACAAGACATGAATTCATACACAAATTGCAAGAATTTCAACAAAATAATTGATATCACAAGAGGTGAGCACTTCAAAACAGAAGCTGGCAGTAAGCTTGCCTTTTTTGCCAAATCACAACATCAAACAAGCATGCATACACATATAGTTCATACCATGACAAATTGGTCTAAACAAACATTCTATCAAACATGATTAAATGGTTTAGCGTAGATCAGATAGCATGACAGCTAGTCTTTGTTTATTACAATACCAATCCAACATTAATTCAAAACATGCCTTAAAATGAGGGTCACAGCTCTATGGTAATGAACACAAACCAACTTTAGCATGAAAACCTAGTTCTAGCAGCACAAGATGCAAACATGTTAATTAGCATTAAACAAACATGTTCTTGCTTACAAGCAAGCAGAAACAGCAAAAATGACAATGGTTGGAAGCAAAGTTGGTAGCAGCATTACATAGTGGTTCATGAATCAAACAGTTATGACAGCAACATGGTGAGCTCTAACATGACAATGCTAGCATTTAAACAACAATTAGCCCTAAAGCACCTAATGCACATAACAATTTGCAAGCATATGACAAATGCTACCCTATATCAATAGTGCTATGACAGTTTGAACTTGTAACAGAAAAAGCATGAAACGTTAATACAACTATTCAAAATATTGACCAATGATGCTAACCAGCAGTTTCAAGACAGATTCACACAATGACTTGCAAAACATCAAAACAATGCATATAGGCTCATCACAATTGGCAATGCAAACAAGATATGGTTATGTCATGATTACAAAACAGCCCTATTACCATGCCTCAAAATGACAGTCCTTGATGCTAAAATGGCAATGTCAAATATCTAGCAAAACATGATTCACTTGATGCCACATTTTTATGTTAACAAACATAGATCAAACACAAAAAGCAGTTCAAAACATCATAGAGGCATACTTAGTAGGACAATGACAAGTATCATGTTTCAATGCATATATCATGATGGTTACAAACATTAAGACAGCAAAATAAGTATTGGTCCTCATGAATCAAAAACAGGCCTCACAATTACATGACTCATCCCAATGGTTCTTCAACAAATCCAACAGAACCATGCAACTTACAAGCACATTCAAAACATGTTATAGACAAAGCTTAAACACAAGGATGATTCAAAAATGTACTAGAATTGAAAATGACCTATGAGTTGTAAAAATGCACATGAGTTGAAAATGGCCAAAACAGATGGTAGCAGAACCAAAACCAAACCAGTTTCAAATAATACAAACATCACATGAATCCAACATATAGGGACTTCTAAATTAAAATTCCAGCAAAAAAGATCAAGATTTAAAGATGATGCTGCAACAGAAACAAATCAACATCATTCACAAACAGAACCAGATCAAAACAGCCTCAAACTTCATAACAGTTGCAAACAATCCTTCATATGTTCATACATGACATAGAGTAGCATTTAAGTGAATCTCAAGGTTTAACACACAACAACACAACATTGTATGATCATTGAAAGAGCAATACACATTGATGAGCAAAACAAGCAAAATATGGCAAATTCAAATATGACTGCACATTGCATTTAAACTCAAACCAACTAATGCACATTAAACATACTCATGACAGTTTAAGATGAAGATAGTGACTACCAACCTCTTGTAGACCTCCAAGCAAGCTTATACAGTAGGTAAAACCTTGAAGACTCCCAAATGAGATCCAACTAATGCCTTGATGAAAATAACAGCTTTTCTTGCACTTGAAGTAAACAAGTGAACTTTAGGACAGAACTCAAAACAAGTGATGATGAAGGTATTTTAGGTTATGGACAGTTGGTACATCATAAACCAAGGGTGTTTGGAGGGTTGAGATGATCAAAACAGGCATGAGCAGAGATTTAGCAGATTTTGTGTGTAAAGTCAAACTTTGCTTGGTTGAAGGTTGAATTTTGAGAAAATGAAGTTTTTGACTGGTTTAAGAGCTTGAAAAACTCCCACACATCATTTGTGGATTGTGTAGGTGGTTTGTGATGATTTTAAGTGGGTGAAAATGGTTTTGGAAGGCTAAATGCCCAAGGCAGATTTTTGAGGTAGTTTTGGAATGGTTTCTTCACTTATAAGCAAAGCAAGGTAAGATGAGAGTTATGGTTTTCTCTTGGGTTTTAGAGTGCTCTGGTGTATGTTTCAACATAGAGGAAACCTCTATTTATAGGCCAAGAAAAGGTTTGGGGAAGATTTGTATTTTGGCATTTTGGAGGGAGTTTTGTAAATGCAATCTTGTTCAAGATTTGTTGCAGCTGTAAGTCCAAGTTCTTGGCTCAAGATGATGCACAAATCAAGGGGCAAGGAAGACATGGAAGTGACTGAAGTGTGGCTAGGGAGTAGGGGAGCTGCAGCTGCAAGTTACTTCCATAAAGTTTCTCTTTCTTCTTGATTTGTTTGATTAAAATAATGCCACTTGCATACAACTTGCCAAATCCACCAAATCTCTTAATTTTCTGCATTTCTATTCATCATACTCTATAAGTATCAGATAGAAACATGATCAAATGGTTGAGAATAGCTCAAGTGATTAAAGAGTGAGTTTGTGAAAAAGTGAAAATGGTGAACTCAAGTGTTGAAACCCCAACTTGCTGAATTCATAACTCTCAACTCATAAGGGCTATGAAGGAGTTCTAATACATTTTGGAAAGCCCTCATGAAGCTCTACAACTTTCATGTTTTCATGATCTTCATATTCCAAGTGAAACTAGGTCAAAAATCCCTCTTATAATGATTTTGGCCATAACTCCAAATCTACTCATTTTCTGCTCATGGACCACTGTGAGACTTTTGTAGGACTTGTCGAGACCTTTCCAATGAGCCTTGAACCAACTCAATTGGATGTGTGGTTAGGGAGTTATGATCTTGCCCCTTTCAAAACCCTAATTTCCCGATTTTTCGATTACTTCTCAATCCTTGATCCAATGGTCATGAAACTTCATTGATAGGTGTAATATGTTACTAGGAACATTTTTGCCTCATACTTTGAGGGAAGAGTTGACTTTTCGGTCAACCGAACGATCGATCGATGACTACCGAGTCGACTGTTGATGTTCCGGGTCTTTTGAGGCATTTGAACTTCTTGAGGGGACTTCACTAAGCCATATGAACTTTATGGACCATGATCCCACCATTGGAACACCATTTAAAATAAAAGTTAAACTACAGTTGACTTTTCCTGATCGAAAACCCTAATCGGGTATCCTGAAATGCACTGTTCTTGATCCTTGGGTGACAACCTCAAATTGGATTCATACTTGATCCAATGGATTATATTTGATTATGTGGAGACTTATTTCATGAAGAATCAATCCAATACATTGACTGATTAACCATCGAAACCTCGATTCTCGGCTGTACGGAACCCTAATTCACCTGTATCTTAATAAAGACAAACTGAAAATAGGTTAAGGTTAGATAATCAAATGAATATGACCCTAAAATGATGATGAAAATCTAAGGGGTCAAAATTTGGGGTGCAACATAACCGCTTTCAAACATTCAAGGTAAAAGGTGATTGAATACAAAAAGAACCCGAAAATTTGCAAACTGCAGGGATGTACATAGTGATGAGATTGCCAACCAAAAGTCGGAGTAAAAGCTACTAACCAAAAGTTAGGATCACCGAGAAAGGAGACTACCAATCAAAGTTCTGGATAACATCCAGGAAACAAAGGACTACCAACCAAAAGTTGGGATAACATCCAGAAAACGAAGGACTACCAACCAAAAGTTGGGATAACATCCACAAAACGATGGACTACCAACCAAAAGTTGGGATAACATCCACAAAATGACGGACTACCAACCAAAAGTTGGGATAACATCCAAAAAACGACGGACTACCAACCAAAAGTTGGGATAACATCCACAAAACAACAGACTACCAACCAAAAGTTAGGATATCATCCACAAAACGACGGACTACCAACCAAAAGTTGGGATAGCATCAACAAAACGATGGACTACCAAGCAAAAGTTGGGATAACATCCAGGAAACGAAGGACTACTAACCAAAAGTTGGGATAAAGTCCACAAAACGACGGACTACCAACCAAAAGTTGGGATAGCATCCACAAAACGATGGACTACCAACCAAAAGTTGGGATAGCATCCACAAAACGACGGACTACCAACCAAAAGTTGGGATATCATCCACAAAACGGCGGACTATCAACCAAAAGTTGGGATAGCATCCACAAAATGACGGACTACCAACCAAAAGTTGGGATAGCATCCACAAAACGACGGACTACCAACCAAAAGTTAGGATAGCATCCATAAAACAACGGACTACCAACCAAAAGTTGGGATAGCATCCACAAAACGACAAACTACCAACCAAAAGTTGGGATAACATCCACAAAACGACGGGATACCAACCAAAAGTTGGGATAGCATCCACAAAACAACGGACTACCAACCAAAAGTTGGGATAACATCCACAAAACGACGGACTGTCAACCAAAAGTTGGGATAACATCCACAAAACAACGGACTACCAACCAAAAATTGGGATAGCATCCAGAATAGACAGGAAGTAAAATAGACTGACTTACAACCTGAAAAGAGAACTCCGTTGGGGAAAGAGAAACTTTAAACAAGCAAAACCTGTTGGGGGAGTAAAAGCAAAATGAGAACAAGCTTGTTGGGGTCTGGTACCACAAAGGTTTATGAATTATGCCGTTATCTGCTGGAGAGATGTCTGGCAACAAAAGTATCAAACCTGGCTTATGCTTCGCATGCATATGTTTGAACATGGCGTAATGCTCCATACTAAATGAAAATACTACGCGTTTGGGAGGATGCTATGCAAAATGCAAATGCAAATGATCACCACCAAGAAAAGGAGCCGAGGGAAACGACAAGCAAACTTGTTGAGGAATATGCCCTGAACGACCTTATGGAATAGAACTCTTCTAGGGACAATTCCATTCTGCTGGGGACTGAGAATAACATCCATCGGAAAGTTGTCCCAAAGATCTCACTTTGAAGAATACCAATGACCTTTGGACCCTGCTGCGGATGTCTACCATTTCTGATTTACTCGTCAAGGGAGTTAACATTAATCTCTGCTTGAGGGAAGAAGTCAATGTCATAGAACCTATCGGGAAACAACGCTGAGCTTACCCTGCTGCTGAGGAATAATCTCAATCTTACCCTGCTGGGGATAAGTGCACACTATTGCTAGTGAGACATTTCTGATCTGGAAACAGTACCCGGTGAAGAGAATCCTGCCGGAAAAAGATCAATTATCCTGTAAACGTCAAATACACAGGATATACATCCTGTATGCATAAATGGCTATTTCGTTCACCATCCATGACATCATTCAAGTAAGTCATCATTTTTAAATATGATTAGAAAATCCCCATCAGACGTATTTTCGCAAACAAAACAGTAAAAGCAAAAACAAGAAATGGGATACTTTTGTGGAAAATATTTCATTGATTAAAATGGTCTATAGAGAGGCAAATTACAACGGATGCAACTCCTGAAAAGAGAAAATCGCGTAAGAAGTACAAATGACAAAGATATACAAATGTCGGCAATATAGAAATAGGCAATCACCATGTGTCGATTCAGCTATGACTCGCATGTCTTCGATGCTTCACTAATGTTTTGCCCTATGAAGAGATTGATTTATCAACCCTCGAGATCTCTAAGAATCCAACTGTGTTTACAGGTCAGACGCGGACCGTAGTCGTTTGCTTGAGAATCCCTAACTTTTGTCTGAATTGCCCTTGTGGGTTTTCGATCCACCGAGATACCCATTTTTGCCAAAGTTGCCTTTTCAAGTTTTCAACTTTGCGGGTTTACTTTTATCCATAATTTTTGCCCGAACCTATTCTTTTTCTGGTTCGTCGGGATGCCCCATTTTTTCCTGGACTTTCTTTTTATGTCCAACGGGTCTCTTTTTTAAGCAAAGTATTTTTGACTACGTCTGCGTTCACAGGAGACGTAAAATCTTCTCCGTCCATGGTTGACAGTAATAAGGATCCTCCAGAGAAAACCTTCCTTAATAGTATGGACCTTCATAATTGGGAGTCCATTTGCCCCTGTGATCTGTTTGTGGAGGGAGAATCCTCTTCAACACCAAGTCACCTATTTGGAAATGCCGTGGGCGCACTTTTTGATCAAATGCCTTCTTCATTCTGCTCTGATATAGCCGTCGACGTGCGATAGCTGCCAACCTCTTTTCATCAATTAGACTAAGTTGATTCAACCTAGCCTCTATCCATTCTGTTTCATCCAGCTTCATATCAGACAATATCCTTAGAGAAGGAATTTCGACTTCTAATGGTAGAACGACTTCCATACCATATACCAGCGAGAAAGGTGTTTCCCCAAGTCACCTTCCATACCATATCATGTAAAGCAAAGGGAAACATCTCATGCCAATCTTTGTAAGTCACCACCATTTTCTGCACAATCTTCTTGATATTCTTATTGGCCGCCTCAACAGCACCATTCATCTTCGGACGATACGGAGAAGAGTTGTGATGTTCAATTTTAAAATTTTGGCATAATTCTTTCATCATCTTGTTCAAATTCGAACCATTATCAGTAATGATTCATTCCGAAACTCCATATCGGCAGATGATGTCTTTCTTTATGAAGCGAGCAACTACTTGTCTAGTCACATTGGCGAAGGAAGCTGCCTCTACCCACTTGGTGAAATAATCGATTACCACTAAGATAAAGCGATGCCCATTGGAGGTGGTCGGTTCAATCTTTCCAATCATGTCGATACCCCACATTGCAAAGGGCCAAGGAGACGTTAATACATTCAGAGGACTCGGTAGTACATGCATTTTGTCAGCATAAATTTGACACTTATGGCATTTCCTGGCATACTTAACACAGTCGAACTCCATAGTCATCCAGTAATACCCTGCTCTGAATAGTTTCCTGGACATCGCATGTCTTCCAGCATGAGTACCAAAAGAACCTTTGTGGACCTCTTCCATCAGCAAACTTGCTTCATTCTCATCCACACAACGCAGCAATACCAGGTCGAAATTTCTTTTGTATAACACATCATCCATGTTCAAGTAAAAGTTACCCGAAATCCTCCTCAGAGTCTTCTTGTCTCTACTTGATGCCCCAGGTGGATACTCTTGAGTCCTGAGGAAGTGTTTGATGTCAAAATACCAAGGCTTCCCATCTGGCGCTTATTCTACTGTAAATATAAAAGTTGGCCTATCGAGGTGCATGATAGTGATCATTGGAGCTTCATTCCAGTAATTCACTTTATACATCGATGATAATGTTACCAAAGCGTCCGCCATCTGATTTTCAGCTCTTGGTACATGATGAAACTCGACCCTGTCGAAGAAAGGCAGTAGTCTTCTTGCATAGTTCATATAAGGCACCAGGTTGGCTTGACGAGTTTCCCACTCTCCTTTGATCTGATTGACGACTAAGGTCGAATCACCATACACTTCTAGATTATTAATTCTCAAATCAATAGCTTCTTCTATACCCATGATGCATGCTTCATATTCAGCTTCATTGTTGGTGCAGGCGAACGTTAATCAGGCAGTAAATGGTATGTGAGAACCATGAGGAGTTGTAATAATTGCCCCAATCCCATTGCCGTATGAATTAACAACACCGTCAAAAACCAACTTCCACTGAGACCCAATTTTGGGACCCTCGTCTGGCAGAGGCTCGTCACAGTCCTTCATCTTTAGAAACATTATATCTTCGTCGGGAAACTCGAACCTCATTGGCTGATAATCCTCAATTGGCTGTTCTGCAACATATTCTGACAAAACACTCCCTTTAATGGCCTTTCGGTAAACAGATTAGATGTCGTACTCTGTCAGAACCATCTGCCATCTAACAATTCTCTTAGAAAGCGCCTGCTTTTCAAAAACATATTTGATCGGATACATCTTTGAAATCAACATATTTGTATGATTTAACATGTATTGCCTTAGGCGTTTAGCTGCCCAAGCAAGTGCACAACATGTCATTTCTAGCATGGAGTATCTTGACTCACATTCTGTGAACTCTTTACTCAAGTAGCAGATAGCGTGCTCTTTTCTGCCTGTCTCGTCGTGTTGATCGAGCATACAACCCATTGAATTCTCAAGAATCGTCAAATACATAATCAAATGTCTTCCTGCAACTGGAGGCATCAATATCGGAGGTTCCTGCAAATACTCTTTTATCTTCTCAAAAGCCTTCTGACAATTTTCATTCCAAACAATCGCTTGATCTTTTCTCAACAATTTGAAATTAGGCTCACAAGTAGCTGTAAGGTATGATATGAACCTCGCAATGTAATTTAGTCTTCCAAGGAACCCACAAACTTCTTTCTCTGTTCTCGGCTCAGGCATCTCTTGAATAGCTTTTATCTTTGCAGAATAGACCTCAATTCCTCTTTCACTGACAATAAAACCCAAAAACTTTTCGGATCTCACCCCAAATGTGCATTTGTTAAGATTCAACCTCAATTTGAACTTCCTTAATCTTTCAAACAACTTGAGAAGATTGACCAGATGCCCTTCTTCTGCTTGTGACTTCGCAATCATGTCATCAACATATACTTCAATCTCATGATGAACCATATCATGAAAGAGAGTCACCATTGCCCGCTGATAGGTTGCCCCTGCATTCTTCAATCCAAAAGGCATAACTTTGTAGCAAAAAGTTCCCCACGGCGTGATAAAAGTAGTTTTCTCCGTGTCTTCCGGGGCCATTTTGATTTGGTTATACCCAGAGAAACCATCCATGAAGGAAAACACAGAGTATTGAGCACTATTATCAACTAAGACGTCAATGTGGGTGTTGCACCCCAAAATTTGCCCAGCCTTTTTTTACTTGGTTTATGTTTCATTGCATTGTCATAGCATTAGCATTTGCATACCATTGTCATTTGTAGGGGATCAGAAGAAGTGTGCATAGCAAGAGAAGGTTACCCAGGGTCTAAGCCTAAGAGAGAGATCTTATTCAAGTGGTCAAGTGCCTATCATCATCAGGAGGAGATCAAAACTCTTTCAGAAAGGGGATGGATAGTTGTGGTATGTCTCCTATCTGGGAGGCCATTTGAAGATCATTAGAGGATCATGAGTCCATGGTTATGGATGGGAGATGTTGGGGAAGCTTATTGATTGCTTTGAGAGCCATTGTGGAGCTTATCCAAGTGATTATATCATGTACAAGAGGCTGTAGTCAGAGGATTGCATACCTAGGGTTTCATCTGCCTAGTGCAAAGTCATCTGGAGATTTGAAGGAGATTAAGACTTAATTCAAAGTCATTGTGATCATGGAAGGTTGTGTTGAGGCCTCTAAGATTTCATTTCAATATCAATTCAAGAAGAATCAAGAGTGTGAGAAGATACTAAATTAGGGTTTCAGAGGTTTGTTAGTGTAAAATCCCCTATTTAGTGCCTAACTTCAAGACCACATATCTCAAGATACAAGTTTCATCTCATCTTGATGAAAACATGAGACTTGTAGAGCATGTTTCTAAATTTATTTTGAGTACTAGAACTCATCCATTGGGTTTCTAGAACTCAAGTTATGATGTTGACAAGTTATGGGTCCTCAGATGCATGTGATCTTGGTCAACAAAAGTCAACCAACTTCCAAGACATTTTTGACCTAGAATTATGTTTCTCCTCACTTTGACCCAAACATGAAAGTTGTTCCTTATGGTCTTAGCTTTCCAAAAAGTCCTAGAAGTCCTTCATCTTATTTGTAGAGCTCAAGATATGAAGCTTGCAAGGCAGGGGTATTTTGGGAAACTTTGATTAAGGTCATTTTGGTTATAGGTCATTTTCATGACTTTGTGCACTTCAAATGGAACTTTCTCCAATATAAAACTTGCATCAAATGAACTTAATTGCATCACTAAACCATCACTTGTAATGGGTATGGCTTGTATGTGAAGAATGGTCAAGAAAATTTCATGGAAAAAAGGCATTAAAGGCCATGGCTTGGATTGAATTCATTTTGAACCATTTCGTAACAAATTTGTGCATTTTTTGAGTCCCTTTAACATACCAAATACAATGCCAAAATTAGAAGTGAGTTTTGATGAGTAAAAACATGTGTTTTTTCAAGTTGCTTCAAGAAGAAGTCACACATCCAAAATCAACCATAGGATCTTTTCAAGGAGCCATTTCTGTCCATTAGATCACTACATATCACAAGCAAGTTATCTGAACCAAAATCACAGCCTTTGGAGCCACTTTCAACGTGCAATTTGAAGCTCCATTCTCAAACTTTGGATTTTGCAAGTCATCAAATCCAGCCACAATTGGGCATCCATTTAGTGCTAGATCCAAAATATATAATCCCCGGATGAAGAACAAAGCCTCAGTGGTGAAAATTGGTGGAGTTTGAACAGAATTCAGTTGAGAATTTTGAAGGAGAAAGTGAAATCGTGATTTTGCAATTCAAGCCATTTCAAGCCAATTGAAGGTTACCATTAGCTCCATTGAAGATCAGTGAAGCTTTCTGAATCGTTTCCCACGAGCTTCAGCCTCAATTCAAGACCCAACAGAGGAGCTCCGTTAGGTAAATTCTCTTTCAAGATTACACCATGTTCAAGCATCCATTCACTGCCATTTTTGTGCATATTGAAGCCCTACCTTTGTAGGTCGTTTCTGGATTAATTTAGTGTTTGTTTTTGGTGATTCTTGGATTATGCTTAAAATTTGTTTGCTTCGTTTTGCACTATTCTTGAGTGATAAATTAAAATGGACATTGGAATCATGACCTAGGCAATGAGAGGATTAGATTGGTATTAAAAATGACGCGTTTTGATATAGTTTAGGGTCATCAACTCTGGCCAGGTTCGCCGGAGAAGATGATCGGAGTTTCAGAACCACCGTCTGGTTCTTTGACTCCGTCGCATACATGTACATGCCAGGTCACCTTTGAATCTTTGACCAATACATGATGAAAGACTGTGATTTCGTTTGGAGAGTCCTTTGACTTGTGTTGGCTGCCACATAATAAATGAAAAGGTGAGTTTCACTCACTCTGAATTAGTTTTGGATCCTGGGCCTCAATTCATATTCGCACCCCTCTCCAAACGAGCCCCGTGAATATGAACTAATTTTAGTTGGTGTCTGCACCATAGTTTTATTTCTTTTTTCTTTTTGTTTTTGTTTTGCATCTGTTTGATTTTAATTCAATTAAAATACCTTAAATCACCTAAAAATCTTGGAAAAAATATTTTGTCACACTTTAGGATGTTATGTGATTTTAGAAATTTTTCACTTAATTTTTTAAGCCATTTTCCAATTAAATTTGATTTTTCACATTTAAGGTATTTTAGTTGGATTAAAAATGCATCTCCCATGATTTTGATTTTATTTATTGATGAACTTTCCATGTTAACGGCTGATTTTTCTTTATCATATTGTTGACATGTCAGATGATTTTAGATCCTTTTACCCCTGGTTTTATTGATAATTGGTTAGGGTTTTAGGTTAGTCTTTATGACCCTCGAATCACCCTTGCATTTAGGGTATCCCTTTGAATTTCACCTCTGTTTGCATAGTTTTGTTTGGACTTAGTCTCCATACTTTTGACCCCTAGTTCCTAACACCTTAGGAGTTATCTAGCCTTTTTATTTGGCATTTTTTGGATATGTTTGCTATTTTTAGTGTAATTTCCATTTTAGGGCATCCTTGTGTGATGTTTACATTAGTGCATGAACTAGTTTGTGTTGTAAATGATTTTTGTGCAATCTTTTGACCACCAACTCTTGTTGTATCATGATATAGACATATTGAAGTATGTAGATGTTGAATTATAGGTCCTAATTTGGTTTGTAACTTGTTTAAGTTTGTGTATCTTTTGGCCTTTCTTTTTAGGGTTTCTTGTGTACATATGTGAATGTTTCCACTCTTTTACATGTTTTGCTTCATTTATTTTGAGTAAACTCTCCCTTCATTTCTCTCTCTGTCCAAGGACTTTGGAGCACCATTTATATTCGCTTAGTCCCTCCTTTGGAGATATTTGGAGCATGACCTAAATGGTGAACCATGAGGACAATTTTGGTGCATTCTTTTGCCCAAATCATAATGATACCATGGTTGAATGATATTTTAACACCCTTTATGGTCTCATTTCATCCCTTATCTCCTCTTTGTTTTAGTTCCTCATTGCTATCATTTGGTTTGCCTTAGGGCTCATTTGGTTGATGTATGAATGGTGTAAGACTAGTCTTCCCATTTCATCCCTTTTGTGTGATTGTTTGCATTTTGTTTTGTGCCTTTTTTCTCTTCCTTTCTCTTTGCATTGCATATGCATGCTTGAGGTTGAGATGATCTTGTGGAGGCCTTTTCCCCACACATTTTCCTCCCTCACTATCATTTTAAATGTGCATAAGATGTTTGCATGTTGCATGTTGCATTTTACTTTATGCTTCTTTCTTCTTCTCTTTTCATTTCCATGCTCCCTTAGGATCTCTAATCTCCTTATTTAAGGAAGATTATGATAGACTTTAGGATTTCAAACCATGTATGAGAACATTAAGTAGTATTCCCCTAACCTCAACTATAGGTCCATCTTGCATGACAACTACTAGGTTGAACTAGTTTCCCTTTAGATTGTCCTCTCTCTTTCTCATCTCAAATCATTTCAAAAACACTTAATAAAGGTTAACGAATGTTGTGCGTTACGAGCCTTAAGTACTTGGGAAATGGTGATTGGGGGGCTTCCTCTCAATGGCCTAGAGTGTTTAGTGTATACCCTTTGGGTGATATGCGACACATTCGCTCCTAGGTCATAGTCTCTAGTGCAACATGCATTACAAACAATTCAAAAAACACTTCTCCTTAAAAGACTTTAAAAATAAATGATCAAACTTCATTTTGTCCCTTGGGACCCCTTAACAATGGAAACCTTTTCATAAACAAGAGTTTTGTTAACTCTTAGTTCTACCGCAAACAGGTAACGCCTAAGTCTCCAATGGTCGAGCTGCGTACGCCTAACTGCTAGAACTGTTTGTTAACTCCACTCAGGTAAAAAAATTTGAACCAACCAGTGTTCTTATTTGCCTGAACTACGTTTGCTCTAATTTCTCATATCAGATGAGAATACGTAGGCACAAGACGACAATGTCTTGGCGAGAAACCTTTCCCCACCTTCATCCGTAGTTAGCCGAACTACGTTGACTCTAACTTTCCCATTGCACGAGGGAATATGTAGGCATAGAGCGGAGATGCTCTGCCGAGTCACTTTTCTTTTCTTTTGTCGCAGACCTTTAGCGTAGATAGTTTCAATCACCCTTTTAGATAGACAACAAGCGTGGATCCCGTCGAGTACGACGGACGTAAGGGGTGCTAACACCTTCCCCTTGCGTAACCGACTCCCGAACCCGAGATATGGTTGCGATGACCTGTCTTCTCCCCTTTTCGTCAGGTTTTCTCTGATTGTTTCCTTTCCCTCTTTTGGGATAAATAACGAACGGTGGCGACTCTTCTGTCATTGCCGGCACCTTTTTCGCAGTAGCGAAAGTGGGGGAGCGGGAAATCATCCTTTGGGCTCGCTCTATTTAGATCTTGTTAATCGACGTACATCCTGACCTTCCCATCTTTCTTTGGTACAGGAACAATATTAGCGACCCACAAAGGGTAACTAGTGACGGCAAAAAAACCAGCATCCAACTGCTTCTGGACTTCTTCTTTGATCTTGACGGCTATATCAGGCCTAGTTCTTCTTAACTTTTGCTTCACAGGCGGACATTCTTCCCGAAGAGGTAGACGGTGCATCACTATGTCGGTATCCAACCCTGGCATATCTTCATACGACCATGCGAAGACATCTCTATACTCACGGAGCATTTCCACCAGTCTCCTCTTGACATTGTCTTCCAATGCAACCCCGACTCTAACTTCTTTCTTGTCGTCTTCAGTGCCCAGATTGACGACTTTGACGTCCTCCTGATGAGGCAAAATAACTCTTCTTCGGCTTGATAAATAGGATTGTCGAAGTCATATCGAGTCATAGCTAAATCTGAATCAATGGTATCTGAGATGTGAAACCTGCATGATTGATGTTTTTATGCTTATTATGATATCCAAATTGTAACACCCCGTTCCCTAAAACAAAATAAAACAATTAAAATAAACACATATCAGAGTTTCTCTCCCAAACGGGATGTCACAAATCATTTTCAAAACTGATTTCAATAAAATTTCAGCGGAAAAAGAAGTCTGTCACAACACATAACAACATATATACATCATCCATGTCATCAACATCGTCATATATACAACCATCGGCCATCTGCCCAAAAATATATAACATAATCATCAAACATCATCACATGTCTCGCAAAAGTCAGATACGCCACAGGGGCAGACATATCAACAGTAAACAATAAAACTCCCAACAAGCCCCGGTGTTATGTATCAGAGCAGTCCTACGACGACGCCACAATCCAAGCTAGCTAAACACCTGGATTGTCTGTACTTCCGAAGAAGCACAGACCACAACAACAGGACAGGAGTGAGAATCACGATCAAATAATAATGGTATAATGGCACATGAAATAAAAGGCAGAAACAATAAATCATTATTTCACATACAACGTATCTGGACCTACTGTCCCATGCCAACACACTATGCATACCACAAATGCAACACATCTGAACCTACTGTCCCATCATCAATATCCACGACTCATGCAATAACTATGCAACACATGTACTCGACTCAACAATTATGCGGTACCGACTCAACTCAGGATAGATCGCATACACTTCACCGAGCAACGATCTATCCCTACCACGCTCCTCCTAGGCCTATATAATCAAATCATCAACGTCCCCCACTTGGGACACGGGTGGTCGCATACACTCCATCCGAGCAACGATCCAAATCCCGTCCACGCTCCCCACTTGGAGCATGCCAGTGAATCATACACTGTGTCCATGCTCCCCACTTGGAGCACGTGTGTGTATCACACAACACGTCCACGCTCCTCACTTGGAGCACGTGAGTACATCAAACCTCACGTCCACACGCTCCCCACTTGGAGCACGTGAGCAACTCATGCCTCACGTCCACGCTCCCATTTGGAGCACGTGAGTACATCAAACCTCACGTCCACACGCTCCCCACTTGGAGCACGTGAGCAACTCATGCTTCACGTCCACACTCCCATTTGGAGCACGTGAGTACATCAAACCTCACGTCCACACGCTCCCCACTTGGAGCACGTGAGCAACTCATGCCTCACGTCCACGCTCCTCATTTGGAGCACGTGAGCAACTCATGCCTCACGTCCACATGTTATGCAAGACACTATGCATAAACACACAGCACACACAGTGCACACGACCCCACCGGTCCATCGCATCATAATATGCATACATACACAAGCACACAAAGTGCATCGATCCTATCGATCAACTCACCACACAATATATCACATACAATGCACACAAGGCATGCCGGTCCCACTGACCCAAATATATCACACAACAGCATATAAATGCAACGCATAATCAGCGTATCGATCCTACGGATCCGCTCATCACAACGCATCACCACAACGCACTCAAGGCGTGTCGATCCTACTGGTCCACATATCTCACACACTTAGCACACCGTGCACACATCTCACAAACACATCCACACTTATCGAGACTTAACACATAATCCCCTGATTATGTCAAAGGCGATAAACACCGGCCACACAGCCCTACAACCTTCAACATACACTCGCCTTAGCCCTCCAGCAAGCTCATCATCGCACATGACCAACGAGGGTCCAGTTTCACAAAGGAAACAACACAAAACAGCAGCAAAAACACAAGCTACCGTTGGGCTCGCTGGCACGTTCGCCTGGCGAAGCCCCGCAGCGAACACTTGCTGCCATTCGCCTGGCGAAACCTCTGGCGAAGCCACACAAAAGCTTCTGCCAGCACTCGCTGGCTAGTTCGCCTGGCGAAGG
Organism: Lathyrus sativus; assembly: GCA_963859935.3. NCBI lineage: Eukaryota > Viridiplantae > Streptophyta > Magnoliopsida > Fabales > Fabaceae > Lathyrus > Lathyrus sativus. The sequence goes on from OZ012739.1 coordinate 662,115,654, forward strand.
CTCGCCCCTCATTCGCCCAGCGAAGGCTGGCGAACACCTGCAGAATCAGAAAAATTCTGCGTAGCAGAATCATCACCCACACCGATTCGCCCGATTAAATCGAAACTCACAACCAACAACATACTACAACTTAGTTACGGGGTCTATTCTCGATTCTATCCGACAAATGGTCGTATCTGCTCAATTTATCAACTTCCGGCATTAACTCTGAATTTACCCGGAAACCCCAAGACACTAAAACAATTGAACACAACCACATGCAAACAATTAAACACATTCTAACAACATCATCACAGCAACAATAACATGAAATCAACATCGATTATCAATATTCTATGGGGGTTAGGGATTTTCCCCCTTTTCTACCAATTTTCATGTAAAACCATTTAACCGTTAAATTCTCCCCCCCCCCCTTACCTCAAATTCGATGCTGATGTTGTTGAAGTTCCCCAATCCACACGAATTGTTGATCTTGATGATCTTCTTGCCAAGCTGCAACTTTGGATCGCTTCTGTTCCTCCTCCTTCAACCGTGCGTTCTTACGCTTGCTTCCAATTCTATTTTTCCCAAAATGGCAATGTTACCCCTCATCCCAATAATTCTCTTTTTAATCCAAATAACTCATATACTCATAATTCTTTTATTCCAAAAATTCCAATTAATATTATTTCTCTCATAATATTAATATGGGCAATAATAATAATAATTAGTAATAATATTACTATCAATATTAATTATCACACCATTTTCGCCATATATTAATATCATGATCTCTTGATTCCTCCAAAATAATTCTCAAAATACACCCGCGAATAAAATAATCACAGAAACCAAAAATAATTAAAATGGGCGTTACAACTCTCCCCCACTTTAATTATTTTCGTCCTCGAAAATACCTTATGGAAATTGCTCTGGATACGCTTCCCGCATCCTGCTTTCCAGTTCCCAGGTCACACTGCCTCCTGCAGCACCTCCCCAAGCCACTCTCACCAACGGTATCTCTTTCCCTCTGAGTCGCTTCATCTTGCGATCCTCGATCCTCAACGGCAACGTCTCCACAGTTAGATTCTCTCTAACTTGGACTTCATCCCTCTGAATCACATGAGATGGATCGGGTACATACTTCCGAAGTTGCGACACATGAAACACGTCATGCAAGTTCTAAAGCTCCGGCGGCAATGCCACCCTATACGCCACAACACCAATCCTCTGCAAGATCTGATACGGTCCGATAAACTTCGAATACAACTTCTTGGACTTCAAAGCACGTCCAACACCAGTCATTGGGTTAACCCTCAAGAATACATGGTCACCCTCACTGAATTCTAACTCTTTCCTGAGGTTATCATAATAACTCTTCTGTCGATCCTGAGATGCTTTCATCTTTTCACGGATGATCTGCACTGTCTCAGTAGTCTGCTGTACCAACTCTGGTCCCAACAACAACATGCTCACCCGACTCATACCAACACAAAGGAGTCTTGCACCTCTTACCATAAAGAGCCTCAAACGGTGTCATCCCGATACTGGAATGGTAACTGTTGTTGTATGTGAACTCTACCAAAGGAAAATGAGTATCCCACATACCACCTTTCTCCAACACACAAGCCCGTAACAAATCCTCTAAAGTCTGAATAGTCCGCTCTGACTGACCATCCGTCTGCGGATGATAAGCTGAACTCAGCTTCAACTCGGTACCCAAAGCCTCTTGTAAACTCTTCCAAAATACAGAAGTGAACCTCGGATCTCTATCTGACACAATAATCAACGGCACACCATGCAGCTTCACGATCACCCGAATATAAATCTCTGCCAGCTTCTCCAACGGAAAGTTAATACTGATCAGTACAAAGTGTGCAGACTTCGTAAGCCGATCCACAATCACCCAAATGGTATCAAATCCTCTCGCCGTATTCGGAAAACCTGTAACAAAACCCATAGCAATACAGTCCCACTTCCAAATTGGAATCTCTAACGGTTGCATCATCCCAGAAGGTCTCTGATGCTCCACCTTTAATTTCTGACATACCAAGCAAGCATAAACATAACGAGCAATGTCCTTCTTCATGCCCGACCACCAAAACAACTTTTTCAAGTCCTGATACATCTTTGTAGCTCCTGGATGAACACTCAGGCTACTACGATGTCCTTCGTCCAAAATCGACTTCTTTAGCTCGTCATTATCTGGCACACAAATCCTGCCCCGAAACCTCAACAGACCCGTATTATCCAACTCGAAATCACTACTGGAACCACTCCCAGTTTCCCGCATCAAATCCACAAGTTTCACATCAAATTTTTGATGTTCTCTTATCATATCCAAGAAATCATTCTTCACTTGCAATTTGCCCAACATCACACCACCTGTAGTAAACTCACAAACCATGCTCAAATCCCAAAACTGCTCAATGAGTTCCATCTCTTTTACCATCAAAGCCGACATATGAATTGTCTTTCTGCTCAACGCATCCGCAACCACATTCGCTTTCCCTGGGTGATAACTCAAACTAAAATCATAATCTTTCAAGAATTCTAGCCATCTCCTCTGCCTCATATTCAACTCTTTCTGGTCAAACAGATATTTCAAACTCTTGTGATCACTGAACACCTCAAATCTCGAACCATACAAATAATGTCGCCAAATCTTCAACACAAAAACCACTGCAGCCAACTCAAGATCATGAGTAGGATAATTCCGCTCATGCACCCTCAATTGCCGCGAAGCATAAGCTACCACTTTTCCATTCTGCATAAGAACTCCGCCTAATCCCATCTTAGACGCATCACAATATACCACAAAAGGCTCACTCGGATTAGGTAACACCAACATCGGCGCTGAAGTCAATCTCTTTTTCAGCTCCTCAAAACTCTCTTCATAAGCAGCATCCCACACAAACACTTGATCTTTCCTCGTCAACTGAGTCAACGACAAAGCCAAACTGGAAAAGCCTTCAATAAATCTTTGGTAATAACCTGCTAAGCCCAAAAAGCTTCTAACCTCAGTCACCGTCTTTGGCGGTTCCCACTGTAACACCACACTCACTTTAGATGGGTCTACAGAAACACCATCATTAGAAATAACATGCCCCAGAAAACTCACCGTCTCCAACCAGAACTCACACTTCGATAACTTAGCGAACAACTTGTTATCCTTCAACACTTGCAAAGCGATCCTCAAATGTTCTGCATGCTCCTCCTCAGACTTAGAATAGATCAGTATATCATCAATGAACACGATAATAAATTGATCCAAATAAGAATGGAAGATACGGTTCATATATTCCATAAACACACCCGGCGCATTAGACACTCCGAAAGGCATTACCGCATACTCGTAATGTCCATATCGAGTCCTAAACGCCGTCTTCTGAATATCACCTTCTTTCACTCTTATCTGATGATAACCCGACCTCAAGTCGATTTTACTGAACACACGAGCTCCCACTAACTAATCCATCAAATCATCGATCCTTGGAAGAGGATATTTGTTCTTGATGGTCACTTTGTTCAATTGACGGTAATCAATGCACAACCGCATGCTACTGTCCTTCTTCTTTACTAACAACACTGGAGCTCCCCACGGCGACACACTAGGTCTAATAAACTTCCTATCTAGCAACTCTCCAATCTGAGACTTCAACTCGGCTAACTCCACTGCCGACATCCTGTACGCCGCCATAGAAATAGGCCTCGTACTAGGAATAAGATCAATGCTAAACTCAACCTCTCTCTTCGGAGGCAACTCAGTAATATCATCCGGGAATACCTCCGGAAACTCATTCACCACAGCTAACTCATCCAACAACGCCTTGTTGTCAATCGATAGTGATGCAAATAAAGCAAACATCTGTGCTTCACCTTCCAACAAGGTCTTCAATTCCTTACCAGATAAGGAATCTGCCAACGCCTCCTCTTCTGGAGTCAAAAACAATAACACTTTCCGGAAGCAATCGATGTACACTCGGTTGAACTCTAACCAGTTCATACCAAGTATAACATCCAAACCACCAAGTGGCAAACAAATCAAATCCACGCCAAAATCTCGGCCAAAGACAGTCAGTGGACACTTCAAACACACTAGCGAAGTAGTCACTGAACCAATCGAGGGAGTCTCAATAGTCATCTGCCGCTCAAGGGTAGTCGGCACCAAACCTAACCTCTTCACACAATCAACAGAGATAAACGAGTGGGTTGCACCCGTATCAATCATAGCAGTCAAAGGAATGTTATTGATAAAACAAGTACCTTTGATCGAACGCTCCTCATCCGCTGCTTGAGTTCCCACCACCACAAACACTTTACCAGCAACTTGAGGCGCCTGAGGCCTCCTTGGCTTCTCACAATGAGTGCTAATATGGCCTTTCTCGCTGCAATTATAGCAAGTAGGCATATTAGTCCTACAATCCGCCATCACATGGCCCGACTTCCCACACTTGAAGCACTTCTTCGTCTCTTGAGGACAATCAATGGCACGATGCCCCGCGACACTGCACCAATAACATTTCAAATCTGCCGATGCCTTTCTATCTCTGAACCTCTTATCAACCACAACCTTCTGCTTTCCCTTACCGGTCGACACACTGTAAGGTGTACCCCCGAACCTCTGTTTACCCTTGCGGTCATTCACCGCCTTGTAGTGTGCGATCCTTGCATGGTTATCATTGTCGTAAATCCGAATTCTACTCACCAACTCAGGATAACTCCTGATTTTCTGGCGCGCGATCCCCATCTTGATCTCCGGCCTCAGCCCATTCTCAAATTTCAGACACTTAGAAGTCATTGTGTCCTCAATATTGTAATGGGGACAATACTGAGCCAATTCCTCAAACTTGGCCGCATACTCAGCCACCGACATGCTACCCTGTTTCAGTTCCAAGAATTCCACCTCTTTAGCGCTTCTGATATCTTCTGGAAAATACTTCTCCAGAAATCCAGATCGAACCACCTCCCAAGTAATCGGAGTCCCTGAAGCCTCCATCCTCTGACGACAATTGTCCCACCAAGCCTCGGCCTCTCCTTCGAGCATGTGAGTACCGAATCCCACCTTCTGCTCGTTACTGCACCCCATGGTCCTGAAGATCTTCTCTATTGCCTTCAGCCATTTCTGAGCAGCTACCGGATCCAAAATCACACCTTCAAACTTTGGTGGCTTGTTGCTTTGGAACTGCGTCAAGTCTCTGAACTGAGCACCCGCAGCCAGATTCTGATTGGCCACCACTTGTGCTATAGCCTGCATAGCTGCAGCCAACGCCGCATCATTCCTCCCAGCCATGCTGCTCAACAACAACAATCCAGGTTAACAGAAAACAACCACACTCTATCCTACGGACAGACTCAAACACACTACACTGGCCGGACGGACCGACCTGCTCTAATATCAACTTGTAACACCCCATTCCCCAAAACAAAATAAAATAATTAAAATAAACACATATCAGAGTTCCTCTCCCAAACGGGATGTCACAATTCACATCAGAATTTCACAAATCATTTTCAAAAATGATTTCAATAAAATTTCAGCGGAAAAAGAAGTCTGTCACAACACATAACAACATATATACATCATCCATGTCATCAACATCGTCATATATACAACCATCGGCCATCTGCCCAAAAATATATAACATAATCATCAAACATCATCACATGTCTCGCAAAAGTAAGATACGCCACAGGGGCACACATATCAACAGTAAACAATAAAACTCCCAACAAGCCCCGGTGTTACGTATTAGAGCAGTCCTACGATGACGCCACAATCCAAGCTAGCTAAACACCTGGATTGTCTGTACTTCCGAAGAAGCACAGACCATAACAACAACACAGGGGTGAGAATCACGATCAAATAATAATGGTATAATGCTACATGAAATAAAAGGCAGAAACAATAAATCATTATTTCACATACAACGTATCTGGACCTACTGTCCCATGCCAACACAGTATGCATACCACAAATGCAACACATCTGGACCTACTGTCCCATCATCAATATCCATAACTCACGCAATAACTATGCAACACATGCACTCGACTCAACAATTATGTGGTAGCGACTCAACTCAGGATAGATCGCATACACTCCACCGAGCAACGATCTATCCCTACCACGCTCCTCCTGAGCCCATATAATCAAATCATCAACGTCCCCTACTTGGGACACGGGTGGTCGCATACACTCCTTCCGAGCAATGATCCAAATCCCGTCCACACTCCCCACTTCGAGCATGCCAGTGAATCATACATTGCGTCCATGCTCCCCACTTGGAGCACGTGTGTGTATCACACAACATGTCCACGCTCCTCACTTGGAGCACATGAGTACATCAAACCTCACGTCCACACGCTCCCCACTTGGAGCACGTGAGTAACTCATGCCTCACGTCCACGCTCCCATTTGGGGCACGTGAGCACATCAAACCTCACGTCCACACGCTCCCCACTTGGAGCACGTGAGCAACTCATGCCTCACGTCCATGCTCCCATTTGGAGCACGCGAGTACATCAAACCTCACGTCCACACGCTCCCCACTTGGAGCACGTGAGCAACTCATGCCTCACGTCCACGCTCCCCATTTAGAGCATGTGAGCAACTCATGCCTCACGTCCACATGCTATGCAAGACACTATGCATAAACACACAGTGCACACGACCCCACCGATCCATCGCATCATAATATGCATACATACACAAGCACACAAAGTGCAGCGATCCTACCGATCAACTCACCACACAACATATCACATACAATGCACACAAGGCATGCCGGTCCCACTGACCCAAATATATCACACAACAGTATATAAATGCAACGCATAATCAGCGTATCGATCCTACAGATCCGCTCATCATAACACATCACCACAATGCACTCAAGGCGTGTCGATCCTACTGGTCCACATATCTCACACACTTAGCACATCGTGCACACATATCACAAACACATCCTCACGTATCGAGACTTAACATATAATCCCCTGATTATGTCAAAGGCGATAAACGCCGGCCACACAACCCTACAACCTTCAAAATACACTCGCCTCAGCTCTCCAGCAAGCTCATCATCGCACATGACCAACGAGGGTCCAGTTCCACAAAGGAAACAACATAAAACAGCAGCAAAAACACAAGCTGCTGTTGGGCTCGCTGGCACGTTTGCCTGGCGAAGCCCCGCAGCGAACAATCGCTGCCATTCGCCTGGCGAAACCTCTGGCGAAGCCAGACAGAAGCTTCTACCAGCACTCGCTGGCTAGTTCACTTGGCGAAGCCTGGCGAAGGCTCGCCCCTCATTCGCCCAGCGAAGGCTGGCGAACACCTGCAGAATCAGAAAAATTCTGCGCAGCAGAATCAATACCCACATCGATTCGCCCGATTAAATTGAAACTCACAACTAACAACATACTACAACTTAGTTACGGGGTCTATTCCCGATTCTATCCGACAAATTGTCATATCTGCTCAATTTATCAACTTCCGGCATTAACTCCGAATTTACCCGGAAACCCCAAAACACTCAAACAACTGAACACAGCCACATGCAAACAATTAAACACATTCTAACAACATCATCACAGCAACAATAACATGAAATCAACATCGATTATCAATATTCTATGGGGGTTAGAGATTTTCCCCCTTTCTACCAATTTTCATGTAAAACCATTTAACCGTTAAATTCTCCCCCCCCCCCCCCTTACCTCAAATTCGATGCTGATGTTGTCGAAGTTCCCCAATCCACACGAATTGTTGATCCTGATGATCTTCTTGCCATGCTTCAACTCTAGATCGCTTTTGTTCCTCCTCCTTCAACCGTGCGTTCTTACGCTTGCTTCAAATTCTATTTTTCCCAAAATGGCAATGTTACCCCTCATCTCAATAATTCTCTTTTTAATCCAAATAACTCATATACTCATAATTCTTTTATTCCAAAAATTCCAATTAATATTATTTCTCTCATAATATTTATATGGGCAATAATAATAATAATTAATAATAATATTACTATCAATATTAATTATCACACCATTTTCGCCATATATTAATATCATGATCTCTTGATTCCTCCAAAATAATTCTCAAAATACACCCTCGAATAAAATAATCACAGAAACTAAAAATAATTAAAATGGGCGTTACACAAATAGACACAAACACATTGCCATTTTTCTGTTTTGTTAAAAATATAAAAAGAAAAACAAGGATCAAAATATTTGAATGCAAAAAGAACGCCTTTCATTCATGACAAAAAGTTTGAAGATAAACAATGGGGACCTACAAGGAAAAACCATTACGTCGTGGGCAGAACGTAGGACCAGACATAATCAAAAACAATGGAAATTACTCTTCTGAAGTGACTTGGATGATTTCCTTCACAGTCCAGTTGCAAAGTTTCTTTCCAGAAACACATGGACGGGTCCAAGCATCCATATCGCAATCGCTATCTCCTTCGTCATCCTCAACAACATTAGTCCTATCAAAAATAACCCCACCGTTAGTGAACTGAACGGGTCCTATGTACTTTGGAGCACTTTGAGAAGAAGATGAGCTATACCCTAGGCCAAACTTGTCTTGGTTGTTAGGAACATTGAGAACTTGGACCCACTTCTATGAAGAACCGGATTCTACAATAGCACAGGCCTCTTTAAACGAGGACATCTAAATCTCTGGAATTTTGTCTTCTATAGGAGGCTTCTCCTGAATCTGCACTGCCTGAAAAGCCTGACACAATTTTTCATGAATCTCACCATCCACCTCCACATACTTGAAAGATGACAAATGACTGATCATGATATCTTCCTCTCCACAGACTGTGACAATCTTCCCTTCCACCATATACATTAGTTTCTAGTGCAAAGTCGAGGTGACTTCCCCAGCAGAGTGTATCCACGGCCGATCGAGTAAACAACTATAAGCAGGTTGGATATCTGTTGCACCCCAAAATTTGACCAACAATTATTTATTCACTGAGTGTTTGAAAGTTGATACATTCATCAGAAAGTTCAAGAGATCCCCAGAAGAGTTGGGTGAAACCAGGGTTGTGTGCTTCATAGCTTGAGAGTTGTGGGTGCTCCTCAGATGATTCTGAGACTTTGAGAATAAACTTGATGTTTTGAGAAAGCCTGTGAGATGCCTGGAATGCCATCATGAAACCCAGAGAAGTCATTGTGCAAGAGTTCATGAGATTCAACCATGAATGGTAGAATTAGGGTTTTGACTGAGTCAACCCTAGATTAACTGAAAATTTGAAGAAGGTTGAGACCTAATCCAGGGGCCATGAGATCAGGGAATGATGTATGGATATGTTATAAAGATTATTCCTAGGCCAACTCATCATGATTGAGGAGTTTGAGAAGTTTCAAGTCAGGGTTTCCAAGGATTGTCAGTGAAAAAACCCTAATTTGATCCCTATCTTCCAGGCAGTTTTAGCTCTAGATGTGATTGATATCTCATCTTCCCCACAACACGAATGTTGTAGAGCTTGTTCTTAGCTTTAATTTGAGTGGTGGAAGTCCTTGATAGGAGTTACAGAGCTCAAGTTATGGTTTGGACAAATTACAGGTCAGCTGAGGTGTGTGAATCTGGGTCCTTGAAAGTCACCCAACTTGCAGACAACTTTTGCCCTAGTAGGATGATTCCTATGATCTCTTGGTCAACATTAATGTTGAAGGGAATCTTCTTATCTATAATTTGAGTGGTAGAAGTCCTTGATAGGATTTGTGGAACTCAACTTATGGTTTGAACAAGACAGGGGTATTTTGGTCATTTGTCAGTTATAGGTCATTTTTAAGCAAATGCCATATCTCCTACTTCCAAGCCTCAAATGGAAAAACTCAAAACATGAAAGTTGTTCAAAATGTGATTTTAAGTCTATAAAGAAGGTCATGAATTGTTGGAAAAGCTCATAGCATGGAGTTGCATGATTGGTCAAAAATGAACTAAAAATGGCATATAAGTTTAAAAAGTTGAAATTGGAAATTGGTTTGGAGGATCTAGAAATCCAAAATGGGTCATCCAATATATCATTTTGATTGGAAACATCATTTTAAAAACAATGGTTTAGCCACATTTTTGAGTTTAGGCTTAAAAATTGGAGTTGCTTTGTAAAATTCTTTCTTGCATATTAAGGCAACTTGGGAAAACTTGAAATAAGTGAACACATTGGTTGTTTTAGCACTCTAATCACCTCTATAACTCATATGGGGAGATTTTTACTTGAGATTAAAGGGGGGTAAGGATCATATCATGAGATGTCATGAGATATGTGAGAAATCCATAAGTTCATGGCATGAAGCTTCTAGAAAGCTCTTAGAAGTTTCCAGCAACTCCTAGATGCTCCCATTATGGCCTATATATTGAGCAGAGATCATTCATGCAAGGGTTGGTGATTCCTCAAGCTTGCAAATACACTTTGATACCATAACTCCCTCATTGCATTTTGGTTTCAATCTCTCCCAAATCCCATTGTTGGTGTAATCTTTCATCATCATCATCATCCTCCATTGTTGTGGAGTGAAAAGCAAGAAGAAGGCTCAAGAATTCGTGGCTGTTGTGTGTGATTCAACTCATCACTCCCATTTGCATAAAGGTTTGGATAGCATAATTCAAGAGGTTTGAGCACAAATTCTCTTCATCAGAATCATCACCATCATCCAAAGATCAGTTAGAGCAAGTGGCAAGAGCTGGAGAGAGAGATAACCACCATTGCCATCATCATTTGGTAAGCTTGCATGTTCCTTCGAATCACTGTATTTATTCATGGTTAGGGCTAGTTAGTGTGATATTCATGGTTAGAGACACTTAAGGAACAATTGTGAAGAGTTTAGGATGAATCCATGAAGGTTCAGCATGTGTGTGTAATTCTTTGAAGATCAAGATAGTGCTTGTTAGGAGGTATAAATGTGCATGTAATGATTTAATGGACTCAGGGTAACAAGAGGAACAAGCTAGGGCCGTTAGAAGCTAGGTTTGTGAATATTGCATACAGTCCAATATGGTGGTACCCAAGGTTGCACGCATTCGGTTTGAGGCTTCCATGAAGAGTTAGTCAAAAATCTTGGCATGGCTGGATAGAGGGCAATGTGAGGAGTATTTTTGATGTTTGGGTCGAGACCATTGGTGGAGAGATGAAGGAGCTAGAGGGAGTGGAAGATTCGCGGGTGGGGGATGTGTCTGGAAACCCTAGGTGACCAAAGGTAGGAGATATAATCTCTACCGTTGGTTTGTGCTGAAATGGTGGACTTTTTCTCTCGATCGCACGGCCCAGGTTTATTCAGATTTGGAGGGAGATTCAAACGGCCAAAACGCCGCGTTTCAGTTAGTGGGGGGGCGCCTGGGCTTATCCCGTGTGCTATCCACACCCCACCCAATTTCTGGCCCATTGAAATCAACTGATCCGCCCTACTATTTCCACCCCCCTCCCTTTTATATTGTTTTAAATTCTTTTTAATTCTTTAACATTTTTGCCATTTCTAAAAATTCATAAGTAAGCGAAAAATAACTCTTTTTTGTTCATTCTTTTTTCTATGTTGAGATAATTTTGTGTAGAAAAATATAAAAATAAAAATGAAATTTTATTTTCAATGTAGAATTTTTGATGATATTTTCTTTGATATAGTGTATTTTCTTTCTTTTAGTTGATATCTCATTTTCTATGAATTGTTTTAGGACTTTCCCTTAGGATTTTTGAGCCATTCTTTTTGGCATAGTTAGATATTGAACCCTAGTTTCATGTAGGATTTATATCTTGATTTTTAGATTAAAATTTGATGTAGTTTGATTGTTAGACATTTAGGTGCTCTAATTAGGGTTTTAGGTTGTATAGGTAGACTTGAACAAATTTGTTTTGGGGTTTATAGGCCAAATTAGTGTATGGGGAACACATGGGTTAAGGGTAAGTATGTATAGAATCCCCTAGAATTTTGTTAGAATATTGCATGGTGTTTTAGTATTTTTCATTGATTTTTGAATGTATGGATAGTATGTGTGTTGCTTAAAGGCATAAGTTGTATTGTTGTGTTTTCTTTCCTTCTCTTTTGAGTGTGTGAGCTTTGAAGATTGAGTTGAAGACCTTGTGGATCATCATGGAAGCTTTGAAGACCTTGCAGAGGAGTTTAGCATAGCTTTTGTTTTGTTTATAGGTTCATAGGTGCATAGGCAAAGCCCTAGATAGAATATTTTGTTCAATAAACAAGGAGTGTCTTGTTCACCTCCTTTCTTCTCTATAACATAGAGTCCCTTAAGGGTATTCACCTCTCTCCTTTGGAGGGATTAGTGACCTTGCCCCATAAGGTAGAACTTTGAGAGAGCCTTTCCTTTGATGTTAAGTCCTCAATGGCATCCTTTGGAAGTCAGTGAGCACTGTAACATCCTCACCTCATCTTGTTGACTGAATCTTGTTTGCTGGAGCATTTGAGCCCTTGAAGATAGAAGCTGAAGCTTTGAAGAGGATGATTCCTTGAAGATTGTTGAAGTCTGAAGACTCTGTGAAGATCAAATTGATGCCTGAAGATCCATGAAGATAGTGAAGCCTGAAGGTAGAGCTGATCAAAGGAGCTGAAGCTCAAGGGAGAAGATGAGTTGATACTCATGTTGTAGGGTTGATACCTGGAAAGCAAGTGATCTCTGAAGTCTGAAGACTGGGTTGCTGCTGGAGGAGCTGAGGCTTTCTTCTGTTTTCTTTGATGTATTGTGTGTTTTGTCTGATTTATCTGCTGCATTAGGCTAAGCACATTTAGAATAAGTTCAGTCTAAGAGCACGAGTGCATCTGATTGTATTGTTATTGCTTGGCTTTGCTTGCGGGTATTCGGTAGAGCCCAGCTCCCTTGCCCATGTGTTTATTTTGCTTGATAGCATGATGTCATTTTCTGTCTGTATGATTACAATTTACTGTTTTTGCTGGATAGCATGTTGTTTATTTCAGTATGATTACTGTTATTTCATGACTGGCTTGAGGTCGAGACGAGCTTGTGGAGGCTGAAGCCCCACACACATTTCCTCCCTCACTTGCATTGCAGGCATTTTACTGTTAAAGCTGATGCTTTTGTCTGTTTTGGGTGTATCATTGACATGATCCCTTAGGACTCTCATTTCCTCTGATGAGGATTTGATGATAGACTTTTAGGTTGAAACCTATGCATGACAACATCTAGGAGTTCCCTGTTCAAACCTCAACCATAGGATGAATCCATGGCATGATAACAGTAGGACTTGATAGTCTCCCTCCTAGTTGCGCCTGTTCTCTTCTCATCTCGAAACAGTTTAAAATACAGTAATCATGAATGATTTCTTTCGTACGTTACGAGCCTTAAGCTATCTGAGAAAGGGTTGTGGGAGAGTTTCTTTTCCACAGTCTGGATGTTTAGTATGGTACCCTTTGGGTGACATGCGACGCATTCGCTCTCAGGTCATAGTCTCTAGTGCGGTTGAAATCGCAAACACAATAAAAAACACTTCTTGTAGGAGATAACCCGTAGTTTCCCGAACTACGTTTGCTCTGATCTTTCATACCAGATGAAAGTACGTAGGCATAGGATGCGACATCCTAGCGAGCAACCTTCCCCACCTTCACCCGTAGTTGGCCGAACTACGTTGACTCTAATTTCTCATTCTCTGATGAGAATACGTAGGCATAAAGTGCGACGCTTTGCCGAGTCATTTTCTTTTTTTTTCAGCCAGCCTTGATAGGTAGATAGATTATAACCAACCCGTCCAAGTAAACAAACAAGCGAGGATCCCGTCGAGTACGACGGACGTGAGGGGTGTTAATACCTTCCCCTTGCGTAACCGACTCCCGAACCCAGACAATGGTTGTGATGACCTTGTCTTACCCTTTTTCGTCAGGTTTTTCCGATCGTTTCCTTTCCCGCTCTGAGGGATAAATAACGAAAGGTGGCGACTCTTCTGTTTTGCCGGCACCTTATTTTCGCGCAAGCGACAGCTGGCGACTCTGCTGGGGACTCCAACGGTTCCCGGCGAGTCAATCCTATCGTTTGTGTGTTTGCTTGTTGGGTTGCGTTTATTTATCGCATTTTTACTTCTCGCGCTTTATTTCCCGCATTTTATGTTCCAGTATAATATGATTATTTGTGCTGTTGTGGGATGGGAGTTCTGATTGAGTGAGAAGCCAGACCCAGGCTTGAGTGCACCATAGACTTAGAGTGGAAGTTAGTGGGCGCGTGCTTGCTTTGCAGGCACTAGTGTCTCATGAAATCCACGCTCAGACGAGGTTCATCCGGTTGGCTTCACTTTAAACCCTTTAGGTTGAGACGGTTGCTGGTTTGGTGGATTGTCGACTCTGGGGACCGATCATTTGTGATTCAGCTAAGTGAGGCCTCTTCAGGACTTGATGATGCCACTCCTTCTGGGAATCGTATCATCAGTTTTGAAAGTCTGTGACGCTGATGAACGCATAGGATGCCATACCTTGAGTCAGTCTAGGTCCATACCTGTGAGTGGGACTGGGTTTATTGCAGGAAACTTAGACCTTCAGACTACCTGGTTTTCTTGACAGTAAATCAGTTATGTTGGGTTCTCAGTTACAGATATGCATGTTCTTGATAGAGCAAGAGGTTTTTGATCAGAGGATCTTGTCGCCGGGTGTTTGGCTGTTCTTGATAGAGCAGGCTTTGATCAGTATGTTATCATCAGAGGTTTGTTCCCGATAGAGCAGATTTTGAGTGGGGTCTGAAGACCTCGTCGGCAGATGTTATTTGTTCTTGATAGGGCAGATTTTGAGTGAGGTCTGAAGATCTCATCAGCAGCTGTGTGTTTGTTCTTGATAGGGCAGATTTTTGATTTGGGGTCTGAAGACTTCAACAGATGTTCCTTGATCTCGCGCCCGGGGTTCTTATTATCAGTCACTTACTCTTGTCAGAACAGAATTGTGACCTCGGTCCTATCAGATGGTTATTCTCAGCAGATCAGATTAGTGGTCTTACACCGGGGTTTCCCTCTCATCAGCGACTGTTGATACCGAATCTCCACAGCAGCCACCTGGATATATTATTGCATACCTGCATTTTGCATTAATTTGCGCATTCATCTACATTCCATTAACGTGTGTCTGTGTTGCAGGTACCGTTTCCCCGATCCCGGATTCCTCGTCTTCTGCTGTTATTATGGCCTCTCTCAGAAAGACTGTTGCATACAAGTTCCCGACCCCCGATGTGTCGAAGCTGACTGGTTTGATAGCCCTGGCAGGGGATTCTGTGAAGGACAGGTTCAGGAAGTCTTATGGCAGGTTGCTTAGCCTGGTTTACAAACCTTCTACGTCCGAGTTGAATGGGTTACATGCCCTTCTGCAGTTTTATGACCCTCCCTTGAGGTGTTTCACCTTTCATGACTTCATTCTCGCGCCGACATTGGAAGAGTATGCTGATATGCTGGGTGTGCCTATCAAAAGGCAAATGCCTTTTGTCCACATGGATGCTGAGCCTGATCTGGTTGGTTTGGCTTCCTCACTCCATTTGAGCGCTTCTGAGTTAGTAGTGACGAGTTGGAACAAGGTCCCAGGGTTCTCTCTGCAGTTTCTGATAGCTAAGGCTCAACAGTGTGCTAAGGACAAATGTTGGGACGCCTTCAGTGCCATCCTTGCTTTATGCATATATGGCATTATCCTATTTCCCAGCATGCCTGATTTCGTAGACTTTGATGCATTCCATATCTTTGCCTCAGGGAATCCAGTCCCTACTCTGATCGGAGACGTTTACCACTCAGTGCATTACAAGAATGAGAACCGGAGAGGGAAGAATGTTTCATGCTGCGTACCGTTGTTGTACAAGTGGTTTGATAGTCATTTGCCTAAGAAGGGTTCTTCTGTCTTGTCTGCAGCCACAGCTGAGTGGCCTGAACGTCTGATGAGTTTGTCGGCAGAAGACATTGATTGGTTCGTTGACAGAGACAGGTTAGGCACCGAGATGATCTTCATTTGTAGTGGGTTTCCCAACGTACCTCTGATAGGTAGGAAAGGTTGCATCAACTACAACCCATCATTGCTAGTTCGTCAGTTTGCATATGCTTTGAGGACTCCACCGAAGGAAGAAGAGGTACGGGAATCTCTGTACCTCACGGGTATTCTAGAAGGGGAGTTGTTGTCCAAGCTTCAGTATGCGTGGAACAACATCAGCACTAGAGGAAAGCCTTTGTTGGGGAAGAGCAACAGCCAGGCCTACCCTCCTTATTCAGATTGGATCAGAACCAGAGCCAGCGCTATAGGGATGCCATTCCCTCATGTCAGACCAGAGAGTCCTCCACCAGTCGAAGAGCCTACCACTGTGTCCATTCATCAGCACAACCAGGTATTAGCTGAGCGTGATGAACTGAAGAGGGCAAATGCAGAATTAGAGAAGGAGTTAGCTCAGCTTCAAAGTGAGAGGAACGAAGCCGTGCATGCTCTCAAAAAGCAAACAGAGTCGGTGAGCCAGCTGAGTGCAGACTTGGCAAAGCAGATTGCTGATCGGGAACGCTTAGGTCAAGACTTCAGAGCTGCTAATGATGTGCTAGCTACGAAGAAGCAGCATTTGGAGGAAGCATATCGGAGAATATCTAAGTTCGACCAGCATTGGAAGACCTCCATGGCTACCAGGAAGGAGCGAGAAGACAAGCTGATGCTGCAGATTTCTAAGTTAGAAGCCGAGGTAAAAGACAGTGAGCGGAGGTTTGATGAAGAGACCGCCCGCAGGTACTCCGCTGAAGCCCGTCTCAACAAAGCTATTGCTAGCCTGAAGGAGCACAAGCTGATGTTTGAGTCTAAGAAGCGGAAGCTGGAGGATTGCTTTGGCGAAGGCGCTTGGGAGAGTTCAGTTCAGGGGCTTCAGCATACTATCAGGCAGAGGGAACTACTCGTCGAGGGGTTGCTCACTTCGCCAGATCATTCGGAGACAAAGGAGTTATTAGCAGAGTATCGCGCCCGTGGCTGTACTTGACTAGTTATATCCCTGTTGTTTTTGATCTTTGATGTATGCTGACCATCACCAGACTTGTTGGCTGAGGTCATGCTGTTGATTTGTACTCGCTGATACTGTGTACTGCCTCGACAGGCCTTTCCATATATATATATGAGATTGATGTTTCCATGATTGGGCTCGGATTTCTTCTTCCTCTTATTATTATCAGCACTGGCACTAAGGCACTAGGATCGGGGGAAAACCTCCCACGCACACAGACACACGCATGCATCTGCATGAAGCATATTTGCATGGTGTATATCTTATTGCTTTTCCTAACCTTTATTGTTAACAGGTTTTTCAGGTTCCGAGCTGCTTTCGATCTCCAGGATTGATCAAAGACTCATCCACCGCTACTCAACTCGCGCTAATCAGACAAGAATCATGGACCAGGTGCAGTCAGATGTTCAAGAACTCCGTGAGCGGATGGATCGTTTTATGGAGCTGATGTAGGTGGTCGCGAATGGTCAAGACCAGCTTCGTACTCTGGTTCAACCTCTGATCTCCAGGGTTGACAGTAATGGCATACTTCATGGAGGGGCCGTGCCTACTCCTCCTCCAGGGGATACTCCACAGAACGTTGTTCCCGCCGCCGGGGGCAACGGCAGTGCTAACGGCAATCTGATGACTAATCTCGGACTCAACGCGGCTGGCGCCGTAAATGGTAGTTTGGGAGCCAATGTTAACATAGGGCCGGTCAACGGCAATGCTGGTGCAGGAAATCTGGTGGTGCCTCAACCGTGGCTGGAGGACCATCAGGATGATATATTCTCTCAGAGAGGTGTGGAAGCAGAGTTGAATGCTGAAGCTCGACTCCGGTTTAAGGCGCTGGAAGACAAGATGAGAAGCATAGAAAATCAGAACACATTGGGCGTTGACATGTCCAACCTAGGGTTGATTGCTGACTTTAAAGTACCTCACAAATTTAAGGTGCCTACCTTCGAGAAGTATAAGGGTACTACTTGCCCCCGGGTCCACCTCCGATCTTATTATAGAAAGATGTCCGCTTATTCTGACGATGAGAAGTTGCTGATGCACTTCTTTCAGGATAGTCTTTCTGGTCCATCACTCGAATGGTATATGGGTTTGGAGCTCGCTACTGTGCGCACCTGGAAAGATCTTGCAGAAGCATTTGTTCTCCATTATCAATATAATAGCGACTTGGCTCCCAACCGAGTTCAGCTTCAGAATCTCTCACAGCGGAACAATGAAAGCTTCAAATAATACGCCCAGCGGTGGCGTGAATTGGCTGCTCGGGTTCAACCGCCGATGGTTGAGCGTGAGTTGGTACAAATGTTCGTGGCTACCCTTCCCGGAATCTATTATGAAAAGCTGGTCAGTGGCATGTCTGGAACATTCTCGGCTCTTATCACTTTGGGCGAGCATGTTGAGAACGGTATAAAGATTGGAAAAATTCAGGGCGAATCATCCTCAGCTGGAGGAGGTAGCAAGAAACCCTATACTGGCAAGCGTCGAGAGGGAGACGCCAGTGCTGTCACTAATGCTAGGAGAAAGGGCAAGGGTCCTCAGTCTCAGATCGCTAGCATAAATATCCCAGCTGCTCCGCAGCCGCAGCAGCAGCCGCCGCCTCAGCAGCAGAATAATCAGGGGTATAAAAGATATCAGAATCGGGCTCCCCTGGCAAGCCGTCATTTTGATACTCCACCTATGTCATATGCACAGCTTCTGCAAACGCTGCTTCAGCTCCAATTGGTTCAAAAGAGGACGTTGGCTCCCTTAACAGGGGCACCACCACCGGGGTATGATGTCAGTGCTACTTGTGAATTCCATACTGGGGCACCTGGCCATACGATTGAGAATTGTAAAGCTTTTAAGCACAAAGTCCAGGACTTGGTGGACGCCAAGGTTATCAACTTTTCTGACAATGTGCCCAACGTCACCAAAAATCCAATGCCTCATCATAAGGGGGGCGGGGTGAATGCTGTTATCACTGAGGAGAGTTCAGACTTGCTGACCGATGTCAAAGATTTGAAGACGCCGTTGAGTTTTGTCAAGGCTAAGTTGCTGAAGAAGGGCTTCTTTCCTGGATGCGGAGAATTATGTATGGCTTGTGCTACACTTCCTGACGGATGTGAGCAACTGATCGAAGGTATCCAAAGTCTGATGTCCGAGGGTATTTTACAGTTCAGCCGGAGCGTTGAGAGTGCATCAGGGGAAGTCGTGCTGAAGCAGGCAGATGAAGTTGCTACCATTACTATTCCTCGTCACCCTATTACTATCTCTGCGCCCCGTCCGCCTACTATCACCATCACCAGGGCCGGACCAATCCCATTCGAGAGTACCAATGCCGTTCCATGGCATTATGGCGCCGAAGTTTACTGCAATGGTCAGAAGATAGAGCTTGAGCCGTTTGGATCGACTGTGCGGAATCTTACTGAAGTCAGTGGTATCACTAGAAGCGGAAGAGTGTTTGCGCCAGCAGAGGTTGCAGCAGAGAAAGTGGTTCGGGCTGACGCTGTGGATAAGGGTAAAGGTAAAGCTATTGAAGAGGTCCCTGCAGGGGCAGAGAAGGACTTGCTGGTTAAAGATGCTGAAGAGTTCATGCGACTAATCAAGAAGAGTGACTACAAAATTGTAGATCATCTTCATCAGACGCCGTCAAAGATCTCTATTCTTAACCTGTTGCTGTGTTCTGAAGCGCACCGCAACGCGTTACTGAAGGTATTGAATGCTGCATACGTGCCGCAGGAGATATCAGTAAATCAGCTCGAGGAGGTAGTAGCCCATGTTAATGCTGGTAATGGGCTGGGATTTACAGATCTGGAGCTGACTCCTAAGGGAAGAGATCACAATAGCGCCTTGCACGTCTCGATAGAGTGCAGAGGCACGATTATGTCACATGTCCTGGTGGATACGGGTTCCTCGCTTAACGTGCTTCCGAAAAAGGCGCTAATGAAGTTGGATACCCGTGGATTGCTGTGCACGCCCAGTGATCTGGTCGTGAAAGCCTTTGACGGAACCAAGCGCCACGTCTTCGGAGAGTTGACCTTGCCAATTCAAGTTGGTCCGGAGACATTCAATACGGTTTTCTATATCATGGATATCATGCCCGCCTATAGTTGTTTCTTAGGTCGGCCATGGATCCATTCTGTTGGTGCCGTGACGTCCACGTTGCATCAGAAGCTTAAATATGCTGTTGGGGGCAGCATAGTGACCGTCTGTGGTGAAGAGGACATCATGGTAAGCCACCTGTCGTCCTTTAAATACGTTGAAATGGATGGCGAGATCCATGAAACGCTCTGCCAAGCATTTGAAACCGTCAGGGTGAGGGAGGTAGCTCCCGTCGTCGCAGAGAAGCAGGAGATGAATCTTTCCTCGTTTAAGGAAGCTCGGGCTGTTGTCGAAGCCGGTTCCACCCCAGGCTGGGGGCATGTTTTGGATATACCAATCAAGCAGGATAAGTTTGGATTGGGGTATTCTCCTGGAGCTGAAGCTTCATCTTCTTCTGGCAGCTCGTCTTGTGGGAAAGGGCCGATCCTATTCACCAAGGGGGGAGTAATTTTCGAGAGCATCAACGCTGCGTCGGAGGACAGCGGAGACAGTGATTGCGATCTTGACGCCTGGATTCAACCGAGCAAGCCAGGCGAGCGCCTCCACAATTGGACCATCAAGGAGATTATCAAGCTGACAAGTGAAGAGTAATGATTTGCTTTTTACAATCTTTGTACTGCCCTATGTCCTGCCCGGGGCATAGTGGTTTTACTGTCAGGGCCTTGTTGGATTATGTGTATGAATTTTGTTAATAAATAAAAGGCGTTTTCTTCGTAATCAAATATTGTGTTCTCTGTTATTCCTATTTTATGTTTATTTCGAAAAAACAGCAAAATGGCAACGAGGTTCGTGCTAACCTGCATATTCCTGCTTTAAACTTAACCCTTGTTATTGCAGGATCCACGTAACAGATGACATCGACTCTGGACCCTCTACGGCTCACTACGACTTTGATTGCCCGATCTATCAAGCCGAGGATGAGATTGATGAAGATGAAGACCTTCCAGAAGAGTTGGCTCGCTTGTTGAGACAAGAGGAGAAGGTTATTCTGCCTCACGAGGAGGATATTGAGATCATAAATCTGGGTTCTGAGGAACTCGTCAGAAATGTCAGAGTTGGGGCTGCGCTGCAGAACGATGTCAAGCATAGACTGGTCGAGATGCTTCGAGAGTATAGTGACGTCTTTGCTTGGTCATACGAAGATATGCCCGGACTTGACACTGATATCGTGGTTCATCGCTTGCCGTTGCGGGAAGATTGCCCTCCAGTCAAGCAGAAGCTCAGGAGGACGAGACCAGACATGGCTGTAAAAATCAAAGAGGAGGTCCAGAAGCAGTTGGACGCAGGATTTCTAGCCATTACCACTTACCCTCCATGGGTCGCCAACATTGTGCCTGTACCGAAGAAGGACGGTAAGGTACGCATGTGCGTCGATTATCGGGATTTGAATAGGGCGAGCCCTAAGGATGATTTCCCGTTGCCTCATATCGATGTGTTGGTCGACAATACAGCCCAGTTTTCCGTGTTTTCGTTCATGGATGGATTCTCCGGTTACAATCAGATTAAGATGGCACCAGAGGACATGGAGAAAACAACGTTCATCACCCCCTGGGGCACTTTCTGCTATAAGGTAATGCCCTTCGGTCTGAAGAACGCAGGGGCCACTTACCAGCGAGCAATGGTAACTTTGTTTCATGATATGATTCATCATGAGATCGAGGTCTATGTTGATGACATGATCGCAAAGTCCCAAACGGAGGAAGAGCATCTGGTCAATTTGCTGAAGCTGTTTGAAAGGCTTAGGAAGTTCAGGCTGAGGCTGAATCCTAGCAAGTGCACCTTCGGGGTGCGATCCGGAAAGTTATTGGGGTTTATCGTTAGTGAACGAGGTATTGAAGTTGATCCTGCGAAAATAAAAGTTATTCAAGAAATGCCAGCGCCGAGAACAGAGAAAGAAGTTCGTGGTTTCCTGGGCCGAATAAACTACATTGCAAGGTTTATCTCTCAGCTTACGGCCACTTGTGAACCGATGTTCAAACTGTTGAAGAAAAATCAGGCGATTACTTGGAATGAGGATTTCCAGAAGGCATTCGATAAAATAAAGCAGTATCTTCAAGAACCTCCAATCTTGATACCCCCAGTGGCTGGACGGCCATTGATCATGTACCTGACGGTTCTGGAGAATAGTATGGGGTGTGTTCTCGGTCAGCACGACGAGACGGGCAGGAAAGAGCATGCCATCTATTACTTGAGTAAAAAGTTCACTGAGTGTGAATCTCGATACTCGATGCTGGAGAAGACGTGTTGTGCACTAGCTTGGGCTGCCAAACGTCTACAGCAGTATATGCTCAACCACACCACTATGCTCATTTCGAAGATGGATCCGATCAAGTACGTCTTCGAGAAGCAGGCTCTTTCAGGCAGGATTGCCAGGTGGCAAATGGTGTTAACAGAATATGATATTCAGTACGTTCCTCAGAAAGCCATTAAGGGAAGCGTATTGTCTGATTATCTTGCCGAACAGCCAATCGAAGACTACCAGCCGATGAAGTTCGAATTCCCGGACGAGGACATCATGTTTCTCAAAGCAAAGGACTGCGATGAGCCATTGCCCGACGAGGGACCAGATAGGAAGTCTCAGTGGAAGTTGATATTCGACGGAGCGGTTAATTCCTATGGAAGTGGTATCGGGGCTATCATCACGACTCCTCACGGATCCCACATCCCGTTTACTGCGAGACTGACGTTTCCAGTTACCAACAATGAAGCCGAGTATGAAGCATGTATTATGGGTCTAGAAGAGGCAATTGATTTGAGAATCAAGAATCTAGACATATACGGTGACTCAGCGCTTGTAATCAATCAGATTAAAGGGGAGTGGGAAACTCGTCAAGCGAATTTAGTGCCGTACATGAATTACGCCAGGAGGCTGCTTCCATTCTTCGATCGGGTGGAACTTCATCATGTACCCAGGGCTGAAAATCAAATGGCTGATGCTTTAGCCACGTTGGCTTCCATGTACAAAGTCAATTATTGGAATGAGGCTCCAAGAATTGTGCTTTCGCGTCTTGATAGACCGGCATTTGTCTTTGCAATCGAGGATGCCACCGACGGCAAGCCATGGTTCCACGACATCCAGACCTTCCTTATGACCAAGGAGTATCCTGCGGGTGCGTCGACCCAGGATAAGAAGACTCTGAGGAGGCTATCTGGAAACTTTTATCTCAATCCTGATGGAGTGCTGTATAAGAGAAACCACGATCTCGTGCTACTCAGATGTGTGGATGAAAAAGAGGCGAGTATGCTCATGGAAGAAGTCCATGAGGGCACATTTGGTACGCACGCTGGCGGGCACGCCATGACGAGAAAGATCCTGAGAGCAGGATATTACTGGCTGACTATGGAGTCGGATTGCTTCAGATTCGCGAAGAAATGTCATAAATGCCAGATTTATGCTGATAAAGTTCATGTGCCGCCGTGCCCATTGAATGTCATGTCCTCCCCTTGGCCGTTCTCCATGTGGGGCATCGACATGATAGGCAAGATCGAGCCCACTGCGTCTAATGGTCATCGTTTCATTCTGGTAGCTATCGACTACTTCACCAAATGGGTGGAGGCAGCCTCGTACGCTAATGTGACCAAACAGGTGGTAGCTAAATTCATAAAGAGGGACATCATCTGTCGCTATGGAATTCCCGAGCGGATCATTACTGATAATGGTTCGAATTTGAATAACAAGATGATGAAGGAGCTGTGCCATAGCTTCAAGATTGAACACCACAACTCATCTCCCTACCGGCCGAAGATGAATGGCGCTGTTGAAGCGGCCAACAAGAACATCAAGAAGATTGTTCAGAAGATGGTTGTGACGTACAAAGATTGGCACGAGATGTTGCCGTTTGCCTTGCACGGTTATCGTACTACGGTGCGTACGTCGACCGGGGCAACTCCTTTCTCCTTGGTGTACGGTATGGAAGCTGTCCTACCGTTAGAAGTGGAGATTCCCTCCTTGCGATTTTTGGTTGATGTAAAACTCGACGAGGCAGAATGGATTACAAATCGCTTGAACCAGCTCAGCCTGATGGACGAGAAGAGGTTAGCATCGATTGCATTTGGTCGCTTGTACCAAAGTCGAATGAAGAAAGCTTATGATAAGAAGGTGCGTCCTAGAAGCTTTCAGACGGGTGATCTCGTCCTGAAGAAAATTCTTCCGCCACACTCCGATCACCGGGGCAAATGGACTCCGAATTACGAAGGGCCGTATGTTGTCAGCAAGGTCTTCTCAGGAGGAGCTTTGTTGTTATCCACGATGGATGGTGAAGATTTTGCATCCCCGGTGAACGCGGACGCAGTTAAAAAATACTTTGCTTGAAAGAGACCCGCTGGACAAAAAGAAAGAGTCCAGGCAAAAAAGGGGCATCCCGGCGAACCAAAAACAGAATAAAAGGTTCGGGCAAAAATTAGGGATATATTGGAAAAATGTACACCCGCGAAGTCGAAAACCTACACTGGGCGGCTTCGGCAAAAAAGGGTATCCCGGTGAGCCGAAAACCCGTAAAGGGCGGTTCACGCAAAAGTTAGGGATTTGAATAAGCAAATGACTGCGTTCCGCGTATGGACTCTCATTGTTTAGCGGTTTGGAAGACCTGAGGGCCGTTTATCTGAATCAATCTCTTCCGAAGCTGAGGCGTCGGAGAAGTATCAAAGTCGAGTGGGTCTTAGAGGGATCAACTCATGGTGTTCGTCTACGCCTCGTTGCCAACATTTGTATATACTGATGTATATTTATGTTTTCTTTTTGCGCGGCTTCCTCATTCCAGGAGCTTGCCTCTGTTGTAAAACATTTTTGCCCGTTCAGGGGTTCATCATCAATAAAATGCACATTATTCAGCAATTCTACTTGTCTGTTTAGCATTTATCTGTTTTGTTTGCGAATGAAAACGCCGATGTTTTTTTGATAAAATGCGCATACATAAACTTGTGGGCCTAGGCCCATTGATTGTTGAAACAATTGATTAACTGAATATTGTCACGAGATAATAACCTGGATAGAACCCTTTGAGGAGGGAATCTTGTCTTGTTTGTTTTGTTGCAGGTGTAGCACCTTCCAGAAGATGTGCCGTGCGCATCCCCGAAGCAGGGCGAGCCCTCCTTCTCCAGCAGAGTTCAGTAGTCCCTCTTCCATAGAATCAGAATCAGAATAGTGAGCATTGATATGTCTCCCCACGCAGAGATGATTCTTTTCCCCAAGCAGACGCATCATGAAGGAACGTCACCTCATCAGCTGAGTCAAGCACCGAAGAATGACGTCGTCTTTCCCCAGCACCGGGTCACAAGTGCAGAGTTCAGAGAAGTGTTCGGGTGCCGAAGCTCGTGTTTTCCCCAGTAAAGTCGCCGCAGCAGGTGTTGCCCCAGCACCGGGTCACAAGTGCAAGTCTTGTAGGAAGCTGTTCGTATGCCGAAGGATGCAGTAACTGATGGTGCCAGACTGAAGTCTCCCGCGGAATTGAAATTCCTCACCAGAGCCGTATTCTCTCCCGAAGTCGGATGATTCCCTCTTCCCCCAGTAGAGTATTGGAACAACCGATGTTGTATTCCCTTGCAAGGTTGTTCTCTCCCCGAAGTCAGATGATTCTTTCTTCCCCAGCGGAATTGAAATTCCTTATCAGAGTCGTACTCTCCAGTGGAGTAGAATGATTTCTCTCCCCGACTGAGTCCGCAGAAAAGTCGAGTCCTTAGAAGTTGATCAGATCAGGGTTGATTTTCCCCAGTGGAGTGTGGAGCAGCTGAAGTTGTTTTCCCACAGAGTTGTTATCCCCAGAAGAGTTGCCGAGACGGCCACGCAGTTCACTCCCGCGATTGACACCGCTTTCCTTCAGCAGGTTTGAGTTCTCGTAGAGCGTCGTCCCCTGCAGCAGTCAGCTGAAGTTGTTTGCCCTGCAGCAGTCAACCGGAAGATCAATTCCCCAGACAGAGACTGATTGATATTGGCGTGTCCACGTTCCCCTCAGCAGGATGATTCCTCTACCTAAGTGGTTCTTTCTCCTTGACAGGAGGATTTCCCCCTTCGGCATTTATTTTGCGAACGGGATCGCATGACTGCATAGCATCTAACGCTGCATAGCATTGTGCATGCTTGCACAGCATCTAGCATAAACGCATATCATTCCCACTGTGTGGGGCATAGCGCAGAAGCATATGCATCATAAGCATGATCTAGGTCATTGTTATTCTTGCCTTACAGGTGTTCAGCCGAAGGACCAGTTGCTCAGAACGATTCCTGACCCTCTCCCCAACGAGGTCGCTTTCTTAAGATGATTCTTAAGTCCCCAGTGTAATCCCCACAGTCGCTCGCTCAAGATGATTTTTGAGATCCCCAGCGAAGTCTTCAGTTCAAGACGATTCTTGAATTCCTCAGCAGAGCCGTTTGCTTAAGATGATTCTTAAGACCTCAGCGCAGTTTCCCGAGTTGTTTGCTTATGATGATTCTTGAGCTCCCCAGTAGCGTATCCAGCAAGAGTTGCTCAGGAAGATTCCTGGAATACCCAGCAGAATGAAGTCACTAGAAAGGTTATCGGTTCAGGATGATTCTTGAAGGTTCCCGACGGAGCTGTTTGTTCGGGATGATTCTTGAAGTCCTTAGCAGCGTGATATGTCTGCTCCAACAGCGATGTCTAATCTGAAGATTGATTTCGTAAAACGCCTGAGGGCGATACCAGAAGGTTCCGGTGATCTCAGATGTCCTTGTTGATGAATCAACGTGTGGCTGAAGACAAGGTTCCAAAGTTTGTAGGTATACCAAGATGATCCGTGTTGGTCTGAAGACCAAGTCAGTTGCCCTGAGGTGATGATTGATCGCGATCTAGTGAATAGTGTTTCTTCTGACTGAAGTCGAAGATGTTTCTCCAGCTGAAGCGGAGTTTTGCCTGAAGGCAAAGTGTTTGAATCCCCGTAGAGTCATGAATGGCTCAGGATACCATTTCTCTGACTGAAGTCACAATTTTCCTAAGCTGAAGCGAAGGTGCCTGAGGGCAAGGTTATCCCCAAGGTCATGAATGACCTAGGATTCATTTTTCGGACTGAAGGCCGAAGTATATCCCTGACTGAAGTCTCGGATGCTCTATAGCAGAGGCGGAGTTTCCTGAAGGCATATCCATGTATCCTTGAAGGTCAAGGACCATTGCTTTAGACTGAAGTCGAAGGTGCCTCCTGCAGAGTTGCCGACGGGCAAAGTTTACATCCTTGAAGGCCAAGGATGTTCTTTCTAGCTGAAGCTAGAATAGCCGACGGGCAGGGTTTCATCTATCTTCAGAAATACTTGAAGGTTCTCCAGCGGATCTGGAGTGGCCAGGGGCCAGGGTTTCATCTATCTTCGGAAATACTTGAAGATTCTCCAGCGGATCTGGAGTGGCCAGGGGCCAGGGTTTCATATATCTTTAATGTTGAAGTTCTACGGCGGGCAGTGTGCAGCAGTATTCCGATGTTCGTTATGGCTCTGAGGGTGAACCCCAGATCAGAGTGTGCTCGGTTAAGTCTCTCATTCCCAGCGGAGTAGTTTCAAGTGTACCTTTTGTGAACCCCAGGTTAGATTCGTTCAGATTATATTTGGTCCGACGGCGAGGTTGGATGTTTGTTCGACGGCGAGGTTGAACGTTTGGATTTGACGGCGAGGTTAGATCATCATTTGTCCGGCGGCGAGGTTGAATGTGTGTGTTCGACGGCGAGGTTGAACGTTTGGCGGCGAGGTCAGACTCTTTAAATCCCCAGTAGAAATGATGTTTGTGCGACGGCGATGTCGAGTGTCTCCAAGAGGATGTTTGTTTCCGACGACGATGTTGGGCATGTCAAGGTGATCCAGTCTTCTGACGGCGATGTTAGGTGATGCAGATCCTTTATTTTCTCCAGCGGCGATGCGGGGTACTTTGTTCAGAGATGTATTTTCTCCAGCGGCGATGCAGGGTACTTTGTTCAGAGATGTATTTTCTCCAGCGGCGATGCGGGGTATTTTGTTCATTATTGTATTTTCTCCAGCGGCGATGTTGGGTAATTTGGTGATTCAGGTTTAGGTCTCCGGCGGCGATGTTGGACGCTTATTTCCCCGAGTTACGGTTGTTCTCGACGGCGATGTCAGGTGATTTAGTCTTCCAGCAGCGATGTTGGATGTTGCGGTTGCCTGAAGGCAATGTCAAAAGAAGTTGATGTGGATAACTGGCGGCGATGTCAGATCAGTATCTCTCCAGCTAGCGGCCGTGCAACTAGCATTGCAATATTCGAAGATTTGTTCCCCGCAGAGTACCGTGTGCTCGTGCAGTTGGCAAATTTTCGGGTTTACCGATATTCAACCGTCTCGCACCTTGATTGGTTGAGAGCCGTTCGCTTCTCACCCAGTCAGGTTCAAGCCGTTTGAATAGGGGCAGCTGTTGCACCCCAAAATTTGACCAACAATTATTTATTCACTGAGTGTTTGAAAGTTGATACATTCATCAGAAAGTTCAAGAGATCCCCAGAAGAGTTGGGTGAAACCAGGGTTGTGTGCTTCATAGCTTGAGAGTTGTGGGTGCTCCTCAGATGATTCTGAGACTTTGAGAATAAACTTGATGTTTTGAGAAAGCCTGTGAGATGCCTGGAATGCCATCATGAAACCCAGAGAAGTCATTGTGCAAGAGTTCATGAGATTCAACCATGAATGGTAGAATTAGGGTTTTGACTGAGTCAACCCTAGATTAACTGAAAATTTGAAGAAGGTTGAGACCTAATCCAGGGGCCATGAGATCAGGGAATGATGTATGGATATGTTATAAAGATGATTCCTAGGCCAACTCATCATGATTGAGGAGTTTGAGAAGTTTCAAGTCAGGGTTTCCAAGGATTGTCAGTGAAAAAACCCTAATTTGATCCCTATCTTCCAGGCAGTTTTAGCTCTAGATGTGATTGATATCTCATCTTCCCCACAACATGAATGTTGTAGAGCTTGTTCTTAGATTTAATTTGAGTGGTGGAAGTCCTTGATAGGAGTTACAGAGCTCAATTTATGGTTTGGACAAATTACAGGTCAGCTGAGGTGTGTGAATCTGGGTCCTTGAAAGTCACCCAACTTGCAGACAACTTTTGCCCTAGTAGGATGATTCCTATGATCTCTTGGTCAACATGAATGTTGAAGGGCATCTTCTTAGCTTTAATTTGAGTGGTAGAAGTCCTTGATAGGATTTGTGGAACTCAACTTATGGTTTGAACAAGACAGGGGTATTTTGGTCATTTGTCAGTTATAGGTCATTTTTAAGCAAATGCCATATCTCCTACTTCCATGCCTCAAATGGAAAAACTCAAAACATGAAAGTTGTTCAAAATGTGATTTTAAGTCTAGAAAGAAGGTCATGAATTGTTGGAAAAGCTCATAGCATGGAGTTGCATGATTGGTCAAAAATGAACTAAAAATGGCATATAAGTTTAAAAAGTTGAAATTGGAAATTGGTTTGGAGGATCTAGAAATCCAAAATGGGTCATCCAATATATCATTTTGATTGGAAACATCATTTTAAAAACAATGGTTTATCCACATTTTTGAGTTTAGGCTTAAAAATTGGAGTTGCTTTGTAAAATTCTTTCTTGCATATTAAGGCAACTTGGGAAAACTTGAAATAAGTGAACACATTGGTTGTTTTAGCACTCTAATCACCTCTATAACTCATATGGGGAGATTTTGACTTGAGATTAAAGGGGGATAAGGATCATATCATGAGATGTCATGAGATATGTGAGAAATCCATAAGTTCATGGCATGAAGCTTCTAGAAAGCTCTTAGAAGTTTCCAGCAACTCCTAGATGCTCCCATTATGGCCTATATATTGAGCAGAGATCATTCATGCAAGGGTTGGTGATTCCTCAAGCTTGCAAATACACTTTGATACCATAACTCCCTCATTGCATTTTGGTTTCAATCTCTCCCAAATCCCATTGTTGGTGTAATCTTTCATCATCATCATCATCCTCCATTGTTGTGGAGTGAAAAGCAAGAAGAAGGCTCAAGAATTCGTGGTTGTTGTGTGTGATTCAACTCATCACTCCCATTTGCATAAAGGTTTGGATAGCATAATTCAAGAGGTTTGAGCACAAATTCTCTTCATCAGAATCATCACCATCATCCAAAGATCAGTTAGAGCAAGTGGCAAGAGCTGGAGAGAGAGATAACCACCATTGCCATCATCATTTGGTAAGCTTGCATGTTCCTTCGAATCACTGTATTTATTCATGGTTAGGGCTAGTTAGTGTGATATTCATGGTTAGAGACACTTAAGGAACAATTGTGAAGAGTTTAGGATGAATCCATGAAGGTTCAGCATGTGTGTGTAATTCTTTGAAGATCAAGATAGTGCTTGTTAGGAGGTATAAATGTGCATGTAATGATTTAATGGACTCAGGGTAACAAGAGGAACAAGCTAGGGCCGTTAGAAGCTAGGTTTGTGAATATTGCATACAGTCCAATATGGTGGTACCCAAGGTTGCACGCATTCGGTTTGAGGCTTCCATGAAGAGTTAGTCAAAAATCTTGGCATGGCTGGATAGAGGGCAATGTGAGGAGTATTTTTTATGTTTGGGTCGAGACCATTGGTGGAGAGATGAAGGAGCTAGAGGGAGTGGAAGATTCGCGGGTGGGGGATGTGTCTGGAAACCCTAGGTGACCAAAGGTAGGAGATATAATCTCTACCGTTGGTTTGTGCTGAAATGGTGGACTTTTTCTCTCGATCGCACGGCCCAGGTTTATTCAGATTTGGAGGGAGATTCAAACGGCCAAAACGCCGCGTTTCAGTTAGTGGGGGGGCGCCTGGGCTTATCCCGTGTGCTATCCACACCCCACCCAATTTCTGGCCCATTGAAATCAACTGATCCGCCCTACTATTTCCACCCCCCTCCCTTTTATATTGTTTTAAATTCTTTTTAATTCTTTAACATTTTTGCCATTTCTAAAAATTCATAAGTAAGCGAAAAATAACTCTTTTTTGTTCATTCTTTTTTCTATGTTGAGATAATTTTGTGTAGAAAAATATAAAAATAAAAATGAAATTTTATTTTCAATGTAGAATTTTTGATGATATTTTCTTTGATATAGTGTATTTTCTTTCTTTTAGTTGATATCTCATTTTCTATGAATTGTTTTAGGACTTTCCCTTAGGATTTTTGAGCCATTCTTTTTGGCATAGTTAGATATTGAACCCTAGTTTCATGTAGGATTTATCTCTTGATTTGTAGATTAAAATTTGATGTAGTTTGATTGTTAGACATTTAGGTGCTCTAATTAGGGTTTTAGGTTGTATAGGTAGACTTGAACAAATTTGTTTTGGGGTTTATAGGCCAAATTAGTGTATGGGGAACACATGGGTTAAGGGTAAGTATGTATAGAATCCCCTAGAATTTTGTTAGAATATTGCATGGTGTTTTAGTATTTTTCATTGATTTTTGAATGTATGGATAGTATGTGTGTTGCTTAAAGGCATAAGTTGTATTGTTGTGTTTTCTTTCCTTCTCTTTTGAGTGTGTGAGCTTTGAAGATTGAGTTGAAGACCTTGTGGATCATCATGGAAGCTTTGAAGACCTTGCAGAGGAGTTTAGCATAGCTTTTGTTTTGTTTATAGGTTCATAGGTGCATAGGCAGAGCCCTAGATAGAATATTTTGTTCAATAAACAAGGAGTGTCTTGTTCACCTCCTTTCTTCTCTATAACATAGAGTCCCTTAAGGGTATTCACCTCTCTCCTTTGGAGGGATTAGTGACCTTGCCCCATAAGGTAGAACTTTGAGAGAGCCTTTCCTTTGATGTTAAGTCCTCAATGGCATCCTTTGGAAGTCAGTGAGCACTGTAACATCCTCACCTCATCTTGTTGACTGAATCTTGTTTGCTGGAGCATTTGAGCCCTTGAAGATAGAAGCTGAAGCTTTGAAGAGGATGATTCCTTGAAGATTGTTGAAGTCTGAAGACTCTGTGAATATCAAATTGATGCCTGAAGATCCATGAAGATAGTGAAGCCTGAAGGTAGAGCTGATCAAAGGAGCTGAAGCTCAAGGGAGAAGATGAGTTGATACTCATGTTGTAGGGTTGATACCTGGAAAGCAAGTGATCTCTGAAGTCTGAAGATTGGGTTGCTTCTGGAGGAGCTGAGGCTTTCTTCTGTTTTCTTTGATGTATTATGTGTTTTGTCTGATTTATCTGCTGCATTAGGCTAAGCACATTTAGAATAAGTTCAGTCTAAGAGCACGAGTGCATCTGATTGTATTGTTATTGCTTGGCTTTGCTTGCGGGTATTCGGTAGAGCCCAGCTCCCTTGCCCATGTGTTTATTTTGCTTGATAGCATGATGTCATTTTCTGTCTGTATGATTACAATTTACTGTTTTTGCTGGATAGCATGTTGTTTATTTCAGTATGATTACTGTTATTTCATGACTGGCTTGAGGTCGAGACGAGCTTGTGGAGGCTGAAGCCCCACACACATTTCCTCCCTCACTTGCATTGCAGGCATTTTACTGTTAAAGCTGATGCTTTTGTCTGTTTTGGGTGTATCATTGACATGATCCCTTAGGACTCTCATTTCCTCTGATGAGGATTTGATGATAGACTTTTAGGTTGAAACCTATGCATGACAACATCTAGGAGTTCCCTGTTCAAACCTCAACCATAGGATGAATCCATGGCATGATAACAGTAGGACTTGATAGTCTCCCTCCTAGTTGCGCCTGTTCTCTTCTCATCTCGAAACAGTTTAAAATACAATAATCATGAATGATTTCTTTCGTACGTTACGAGCCTTAAGCTATCTGAGAAAGGGTTGTGGGAGAGTTTCTTTTCCACAGTCTGGATGTTTAGTATGGTACCCTTTGGGTGACATGCGACGCATTCGCTCTCAGGTCATAGTCTCTAGTGCGGTTGAAATCGCAAACACAATAAAAAACACTTCTTGTAGGAGATAACCCGTAGTTTCCCGAACTACGTTTGCTCTGATCTTTCATACCAGATGAAAGTACGTAGGCATAGGATGCGACATCCTAGCGAGCAACCTTCCCCACCTTCACCCGTAGTTGGCCGAACTACGTTGACTCTGATTTCTCATTCTCTGATGAGAATACGTAGGCATAAAGTGCGACGCTTTGCCGAGTCATTTTCTTTTCTTTTTCAGCCAGCCTTGATAGGTAGATAGATTATAACCAACCCGTCCAAGTAAACAAACAAGCGAGGATCCCGTCGAGTACGACGGACGTGAGGGGTGCTAATACCTTCCCCTTGCGTAACCGACTCCCGAACCCAGACAATGGTTGTGATGACCTTGTCTTACCCTTTTTCGTCAGGTTTTTCCGATCGTTTCCTTTCCCGCTCTGAGGGATAAATAACGAAAGGTGGCGACTCTTCTGTTTTGCCGGCACCTTATTTTCGCGCAAGCGACAATATCCATGATATATAGGACTGCATTGAAGATCTCTAGACCCACTTGAATCGGCAACGTGACTTCACCAAATACTGACCTCCTGGTCCCATCAAATGCCCTTACTACCAGATCACTTGGAGTACAAATCAAACCTTGAGTGTCTAGCTTCATCAGCGCTTTCTTTGGAAATACATTGAGTGATGATCCCGTATCAACTATCACATGGGATAGAACAACTCTCTACACTCTATGGATATGTATAGAGCATGGTTGTGGTTTCTCCGAGCAGGAGTTAGATCCAAATCAGTAAAACCCAAACCATTACCAGCATTGACGTGAGCCACTACTCCTTCCAGTTGATTAACAGAAATCTCATGCGGTACATAAGTCGTGTTCAAGGTTCTCAACAGAGCATTTCTATGTGCCTCAGAGCATAACAACAATGACAAGATTGAGATTTTAGAAGGTGTCTGATGTAAGTGATCTACGATCTTGTAATCACTTTTGCAAATGAGTCGCATGAATTCTTCAGCATCTTTAGCCAAGGAGTCTTTCTCCCCTTGTTGTTGACCCTGTTCTTCTATTGCAGCTTTACCTTTACCTTTGCCATTCTTTCCAGCATTAGTCTCAGGTGGAGAGAACACTCTAACACTCCTAGTTATGCCTCATGATCCAACAATATTTTCAACAGACGTACCTCCAAATGATGTCTCCATTAACTCTTGTTTGTGCCCATTGCAAAACACCTATGCACCAAAGTTATAAGGAATGGCCTTGGTGCTCTCATAGGGTACCGGTTCTGGTGTAGTAATGATAACAGGAGCTGGCCTCGGCGGCGCTGAAATGTTGATTGTCCGGGATGGGATTGAAATCGTTGCAATTTCATCCCTCTCATTATCGACTTCCTTGACGTCTTCTTCCCCTATTATTTTGTAAAATTGTAAACTTCCTTCATTGATCAAACTTTGAATATGATTTCTCAACTCAACACATCCCTCTAGGTGCAATCCATATTCCGCACAGCCTTCTAAACAACCAGGATAAACACCACCCTTCAATAATCTGCCTTTCACATAGCTCAATGGTGTCTTCAATTCCGCAACATTAACTATCAGGTTTAACCTTTCTCCCTCGATAACAACATTAGTTCTGGCCACCCCATGATTTGGCATAGGATTTTGATTCACATTCGGGGTCTCATTTGTGAAGTTGATTGCTTTGGAGTCAAGCAAATCCTGCACTTTATGCTTAAAAGCTTTACAGTTAACAATATTATGACCCGGAGCACCGGAATGGAAATTACACCTTGCGTTTGCATCATATCCTAGTGGAGGCGTACTAGTGAGCAGCGCCAAAGTCCTCTTCTAAATAAGTTGCAACTGTAATAAATGTTGCAATAACTGAGAGTAAGGCATGGGAGGCGTGTCGAACTGCCTGTTGGCCACCCTTTCTCTGTCTTAATAACGGCGAGGCGCAATAGTTGGTTGCTGAGGTACAACCGGAATAGCTATACTAGCAATTTGTTGTTGATGTTGGTACTGAGGTTGGTACTGACGTTGATGTTGCACTCGATCTCTGTTTCTGTAGGCTGATACAATATTCATGTCTCCTTCCCTTTTTTTCAGGTTCCCATATGTTTTCCTAAGTCCTCCTGATGTAGACCCCACTCCACTTTGTATCTTCCCTATCTTTATTCCATTTTCCATTCTTTCCCTTGCCAAGACTAAGTCTGAAAAGCTCCCAAACATGCATCTAATCAATTTCTCATAGTATGTTCCTGGCAAGGTTGCCATGAACATGTCAATTAGTTCGCGTTCCACCATTAGGGGTTAAACTCTGGCCGCCAATTCCCACCACCTCTAGGCGTATTCCTTGAATCCCTCATTATTTCTCTGTGATAAATTCTGCAATTGTACCCTGTTTGGTACCAAATCACTGTTGTATTGGTAGTGTCGCACAAAGTGTTAATTCTTGATTGGCATGCATTTTGGTAAAACTAGGTGTAATCACAAGATGTCCTACAGGATGTCGTGACATCTATCTGTCAGGATCAGCAGGTCGCTTTGGACTTTTTAACAGGTTTTTTCTCATGGTGTCAAACAAGATGTATTGACACTTATGGACTAAACATTTTGTATGAATGTGGTTGTGTGTCCATTTCTTTATGTGCAAGTTTGCTGCACTATTCTGGTGTAGAATCTGCGTGTTTTTAGTGGTGTTCTAAAAGTGTTTCTGATACACTTATTGTGGATCAGATTTGATTTGATATGGAGTTATTCTCAGAATATTGATTGAAGATTGGAAGAATGATTTGATTAGATCTGATTGATCAAATCAAATCTGTTTCATTGTTGCTATTGATGAAGATTGAAATCTTCTCAAAACCTGTTGTTACTTTTGCCACAACCTAAGCCCATTCTGCATTACTATTTAAAGAGGCGAAAACCCTAGCTTGAAGATCAGAGAAGCAAGGATTAAAAAATGTGTGCAATTGTGTAAGGTTTAAGCTTTGTGTGTGTTTGTTTTGTGAGTCATTCACTCATTGTTTAATGTGTGAATTGGACTAGGTTGTTAATTGTAAATTGTTCACTCAAAGCTTGTAAGCAAGAGTGTATTATACTTGATTGAAGCTTTTAAGCAAGATCAAGTTGTGGCTTTGAAGAGTGTCTTCTAAAGTCTTCTTGTGTTAATTGATATCACTATTGTGATTGAGGGGGAGTGAGAGGTGTCTCATATCTAGGAGTGTCCTAGATAGAAATTGCAAGGGTAGAGATTAGGTGAGAAGATGGTAAACTAGAGAGAGTCTATTGTATGTCTTTGAACTAATTCTACTTAGTGGATTTCCTTTTCTGGCTTGGTAGCCCCCAGACGTAGGTGTGTTTTCACCAAATTGGGTTAACAATTGCTGTGTCTCTTTACAATTGTTATTTTTTTTAATCTTTTTTAAACATATATTTGTGTCGTGAACATCACCTTCGCCATCTAATATCTGATACTAGAATTTCAATTGGTATCATAGCAGGCATCATGCTATGGTTCTGGGTAAGATCTAGGGACGATACTTTCTAGTACCATGGACAAAGAAGGAGGATTTGTGAACAGACCACTTATCCTTGATGGGAATAATTATGACTATTGGAAACCTAAGATGGTTGCTTTCTTAAAATCTTTGGACAACAAGGCATGGAAAGCTGTCATAAAGGGATGGGAATATCCTGTGATTATTGGTAAAGATGGAAAGGCTACAACTGAATTAAAGCCTGAGGAAGAATGGACAAAGGAAGAAGATGACCTAGCTCTGGGAAACTCCAAGGCCTTGAATGCCTTGTTCAATGGAATTGATAGGAACATATTCAGGTTGGTGAACAACTGTGAAATTGCTAAGGAAGCATGGGAGATTCTAATGACTACTCATGAAGGCACATCCAAGGTAAAAATGTCTAGACTTCAACTCCTTACAACTAAGTTTGAAAACTTGAGAATGAAAGATGATGAAAGCATACATGACTTTCATATGAATATTCTTGAAATTGTCAATGCTTCAAGTGCTCTTGGTGAAAAAATGTCTGAAGAAAAGCTGGTAAGAAAAATTCGCAGATCCCTTCCCAAGAGATTTGACATAAAAGTAACTGCTATAGAAGAAGCCCGAGACATTTGTAAAATGAGAGTTGATGAACTCATTGCGTCTCTTTTAACATTTGAAGTTGGAATAAGTGACAAAGCTGACAAGAAAAAGAGCATAGCTTTTGTGTTAAATACTGAAAGAAGAGATGATGAATCTGATGAGGATACAAATGAAAGTCTATCAAAGGCCATGGTTCTGCTGGGAAGACAATTCAACAAAGTAATAAAAAGAATGGATATAAATACAAGACCAAATGTCAAGAACACCTCACTTGACATCAGTAAGTCAAATGATGCAGGAAAAAGAACTATGACTGAAGAAAAACCCACAAACAACAAAGGGATATAGTGTTATGAGTGTGAAGGTTTTGGTCACATCAAATCTGAATGCCCTACCTATCTCAAGAAACAAAAGAAATGCCTAGCTGTTTCATGGACTGATGAAGACTCTGACAGTGAGATTGAAGAAGAATCTGCCAAACATATAACTGCCTTGACTGGAAGATACTACTCTGATGAAGACTCCAGTGAAGAGGAATTGACCTTTGAAGAACTAGCAGCTTCCTACAAAGAATTGTGCCTCAGAAGTGAAGAAGTGTGCCAGTAAGGTGAAAAACAGAAGAAACACATCATCAAGCTAAAGGCTGAAAAGGAGGAACACCTGACAACTATCAATGGTTTGAACAATGAGGTTGCTGAACAGGCTAAAATGATCACTAAATTAACAGATGAAGTTGCTCAACTGACTTCCCAACTTAAGCAAATAGGAAAGTCTGTTAGAATGATGAATAGTGGTACCAAAACCTTGGAAGAGATTCTTCAATATGGCAAAAGATCTAGAGACAAGACAAGGTTAGGATTCCATGAAGACAATAACTCTGCCTATCTCTACATACCTTCTGGATCAAGGCATATGATGTTCCAGCGGATGTCTCAACATCATGACAGAAAACAAACTAGCCAACTTAAAAAATTCCACAGATGGAGATGCCATCACTGTGGTCGCTTTGGTCACATAAAGTTATTATGTTTCAAACTGCATGGATATCCAAATTTTACTACTAAGACAAGACCTAAACACAACACTCTCCTCTCCAAGAAGCAATGGGTTCCAAAGGGTCCTTCTACTAAATAATGGGCTCTTAAAACTGATAATACTTGCCTCATAGCTCATATGTCCCTAAAAGTTTCCACTAAGGAAGATTGGTACTTTGACAGTGGGTGCTCAAGACACATGACTAGGATCAGAAATATGTTAGTAGACACCAAACCTCACTCAACCAGCTATGTGACCTTTGGAGATGGGGAAAAAGGGGAAATCAAGGGAATTGGAAAACTAAACTGCTCAGGAACACCAGATCTTGACAATGTGCTGTTAGTTAAAAGATTAACTGCAAATCTGATTAGCATTATTCAACTATGTGATCAAGGTCTAAGTGTCAACTTCACTAAACTTGAGTCTTTAGTTACTAATGAAAAGGGAGAGCTAATCATGACAGGAGTCAGATCCAAGGACAATTGTTACCAATGGGCTGCTCAAGATTCTAAGTATACTCTTGCCAAAAAGGATGAAGTAAGAATGTGGCACCAGAAACTTGAGCATTTACAAGGAATGAAGAAGATCATATCTATAAATATTGTCATATGTATCTCTAATCTAAGGATTAAGAAAGGAAAAAGCTATGGTGAAGGCCAAATAGGAAAACAAACTAGGATGTAAGATAAGATGTTTCAACATTATGTACAA
Source organism: Lathyrus sativus (assembly GCA_963859935.3). Lineage (NCBI taxonomy): Eukaryota > Viridiplantae > Streptophyta > Magnoliopsida > Fabales > Fabaceae > Lathyrus > Lathyrus sativus. The sequence goes on from OZ012739.1 coordinate 662,154,393, forward strand.
CAAATGCAATCTAAGTTTGAAACAAGCCTTGTTGGGGAATTAACTAACTTTCTTGGAATACAAGTCATACAGATGGAAAAATCCATAGTTCTATCTCAAAGTAAGTATGAGATGTCGTACACTCATGAATCTGGGTGTGTGTTGTCTGGATATTGTGATACTGATTGGGCTGAAGTGATGATGACAGAAATAATACATCTGGAGGTTGCTTCTCTTTGGGAAACAACCTCATCTCGTGGTTTAGTAAGAAACAGAGCTGTATATCCTTGGCTACTATAGAAGCAGAATGCATAGCTGCTGGGAGTACCTATTCTCAACCTGTATGGATAAAACAGATGCTTAATAAGTATAATGTCACACAAGATGTCATGACATTATTATGTGATAATCTAAGTACTATGAATATTTCCAAGATTCTTATTCAACATAGTGTTTGCTACCGCGAAAAAGGGAAGCCGACTGATGACAGAAGAGTCGTCACCGTTCGTTATTTATCCCAAAGAGAGGGAAAGGAAACGATCAGAGAAAACCTGCGAAAAAAGGGAAAAGACAGGTCATCGCAACCAAATCTCGGGTTCGGGAGTCAGTTACGCAAGGGGAAGGTATTAGCACCCCTCACGTCCGTTGTACTCAACGAGATCCACGCTTGTTATCTATCTAAGAGGGTGTTAAACTATAAGGCTGGCCACAGGGTCAAAAGAAAAGAAAAGAGACTCGATAGAGCATCGCCGCTCTATGCCTACGTACTCCCTCGTGCATTGGGAAAGTCAGAGTCAACGTAGTTCGGAAAACTACGGGTGAAAGGGGGGAAGCCGAGACATCGTCGTTTTGTGCCTACATATCCTCGTCTGGTATGAGAAATCAAAGCAAACGTAGTTCGGGCTGACACGACCACTGGTTGGTTTAAGTGTTTTAAGCCGAGTAGGGTTAAACCTTAATTCTAGCAGTTAGGTGTATGCAGCTCGACCATTTGAGACTTAGGCGTTACCTATTTGCGGTAGAACCAAGAGTTAACGACACTCTCTTTATGAAAATGATTTTCCATTAATCCCGAAGGATAAAAAGGTTTGATGTTTTTGTTTTGTGTATTTTTAAGACAAGAAGTGAATTGAGTTATGGTTCAAAACTCATGTCGCACTAAAGACTATGACTCGAGAGCGAATGCATCGCATATCACCCGAAGGGCATACGCTAAACACTCTAGATAGTTGAGAGGAGACCCCCAACCATCATTTCTCAAGTACTAAAGGCTCGTAGCGCACATCACAAATTATTTTTTTATTAAGTGTTTTGAATTGTTTAGGAGATGAGAAGAGAAAGACACAAACTAAAGGGGAAACTGGACCCTAATGTTGTCATATACAATGCTCCTAAAGTTGGGATGAAAGGTAAAGGTAAAAGGTATCATGTGTAACCACATCAAAAAAAGAATCACTTAAAAATGATTTTAAAAAATGAAGAAAAATAATTTAACACATTAAAATGTTAGAAAATGATTTTTTTTTGGGATTTTATGATATTTAAAACTATTTTTAAATAAATAAAACAAAACAAGAAATAACTAAAATAAAATAAAATAAAAAAAGAAACAAGTTGCTAAAAAGAAAGAAGTGCCTACACCAAGGGTAGAACTCATGACCTTGGGGTTGTAGGCACAAAACATGGTCAACCCAACCACTCATACACGCGTGCACATTAATGGACATGGAAGTAAAAATATTAAAACATGGAAAATATAGAAAATAATGCAAAAACGCCCTCGCTGAGGGTCGAACACAGGTTCACGCGTATGGCAAGGTACTTAAGGGCAAGGTTACAACCACTGGGGTGGAGATACATCCGTTGTATCAAGCCACCTCAATAAATGATATACCTAAATGCGCGTGCAGATCGGGCAAGGCATCCAAGGCAAAATCAAGTGAAACTCATAAAAACGATTTGATCTCAACGTATTCAAAACTCACCCAAATTTAATGAAATAAAAGTCAAAGTCACTTGATTTTTCATGAGGATCATGATGGTACCTGTTGCACCCCAAATTTTGATCCCTTAGATCCTCATCATCATTGTAGGATCATATTCATTTGATTACCTAACCTTAATCCAGTTCAAGTTTATCTTTGTCAAGATGCAGATGAATTAGGGTTCCGTACCGTCAAAATCGAGACTTCAGTGGTCCGATCAATCAATGTTTTGGATTGATTCAACTTCAAACAAGATCAAGAATACAACATTGGGTCAAGTATGAATCCAATTTGAGGTGGTCACCCGGGGTTCGAGAACAGTGCAATTTGAGACACCCGATTAGGGTTTTTGACTGGAAAAAGTCAACTATAGTTTGACTTTTGATTCAAAGAGTATTTCAATGATGGGATCAAGGTCCATTAAGCTCCTATGGATTAGTAAAGTCTATCCAAAGAGTTTCAAGTCCTCAGGATGTCCGGATCACCAACGGGCGACTCGGTAGACACCGATCGATCGAAAAGTTGACCAAAACGTCAACTCTCCAACAATAAGGAATTTGACTTCAAGGTGTGAATGAAAAATGTTCCTTATATCATATTACACCTCCCCATAAAATTTCATTACCATTGGATCAAGGGTTAGGAAGTAATTGCAAAAATCGGGAATTAGGGTTTCGAAAGGGGCAAAACCATAACTCCTCAACCACACATCCAATTGAAGTGGTTCTAAGCTTGTTTGAAAGGTCTTGACAAACCCTAAAAAAGTCCTACAGTGGTCCATATTCAAAAAATGCATGGAATTGGAGTTATAGCAAAAATCATTTTTCAAGGGTAAAGGACTTAGTGAAAATTGACAAATTCTGGCCATACAAACCACTTTTTTCAGAACTTTGAAGGGTTTTTCAACCTAGCTCCATCAAGAATTTGGAAATTCCAAAAACATGAAAATTGTAGAGCTACATAAGGGCTTTCTAAAAAGTACAAGAACTCCCCAAGGAGATTTATGAGCTAGGAGTTATGGTGCCTTGAAGTTGGGTCTGTCACACTAAAAATCCACTTGGCCCAACTTCTCAAAATCAGAATTTTTCATCTCTAAACACTCTACACCCTTGGGTCATGATACATTATGATATTTATATGTGTAGAGGAAGAGAATGACAGAAAAAAGAGAGATTGAGGAGAGAGAGATGCAAGTTGCAATTTGTGGATTAAAATATTCAAATGTGTAAGAATGAGAGAGAAACTTTTTCACTTCCAACTGTTGCAGCTGGCTTACTCTATACTCTAAGCTTATCTCAGTCATTTCATGTCAATATCCACTTGATGTTTCTGATCCTCCTTGAGCCATGGAGCTGATAGGAGAAGATCTTGGCAAGATTTTGCAAGAAATTTCATCAAACTCCCTCCAAAAGTGGCAAAGTACCAAGCTGCCCTCATCCTCATTTCTCCTATAAATAGAGACCTTGTATTCCTCTTCAAACACACCAGAGCTATTCAGAATATCAAAGTATCATAGCTCTCCTCCTCACTCTCTCTTTGCTTGTAAGTGAAGAAAAGTTCAAAAACACCAAAATTGGTCATTTGGCATATTTCACACCATTTTCATTTCTACCATTTTCAACACTCCCACAACCATCCATATACTTTTTAAATAACATATAGAAGGTGTATAATCCATCAAACCATCAAAAACCTCAAAAAATCAAAAAGTCAACCTTATCCCCACCATACTTTGACCAAAATCACTAAAATGGACAAAACTCATTCCATATAGATTCTTGCCATTCTAATCCCTCTAACACCTCACCAATGATGTTTCTCAACTGTCAAAACCATTAGCAACCATTGGATACTCATATTTTCTCATTTGGCATCATAAGAGTATTGTTGCTTAAAAGTGAAGTAAGATTCAAGGCAAAGAAGTGAATTAAGGATCTCTGGGTTTCTTGGCTATTCTAGCTTGCTTAAAAGGGTCTACAAGAGGTATGTAACTTGTGCACCTTGGCTCTTGTATCATTTTTTCATGATTTTTCATTTTGAGCATTTTGGTGCATTTTGAAGTTATGAGCACTTGATGATTTTTCATGATATTTGGTATATGATGAATGGTAGATTTGTGGTGAGTGTTAACATAAACTTGTTCTTGCTACATTTTTGATTATGATGTGTTGAGTTTGGTTAATGCACTGTCAAGGTAATTTGAGAAATAGGTTGATGGATCATATTTTGCTCTCATACAATGATGGATTTTGATCAAATTCTATTACAATAGCATCTACATACTATGATCTGTTGCCATTATTTTTTGTTGTTCATAAGTGATGATTGATCAAATTCTGTTACAATAGCATCTACATACTATGATCTGTTGCCATTATTTTTTGCTGTAGAAATCCACATGTGCTTAACCTGTTTCATGATCCTGTTTTGGTTCTTCCAAATTGGCTGTTTTCAACTCATCAGTATTCAAACATATTGAATCTTGGGACCAACTTTGTGCCTAAAATTGGTCATAAACATATTTTGAACATGCTAGCAGGGGTATTATGCCTTAGGCTCAAGTTGCTTTTTGCCTACTGCTAGTTCATTAGGTACTGTTGCTTGTAGGTTTGATTTTGGGCTTGAGCATTATCTTATTTCTAAAAACCTCAATCAATGGTATAAGCATAGAACAGTTTGCACAAGAATCTTGATTTGGTAATAATGGTAACAGTGTTGTTTTTTATCATTTTGCTTATCATCCAGCCAACATTTGCATTATGGTAATAACTCATGTAACTATTTCTGTTTACAAATCCACCCCTTAATTTCAATGTTAGAAACTCTTAGGCCATTTTATTCTCAGTAAGATGTAGGGTTTGTAAGGGTATGGGTGATTTGTGTAGGGCATTAATTTAAGTAGATCATTTGGTCATGAGGTTATTCTCAAAAGCTGGGTTTGTAAGTTCATGCCTAGTGTACCAGTTTGGTTTTTAAGAGGGTTTGATTGTGCAACCAGTCTGCTGCAGTTGTTTCTATCAGGAGGGTTTGAGGGGGCTTATCCTATTTGTCTTGGAGGTCGTTGTGACTAGGATTGCTGCCATGAATTGTGGGTTGGTTCAGTACAATCAGCTTGTTGCATAAGGGAGATCTGGTGGAAGCCTCAAGTTTGCTAAGCATGGCCATTTTGGTTGAGGCAGGCCAGGGAAAGTTGGAGTAATAGGATTAAGTAGTTTTTCTGAGTTTATGGATGAGGGAGCCATCACATTTTGAACCCAGACCAGATTTGCATTTGATCATCTAGATTTCATCTAAGACCTGCTAGTATGCAACACTCTCTGGTCAGATTAGGTAAGTGTTGTTAAAACATTTTGGTGTGTAGCTGCCATTTAGGGGTTTAAGGACAGTTTGAGTTTCTTTAGGGGCTGTTGACAAATATGTGAGTTTGGATTTATCATTCCTTGGTGAGATACTTAGAGCTTTTGACTATTGGTATCCTAGGCTGTGTGATGGCAGTTGTTGGTTCTACTGAGTTTCAGGTAGATTTCCTTTGAGCTGCAACTTTAGTTTATCAGGTTTGGCTTTTTTGACATTTTCAGGGTAGAATGGTTTGCTCTGTCCTTGACTGTGCCTAAGAGTTGAGTTTGCCAACTCAGGTTTAGATGTTATTTAGACTGTTAGTTTACTTGAATAAGATCTCATTTTGGAGGACACATTTGAGGAGATGTTGTGCCTGCTGTCCAGGTTTGTGGGAGGGTCTAACCAGTTTAGGGTCCCATTCTGATATGTTGCTGTTGCCACAACTCTTGATGAACAAAGCATTTTCTGCCTACTATTTTGGGAGTTTGTGGACTTGCATTTGTGAGAATTTTGGACTGGTGGTTATTGATTGTGGGCATTATCATTTGTGCCAAGACCTAGTAGTAGACAATGTTTTCTGGTCAGGTTGTTTAGTTCTGTTTAGAACTTCATGATGGCAGTTGCTGGTTCTACTAAGTTTTTAGGCAGATTCCCTTGTGCTATAGCAGTAGGCTGTTAAGTTCTGGTTGTTGGTTGGCTCTTTGGCATTTTCAGGTTAGGTGTCTTGGTCTGTACCTAAATCTGAGTTTGTCAACTCATTGCCAAGATGTTATGCAGACTGTTGGAGGCTTAGGGATAGGACTCATAAGGTTTCACCTGCTAGTATGGTTTTTTAGAGGTTACCATCATGAGGCAGTTGGACCCTTAGGTGTTTGTTGTCATTATGAGACCTTGATGTTTGGAGGTTTGAGTTGGTTTGGTATGTTGTTGTCTGTTACTGTGGATTCATGCCCTTGGGGCATGGTTTGTGTAATCTTAATTGCTGCAGTTGCTGTCTTTTGAACAGAACCTCATTAACCATGTGTCTATGATGAGGGTTTACTTTGGTTTTAATTTTGCTTTGTTATTGGAATGCTGGTTGGAATTCATCAACAGATGTTTGATTGAAATACCCCAAAACTGAATGTCAGCTTCTGCTTCTTGAAATTTATTCATTTCCCATTTGGGTTGTTGCCTTTGTGTGTGGAATTTCTTAATCTCTTGCCATATGGACTGCTAGCAGTTGCTTTCCTAGTTCACTTACAGCTATCTGATACACATTTCACTTCAGTCAGTATGTCATTATCACAATGAGAAATCACAAGCCTGATCATGTTTAGAATTTGGCATCCCTTAAAATTCACAATTTTCAAGCTGACAGTAGGTTTAAAACTTGGATTCAGATTGTGTTTGGAACTTCTTGACCTAGGTATTGAACTGTCTTTTTCTTAGACATTGTCATGTTGAAGCTTGCTTCTATGTTATCCAAATTGTGTGTGATTTCAAATCTGTCAGCTATGAGTGTTTGTATTGAGTCCATCTTAAAATGGATTTTGACATTAAACCTGTTTGCATCTACTGTCATTCATACCTCTCAATGTTTTGCTTGCTTGCTTGAGATTGGTCTTTGAAAGCTATAGGGCTATTTTTTATAAGGTTTTATGATGGATCATAGGGAGAATATTATCCATTTTGTGTGCTTGCTGCCTATAGGCATTGAAAAATCAAATTGTCTTTATCATTTGTGAAATGCAAGAAAAGAATTGTTTTTCTTAATCTGTCCAGAAACTGTTGTGAGGTGGGGTTTGTCAATTCAAGGGCATTTGCTAGTAGGTGATAGGGCTGTTTGGTGTTTGATTTATTGGTTGTATGGGAAATTTCTGTTTGGAACAGAATTGGTAGAACAGTTGGGGTGAACTTGGCCTTGGTGACATTGACTGATCTAAATATGAGCTCATGGTTTTCTTTGACTTAAGCTTGTGGCAATTTTAGATTGTTGCTCTTTTGTATTGTCATTAACAGTATGTATGCATAAAAAGCTAGTGTGGAAAACTTCACCCCTTGCAACTTTCATGCCATTTTCTCATTTTGAGGTCTTTTGAATATTTTGCCTGTCATAATCTTTTCCATATCCTATTTCAAGTGTGCTCAGACCCTTGTATACCCCCAAGTCCACCTGTTTTGATCTCTTAAATTCAAAATGCACATCAAAATTTCTTTATGCATTTGTCTTCGAATTTTCTTATATACACATCATTTTGAAAAACCAGTTGTACCATCATCATCCTTGTGGAAAAATAATCAAGTTAGACTCTAATTTTGCTGAATTTGGTGTTGATTTGATAGAGTTATGAACCAATCCGTTTCCACCTTGTTTGCTTTGATTTTGGCCCAGAAATGTTTGCCTTGTGAGGGTTATATATTTTTAGGGGTGGCTAAATACACGGATGTATAGCCACCTGTAATACCCCAAATTTTGCCTTAAGATTTGTCGTCGCATTTCATTGCATTTTTATTGCATTTAATCAATTACTAACAAATTTGTGTAGTCGTTTGACTTTTTGCAGGTAAATATCATATGGCATGCATTTTTTTTCTAAAAAGTAAAAATGACACAATTGGCAAAAGGACATGTGTAAGGAGTTGTGAGTGTGAGAGGTTGAGAGTTCGAATCTCACATTTGTCACTTTTTTGTTTTTTATTATTTTTACTCTAAATTTTTCTATCTTTCATTAAAAAATAACAAAAATAGTTTTTTATTATTATTTAATTATTATTTTCGTATTTTAATTAAATCATTTTTTAAAATATTATTTTTTTCACTTTTTTCTAAATTATTCATAAAAATATCCAAAAAATCATAAAATAAAAAATATTGAAAAAAATTTTGTTCTTTTTATAATATTTTTGATTTTAGGAATCAATAGGATTATTAGTTTTTATTTTAAGTTTATTTTAATTATTTTAAATTATTTAAATTTTATTTTTTTTCTTAACTAATTATTTAGTTTGGGCTTTAAAATGGGCTTTAGGGACATTATTGACAATTTGGTGTTAACCCTAATTTGTTCCCTATATATACATGTGTTGCTTTGTTGAAAAGGGGGTAAGAAGGTTTTCTTCAGAAAAGAGGAGAGAGAAAGGGAGAAACAAAGGAGATCCCCAGAGAAGAAAGACGGTCGTCCCCACAACACGTCAGAAGGATTGGAGCTCTCCAGTGTTCCCTTATTCAAACCTTTTTCACATTTACCGAAGCAAACCTCCGCTTCGTAGGTTAAATTACTAAATCTTTTGTCTTTTCATGTTTATGTGCATATTTTGCCATGTTAATGTGTTTAGGTCCGTTAAATTACTAAACCTTTTGTTTTTTCATGTTTATGTGCATATTTTGCCATGTTAATCTCCATGTGTGTTTAGGTCCGTAGATTTTAATATCAAAACCCTTTTTTATCAAAACTTTTTTTAAAATCAAAACCCTTTTTTTATTTATTATTAAAACCTTTTTTTTAGTAAGACTTTTTTTAAAAACTGAAAAGCCTTTTTATTCCCAAGAAGAAAAAAAAACCTTTTTATTCCCAAAAACCTTTTCCCAAAAAACTGAAAAGCATTTTCCCAAAAAAAACTGAAAAACCTTTTTTGGATGAAAAACCTTTTTTGTTCTAAAAAAAACTGAAAAGACTTTTCCTCCAAAAAAAACTTTTTTTTTATAATTTAAACTTAATTTTTTTTATAATTTTAACTTAAATATTTTTTAATTAAAAAATTAAAACCTTTTTTTTATAATTAAAATATTAAAAAATTAAAACCTTTTTTTTATAATTAAAATATTAAAAAATTAAAACCTTTTCGTAGGGAACTCCTGATGTTTGATGTTTGCCGTGTCATTTTATGTACCCTTTTATTACTTTTCTTTCTTTTGGCATTTCATGTGCATGTTCGAGGTTGAGATGTGCTTGTGGTGGCCACAGCCCCACACTATTTTCCTCCCTCACTTCATTCTAAGTGTCATTACATATTTTCATATTCTTCATGTTTTCAGAAATGTTTCTTTGTTTCTTTATACCCTCTGCCTTTATTACTTTTCTTATTTCTGTACCTTAATTATTCCTCCATATAATGATTTGTCATATTTTCACATTTTTTTACAGTTTTATCCTTCCGAAGGATTAGGTCCAGCCTTTTGGCCGCCGAGTCAATAGCCTTACCCCTTTAATGGATCAAACCCTGTTTAGCCTAGGTGTCCCGCCGTGGGAAAAATTGCTTTTATCCTAGTGTTAGGCCAAAAGAGTCGCCGTACTCTGTTTTAAGGTTTTCCGCCGTGGAATCCCTAATTTAACCCTATTTTAATTTTAATTAACATTTTTTTAACATAGAGATTGGAGTCTCTGAACAAACCTTGGCCACAGTCAAGACGTTTCTAACCTCCCTTTTGAGGGGAACTACAGTTACTCTGATTCCATTCCCGTAAGGATATGTAGGCACAAGATGCGATGTCTTGCCGAGTAAACTTAGAATTAACCCCTAGGTCTTTTTTAATTTTCAATCCTTTGTATATACCCTAAAGCAAAATAATTAATGAAATAAATAAAAAAAAATAAACAAAAGGTTCCCGTAGAGTACTACGGAAGTTTAGGGTGCTAATACCTTCCCTAAATTTAACCAACCCCCGAACCTTAGATCTCTCCCTTTTAGGTTTTTCCTTTCTTTAACCTTTCCTTCGGATAAATCAAAGACCGGTTGTAAATGAATTAAGATTCAAGTTAATCAATAGCTTGACATCCAAATTTCACCGCAACAGAAAATGGCGACTTCACTGGGGAACCCTAACTATTGAGGGTTATCCCTATTTTGTTTATTTTTCTTTATATATTTGTTTTATTATATATTTTGCTCACTTGTATGTATATATTGGGGTACCTTACTTGGAGTTACTGTGTTGTGAGATAAGTCCTACACCCGGACTTGAGCGACCTTATGATAGGATGGCTGATATATTCGACGAGGCTCATAGGGAGTGAGTCCCGACTAAGCTAAATCGAGAATCACCGCTCAGTTGAGACACTTTCGAAAATGGTTCGGTTGATCGAGTGTAGTCGTGAAAACTTTTACCGTTATCGATTGGAGTCTGTGATACTGGGAACCGTAGTACCTCTACACCATCTTGGCCTTATCTAGGACGTAGTGCGGGAACTATGTGGGAGTAGTCCTACAATGGTTGCTACGCGATACTACACTCGAACGAGGTTCTCTTGAGAATATTATCGACCCTTGAGTCAGTCAAGAAGTTGATAATATCCAAAAGATGGGCTGATGACTTCGGGCACTTTTTAGAACCCTTGTTCTGCAGGTACAATTAATCTATAGTACACACCACTTTGGGAAGGGTAGACCTTGACTCCATTCATTGTTCCTCTAAAATTAGGACCTTTGTTTGCTTATGTGCGTTTGTGCTTTGCATCCATAAAGCATCATATCATTTCTAGTTTCAAGGAATTCAAAAGTCCTTTGCAAATTCAAGAAGTCCTACATTTTAAAGTCTAACAGCTTTTCTCGCTTTCCTAAAAGGGAATGTTTGCAATCGACCGTTGAAATTCTTGAGACCATTGCATGGCATCAGCATCACATTTTTGCATTGCATTTGTCCCCCAGTTTCTCCTTCTTGGTCCTATCGTCTTCTAGTGTACCTTTGAGTCGTCAAGCTGATTCCTCGACACAGATATCAGACCAGAAACGGAACAGGAGTCACTTTGATCCTATTCTCATGACTTACACAGAGCTATATCCTAACTTAGTTCGACAAGGGCTGATCACTACAAAGGCTTTACCACCTCCTCTTAATCCTCCGGCTGGATTTAGGGCTGATCTCCATTGTGCTTCCCATGAGGGTGCCCCAGGCCATGACTTGGAGCATTGTTTTGCATTGAAGGCTAGAGTATGTGAATTGGTTAGAACTGGAATACTTGATTTTACAGACAGTCATCCGGATGTTCAGAAAAATCCCTTGCCAGTACATCAAAAATGAAGTTTTGTCACTAGGCCTTTTGTTTCTCGTTGTTTGCACTTTCCTTATTTTGTTTAAGTTGTTTGCTTTTAATTATGTTTGTACTTTCATTAATGAAATAAGCATTGCGACCTTTGATTCAATTCATTTCCGTCCATTTATTTGCATCTTTATGCTTTATTTTTCAAATGTCTACTTCTTGTCCAAAATTTTGATATGCTAAGATCGGAGGGAGGATGACGAAAACGTTATACCCATAATTGCTGTCAGTATGCTTTCAATCAAACCTTGTTGACGATGTAAGGCATTGTTTCAATTCCCAAACACTGGAGAAATAAGGAGGTTAATCCCTCGTTACCCCCTTCGAGCCTAGAAGTTGGAGTTTCTTTCGTTACAAAAAACCCACAATTTTAACCTTGGGATGGGTAGTTCTCAGTTAACTTGGTTGTGTGTTCATACGATACACCTTTCATTAACAAATTTTCCTTCGCACACGTCAAATAAGTGTCGAAGATGTTTTCTAATCAAAAGGTCGATGATGGTTCACCGTAATCATTAAAATCAAACAGTCACTTTCCTTCACACAAAAAAATAATATAAAAAAATCAAAAGAAGCCCGCTAAGTCAAAACCTATGAAGGAGACTTAGGCAAAACTGGGGCATCCCGCTGACTGTAAACTCTAAAATAAACAGTTCAGGCAAAATTTAGGGATAATACAAAGAGATTTTTAAATCCTTATCTTGAAAATCCTCAATGTCAAAACAATCAAATGTTATAGGGGAGTAGTGGCTGCCTTTTCATAGGTCCCTTTGACTTCTGAGTCATCATTGCTACGACCAATGAAATCCCTAACTTATGGGAACCTGAATGCATAGTATGAGTTAACTGAGCATAGGACTGAAGATCATCATGTAGATTGGGTGGGTACAAATAAATTTTGAGCCTTTATCTTTTATTTCATAAACCGTGAACCAGGCCACATTACAACCCTCAAAAGACCTAACTGAAACAGGGTTATTTTGAAAGTATACTACAACAAGATTGCGTAACCTGACTCCAAAAGATCCTTGCGAATCATTTATTTTGGCAATACACTTTTATTTTAAACTTTGAGTGTCTTGAACCGCCTTGTTCTGACTAACGACTCATGTATTTTCCATCTTTCAAAAATAATTTTTCAAAAATCGCATGAACTTTGCATTACCATGTTTGTATGAATATTTTTGTTTGCAAACTGGCTTTCCTCTAAGGAATTTTCAAACAATGAAAAACTTGGTCAAGTGATCTTATCAGGGGCAAGTTCTTTTTACATCCTGTCAAAGAATCAGTTCAAGATTTGTTCAAGGCAATATCTTCTCAGATTTGGTTTATCCAGAGAATTGTTCAAGACTCAGACTGGGGCAAGCCCTCCGAGGATACAGCAAAACAGTTGATTCCACGAATCAGACAGCTGAAGCAACTATCAGTTCATTTGACCTGGGGCAGTTTACTCGCATAATCCCTAAGCAGTTATTCATCATTCCTACAGTGACTATCAACTTGATACAGTTTAACAGAATGACAGTGATCTCCGTGTTGAGGAATCAGTCCTTCAGTTTTGTCATCTCACCGAAAGAGTCGAGCCTTGTCGTCGACGTCTGCATTTACATTTCTATCTTGGGTGCTTTACTCCCCATTTACATTTCTAGCTTGGGTGCTTTACTCCCCATTTACATTTCTAGCTTGGGTGCTTTACTCCCCATTTACATTTTTATCTTGGGTGCTTTACTCCCCATTTACATTTTTATCTTGGGTGCTTTACTCCCCATTTACATTTCTATCTTGGGTGCTTTACTCCCCATTTACATTTCTATCTTGGGTGCTTTATTCCCCATTTACATTTCTATCCTAGGTGCTTTACTCCCCATTTACATTTCTATCTTGGGTGCTTTACTCCCCATTCACCTTCTATCCTTGGGTGTTTTATCCCCCATGTACCTTTTATCCCGGGTGTTTTATTCCCCGTTTACCAGATATTCCTGGGTTTACCTAACACCATGGTGTTTTACCCCCATTTGCTTTTTTTTCTCCCTGAGGTCGTGTTTTACTCGCGTCTTACCTTGTGGGCAAAATTTATTTACTTGGCATCATGGGTGTTTTATCCCCATTTGCGTTTTTCTCCTGAGCTCGTGTTTTACCCGCGTCTTACCTTGCGGACAATTTCTAATTTACTTGGCACCTATCAACAATTTTGTGTCGTGTCTATCCGACGTTCTTCCAAATATGACATGTCTTCTTCCCTAGTGCAATTCCTCGATGGGTCGTCCCCTGTGACGTTGTTTCGTCTGTATCCGTGCATTTGTCATTTTCATCATACGCATCATATCAGATTCATATCATATTTAGCATTATAGTTCGTTTTGTTTTGTCCATATCATTGCATAACACTGCGTCTAAAGGCAAAATTTTCGGTTATCTGTATTTAAATCCCTCCACCATGATTTCTCGAGTCTCCGTTGCTCAAATCACCCGGTGAAGTTATTTAAATAGGGGCAACTGTAATACCCCAAATTTTGCCCTAAGATTTGTCGTCGCATTTCATTGCATTTTTATTGCATTTAATCAATTACTAACAAATTTGTGTAGTCGTTTGACTTTTTGCAGGTAAATATCATATGACATGCATTTTTTTTCTAAAAAGTAAAAATGACACAATTGGCAAAAGGGCATGTGTAAGGAGTTGTGAGTGTGAGAGGTTGAGAGTTCGAATCTCAACTTTGTCACTTTTTTGTTTTTTATTATTTTTACTCTAAATTTTTCTATCTTTCATTAAAAAATAACAAAAATAGTTTTTTATTATTATTTAATTATTATTTTCGTATTTTAATTAAATCATTTTTTAAAATATTATTTTTTTCACTTTTTTCTAAATTATTCATAAAAATATCCAAAAAATCATAAAATAAAAAATATTGAAAAAAATTTTGTTCTTTTTATAGTATTTTTGATTTTAGGAATCAATAGGATTATTAGTTTTTATTTTAAGTTTATTTTAATTATTTTAAATTATTTAAATTTTATTTTTTTTCTTAACTAATTATTTAGTTTGGGCTTTAAAATGGGCTTTAGGGACATTATTGACAATTTGGTGTTAACCCTAATTTGTTCCCTATATATACATGTGTTGCTTTGTTGAAAAGGGGGTAAGAAGGTTTTCTTCAGAAAAGAGAAGAGAGAAAGGGAGAAACAAAGGAGATCCCCAGAGAAGAAAGACGGTCGTCCCCACAACACGTCAGAAGGATTGGAGCTCTCCAGTGTTCCCTTATTCAAACCTTTTTCACATTTACCGAAGCAAACCTCCGCTTCGTAGGTTAAATTACTAAATCTTTTGCCTTTTCATGTTTATGTGCATATTTTGCCATGTTAATGTGTTTAGGTCCGTTAAATTACTAAACCTTTTGTTTTTTCATGTTTATGTGCATATTTTGCCATGTTAATCTCCATGTGTGTTTAGGTCCGTAGATTTTAATATCAAAACCCTTTTTTATCAAAACCTTTTTTAAAATCAAAACCCTTTTTTTATTTATTATTAAAACCTTTTTTTTAGTAAGACTTTTTTTAAAAACTGAAAAGCCTTTTTATTCCCAAGAAAAAAAAAACCTTTTTGTTCCCAAAAACCTTTTCCCAAAAAACTGAAAAGCATTTTCCCAAAAAAAACTGAAAAACCTTTTTTGGATGAAAAACCTTTTTTGTTCTAAAAAAAACTGAAAAGACTTTTCCTCCAAAAAAACTTTTTTTTTATAATTTAAACTTAATTTTTTTATAATTTTAACTTAAATATTTTTTAATTAAAAAATTAAAACCTTTTTTTTATAATTAAAATATTAAAAAATTATAACCTTTTTTTTATAATTAAAATATTAAAAAATTAAAACCTTTTCGTAGGGAACTCCTGATGTTTGATGTTTGCCGTGTCATTTTATGTACCCTTTTATTACTTTTCTTTCTTTTGGCATTTCATGTGCATGTTCGAGGTTGAGATGTGCTTGTGGTGGCCACAACCCCACACTATTTTCCTCCCTCACTTCATTCTAAGTGTCATTACATATTTTCATATTCTTCATGTTTTCAGAAATGTTTCTTTGTTTCTTTATACCCTCTGCCTTTATTACTTTTCTTATTTCTGTACCTTAATTATTCCTCCATATAATGATTTGTCATATTTTCACATTTTTTTACAGTTTTATCCTTCCGAAGGATTAGGTCCAGCCTTTTGGCCGCCGAGTCAATAGCCTTACCCCTTTAATGGATCAAACCCTGTTTAGCCTAGGTGTCCCGCCGTGGGCAAAATTGCTTTTATCCTAGTGTTAGGCCAAAAGAGTCGCCGTACTCTGTTTTAAGGTTTTCCGCCGTGGAATCCCTAATTTAACCCTATTTTAATTTTAATTAACATTTTTTTAACATAGAGATTGGAGTCTCTGAACAAACCTTGGCCACAGTCAAGACGTTTCTAACCTCCCTTTTGAGGGGAACTACAGTTACTCTGATTCCATTCCCGTAAGGATATGTAGGCACAAGATGTGATGTCTTGCCGAGTAAACTTAGAATTAACCCCTAGGTCTTTTTTAATTTTCAATCCTTTGTATATACCCTAAAGCAAAATAATTAATGAAATAAATAAAAAAAAATAAACAAAAGGTTCCCGTAGAGTACTACGGAAGTTTAGGGTGCTAATACCTTCCCTAAATTTAACCAACCCCCGAACCTTAGATCTCTCCCTTTTAGGTTTTTCCTTTCTTTAACCTTTCCTTCGGATAAATCAAAGACCAGTTGTAAATGAATTAAGATTCAAGTTAATCAATAGCTTGACATCCAAATTTCACCGCAACACCACCCCAGTGGTATGACCATGCGTCTTGTACCCCTTGTGACCTGAGTTCGACCCCTGAGGAGGGCAACTCTTTTGTACAAATTTGTGATTTTTTACCAAAACTTCAAAAATTCGTATCTCACTCGTTTTTCATCGTTTTTCGTCCGTTCTTTTTTCGTCGTGTTCATATTTATGTGTACTTTCATGCCATGTATTTATTTTTATGGTTTGCATATTTTATCACTTACTTTGATTATGTGCAAGTTGTGCGCGTTTTCGCGATCGTTTGTATAGTTGCAGATGAATTTCTAAATGTTTCCTGTTAATATTTTTCTTGAAACTTGCTTGAATCCATGTCCATACATGTTAGTCAACATGCTAGGATTTATTTCTCGGTGGTTACCATTTTTCATCTGTTAATTTCCGTCAAGTGCGAACTGTTGTCACAGTATCAATTATTTCATCTGTTAACTGTTATCATCATGTTTTTATCCTCACCATCTCTTATTATTCACTTGGTTGTCACCATGAATATACTTTACCTTGATTGTTATCTTGTTTAGCATTTATTTTATTTTGCCCCCACACGACGAAACTCATTAGTTCTCGTCCAAGTCGTCTCCCCCGTTTTCCCTCCAAAGGAAGGTCTGTCCACTTGACCCTCAATGTCATGGACAATTCAATCACACTCTCTTGACTTTGTTAAGTCATTTTCACCCTAGCTTAGAATCCATTAGACTTTGCTTTAAGTCTAAGAAATCCACCTACACTAGGAGTGTTTCTTCAATTAGAACCCTAGGATAGATTTTTTAAACTCTATGTAAGAATCATAGTAATGATCGCTTACTCCCCTTTTGAGTGTTACAACATAGATATAGAGAGTTTTGTGAAACTCTACACAAGCATGGATATGTTTGTTCCCCTTTGAACCTTGATCATAATCAAGTGTTCTTCATCCCTAGTGAGGTGAACTACGATTGCTCTGATTCTATCCTAGTTAGGATACGTAGGCAGAGGACGCGACGTCTTCGCGAGAAAACTTAGAAACTATCTTTAGGTTTTAACCTTCATCCTTTACCCAATCCCAATCCTCAGAAAACATTTAGCAAACTTAGCATGCAAATAAACAAAAGGTTCCTGTAGAGTACTACAGATGTTTAGGATGTGAAATACCTACTCTATGCATAACCAACCCCCGATCCCCGAATCTCTTAGCGTTGTTGTTACATCGCGCAAAAGGTTCTTTCTTTCTTTAGACCTTTCCTTTGGATAAATTAAAGTCCGTTTGTGAATTTAAGAATTAAGATTCAAGTTAATCAATAGCTTGGTATCACGATTCTCACCGCAACAGAAATGGTGACTTCACTGGGGAGGATTCTTGAGGGTTTAGCCTATTTTGTTTAAATTGCATGCTATATTTGTGAATATTTGCTTAACATGTATATTTGTCAATATATTTGTTTAACTGTTGGGTATTGGGTGCTTTGAGTGGTGAGACGGTCCTATACCCGAACTCGAGTGCACTTATGATAGGATGGTGGTATATTCAAGAAGGCTTATAGGGAGTTGATTCCCGACCAAGCTAACTTGAGAAACCACCACTCAGTGTAGGCCCTCTTGAAAAGTTTAGTATTGTTGATCGAGTATTCGTGAAAACAATGCTACTTTCAACGAAGGAGCCCATGACACTGTGGACTTTTAGATTACATTTTCCCCCACTTTGGCCTTATTAGGACGTAGTGCGATGACTATAAGGAAGTATTTCTGAAATAGTTGATACGCGATACTACACTCAGACGAGATTCTCTTGAGAATATTATCGATTACCAAGTAATTTGGGAAGTTGATAATATCTGAAAGATGGGTTGATGACTCTGGGAACTTTGTAGAACCCGTTTGGCAGGTACAATCAATCCATAGTACAAATCTTTGGGGATGGGTAGACCCTTGGACTCATGCTTGTCCTTAACCTTAAGTTTGTGTTGTATGCATGTGCATTTGCTTGTGTTTGTGCATTCATATCATCATGTCATCATATCATCATATGGTTTCACGAAACTCAGACTTTGTTGTTTGTAAACGTCAGAGGTCGTCATGAACAGTGAAAGAAAGAAGACTTTGAAGTACACTTACAAGGGTTTTAACCTAGATGATTTGAAAAGGTTGAGCACCTTAGTGACAGATCCAGAGGGATTTCAAAGCCGATATGGGAAGCTGTTGCTACTCTTGAAGATAAAGATGGATAGTGGACTTCTTTCTACCCTCCTCCAGTTTTATGACCCGCTTTACCACTGTTTCACATTCCCTGATTATCAGCTAGTGCCCATGCTAGAAGAGTATTCTCAGTTAATTGGATTGCCTATTCTTGAAGATTCTCCTTTTCCGATTACGGAGAAGGACCCTAAAGAGCAAGACATTGCCAAGGCTACACGTTTGGGAGTGGTTGATATAAAAAAGAATCTAATTACAAAAGGAGGAGTCTTTGGGTTAAAAGCAGAATTCTTGGTTGAGAAAGCTCAGTATTACGCGGATCATTTAAGCATGGATGCATTCGAGGCTATCCTTGCCTTACTCATCTATGGTATATTCTTGTTTCCAAGCTTTGAGAATTTTGTGGACCTCAATGCCATCAAAATTTTCTTGAAGAAGAATCCTGTGCCTACCTTGTTAGCAGACACGTACCATTCTGTTCATCTGAGGAACTTCCACAATGGGGGAATGATCACTTGTTGCGCTCCTTTATTGTACAAGTGGTTCACTTCACACTTACCCAAAGCCAACGCTTTTTGGGATCCAAAGAAAGGATGGTGGTCACAAAAGATCATGGCTCTTACCCATTCCGATATTGATTGGTATAGTCGTGATTATGATGGGACAATGATTATTGACAGTTGTGGGGAATTTGGCAATGTACCTCTCCTCAGCATAAATGGAGGGGTCAGCTACAGTCCAATACTCGCCCGCCGACAATTGGGATACCCTCTAAAGGACAAACCCAAAAGTGTTCAAGTGGAAAGCATCTTCTTCAAAGAAGGGGAAGATAGTCAAGGATTAAAAGAGAAAGTTCTAGAAGCTTGGAAGCATCTACACAAGAAAGGAAAGAAAGATCTTGGAAGACTCAACTGTGTCTCTTTGGAACCTTACCTCCAATGGGTTTGGAAAAGAGTCGTCACACTAAGGATGCCATATCCTAAGCAAGAGCCTATGGCCTTGAAGGAAGAACGTCTGTTGGTCTTCATGTCTAAAGAAGAAAAGTTGAAAATTGCTTTGGTCAAAGCACAACAAACTGAAGAAGCTTGGAAGCACAAGTATCAAATAGTCGTCAAAGAAAATGCGGAGCTCCAAAGACAACTCCAGTTGAAAGATGAAGAAATCCTCTCTTGTAAGAAGAGGAAAGCACTAGAAGAACCTTATGAGCCTCAGTCTAATCCATGGAAGATAATCGTGGACAGACTCATCATTGAGAAGACTCAGATGGAAAGAAAGATCGAGAAGCTCAACCTCAGGCTGCTAGGAGAACCTTGATAGGATTCACTTAGTTGTTATTTAAAACTCTTGTAAGAGGAAACAATGTTTTGTAATCTGTTTTGTTAATGAAATGACGACTTCTGATGTTCGAAAATATCTGAGTTCCATGACAATCATTTGCATTTGCATTTGCACTTCTTCTAACCATTCAAGGAAATTCATCTTTTTCTTTGCAGATAACAACATGGTAAGAAGAGACATGCTTCGAGTTCCAGATCTGAGATTGGGCCGTCTAAGAATGTTAACAAGACTTGTCCGAAACCCTGCTGCTTTCATAGTCAAATATGGGGACCTATTGCCATTGATAAGTGCTCCTATCAATGAGCCCATGTTGCAAGCCTTGGTTGAATTCTATCATACAACTTACCACTGCTTTGTGTTTCCAGATTTTCAGTTACTCCCGACCCTTGAGGAGTATAATGCTTACTTAAAGATTCCATGGACTTTTACGCTCCCTTATGGAAAACCAAAGAAGAGAGACTTAGCTAAGGCCCTGCATATCAAGCTGGAAGACTTACCACCAATGAGGGCGAAAGGAGGGTGGTATGGAATGGATGCGAGGCCTCTAATGGAGATGGCCGATTATCACTATGAAACCAGAAACCTGGGCATTTTTGAGGCGATTCTGGCACTACTAATATATGGACTGTATCTGTTCCCAAGCAGTTACGACTTCATCAGCGAAGAAGCGATCCGTCTCTTCATCCTCAAAAATCCGGTCAACACAATACTGGCTGACACTTATGTAGTCATCCACCGTTTCGCCTTATATGATTGTGGGCATTTCTCATGCTGTCTTGCACTACTCGACTGATGGTTTACTTCTCATCTGCCAAGGACCCATATCCTTTGGAGGCTTCCTACCAAAAGTGCATGGGTTTCTAAACTTATCACTCTCAGACACCATGATATCACATGGTATGACACCAGCATCGGTGACCAAGTCATGATTTCTAGCTACAGAGATTTCCCCAATTTGCCTCTCATTGGGATAGAAGGGGTGATCACTTATAATCCTATTCTTGCTCGACGTCAACATGGGTATCCTACCGGGCCAGAGCCTGAACCAGAACTGTTGAGGCCTCGCTTCTGTGAGACAGGTCGCAACCAAGAACTAGAAGAAAATGCTCAATACGCTCAAAGAGATCCGCACCTCATGGGCCCAACTCCAATGGAGAATGCAAGTTGTTTAACCACCAAGGGCTACCTACTATGGTCAAAGGAAATTGCCTTAATCATGTTCTACACTCATGACTATGAGATAACCATGGAGCCTGAGGTCCCCGCAACTAGGGAAGAGCTAAGATACGCTTTGGTCAAAGTACAAAGAGAAAACGAAGACCTGTGGGAGATTATCCACTAGGATCAAGTTCATGTCAGAGTCCAAGAAGGAGAAGGGTCGTCTTGTTAGATTGATCTTTGTTTCATCATTTCCCTGCTTTCCCTAAAAAAGGATTAAAATCCTGTTTGTTGCATTTACTTTCATTGTAAGAAAAGTCTTGCTTTTTAGCAAAGGCCACTCTATTGTAATAGATTTCCAGCTATAAAAAAAATGCTTTTAAAGCATGTCGTTACATGTTGGTCTAACTTTTTGTTTGTAAACAAAATTTTTTGAGTTTCCTTGAATGGTTTATGCATCTGCATTTGCATTTGCATGACATCCTACATCAGTCCTGCATTTGGGGTTCCGCAGCTCATCCTTTGTTCTTGTCCAGAGAGGAGATAAGGAGTCACGCTGAGTACCCACAGATACAACACACGGTCCCAAGCTCAAAACAAGATGGCAGATAACGACCAAAGGTTCGATCAAATGGATAATGACATTGAAGGGATCAAAGGGGACGTCAACCAGATCATGGAAGTCCTCAACGTAATCAAAGCAAAAATGGATATGCAACCTACAGTGATCTCCGAAGTTGCCACAGCAGCAGCCAATGTCACAATAGCTCCTGTTACTTCAGCAGAGTTTCCCTATGGCATGTCCCGGGATTTTGTGCCACCTTTCAACAACATGCAGTCTTCAGGTCTCAATCCTTTGTTCGACACAACAATCAGAAATCCTATTTTCACTCAAGCAGGTGGACCTACCACAGTACGACCAGTCTTCACCAATCAACAACCAATCTTTGATATACCCGATGGGTCTGAAGCTGAGGACGAAAAACACGAAAAATTAAGAGTGGAGATGGACATCATGGCCAAAAGGATGAGGGCCATTGAAGGAAATCATGTCTTTGGATCTGATGCCAAGGATCTATGTCTGGTATCTGGATTGGTGTTTCCTCAGAAATTTAAAATGCCAATCTTCGACAAATATGAAGGGACCACTTGTCCTAAAGAGCACCTAATCATATACTGTAGGCGGATGGCTCCGCATATTGAAAATGATAAACTGTTAGTACACTGTTTCCAAGATAGTCTTAAAGGGGCTTCGGCTAAGTGGTATCTCGGTTTAGATCAAGCTAAAATTCATAATTTCCAAGACCTTTCAGATGCTTTTATTCAATAGTACAAGTACAACATAGACCTAGCTCCCGACCGCCGTCAGCTTCTCAGCATGACGCAGAAAAATACTGAAACCTTCAAGGAGTATGCGTAAAGATGGCGCGGGACTGCAGCACAAGTAGAGCCTCCCCTTACCGAGAAGGAGTTGGCAGACTGGTTTGTGGATACAGTTCGACCAGAATTCTATGAACGTTTGATCAGCAGTGTTACAACAAATTTCTATGATATTGTGGCAGTGGGAGTCAAGGTGGAAGCAGGTTTAAAGAGTGGAAAAGTGACCACTCCAAATGTTACCTCAAGCGCCAGCACGGCAAAGAAGCCAGTCAGCACGTTCCACAAAAAGAAAGAGGGAGAGGTGAGTGCAATCACATATGGAAAGAAAGTACAAAGTTCACGAAGCCATCACCAACAATACCAACCATCATATATAGCGGCAGTGACCCCGGTTTTTCAACCTTCTTCACAGCATGGTCCCCAACCTGGGGCATTCAACAATCAACACCAGTATCAGTCTGGCAGTCAGCAACATTATCGCACCAATAATCAACAACAATACCAGCAGCCGCAAGGTCAACAACCTCAGAACAGGGCCCCGAGGGCAAATTATCAAGCAAATAGGCCAAAGATACAGCCTATTCCAATGAGTTACACCGACCTGTTTCCCATGCAAATAGAAAGAGGGTTGGTTAAAACAAGAAAATTAGGTGCTCCACCTAATCCACTCCCGTTCTATTACGACGCGAATGCTCGCTACCCATTTCATGAGAATGCTCCAGGCCACGATCTCGAAGGTTGCTTCGCCCTTCAGCACCTAGTTCATGAACTTATTGAAAAGAGAATTCTATCCTTCGAAGATAATCCGCCCAACGTTAAGAGCAACCCTCTTCCAAATCATGGTGGATTCAACGCTATTACTGAAGAAGGGGAGGGGTCAGAAGACAAGAAAGTTACTACTGTTGGTGAGATCAAAGTGCCACTAGCAGACCTACACAAACGCCTCGCTCAGGTGTGGTCACTCAAGACATCTCACGAAGATTGCAAAGAATGTATGCTAAATCCTGAGGGTTGTGACACTGTGAAAAAGGACATTCGGGCTATGATTGAACAGGGAATGATAGAAATTGCCCACCGGAAAAAGGAAGAAGATGTGGCAGTCATCGAGCCTGTGTTTAACATACCAGGAGAGCCCAACAAAGGAGTCGTATTCAGAGATGATAACAGTAACAAAAACTACAAGAACATTCGGCCAGTATTTTGTGATGACGCACCCTCGAAATTCGGGAGGGGACAGACTAGGTTTGAGCCGAGGGGAGGATCCAAGCCTCACCCGAGAGCCGTGACACAAAAACAAGACTATTTGTGGTGTGAAGGGATTTTCAAAGAAAAGAAACCAGTAAGTGTGGCCAACATTTCCAGTGGAAGCAAAATGACCCGCAGTGGTCATGTCTATCAACCTTGAACATACAACGAGGCTCCTCCACCAGCAATTTCTGTTCAAAAGACGCCTGTTCCTCAGAAGCCTGTTCCAGAGACAACCACTGCCAAAGAACCTTTAGTTAGAGGAAAAGAAAGTCTCAAGAACGATGAAGAAGAATTCTTGAGAATCATTCGACGAAGCGATTATAGGATGGTGGGCCAATTAAACCAAACACCCTCCAAGATCTCGGTCATGGCTTTGCTTTTAAGTTCTCCAGCACACCGCCAGGCATTGCTCAAAATCCTGACACAGGCCCACGTCACTAAAGATATTACAGTGGGGCAGTTTGACTCCGTTGTAGCAAATATTACTGCCTGCAACACTTTGAGCTTTGATAATAATGACCTGATAGCTGAGAAGCGTAAGCACAATCGTGCCTTGCATGTGTCAGTCAAGTGTGAAGAAGATACAATGTCCCGAGTTCTTGTTGACACGGGATCAGCACTCAATATAATGCCTAAAAGGACTTTGGTCAAGCTGGCATATCAAGGTGCTACCATGAGACCAACCTCTCTTATAGTCAAGGCATTTGACGGATCCAGGAGAACCGTGATAGGAGAAGTTGATCTTCCTATCCTAATTGGACCACAAATTTTCGAAGTCACCTTCCAGGTGATGGACATAAATCCGGTCTACAGTTGCCTATTGGGAAGACCATGGATTCATACAGCTGGCGCTGTCACTTCCACTCTCCACCAAAAAATGAAGTTTGTTGTGAATGACCAGCTAGTCATTGTCCATGGAGAAGAAGACTTAATGGTGAGCAACTTGTCATCATTCCGGTATATTGAGGCTGATGAAGACTCCCTCGAGACAGCCTTCCAAGCACTAGAAATAGCTCACGTTGTTCTAGTTGATGAAGCAGACATAACCCAAGGGCCATCATTTACCTTTGCTCAAAGTATTAAGGCAGCACTGAAAGCTGGAGTCCCACTGGGATAGGGAGAGGTCATCGAAGTCAATGCTCGAGCCAAGAATGATCGACAAGGGTTGGGTTACAAACCAACTCCGGAAGGCGAGCCAGAAGAAAGCACCATGAAGAAGAAGTCCTTAAAAGAGATATTCACCAGTGGCGGTGTGCAAGTCAATGCCATTATTGCTGAAGATGAGGACGGTAATCTGGATCATCTAATAACTAGAGAAGGAGCAGCGTTGCGCAATTGGGAGGCTGTGGAAGTTCCCATCTTTTTACCTTTAGAGTAATTCACTCTGCTTGTTAGCTTTGTGTTTTTCTTTAAAAATTTCCTGGTCTTGCCCAAGGCCTGCGAATTATTTTGTATTGGGCCACTTTGCAAAATTGAAAATCATTAATGAAAAAGTGTTTTTGTTAAAACTCTTGTTATTTGTTTTTTTTTGCATCATTTTCACTCTTTTTGTTAAAAGAAAAATGGCAATCTTCTTGAAAATATATATATATATATATATATATATATATATATATATATATATATATATATATATATATATATATATATATATATATATATATATATATATATATATATATATATATATATATATATATATATATATATATATATATATATATATATATATATATATATATATATATATATATATATATATATATATATATATATATATATATAAAAACAACCCTTCATCTGCATGTCTGTGTGTGCCTAATTGTTCCAAAAATAAAACATGCTGAATACCTCCATCAACCACAGAATCCTATGATCCTTCGGTTCTTTCTACTAGCGGTTCATTTGTCTTTCAAGCTGAAGAAGAGAATGGCGAAGAGTTAGAAGTCCCAGAAGAGTTAAAGAGAATGGCTGAATACGAAGATGTTTGTCTCCAACCCCACAAAGAGCAGACGGAAGTCATCAACTTGGGGTCAGAGGAAGACAAAAGAGAAGTCAAGATTGGGGCATCATTAAGGCCAGAAATCAAAGACAAGTTGATAACAATCCTCCGAGATTTTGTTGACGTATTTGTTTGGTCCTACCAAGATATGCCAGGGTTGGATGCTGACATTATCATGCACAAGCTCCCCCTGAAGCCAGAATGTCCTCTGGTCAAACAAAAGCTTCGCAGGTCGAGACCAGACATGGCGCTTAAAATCCGAGATGAGGTCAAAAAGCAAATAGATGCCGGTTTTGTAGCAGTATCCAAGTATCCAGAATGGGTGGCAAACATTGTACCGGTCCCAAAGAAGGATGGCAAGGTCAGGATGTGCGTCGACTACAGGGATCTAAACAAAGCAAGTCCGAAGGATGATTTCCCGCTACCACATATTGATACTTTGGTGGATAACACAGCAAGCTTTGCAGTTTTCTCGTTCATGGACGGATTTTCTGGTTATAACCAGATAAAAATGGATCCAGATGACATGGAGAAAACAACTTTCATCACACCATGGGGCACCTATTGTTATAAGGTAATGCCTTTTGGTTTGAAGAACGCAGGGGCAACGTATCAGAGAGCTATGGTCTCACTCTTTCATGATATGATGCACAAAGAAATCGAGATGTACGTGGACGATATGATTGCAAAATCCCAAAGTGAAGAAGACCACTTGGATCATCTACTGAAGCTATTCAAGAGACTCCGAAAGTATTGATTGAGACTAAATCCAGCAAAATGTACCTTCGGAGTTTGCTCAGGCAAGTTACTTGGTTTCATCGTTAGTCAGCGAGGAATTGAAGTAGACTCTGACAAGGTTAAAGCAATCCAGGAGATGCCTGCTCCCAAAACTGAGAAACAAGTCAGAGGCTTCCTCGGACGTTTGAATTACATCTCCAGGTTCATTTCCAATTTAACCCCTACCTGCACACCGATCTTCAAGTTGTTACGAAAAGATCAAACAGTGGTATGGAATGAAAACTGTCAGGCCGCATTCGAGAAAATCAAGCAGTATTTGCAAGAGCCTCCAGTGTTGATTCCTCCAGTACCTGGAAGGCCTTTGTTCATGTATATGACGGTGCTAGAAGATTCAATGGGTTGTGTCTTAGGCCAGACTGATGAGTCAGGGAAGAAAGAACACGCAATCTATTATCTAAGCAAGAAGTTCACTGATTGCAAGAGTCGTTACTCTCCCCTGGAAAAAGCTTGTTGTGCGTTAGCATGGGCCGCCAAACGTCTGAGGCAATACATGATTTGTCACACTACGATGCTGATTTCTAAGATGGACCCCATCAAGTACATCTTTGAAAAGCCAGCTCGAACAGGAAGATTAGCCCGATGGCATATGCTCTTATCAGAGCATGATATCCAATATGTTGCTCAAAAATCTATCAAAGGAAGTATCTTGTCAGAACACTTTGCAGAGCATCCTATGGAGGATTATCAACCACTCAAGTTCGATTTTCCTGATGAAGATATGATGTACATTCAGCGCACGAAACCAGAGTCTGGTCCAGAAGAAGGTCCCGAGCCGGGATCCCGTTGGGAGATGATGTTCGATGGAGCGTCAAACCAAAATGGACATGGCATCGGAGCTGTTCTGAAAAATCCAACCGGAGGGTACACTGTGGTCACAGCCCGACTTTGTTTCTCATGTACAAACAACATAGCAGAGTATGAAGCCTGCATCCTAGGGTTGGAAGCTGCCATTGATCTCCGCATCAAAATCCTGGAAGTAATTGGTGATTCTGCTTTGGTGATATACCAACTCAAAGGAGAATGGCAAACCAGGGATGAAAAATTGATTCCTTATAAGACCCACATCTTAGAGATGGCTGAATATTTTGATGAAATTACCTTCAAGCACGTACCAAGGGCAGAAAATCACATTGCCGATGCGTTAGCCATGATGGCATCAATGTGGAAAGTCCAGTTTGTCAACGAGGCACCTCTGATCCGCATCGAAAGAAGGACAGTACCCGCATACGTCATGGCAATAGACGAAGAATCTGAGGAGAAGCCATGGTTTCATGATATCAAGAATTTCCTTCAAAACCAAGAGTATCCTGCTAACGCGTCACAATTGACAAAAGAGCAATACGAAGGTTGACATCCAAATTCTTCATCAGCAATGGCATCTTGTACAAGAGAAATCATGACATGGTCTTACTCTGATGCGTCGATGAAAACGAGGCGAATCTCATAATGATCGAAGTACACGAAGGAACCTTCGGCACCCATGCAAATGGCCACGCCATGGCTAAGAAAATCTTAAGAGCAGGTTACTTCTGGTTAACTTTGGAGACAGACTGCATACTCTTCGCTCGAAAGTGTCATAAATGTGAAGTTTATGCTGATAAAGTGCATGTCCCTCCGCATCCTCTCAATGTGATGACATCACCTTGGCCTTTTGCAATGTGGGGCATAGATATGATCAGAGCTATAGAGCCAAAAGCTTCTAACGGCCATCGCTTCATCCTTGTCGCAATCGACTATTTCACCAAATGGGTGGAAGCAGCGTCATATGCAAATGTAACGAAGCAAGTAGTTGCACGCTTCATTAAAAAGGAGATCGTCTGCCGATATGGTATCCCTAACCAGATCATCACTGACAACGGGTCGAATCTGAACAACAAAACAATGAAGGAACTTTGTGACGATTTTAAGATCAAACACCACAACTCGTCCCCTTACAGACCTAGGATGAATGGTGCAGTTGAAGCTGCAAACAAAAACATCAAAAAGATAATACAAAAAATGGTCGTAACTTACAAAGATTGGCATGAGATGTTACCATTTGCTTTGCACGGATACCGAACGTCAGTGTGCACTTCGACAGGGGCAACTCCCTTTTCCTTAGTGTACGGGATGGACGCTGTGTTACCCATTGAAGTCAAAATACCTTCCTTGAAGATCTTGACGGAAGCAAAGCTGGATGAAGACGAGTGGATAAAAGAAAGATTCGATTCGTTGAATCTCATCGACGAGAAAAGAATGACGGCCATGTGCCACAGTCAAATCTATCAACAAAGGATGGCCCGAGCATTCAACAAGAAGGTTCGTCCCAAAGAGTATAGGGAAGGAGAGCTTGTGCTTAGAAAAATACTACCAACGCAAAAAGATAAGCGTGGCAAGTGGATGCCCAACTATGACGGCCCTTTCGTTATGAGGATTGTTTTCTCCGGAGGATCTCTGATTCTCGAAACTATGGATGGCGAACCACTCAAGTATCCCATCAACTCAGACGCAGTAAGAAAATACTACGCCTGAAACGAAATACATATAAGGAGGATTTCAGTGCCTCGACAAGATGAAAGCCCAATGTTTGAAAGCTGGCAGACGCTGGGGCAGAGTCTTGTGCAGAATATTAGAAGAAAGGCCAACGCCTGTTATTCTCGTCAGAAGCAGCAAAGCAAGTGAACTGGCAGTCGGAAAGACCGGATTATTATGGGATTCTGTAACCTTTTCTGTTGCCATTTTTCAAAACTTATAAAATTCCCAAGGCTTTGCCTTTTGTAAAGTTCTTGTCTATCAATAAAATCATATTTTTGGCCAAATCATTGTTATGATCCGCTATTTTTGTTATGCAATTTCACTTGTTTGTTAATAAGAATTTTCATGAAAGCAAAGTGTTTTGGAAAACTTAAAGTCTTTTTTTAAAAAAGGAAGCACAATTTGATAAAATGATTGAAAAGTTCTAGAGGTAATCTGATAACATTACACAGTCCTCAAAGTTGTGGAGGGTTGCTGTTACCTCTGACCAAGCCAGATGTGTCCGACAGCAATTTAGGCTCTTAAGCTAAGACTTCTTTTCCGCAGAAATACGAGCATATTACTGAGAAAAGATCGTTATCTACACCAAAGAAGGAAGTGTCTCCTGACTTGAGGCATCTTGAAACTCAGCGTGACGAGTTCTCTCTTTGTTTGGTCTTTCTTTGTTCCTACGGGCCAGTCTGCGTCTTGCATACAGCATCATGCCAACATACGCATTTGTTTACATTCCTGCCGTTGAGATCCTTTGGTCGTTACCTTTCACTTTGTTTGGTTGTTACAAGTTCGCTTCAAAGTTGACATCCTGGGGTTTCCTTATCTTCTTTGGGAAGCTAGTGGTGACTAGCAATGTCTAATTTACACAAACAGGGGGTTATTACCAATTTTCACCTTCGATTTGGTCGTCACCAACAAACTTTGAAAGACTAGTGGTCACTAGCACATGTTTAGAACTAATTATGTTCGGTACAGTAATTCGGTCGTCACCAACTATTTTTTTTCCAACCCAGTTGTTACTGATTCTGTTATAAAGCAAACCAATTGTTATTGGAGTCCCTTTGATTCGGTTTTCACCAATTTGGCTAAAAATCTAGTGGTTACTAGTATTGCCCTCTAAAAAAACCAATGATCATTAACGTTGGAGTTGGTCGTCACCAAAATTCCCTAAAAGTCCAATGATTATTGGCATCACCTTCAAATCCAATTGTCATTGGTACCACTTGATTCAGTTATCACCAATCTCTATAAGTCTAGTGGTCACTAGCCTTGTTTGGAAAATCTAGTGGTTACTAGCACTATCCAGAACCAATTGTTATTGGTATACCTAGTTCGGTCGTCACCAACTGACCTAAGTCCAATAGTGATTGGCATCGCTTAAAACAGATTGTTATCCTCTGGTCGTTACCAAACTTTTTGAAAAAGGAACCAATGGTCATTGGTCTCCCTGGACTCGGTCGTCACCAAAATTCCCAGTTAAGTCTAGTGGTTACTAGCATTGTCCAGAACCAATTATTATTGGTATATCCTGATTTGGTCATCACCAGTCTCCTCTAAGACCAGTGGTTACTGGCATTGCTTGAAAACTAATCGTTATTAGTACCGAAAGTTGATTGTTACCAACTTCCCCAGCCAAAGTCCTGTTGTTTTAACAACATTGCTTGGAATTCCCCAATTGTAATTGGAACTTCGATTTGGTCGTCACCATATCCCCAGGAAGTCTAGTGATATTTAAAACTTCTTGGAAACCGAACTTTGGATTGGTCATCACCATCCTCCCCAGTAAGTCTAGTGGAAACTAGCACTATTTGAAGCTATTTGTTATTCTGGTCGTCACCAGTCTCCCCAGTTGAAACTTTTGATTTTTCCAGTCGAGTCTCAGAGAACTAGTGGATACTAGTCTCCCCGACACATCCGGTATTTGTTTCTAACCTTTTCCTGAAGATCCCGTTTGAACTCTTCGTTTATAGGAAATTTTCTCATCTAGTTATCCACAGTGAGAGTCGTGTATTTGTTCCGTCTTTTCCCCGGTGAAGCTTTGCTTCCCTGGTGATTTTGTTCTCCAGCAAAGTTTGCCCCAGTGGGTTTCTTCCCCAGTGTGGTTTGCATTTCTTTTCTTTCGTTTCCCTAGTGAAGAATTGTCATCTTCCTCGGTGGGCTTCCTCATCTGGTTATCCCCAGTGAGGTTCGTATCTCCTTTCCCCAATGAAGATGTGTCATCTCTAGTGGAATCCAGGTCCCCTGTGTGAAATATTCCTTTGAACAGCATCGTTAGTCATGTTTGAACTATCTTGCTCACTTTGCCTTGAATCTTTCCCCAGTGTGTTGGGTCACCGTGAGTGGTTACTCGTCGTTTTGCCGTTCTTTTATCTATACTCGTGTGTCTGCATTTGTCTAGCACTCAAGCATCATAAAGCATCATTTATACTCATTTTCATTTCAGCATTTGTCCCTTTGCATAC
Source organism: Lathyrus sativus (assembly GCA_963859935.3). NCBI lineage: Eukaryota > Viridiplantae > Streptophyta > Magnoliopsida > Fabales > Fabaceae > Lathyrus > Lathyrus sativus. The sequence goes on from OZ012739.1 coordinate 662,185,631, forward strand.
CATCAGATCTAAGGGACAAAATTTCTGGCTTGCTATATTTAAATACCTTTCACTAAGATTCTATGAGGATTGTCATCTCTCATTGCCATCTAGTGAAGATATTTAAATAGGGGCAACTGTTGCACCCCAAATTTTGAACCCTTAGATCCTCATCATCATTTTAGGATCATATTCATTTGATTAACTAACCTTAATCCAGTTCAAGCTTATCTTTGTCAAGATGCAGATGAATTAGGGTTCCGTACCGTCAAAATCGAGACTTCAGTGGTCCGATCAATCAATGTTTTGGATTGATTCAACTTCAAACAAGATCAAGAATACAACATTGGGTCAAGTATGAATCCAATTTGAGGTGGTCACCCAGGGTTCGAGAACAGTGCAATTTAAGACACCCGATTAGGGTTTTTGATTGGAAAAAGTCAACTGTAGTTTGACTTTTGATTCAAAGAGTATTTCAATGATGGGATAAAGGTCCATTAAGCTCATATGGCTTAGTAAAGTCTATCCAAAGAGTTTCAAGTCCTCAGGATGTCCGGATCACCAACGGGCGACTCTGTAGACACCGATCGATCGAAAAGTTGACCAAAAAGTCAACTCTCCAACAAGAAGGAATTTGACTTCAAGGTGTGAATGAAAAATTTTCCTTATATCATATTACACCTCACCATAAAATTTCATGACCATTGGATCAAGGGTTAGGAAGTAATTGCAAAAATCGGGAATTAGGGTTTCGAAAGGGGCAAAACCATAACTCCTCAACCACACATCCAATTGAAGTGGTTTTAAGCTTGTTTGAAAGGTCTTGACAAACCCTATAAAAGTCCCAGAGTGGTCCATATTAAAAAATGCATGGAATTGGAGTTATAGCAAAAATCATTTTTCAAGGGTAAAGGACTTAGTGAAAATTGACAAATTCTGGCCATACAAACCACTTTTTTCAGAACTTTGAAGGGTTTTTCAACCTAGCTCCATCAAGAATTTGGAAATTCCAAAAACATAAAAATTGTAGAGCTACATAAGGGATTTCCAAAAAGTACAAGAACTCCCCAAGGAGATTTATGAGCTAGGAGTTATGGTGCCTTGAAGTTGGGTCTGTCACACTAAAAATCCACTTGGCCTAACTTCTCAAAATCAGAATTTTTCATCTCTAAACACTCTACACCCTTGGGTCATGATACATTATGATATTTAGATGTGTAGAGGAAGAGAATGACAGAAAAAATAGAGATTGAGGAGAGAGAGATGCAAGTTGCAATTTGTGGATTAAAATATTCAAATGTGTAAGAATGAGAGAGAAACTTTTTCACTTCCAACTGTTGCAGCTGGCTTACTCTATACTCTAAGCTTATATCAGTCATTTCATGTCAATATCCACTTGATGTTTCTGATCCTCCTTGAGCCATGGAGCTGATAGGAGAAGATCTTGGCAAGATATTGCAAGAAATTTCATCAAACTCCCTCCAAAAGTGGCAAAGTACCAAGCTGCCCTCATCCTCATTTCTCCTATAAATAGAGACCTTGTCTTCCTCTTCAAACACACCAGAGCTATTCAGAATATCAAAGTATCATAGCTCTCCTCCTCACTCTCTCTTTGCTTGTAAGTGAAGAAAAGTTCAAAAACACCAAAATTGGTCATTTGGCATATTTCACACCATTTTCATTTCTACCCTTTTCAACACTCCCACAACCATCTATACACTTTCTAAATAACATATAGAAGGTGTATAATCCATCAAACCATCAAAAACCTCAAAAAATCAAAAAGTCAACCTTATCCCCACCATACTTTGACCAAAATCACGAAAATGGCCAAAACTCATTCCATATAGATTCTTGCCATTCTAATCCCTCTAATACCTCACCAATGATGTTTCTCAACTGTCAAAACCATTAGCAACCATTGGATACTCATATTTTCTCATTTGGCATCATAAGTGTATTGTTACTTAAAAGTGAAGTAAGATTCAAGGCAAAGAAGTGAATTAAGGATCTCTGGGTTTCTTGGCTATTCTAGCTTGCTTAAAAGGGTCTACAAGAGGTATGTAACTTGTGCACCTTGGCTCTTGTATCATTTTTTCATGATTTTGCATTTTGAGCATTTTGGTGCATTTTGAAGTTATGAGCACTTGATGATTTTTATATTTGGTATGTGATGAATGGTAGGTTTGTGGTGAGTGTTAACATAAACTTGTTCTTGCTAAATTTTTGATTATGATGTGTTGAGTTTGGTTAATGCACTGTCAAGGTAATTTGAGAAATAGGTTGATGGATCATATTTTGCTCTCATACAATGATGGATTTTGATGGTTTCCTATTTCTAATGCTGTTCATAAGTGATGATTGATCAAATTCTGTTACAATAGCATCTACATACTATGATCTGTTGCCATTATTTTTTGCTGTAGAAATCCACATGTGCTTAACCTGTTTCATGATCCTGTTTTGGTTCTTCCAAATTGGTTGTTTTCAACTCATATACAGTATTCAAACATATTGAATCTTGGGACCAACTTTGTGCCTAAAATTGGTCTTAAACATATTTTGAACATGCTAGCAGGGGTATTATGTCTTAGGCCCAAGTTGCTTTTTGCCTACTGCTAGTTCATTAGGTACTATTGCCTGTAGGTTTGATTTTGGGCTTGAGCATTATCTTATTTCTAAAAACCTCAATCAATGGTATAAGCATAGAACAGTTTGCACAAGAATCTTGATTTGGTAATAATGGTAACAGTGTTGTTTTTTATCACTTTGCTTATCATCCAGCCAGCATTTGCATTATGGTAATAACTCATGTAACTATTTCTGTTTACAAATCCACCCCTTAATTTCAATGTTAGAAACTCTTAGGCCATTTTATTCTCAGTAAGATGTAGGGTTTGTAAGGGTATGGGTGATTTGTGTAGGGCATTAATTTAAGTAGATCATTTGGTCATGAGGTTATTCTCAAAAGCTGGGTTTGTAAGTTCATGCCTAGTGTATCAGTTTGGTTTTTAAGAGGGTTTGATTGTGCAACCAGTCTGCTGCAGTTGTTTCTATCAGGAGGGTTTGAGGGGGCTTAGCCTATTTGTCTTGGAGGTTGTTGTGACTAGGATTGCTGCCATGAATTGTGGGCTGGTTCAGTACAATCAGCTTGTTGCATAAGGGAGATCTGGTGGAAGCCTCAAGTTTGCTAAGCATGGCCATTTTGGTTGAGGCAGGCCAGGGAAAGTTGGAGTAATAGGATTAAGTAGTTTTTCTGAGTTTATGGATGAGGGAGCCATCACATTTTGAACCCAGACCAGATTTGCATTTGATCATCTAGATTTCATCTAAGACCTGCTAGTATGCAACACTCTCTGGTCAGATTAGGTAAGTGTTGTTAAAACATTTTGGTGTGTAGCTGCCATTTAGGGGTTTAAGGACAGTTTGAGTTTCTTTAGGGGCTGTTGACAAATATGTGAGTTTGGATTTATCATTCCTTGGTGAGATACTTAGAGCTTTTGACTATTGGTATCCTAGGCTGTGTGATGGCAGTTGTTGGTTCTACTGAGTTTCAGGTAGATTTCCTTTGAGCTGCAACTTTAGTTTATCAGGTTTGGCTTTTTTGACATTTTCAGGGTAGAATGGTTTGCTCTGTCCTTGACTGTGCCTAAGAGTTGAGTTTTCAAACTCAGGTTTAGATGCTATTTAGATTGTTAGTTTACTTGAATAGGATCTCATTTTGGAGGACACATTTGAGGAGATGTTGTGCCTGCTGTCCAGGCTTGTGGGAGGGTCTAACCAGTTTAGGGTCCCATTCTGATATGTTGCTGTTGCCACAGCTCTTGATGAACAAAGCATTTTCTGCCTACTATTTTGGGAGTTTGTGGACTTGCATTTGTGAGAATTTTGGACTGGTGGTTATTGATTGTAGGCATTATCATTTGTGCCAAGACCTGGTAGTAGACAATGTTTTCTGGTCAGGTTGTTTAGTTCTGTTTAGAACTTTATGATGGCAGTTGCTGGTTCTACTAAGTTTTTAGGCAGATTCCCTTGTGCTATTGCAGTAGGCTGTTAAGTTCAGGTTCTTGGTTGGCTCTTTGGCATTTTCAGGTTAGGTGTCTTGGTCTGTACCTAAATCTGAGTTTGTCAACTCATTGCCAAGATGTTATGCAGACTGTTGGAGGCTTAGGGATATGACTCATAAGGTTTCACCTGCTAGTATGGTTTTTTTAGAGGTTACCATCATGAGGCAGTTGGACCCTTAGGTGTTTGTTGTCATTATGAGACCTTGATGTTTGGAGGTTTGAGTTGGTTTGGTATGTTGTTGTCTGTTACTGTGGATTCATGCCCTTGGGGCATGGTTTGTGTAATCTTAATTGTTGCAGTTGCTGTCTTTTGAACAGAACCTCATTAACCATGTGTCTATGATGAGGGTTTACTTTGGTTTTAATTTTGCTTTGTTATTGGAATGTTGGTTGGAATTCATCAACAGATGTTTGATTGAAATACCCCAAAACTGAATGTCAGCTTCTGCTTCTTGAAATTTATTCATTTCCCATTTGGACTGTTGCCTTTGTGTGTGGAATTTCTTAATCTCTTGTCGTATGGGCTGCTAGCAGTTGTTGTCCTAGTTCACTTACTGCTATCTGATACACATTTCACTTCAGTCAGTATGTCATTATCACAATGAGAAATCACAAGCTTGATCATGTTTAGAATTTGGCATCCCTTAAAATTCACAATTTTCAAGCTGACAGTAGGTTTAAAACTTGGATTCAGATTGTGTTTGGAACTTCTTGACCTAGGTATTGAACTGTCTTTTTCTTAGACATTGTCATGTTGAAGCTTGCTTCTATGTTATCCAAACTGTGTGTGATTTCAAATCTGTCAGCTATGAGTGTTTGTATTGAGTCCATCTTAAAATGGATTTTGACATTAAACCTGTTTGCATCTACTGTCATTCATACCTCTCAATGTTTTGCTTGCTTGCTTGGGATTGGTCTTTGAAAGCTGTAGGGATATTTTTGATAAGGTTTTATGATGGATCATAGGGAGAATATTATCCATTTTGTGTGCTTGCTGCCTATAGGCATTGAAAAAATCAAATTGTTTTTATCATTTGTGAAATGCAAGAAAAGAATTGTTTTTCTTAATCTGTCCAGAAACTGTTGTGAGGTGGGGTTTGTCAATTCAAGGGCATTTGCTAGTAGGTGATAGGGCTGTTTGGTGTTTGATTTGTTGGTTGTATGGGAAATTTTTGTTTGGAACAGAATTGGTAGAACAGTTGGGGTGAACTTGGCCTTGGTGACATTGACTGATCTAAATATGAGCTCATGGTTTTCTTTGACTTAAGCTTGTGGCAATTTTAGATTGTTGCTCTTTTGTATTGTCATTAACAATATGTATGCATAAAAAGCTAGTGTGGAAAACTTCACCCCTTGAAACTTTCATGCCATTTTCTCATTTTGAGGTCTTTTGAATATTTTTCCTGTCATAATCTTTTCCATATCCTATTTCAAGTGTGCTCAGACCCTTGTATACCCCCAAGTCCACCTGTTTTGATCTCTTAAATTCAAAATGCACATCAAAATTTCTTTATGCATTTGTCTTCGAATTTTATTATATACACATCATTTTGAAAAACCAGTTGTACCATCATCATCCTTGTGGAAAAATAATCAAGTTAGACTCTAATTTTGTTGAATTTGGTGTTGATTTGATAGAGTTATGAACCAATCCGTTTCCACCTTGTTTGCTTTGATTTTGGCCCAGAAATGTTTGCCTTGTGAGGGTTATATATTTTTAGGGGTGGCTAAATACACGGATGTATAGCCACCCCAGTGGTATGACCATGCGCCTTGTACCCCTTATGACCTGAGTTCGACCCCTGAGGAGGGCAACTCTTTTGTACAAATTTGTGATTTTTTACCAAAACTTCAAAAATTCGTATCTTACTCGTTTTTCATTGTTTTTCGTCCGTTCTTTTTTCGTTGTGTTCATATTTATGTGTACTTTCATGCCATGTCTTTATTTTTATGGTTTGCATATTTTATCACTTACTTTGATTATGTGCAAGTTGTGCGTGTTTTCGCGATCGTTTGTATAGTTGCAGATGAATTTCTAAATGTTTCCTGTTAATATTTTTCTTGAAACTTGCTTGAATCCATTTCCATACATGTTAGTCAACATGCTAGGATTTATTTCTCGGTGGTTACCATTTTTCATCTGTTAATTTCCGTCAAGTGCGAACTGTTGTCACAGTATCAATTATTTCATCTGTTAATTGTTATCATCATGTTTTTATCCTCACCATCTCTTATTATTCACTTGGTTGTCATCATGAATATACTTTACCTTGATTGTTATCTTGTTTAGCATTTATTTTCTTTTGCCCCAACACAACGAAACTCAATAGTTCTCGTCCAAGTCGTCTCCCCCGTTTTCCCTCCAAAGGAAGGTCTGTCCACTTGACCCTCAATGTCATGGACAATTCAATCACACTCTCTTGACTTTGTTAAGTCATTTTCACCCTAGCTTAGAAGCCATTAGACTTTGCTTTAATTCTAAGAAACCCACCTGCACTAGGAGTGTTTCTTCAATTAGAACCCTAGGATAGAGTTTTTAAACTCTATGTAAGAATCATAGTAATGATCGCTTACTCCCCTTTTGAGTGTTACAACATAGATCTAGAAAGTTTTGTGAAACTCTACACAAGCATGGATATGTTTGTTCCCCTTTGAACCTTGATCATAATCAAGTGTTCTTCATCCCTAGTGAGGTAAACTACGATTGCTCTGATTCTATCCTAGTTAGGATACGTAGGCAGAGGATGCGACGTCTTTGTGATCAAACTTAGAAACTATCTTTAGGTTTTAACCTTCATCCTTTACCCAATCCCAATCCTCAGCAAACATTTAGCAAACTTAGCATGCAAATAAACAAAAGGTTCCTGTAGAGTACTACAGATGTTTAGGATGTGAAATACCTACTCTATGCATAACCAACCCCCGATCCCCAAATCTCTTAGCGTTGTTGTTACATCGCGCAAAAGGTTCTTTCTTTCTTTAGACCTTTCCTTTGGATAAATTAAAGTTCGGTTGTGAATTTAAGAATTAAGATTCAAGTTAATTAATAGCTTCGTATCACGATTCTCACCGCAACAGTACCAACCATATTTTCAAAAGATGCACACAAAATGGAATTTGAATTAACATGCAAAAGAAATCCTTGAAATGCACTTTGGGGTTTAACGATCAAAACAAGTGGATTCATGAACAAGCAAAGGTTCACTCAAATTTTGAATACATCATTCATGGATATTCTCCCAAGAAAGAAACTCAATTCCTTACTGAAAACAAAAAGTGATTGCAAACTGGTGAATTTGTGAGAAAAGACTTATCATAGACAATGCCAAAGCAAAAGTCTCCAAGGCACAGTAAATTCCTACTAATCCAACTGAGACTGATTCAATTCCACACATACATTGCAATGATTAAAATTGGAGCTTTGACTGGTGTTAAAAAGTTTGACAAATATTAAAGTAATGTGCTGACAGGCCCTAGTTTTTGCTTTGAGGGTCCACACACAAAATCCTTGTATCAAAACCAAAATGCCATGCCTTTCTAGACAGTGAAATCAGAGCAACGCACATCAAATGGTAGTAACCACCAATCCATACCTAAATGCTCTATGCAACAAACAATCATGTTTAACAAACTTCAACAACAGTCCAGAAAGAAACTGGTTTTGGAAAACAGAATCAACAACATAACTTTACATCACAATGCCCTCATGTCAGTCATTCACACAAATACACATAGGGTGGACAAAATTACTCAAGGGCTAGAAGTCCAACATAACAGTTGCAAATTCCAAGAATAATAGTGACAGCTCTGGTTATAAAAATGTACTCATCAAGCACTAAGTATTAATGGCATGATAGTGTACTAGTGAACTTACTAATGGCTTGACAACAATCTTGGCCTGAGTTTAAACAACCAACATCAACAACACCTTCCCCCAAAACTCAAACAAACAAAGAACCTGACTAAGTCCTATCACCCTAACTCTCTAACCCTATTTCAAACATGCTAAACATGTTCAGAAATTTTGAAGCCTTTAACACACACCCTTCATGTAGTAGGATGACTGAACCAAACAATCAAAACCCTCACTAACACAAACCTGCTTCCTGTTGCAAACCGACATCCTCAAGCATCAAGCACAGTACAAACCAAAACACCTAAACATAGGGATCTAATCTGGATAGCAACCAAACTTGAGTTATCAAACTCAGTTTCAAGAACTAAACTAACAAGGCCAGCTATGGGAGCATTGTGTGGCAGCAACAGACCTAAACCAAAACATCCACCTAAAGAAAACAACATCACTCTAAAGATTAATATGAGCTCAACATAAACCAGAGCAAACTCAGTTCACACACAACCAAAGCCAACTGCTCTCATGGTCCTAAACATAAATGAAGCACACAACTAGTTTAAACTCTCATGGAAGTTACCCTTGGTTATCCAACCCTATTCTAACAATAAATTCAGATGGAAACCAAATCAATATCCAAACTCTCATCATGTGAATTACCTCTAACAAATTCTAACAACAGCCACAAAAACAAGGAAATCTTAGACAGTCCACAATGCAAACCCTCATTATGCTAGGCAGATCCACTTAAGAACAAAAAAAAACTCCAACATAATAGTTGCAAACTTCACAAATGACAGTCACAGTTTTATAAACCCAAACATCAAACACTAACAGAACAACTTGCAATTTTATCAAAAAAAACATGTTGTAAGCTTGACATAACAAATTTAAGTCAATGCTTCAAATGACAGTTTTCAACTTCAAGCTAGCACCACACACAAGTTTAAATCACAACAGTTATAAGCTTACCATATTCAAGGCATTTTGACAGCATAGCCACGTAAACATGATGCATAATGAGGAGATTAGGGCTACATACCTCTTGTATATCTCCAAAATAAACAGCAAGCTAGCAACAAACACACAGTACCCCCTTCCTCCTTTGAGCAAGCCTTGAAGTTCCTTCCTTTTAGAGCAACAAGTGATCTTTTGGGATAGATCTAACAAATGGGGCTCCACTTGATTTTTAAGGTTTCAGACAGTTGAAATAACATAAAGGGAAGGTGTTCGAAGTGTCTAAGTGTTTCAAACTGATCTAGGCAGTGATTTTGCACATATTATGCTTAAAAGTCAAACCAAGGGTGTGCGAAGTTGACTTTTGGTTTTGTGATATTTCTGGTGAAACTAATGGTTGGGACACCTTCTAATAATTATTTTGAGGTTATTTGGATAATTTTTATGATGGTTTAAGGATTGGAAAGGATGCTGGTATGAAATTTGCACAAGGCAGTTTTTATGGTTTTGGAGGATTTCAAAGCTCAAGTTCTGATTTCTTGCAACACTGGTGGCTAGGGTTCTTTCTTGGCTGCTGAATCCTATCCCTATAACCTTAATGTTCACTTTGTACATTTTATATGGAGCCTCTTTGTGGCTAGTGGAAAAATTACCAAGGTTAATTTTTGGAGTGAAAAACCAACATTCAAATAGTGAGACACGGGTGCCCTAGGGTTATGCAGTATGTTTGCTTTTTCTTTTTGATAGCTGCAAGCAACAGAATGGAGGGATTGCAGGTTGTGACAGTTCTTTGGTCTTTCTTGTTTTTGGTAAGAATTTTCAAAATGAACAAAAATGGTACATTGGGTGTTTGGCTTATTTGGGAAATGTTTGGTGTGCTCCAAGATCAGCATCATGCGCATGGCTTGAGGAGTGTATTCGGCTGCATGATTAAAATACAAATATGCCACAATGACTTGTAACACATGCATTGAAAATATGTTCAAACCACCAACTTTGAGTAATGATAACTTGATGCACAAAGATCAATTTGCCATAAACTTGAGCTCTAAGTAAAGAGGGCATGGCAAGGAACAATTTTCATGTTGAACTCATCTTGATTTGAGGATTGGAAGACCATGAAAATTGATGGTGAAAATCAGGCCATGCAAGCTGCCCATAAATAACTTAGAAAAAATTATAAGTTATGGATTTTGGCTTTTTTTTTTCAACTTTGCACATCCATAACTTGAGCTTCACAAATCATATGGACGACTTCTAGGACTTTTTGGAAAGCTTGGAACAAGCTCTAAAACTTTAATTTGGGAACAAAGTTCATTTGACATCAAGAACTTGATGGAATTTGGCTTGCAAAGTGGGTCCAAAAATCTGCCCGAACTTGCCAATTTTGAAGTCATTGAAATCCCCAACTTTGAATGATCATAACTTGAGCTCCAAGTATCATATGGTGATGAATTGGTACTCAAAAGAAATCTTGAAATACAAGGAACAACTTTGATGTTTGACCCAAGTCCATTTGGAACCTTGATCATGAAGAAAGATGGTCTTGAAGATGGCTGCTTCAACCATGAAACTTTCCATAAATGGAAAGTTTCTAAAACCCTAATTCCCCAAAATGGCAACTTTCAATAATTCTTGATTTTTCATGATTCCATTGACTTTTATTGATCAAATTCCATCCATTGGTCATATTTAACTTGAGGAACATGATCTTGACCTCAAAAAGTCAGGAGTTGACTTATTCACTGCACAATTGACTTTCCCCCCAAATTTTCTAATTTTCAATTGACTGATAAATTGAAGCTCTTCTTGTTAAAATTGATGATCAATCTCCCATCCTTAAACACTTTAATACATATGGAGGACCATGGAAGCAAGTTTTGCCTCAAGAAATAAGTTTGTCCTAATTAAAAATGAAACCCTAGTTTCTCCTTTTTGCCTAGGTATTGTGCAGATGAACTGAGTGACCATTTCCACTCCACTATAACCTATGAGGTACTCAACAAACTTCCACCTCATGCTTCTACCAATAATAAAACCTCATGAACCCCTTGACAACCCTCTTATGGTTCTTTGACAATGAACTATGGCACACCTCTCCTCTCTAGGAGCTTTGATAACTTCATGATAGTAACACCCACTTGATGGCTTGTACCAATACCTTTGCTTGAGCTTAAAGCCAATTAGGACCCTCCTCTTGGATGATACACAAACAATCACTTGATCCCCTGTAAGAACAATGCTATGCAAATGCAAGATGCTAAGATGCAATGAAATATAAGCCAAAGATTAAGAAAAGGGGTTGGTCAAATTTTGGGGTACAACAGCTGCCCCTATTCAAGCGACTTGGACCTGAAGGGATGAAAAGCGAACGAATTTCAAATATTCAAGGTAAAAGATGGTTGCATACCAAAGAACCCGGAAATTTACCAACCGCAGAAGAAATGGTAACTGAATAAAGCATTTTCACACTGTTGGGGAGAGACAAAGATAAGACAGACGCATCCATCGAAGATTCTAGCTGGAGCCTGGATACCACACATGCTAACGGAACAAGCGGAGGAAGCCGGGGTCTGGATACCACACGCGCTTACTGAATTAACTGGAGAAAGACGGGGTCTGGATACCACACGCGCTTAATCACTATCACTAGCCAGGGTCTGAATACCTCACCTGCTAATGAAATAAACCGGAGGAAAGCCGGGGTCTGGATACCACACGCACTTACCGAAATCACTGGAGAAAGTCGGGGTCTGGATACCACACGCGCTTAATCACTATCACTAGCCAGGGTCTGAATACCTCACCTGCTAATGAAATAAACCGGAGGAAAGTCGGGGTCTGGATACCACACGTGCTTACCGAAATCACTAGAGAAAGCCAGGGTCTGGATACCACACGCTCTTAATCACTGTCACTAGCCAGGGTCTGAATACCTTACCTACTAATGAAATAAACCATAGGAAAGCCGAGGTCTGGATACCGCACGCGCTTACCAAAATAACTGGAGAAAGCCAGGGTCTGGATACCACACGTGCTTAATCACTATCACTAGCCAGGGTCTGAATACCTCACCTACTAATGAAATAAACCAGAGGAAAGCCGGGGTCTGGATACCGCACGCGCTTACCGAAATCACTGGAGAAAGCCAGGGTCTGGATACCACACGCGCTTAATCACTATCACTAGCCAGGGTCTGAATACCTCACCTACTAATGAAATAAATTGGAGGAAAGCCGGGGTCTGGATACCACATACGCTTACCGAAATCACTGGAGAAAGTCGGGGTCTGGATACCATACGCGCTTAATCACTATCACTAGCCAGGGTCTGAATACCTCACCTGCTAATGAAATAAACCGGAGGAAAGTCGGGGTCTGGATACCACACGCGCTTACCGAAATCACTAGAGAAAGTCGGGGTCTGGATACCACATGCGCTTAATCACTATCACTAGCCAGGGTCTGAATACCTCACCTGCTAATGAAACAAAACCATGGCTTGCTGAAGATACAACTGAAAACAAAAGGTAACAACCTAGCTTGTGTTTCAAATGCACATGTTTGAATATGGCGTAATGCTCCATACGAAATGGAAATGCTACACGTTTGGGAGGATGTTATGCATGATGCAAATGCAAAGGGAACGCTCTACCAAAATAAATGCTAAAGAGGGGAAACCACACTCTTCTACGGAAAGACTAGACACGTCTAGTACAAATGTTGGGGAAACCAAGCCCTAGATAGCCTCTGAGAAAACTTCTGGGTAAAACTACTTTGCTAAGAATAAATCTACTCTGCTGAGGATCAAGTCAAACTCTGATGAGGAAAACGTCTTGGATGGCCTACCAGAACATAACTCTTCTGGGGAACAAACAACTCGAATGGAGACAAAGACTCCACTCTACTGGGGAAATCAGCTCATGATGGCAAGCCAAAATTTAACATTCCGGGGAAAAGACAACTCTACTGGGGAAACACAATAAACTACTGAGGAATAGCTCCCTTCTGTCGGAGATTCCGCTCTGCTGAAGATTTAACCCGCTATCTGCTAGGGCTGATGAATGAGATTTATTGGGAGCTATCCCAAACTCTCTCTGCTGAGGATGGAGATAAACAATCTCTGAGTCAGTCCCACTCTGTGGGGAAGAAAACTACTCTGCCGACTTGGCTGGGGATTAGGCAATGAGGGAATCAACATCGACCTCTGCTTGGGGAAATGAGAAATAAACTCAACAATATCAACCTCTGCTTGGGAATGAGTCAATGACCTAGACTCTGAGGGGAAAGGAGCCAAAAACTTGGGCTCTGCGGGGGCAACAACACTGCACTCGTCCCACTGTTGGGGAAATAAACCCAAATCTACTTGTTGGGGAAAGCTTCAATTTCAACCCACTGGGGATGGTCGCACACAATCCATCTGCTAGGGATGACTCTACTTTGCCAGGGATACCAATATCGACCTGCTGAGGATAACCTTGATCACATCCTGATAGGGGACAAATATAATTTCAACTTGTTGCGATCTTAAACTGCTGGGGAGTAACAATCTCAACCTGCTGGGGATAAGCGCGCACTATTGCTAGTGAGATACTTCTGATTTAACAACATCACCTTGGGGAATACATAACCTCTACTGTGGAGAAGTGAGATCATTCGAGCCTCGTGTCGGGGAATGTGATAACATGTGATCCACTGGGAATAATCGTGCCAAGTACAATTGGACTTTTTGGTTAGGTAGAACCAGGTTTAAGGTGATAGGGATTTATTTTCGGTTACCAACAAAAGTGGATTTAAAAGGAAAATACTAGACGAGAACTAGCATTTGAGGGTAGACTACCAGACGAGAACTGGTGGCAAAAGGTTAAGTTGTCAGGCGAGAACTGATTTCTAGGGTTTGGCATCAGACGTGAACTGATTTCTGGTTTGCTAGACGAGAACTGAACTTTGAAACTGTGTTTGCCAGACGAGAACTGGTTAAACAGTAGGTTAAAGAAAGGGTGACCAGACGAGAACTAGTTTAAAAGCTGACATGTACCAGACGAGAACTGGTGTTTTGTGAAGGGTTGACCAGGCGAGAACTGGTTTGAAGGTTTGCCAAGCGAGAACTGGGCTTTGGAGGTTTGATTAGTTACACGGTTTTGATAGGTAACGGGTTTAGATTGTAGGATAATGATCCAATGATAGGAAGGTTGTCGCTACTGCGAAAAAAGGTGTCGGCAATGACAGAAGAGTCGCCACCGTTCGTTATTTATCCCAACGAGGGAAAGGAAACGAGCAGAGAAAACCTGACGAAAAGGGATAAGATTGGTCATCGCAACCAAATCTCGGGTTCGGGAGTCGGTTATGCGAGGGGAAGGTATGAGCACCCCTCACGTCCGTCGTACTCAACGGGATCCACGCTTTGTTGTCTAGTCTAAAAGGGTGTGTTGAAACTATCTAACTAAAGGTCTGGGACAAAAGAAAAGAAAAGTGAATCGACAGAGCATCGCAACTCCGGGCCTACGTATTCCCTCGTGCAATGGGAAAGTCAGAGTCAACGTAGTTCGACTAACTACAAGTGAAAAAAAGGGGAAAGGTTGCTCGCCAAGACATCGCATCTTGTGCCTACGTACTCTCATCAAGTATGAGAGATCAGAGCAAACGTAGTTCGGGAAAATAAGAACACCGGTTTGTTCACATGTTTTTTACCCGAGCAGGATTAACAAATAGTTCCAGCAGTTTGGTGTATGTAGCTTGGCCATTGGAGACTTAGGCGTTACCGTTTGCGGTAGAACTAAGAGTTAACAACACTCTTGTTTATGAAAATGTTTTCCTAATTAAGGGGTCCAAGGGGACAAAATAAGTTTGATCATTTGTTTTTGTCTTTTAAGGAGAAGTGTTTTTGACTGAATGTTTGTAATTCATACTGCACAAAAGACTATGACCTAGGAGTGAATGCGTCGCATATCACCCAAAGGGTGATACACTAAACACTCTGGTTATTAAAAGGAAACCCCTCAACAACCATTTCCTAAGTAGCTTAAGGCTCGTAACATACAATACTTATTAGCCTTTATTAGGTGTTTTAAGATTGTTTTGAGATGAGAAGAGAGAAAGGACTCTAAAGGGGACTAAATTAAAACCCTAAAGTTATCGTGCAAAATGGCCCTAAGATTAGGATTGAGAAGGGAATTCTATCCTATTTGTTATCATGGAAAGGATTCAACCTAATGTCTATCATCACTATCCATAAACAAGGAAGTGAGAATTCCTAAGGGAACATGTTAAGCAAAGAAGAGAGAAACAATATGATATAAGACATGAAAGATGAATATGAATGAATGCATATGCAATGCAACACACAAGAAAAGGGCATACACCTCAACCTTTAATGCAAACAAGAGATACACAAAGAGAAAACACACAAGAAAGGGAGGAAATTGTGTGGGGTAAAGACCGCCACAAGCTCATCTCAACCTTCAAATGCAAGCAAGAAAAAGTGCAAAACATACATCAAGCAAGTGCAAACAATGCCCTAAGACCTCTAACTTGAACATGGGATGAATCATAAAACAAAAGAGAATTGGGATAAGAAGAGAAAACATCCATGGTATCCCTAATTTCATTCAACCAAAGTCTCATTATGACTTGTGCCAAAAGATGCACAAAAAGTGTCCTCATGGTTCACAATTTAAGTCAAGCTTCAAATACCTCCTAAGGAGTGATTAAGCAACTTTAAATGGTGCTCCAAGGTCCTTGGATAGAGGTAAATGAAATAGAAGAATGTACATAAAGCATTTGAAAAGGAATGTACAAAATATTATAGAAGAATCATGTTAAGGAAGTGAAAATCGTTCAACATATACACATAAAAAGACCTAAATGGAAGTCCTAAAAGGAGGCCAAACTTAAACAAGTTATGAACATGATCAAGGCCTAAAATTGAACATACAATCACCTTATTATGTCTACAACATGGATACACAAAGATAGGATGCTTAAACAATGCACAATATGCATAATAGAATCAAACTAGCACAAGCATTAGGGTGAAAGCCATACAAGGGTGACCTAAAGTGTAAAATACACTAAAAATAGTAAACTAACCTTAAAAAATACAAATAAAATCCTATGGGACCCCTCTGGTGTTAGGAACCATGGGACAAAGTTTTAGGGAAAGATTTTAAGCCTAACTAGGCAAACAGAAGGGAAAGTTCTAGGGATGTCCTAAAAACTAGTACAAAGGGAAGGTCCTAAAGGTTCAACCAAAAACCTAACCAAATGGTACTAAAAATCAGGGAGCAAAATATCACAAAATAAATTTATGCATCAAGAATATATACAAGAAAAATCAAGCATTAATGTGAATATTTGATCCCAAAATGAAATTCAAAACAAGAAACATACATTTTTCAATTTACATAAAATACTTCCAAGTGTAAAATGCATTTTTAA
Source organism: Lathyrus sativus (assembly GCA_963859935.3). Lineage (NCBI taxonomy): Eukaryota > Viridiplantae > Streptophyta > Magnoliopsida > Fabales > Fabaceae > Lathyrus > Lathyrus sativus. The sequence continues at coordinate 662,201,923 of OZ012739.1, forward strand.
TTGAAAAATATGCCAAAAAATAAAAATAAAATTTCCTAAATTCAATTAACATCTTAAAATGACTAAAAACTATTTTTGTACATTTTTATCACAAATGGAAGCATTTTAAATGGATTAAAATGAAACAGACTACAAAAAGAAAAAAGAATGAAAATAAAAAGAAATTGGAAAAATTGGCATGGCAGCTAGTAATCCAAACCAGTTATATCTTTGGGTTTGTGTGAAAAGGGGTTGTGGATAGGAAGTAAGGCTTAAGTCCACTCAGGGTCCAAGGCCAATACTCACTGTTTCATTTAATGTTGGCCAACTATGCTCAGACTGAATCGTGGCCCTACTTTTTAAACACAGTCAATATGATCCAAAAGGCTCAGGAAATAGCCACGTATGCACCTGGGATTTAAACAATCAGGGGAGGGAGATTCACAAATGATGGAGCACGGCGGCTCCGATCGTCTACTCCGTGGGAACGTAGCTGTAGCAGTTTCAATATTTCACCAAAACTCACAATTCTTTATACCATTCAACTCGTCATGTCATGTACATCAAGAATACCATGTCCAATTTCATTTTCTCCCTATAATTAACCCTAACCGAAGCTAACAATAATGGAGGTTCCATCAAGAATCATCATAAACAAGCCCTAGACTAATCCAGAAATGATCCTTATGACTAGGGGAGCATGAATATATAACAATGGCAATCAATTACTTCCTAAACAGAGAGAATTTTTTAGAGATAACTTACTCAACGGAGCACCTCCGTTGGGTCTAGTTTTCTTGATGAAGCTTGATCAAAACCACCCAGAATCGTTCCTTGATCTTCAATGGAATTATTGGAGACCTTGATTTGGATTGAAACTGGTTCAATTGCAAAATTCGATTTCCACTTTTTCTTCACTTTTCTTCAACTGAATTTTGTTATTCTTCCATGGAAATCCCCCCCTCAGAGCTTGTGAAGGATGCCAGGAATATATACAATGGATCTAGATCATAATAAAGCCCAATCATAGCCCACATTGATCCAATTGAAAATCCAAATTTTCTTGACTTGAAGCTTCAAAATTCCCACGAAAATAGTGTTTCCATGGCTGTTAAAATGATTCAGCTAGCTTGCATATGGTATAAGGTACCTCAATGGCTGAGATTGATCCCTTGTTTGATCTTAATGGTGAATTTTAAATGTGTACCTTCATGGTGAAGCAACCTTGAATTTCCATATGCAAGTGACCTCAAATCTGGTTTCTGAAATTGGCATTGTTCTTAGAATGTCAAAAGGACTCAAAAAATGCACCAACTTGATTAAAATTGGTTCAAAATGACTTTGATTAAATTTAGCCCTTTTAAACACTTTTCCATGAAATTTTCTTCATCATTCTTCCAATCCAATCCAATCCTATGATAGGTGATGATTTGATGATGAAATTGACCTCATTTGGAGCAAGTCTTATGTTGGCAAAAGTTTCATTTGAGATGTGCAAAGTTGTGAAATTGACCCATGATCAAAATGGCCTGTAATCAAAGTTTCCCAAAATACCCCTGGCTTGCAAGCTTCATATATTGAGCTCCACAAATCAGATGAAAGACTTCTAGTACTTTTTGGAAAGCTAAGATCATAAGAAAAAACTTTCATGTATGGGTCAAAGTGCGGAGAAACATCCTTCTAGGTCAAAAATGTCTTGGAAGTTGGTTGACTTTTGTTGACCAAAATCACATTCATCTGATGACCTGTAACTTGCCAGCTTCATAACTTGAGTTCTAGAAATCATATGGATGACTTCTAGTACTAAAAAGAAAGCTAGAAACATGTTATACAAGTCTTGTGTTGGGGTCAAGATGAGATGAGACTTGTATCTTGAGATATGTGGTCTTGAAGTTAGGCACTAAACAGGGGATTTTACACTAACAAGCTTAGAAACCCTAGCTTAGCAACTTCTCACACTCTTGAATATTGATGAATTGATATTGAAGTGATATATGACATGTCTCAACACAATATTCCATGATCATAAAGACTTGGAATTGAGTCTTAATCTCCTTTAATTGCACAGTTGACTTAGGATTGACCAGATGAAAACCCTAACTGCACCACCTTTGATTGTGGCTCCTTATACTTGATATAATGACTTGCACAAGCCTCTCAATGACCCTCAAGACATCCAATGAGCTTATAGAATGCTCTCCATCCATAACCATGGACTTAATATCATCTGATGACTTTCATTTGAGCCCCAAGGTAAGAGATACACCAATCTTAACCATCCACTCCTTCAATGAGCTTTGACAATCTTCTAGTGAGGATAAGCACTTGATATCTTGAATACAACCTCTTGCTTAGTGTTGCACCCTAATTTTTTACCATAAGATGCCACCTCTTTTTTTTCATTCTCATATTGTTATTTGACTTTATTTATGTTTTTTTTGCGACTAACCAACTTTTACAGATGCAAATTTCGAGCAGAGTGGATATTTGTTCCCGTAGTCGAGCATTTTAAGGCAGGACCATGTGATCCTGACTTAAGGTTGTCTTAAAGTCTATGCTTGGTCGGGACTCCGGTCCTAGGTTTTTATCATTATATTTATTATGGTTTATTCTTTTATCTTTATATTTATTATTATTATTATTACTAATATTATATTTATTATTATTATGTTAATCATTTTATTATTAACATTACTTTCATTCTTGAGCCATCATTGGATCAATACACCGAAGATATCTTTGGATGCGCTTTCCGGTTACATCTCGTCAAAATTCATGATCAGGATTCAAAAGAAAAGCATGGAAGCTATCTTGCGTGGTTTTTTTAGATGTTCAAATAAAGAATATATTGCTCGAGTTTATCGATATCTTAGGGTTCTCAGACATAGCGTAAGCTTGTGGATATGCAAGAACCTGTTATTCATGATGAGTTCAAGATAAACTTCAGAACCATAGTTGTCCATATTCATTCAAGGATTCAACCTCACAAGAAGACTTTGCATACTGTGTTGAAAAGAAAAGTCAACCGAGGATAATTCAAGGAATCAAAGGGGGCACTAATCTACTGCAAGGTTAAAAGCCAGTATTGGTCTCATCCTGGACTCATTAAAATCCATGCACAAATTACAAAGTCAGATTCAGTCAGTGTTCACTGTTGCATCCTAATTTTTGACCATAAGATCCCACCTCTTCTTGCATTCTCTTTTTTTTATTCAATATTTATGTGATTAACCAATTTTTGTGCAGACGCAGTGATATCGGGTGGAGATGACGTTCTTTCTCATAGTCAATCATTATGCATAACTAACCGTTTAACCCACTTGTTTGTTTTGATTTGTGAAAGGTTGGGTTACTGCTGGAAGTTTAGGGAATCACGAAAGGGCTTATTATTTGAAGATTGAGATTTATGCTATTCTTATTCGGCCCAATATTTAAATTCATCATTAATTCGGCCCAATATTTAAATTCAACCAGGAGAATAATTTTGGTTTTTACTCAAGCGCAAGAGGTTACAGATTGTTAAATTTAAGCTTCTAAAGGTCAGAGTGTGCAAGTTAAGGGACTTTGGAGATTCGAAATGCAAGCAATGATTTATGTTACTCTAAAGTAGATAGAGTTCGAACCCAAGTTATTTATTTAGACTTCATATGCTCATCTAAGTTCGAAATGTTGTCACAATACTCAAAGGCCTATCAGCATCAAAAGAACAACAAGCAATTTCCATCTCCTTTTTGAAATTCAACAAGGTCTCCATTATCAATTTCATTGTGAACACTATTCAAACAATTTTTGAAGGGGGGATGATTCCCATAACAGAGTTTACAGATATATGGTGATGACATTTCTTTAAGGTTACAATATTAACATCACCAAGTTTCTATGAATACAGTAATGTAGACATAAACTAAATTCAAATCCAATAGTTTGAATTCCATTCAAATACAATAGTTCATATTCTTTACAGAACGCAAGATTCAATCCGTAAGCTTACAAGCTCTTAACCCTCCATGGGAATCAATTCTATCAAGGATCATACTCCTACACTACAATACAATTCAAAAACTCATTTTTCAAGCCCAAAACAACACTACATATTTGGAAATTCAATATGTGATTACAACAACAAAGAATTTTGTTAATGACGTAAACCGTGTCGATAAGAGGTCCTGAAGTCTGAAGCCACCGAGCTTGAATTTGAAAGGCAATACAATCCTTAAACTTTCCGCCACAATCCCCTCTCACTTATCCTGAACAACTTTCATGACTTGCAACTCTTGGTGTCGAAACGGAGTATTCGACAGCATCACCTTATAGGGTTTAAAGCGCATTAATCAAGATAACAGCCAAGACAAAACCATATGATTTCGAAAGCAGATACTCAAGGATAAATTATTTCCAGAGTAGTAGATAAACAAATAACAATATGCTGGCAGCAGTGAGTTTCTTTCCAGAACTGGATGCCGACTTTGTTCATGGCAATAATATCATGGTATGTCGGAGCAGAATGGAAAGTTTTCAAAAAGCAATTATATGAAAGAAAGAGAAGAAAACCTAAGATCCTAGGCAGAGGAATGCTCCCGGTGACGCCATCGAAGGACTTATGATGCTTTGTATGCTGATGCTACTATGAGACCAAACATAGGATTCACCAGAAATTGAATTTCTCTATCAAGAATTTGCTTCTAAAATCTTCAGGTTCTGTCGTCTTCAAACCACCACCAAGACTCCCTTTCAACCTGTCAAAATAGCACAATCGGTAGTCATAATGCACCGACAATATCGCGATTGCTAAAGAAAAACTTATCAGATACCCCACAGTGGCAGGGCTTATCGTGCAATAATGAAGCCTTAATACTAAACCGGCTTGCTAATGCAAACAACCAATATATGTTTTAATAGAGAAGACAAATGCAGAACTTGTCTATGACAGAAACAGCAGGTTTTCCCCGTATGGAAGTTGCATGAAAACCGGAAATTACCGTAAACGCCTTCATGAGTTGTTAACTTTAGAGCAACTAAGTAAGCATAATGCTCCACAGGCATGTCAACTCTCTAGAGGATTGCCAAGCAACAAGATAATCAAAGTACCAAGTGTAGCTTCAAGAACAAACCACTGCCTGTTACACTAACAGCACATCCATATCAAGCCAATTCCCTTTCTTTGCCTTGCTTCAAGTAGGTTTATGAACTGAACTTCATGGAAGCATCCCTGCCAAAACAACCTGCAAAATTGACAGTCCTGGCTTCAACTTCAACACTCATGATTTTGAAGAAGACAAAGTTAATCAAATAGGTAAAGAGTTTAAATCGAACCTTGAGATGAGCAATGTCGCAGGACACTCGACAATCCTACATTTTCGAAGCCAATGCTAGTAAATAGAAGGAGAAAAGTGAGAGCATAGCAACAGTAAGCATCCAACAGCAAAACGTCGGCCGCCGGTATTCCCGCATCATCCGCAAGCATCTGTAACATATTAGCAGCAACATCAACATTTTATCAGTAACAACATCAGCACTCTATCAGCATTAGCATTTCATCAGCAGCAAGTATCAGTTTCAAACAAACTACGGTTAACAGCAAAACAGTCAACAATCTCGGTTCACCGTCTACAACAACAGCAGACAAATATGGTATCAGCACCAACATTTCATTAGCATGTCCAATTCAGGAGTTCCCAGGAGAATGGAGTACAGAAATTGATTTATACGGCAATTAATGATCTCACAGCCCAACTCAGATGAAGCATACTCTAGTACTCGCACTCATCATACCACGTCCTGATCATAATCAGCCCCCTCGTAATACATACCAGTCTGCAAAACGAAAACAAGCAATAAAATATATGTTACCAACCGACAGTTTTGAATGGATACTTCGGCCTATGTATTGTATTATTCTCAAAAACCAACAGCCCAAGAACTCATCACATAAATTAGAGCAACGATCAAGGACGTCGCAAATGCTTCAGAATTTATCAGCGGCATTCAACAGCAACTTATCAGAAGCAGCGCATCAGCATTTCGGCGTCATCACAGTACAAGCATCAGTGCAGCATTTCAACAACACCATCCTTTGCAGTCATCAGCAGAATAGCATTCGCAACAGCAGCACGAAGCGACACCAACATCTCACCAGCTGCGAACAACAAAACCAGCATTTCAACACCAGCTTGAACAACAACACTATAAGTTGCAAAATAGAAGAATAAAGGGAAGTGATTAGATTATGAGCATGAGTGGCTCGAGTGTAACCAAACCAAATGCGGAAAGAAGGATCGCAATAGACCTTAACTTGACATGTTACCATTGGTTCTACATCATTGTCTTCTGCACCACTTTTTCCTGAGGAAAACAACATGACCCTCGCGGTTCCTTGTGCAACTCCGTTTGTGTGTAAATTCGCACATAGCCCGCAGTCGAACCGAGCGGTACCAGTTTAAGGAATTACTGCAACTGCTACAGCATAGCAATAATGGTGTCAACAGAACAAGTTAACCGGCAAGGCCCACGTGGTCGGGGACCTGCTCAAGCAACTCAGCCTACTTACATCTGCAGTAAACAATTACACATTCATTTTCGTCAGTGCATAGAAATTGAGTTTTGCTTACAAGAATAAATACAAGATTTGAGAAGAATTAACAACACCTAAGGCTTCAAAGCATGAGTAACAGCCTCACATTCACCTTCATACCCTACACCAACAACAAATAAACCAAGCCTTCTGACCTGGAAAACACAATCAAACAACGATTAAAGATTTCCAAAATAAGATTAACAGAGACTTAAACCATTTTCCAAAACTGGACAAACATGCTTCAGACAACTCTGAACCGAAAAAGGAAAGGGATTCATGGCCAGTTAACGTCTGTTGGCTCAAGTAGCCTATAAAAGGATTCGCAATCAAGATGAAAGAGGGCGAAAATTGACCATACAGATTCACGTACCACAGATCATCAGAATCCATAAAATTCACATATCACACAAACATCCATTCCAAAACCCAATACGATTCAAAAAAACCCTGGATCAAACCCTAAAGTTCGTAAATCAAAAAAAGATAAGAGACTTATCTTCCCCATAAAACTCCACCGTCGTCTCCGACACACCGCTCGCCGTCGAGAATCACCCTCAACCAGACACGCAAACACGAATCCGAGTCGCGTAAACAAAACTCAGACTTTGCAACACCGCCACGAACGTCAACGTCTCCAGAAAACCGTCGCGAACCACCGATGATCCTCATCTGTGGGTAACACTAATCCATCAATTGTTTGATTCATTTGATTTGTTTTGTCTGGTGTTCACAGGTTTCGAGTTGTAGAAGAACAAGGGGATGAGATCGGAAGGAGAAGAAGGAAAATCGAAGAGAAGATGGCTATCGCAAGAAGGATCGGGGATCGGGAGGGATTTAGGGTTTCTTTTCACTTTATTTTCTTTCTGTTATCTGTTATAATTTGTTTATCCAGTACACACACATCACCTACACACACATCACCTACACACACTAATTACACCGTTAAATTTAATTAACCCACCGCTAATTATTTTTTAATCAATTTAATAATCTGACATTTAATATAATTTAACTAATTAATTTTTATCCAACCAATTTAAGTTTAATTTAATCAATTTAATTTATTTATTTAGCAATTTCAATAACAACTTTTTTTAAGAACAATAATATAACTTATTCATATATTAAAAAACCCTTTTTTATATTAAAAAAAAATAATGATAAATTTCTATTTAAACAATAGTAGTAAGAAAATCTTTTATAATTTAATCTACTTTAAAACTATTTTATCTTAATGACCCCTTTTTTTAATAAAAAAAAACATACAATTTGTTTTATTTATTAAACGACTAAATCTTTTTTAGTGAAGACTCATTTATTTAAAATTCCAATTAATTCAATAAATACTTCTATATTTTGAACATTTTCTCTTAAAGTAAAATAAAAAAGACTAGTAATATTTTGATTTAACTTTTAAAATTAAAATAATCAAATAATATTTTTTTAAATTAATTAACATTTCGCCTTAAAAACAATCCTCTCTCAAGACCATTCAAACTAAAATCAATTCAACCCCGATTAAAGTCAATCAACATCGTAAAACCAATCGTGCACATCTACTTCACGACACTTGCACCTACACCTTAGCGCTTTCATGCGTGTGTATGGCTTTATTTCCGCAATTTATTTTACAAGCAGTTTACATTATCATATTTACATTTTCGCATCGCATCCCGTCCAAAGGAAAAACCTACACATAATCCAACTTTGTGTGTAGTGCATCTCATTCGCATCATTATCCCCTCGATCCTTGATCCCATTCAAGTCGATCGATTAAGTTTAGGACCTATCCTATAGGAAGGACCTTTCTCTTACAACATAGACAATCAACAATTAAACACAATACAAATCAAACAATATTCAAGCATTCAACAATTAATTCAAAATAATATATTTCAAACAATAGGGAAAGATGCCAAATCATCTTAAGCGAGATAGAATCTCCACCCCACAACAATACAATCAAGTCGTAGGGACTTTGTCTTAAGAGAGATAAAGGTGTACCTCGTTGATCCCTATCCGAGTACGTGAATCCTTTTCTTAAGACGATGCAAAGACTATTTTCCTACACCTTGTGGTGGTTATGTCTCCCTTAAAATGATAAAGCATCTCTTCTCCTAAACCCAATCAATCAACTACCCTAAACCCGTAGGAACTTTGACCACAGTCAAAGAACTCCTCTAACCCTTTAGGGGGAACTACAAATACTCTGATTCCACTCACGTAAGGATATGTAGGCATAAGATGCGATATCTTATCGAGTATACTTAGATATAAACCACTAGGTTTCTTTTATACCTTAAGCAGATAAACACTTAGCAATAAACAATAAAACAAGAGGTTCCTGTAGAGTACTACAGAAACTTAGGATGCTAGTACCTTCCCTAAGTTTAACCAACCCCCGAACCTAAACTCTCTTGCATTTGCATTGCATTGTGGAAATTTCGATCTTTATCCCTTCCTTTGGACAAATCAAAGTTCGGTTGCAAATTGAATTAAAGATTCAAACTAATTAATAGTTTGGTATCCAAATTTCACCGCGACATTCACCAATTGGATTCAATTTCATAATTGTTACAAAGCACCTAAATTCAACTATTACACAAAAAGTGAACAAAGAAGGAGTACATGAATACATAAAGTCTGATCCCTGTTAATTCCGCTTTGGGCTCGCGAAACACATGCCTTCTAAGGCCACCCCATTTTGGAGGTCAGAAACCACCAATCCTCCAGTATCAACTACTAATAACTACAAGCAATATGACCAAATGACAGTCAAAGAGAGAGCTATTCCCAAGGCTGTTGGTATTTGAGAAGTTCCCGTCAAAGAAACCAAAGTGATGCTTCGTCGACGTAATGCGAAAAAACAACAGGAAGTGTTCTCAAATCACACTGTGAGCTTTGTCCTGTCGAGAATGTTCGCCTGGTTTCGACCTTCATAATTTGGTAACATCATATCAGGAGGAGTTCAGACCAGTTTCCAATAACTACTTTGTACAATACATGAATATATGTTGATGGCTTATCTAATGCTTCAATAACCGCGGTAATAGCCTACAAAATTCTCAAAGTGCTCCGACTCAAAGGAAATGTTAGCAATCAGAGATTCGGAAGGGATGATTTTCTTTTACCAGTTACTAATACATAGAAGCTACCGTTTTTTTTTCCGAGAACAACCTCATCACGTCCCGTCCGAAGAGCATATTTGCACCTGTCACGCATTGGTTTGGCATACCACCTTTTTTGGTCCACGCCCTACATTCGTGAACTATATCAGTTGAATAAGTTTGAAAGATTAAGCAAACTCCTTCTTTTCTTATAAGGTTCATCGTTTGTTGCTACTGATTAGTACCTGAAAGCACATGGACTCATTAAGATTAATTCCAAAGACATGATATATATACTGCATTTGAAACTCAAATCAAGTAAATCAAGTTCAACTCAAAATCACAAACAGTTTGACAGATCCATTGGTTTATACAAAGCATTGTACCTGGAACAACCTAGTAGACACCGCAACTGTGTTGATCCCCTTCTTGATTTAAAGCCCAACCAACGTCGTTTCTGTCGAGCATAATAATGAAGCACCGCGCCCATGACTTCATTCGTTACGACTTTGCAAAGCTTTTCTTTGAACCCAAAACAACTCCAGATGTTGTTGTCAAGTATACATGAAACAAGAACCAAGAGGTTATAAGCATAGAACACTCAAATGGAATCTACATAATTAGTGAAGAACAAGGAAAGTCAGAACAAGCAATGTCTAAAGAGATAAACAGGAATTGAGGCGCATCAGTTTAAAACAAAGTAACCGGAGAATTTAGAGGTGTTTCGAATAACTTACCCTCATCATAGCCAGCTTCCGAACTTATTCGTCAGCTTCGACCCAGAAGCATACACCCTTTGGCAGCTGTCAGCAACTTCAAAATCCTTTTCTTGAGATATCTTCACCTGCATTACAACACAGAGGAATTCCCTTTGGTATTTAACACATGTGCAAGCAAAGTTCCTTCAAATTAATGCCACAAGTCCATGTATGATCAAGTTGAGTTTCATGAGAAGATCTATCATATTTCTTCAGTAACTAGGCGTTCTTTCTTCTTCAAATACACTGCTCCAAGCTTAGTCGTATCAGCTAGGATATGTATTGAGCCTCACACTACACCTGCAAATGTGAGAATAAATCAATTACCACAACAATAACAACACTATGGTCGTTGAAATGTAATCGAATCGGCCAAATCGTATAATTTGCATAATGTCTAAATAAGAAGAGGATCAATTTCAAGTCCTGTTAGCCAGAAGAAACAGTTGAAGTAAAGGGCTTACCGAAGTAGCGCTTCTCCTTTTCGCTTCAACACAAAACCATCTGATACACAAAAGAACGAGAGTTAGGACATCACAACCCAACCAATCCGACATTAATACGAAGAAATAGAAACATATTTAAATCATTATCGTTCAAATCGGAAATAGCAAGTTCATCAATCACATATCCACAACAGAGGAATGCAAATCAGGCAATAATGAAACTTTCCAATTTAGTTTTGACAAAGTCTTAAAATGTTTTCCAAAACCGGTTAAGCCTGTCCATACGAAAAGGGTAATGTTTTAACAGATTAAGAGGACTGATAAGACTATAAAAGAACAAGAATTGAGATGAAGAGGGGGGATCCACAGAACATTGAACCCTAGTTTGCACAAATCCTCAAATCCACCCTACTTCCATAAATCGTAAAAAAACAGAAAATGTGAAAAGAGAGAAACTTATCAAAAAGCCCTCCGTTGCGAACCGCGAGATCACCAGAAGCCACCTTCACCATTGCCCTTGCCGGAAACCCCAGTTATCCACCATCGAAGTCGTCGAACCCTCACCACTTCCGCGAAATCGCGAGCTCCCCCCTTCATTTGTCATCCGCCGCCGTCGAGATCATTGTGCCGGAAGCCCTTTCACCCAAATCCATAACTGCCGTCACCACTATCGAAACCTGAAGCACCACCGTCTTCATGATTCACGCTTGCTAACAGTTTAATGGTGTTCTTTTTGTTTTATTTATGTAGGAGAAGACGAAACAAAGGAGGATCGAAGAGGAAAAGAGGAACGAGATACTGAAAGAAAGCGAAGAAGGAGAAGCATGAAAAGCGAAAGGGACGAATCGCGAAGAAGAAGAAACGGAGAGGGAGTAGATCGGTGAAATCGAAGAATTGGGTGGGAAGATTTGGGGGTTAGGGTTCCGTTTTTCTCTCTCGCTGTTTTGTTGTTTTATTCGTAATGTAATCGTTCATCACACACCCACCACACACCACTAACAACTACTTAATCTCCCGTTAATCCTAATTAACCTATAGTTTAATCACTAGTTCTTTTTATTTAAATAATTAACTAATTAATTAACCAGTTTCTAATCAACTTTATTAATTTAATTTATAATCAACTTTTAATCCAAAGCAACTAATAAACTCTTTTAAACTAACCTATTAATAAACTAAGTTTTTAAACTAATTAACTCATTATCTTTTTAGATCTTTTTATTTAAAATGGACTTAATAAACTTTTATAAATAATCTATTCCATTTGCCATTTTATTTTAATTAGGCATTAAAATATTTTAGAAATAAAGTAACTCTTTTGTATTATTTTATAATTAACAAATTAATATTATTTAAGTAATCATTTCACTTAGGGTTTTATAATAAAATTAAACTATTGTAGCATTTCATTTAAAACTTAAAACTTAATTTACATTTAACATCACCTAAACCAATTTCATGTAAAATTAATACAACTTCTTTTCTTCTTCTTAAAATCAATTCACCCTTTTTAAGATAATAATTTCACTTAGAACCAATCTCGTCCCATCTAAAATCAATTCACAAAAATACAAATCAATCGTGCACATTCACGACACATTCACCTACACCTTAGCGCTTTCATGCGTGTGTATGACTTTATTTTCCGCAATTTACCTTTTGCAACTTTACATTACAGTAATTTACATTATCGTGTTTATATTTCCGCCTTGCATTCCGTCCAAAGGAAAAACCTACACATGAGTCAACACTTGTGTGTAGTGTACATCATTTGCATCATATTCCCCTTGATCCTTGATCCCATTCAAGTTGATCAATTAAGATAGATCCTACCCCATAGGAAGGACCTTTATCTTATAACATAGACAAAACAATTCAAACAACACAATACAAACAATATTCAAACACATTAGAGAAAGATGCCAAATCATCTTAAGTGAGATAGAATCTCCACCCCACATCAATACAATCAAGCCGTAGGGACTTTGCCTTAAGAGAGATAAAGGTGTACCTCATTGATCACTATCCGAGTACGTAAGCCCTTTTCTTAAGACGATGCAAAGACTATTTTCCTACAACCTGTGGCGGTTATATCTCCCCTAGAATGATAAAGCATCTCTTCTCCTAAACCTAATCAATCAACTACCCTAAACCCGTAGGAACTTTGACCACAGTCAAAGAACTCCTCAAACCCTCTAGGGGAACTACAGATACTCTGATTCCACTCCCGTAAGGATATGTAAGCATAAGATGCGATATCTTATCGAGTATACTTAGAAATAAACCACTAGGGTCTTTCAACCATTAAGCAGATAAACACTTAGCAATAAACAAACATAAAACAAGAGGTTCCTGTAGAGTACTACAGAAACTTAGGATGCTAGTACCTTCCCTAAGTTTAACCAACCCCCGAACCTATAACTCTCTAAACCTTGCATTTGCATTGCGTTGTGAGTATTTCGATCTTTATCCCTTCCTTTGGACAAATCAAAGTTCGGTTGCAAAATGAATTAAAGATTCAAACCAATCAATAGTTTGGTATCCGATTTTCACCGCGACACTTAGGCTTAACAACTTGATAACTTCCTCTTGATAAGCACACATCTCTCAATCCCCTGTAAATGGACAATGGTATGCAAATGCTAATGCTATATGAATGCAATGAAACATAAACCAAGTAAAGAAAAGGTTGGGCAAATTTTGAGGTGCAACAAAGGCCTTTTCAGAATGTTAAGGTTATTGGATGAGGTAATGGCATGATTCCCCGACATTCAACTCTCGCTGAGGAGAATAAACTTGCTTTAACAACTCTGAGAAGCTCTGAAGATATGGAGAAGAACAGTTCCTTTGTTTCCAATTTTGCTCTAACCTGTGGGATCTTTGTAGAAATCTTCCTCACGAGGAGACTTGAAATCGCTATGCCCCGATGGTTTAACATGAACTGCCTCAGCATTTTGAGCCTCTTCAAGTTAATTGTCTACTGGATAAGGAGGGCTTTCGTGCTGGTCATCGAGTGTCCATCCCTGTACAGCTGCATCTTAGGCAAGATGACGCTGGCAGAGCTCACCGCAGTGCCATCGACGGTCCACCTTAAGATGAAGTATTACAACAGGCGGGGAGCTGTTGTCACTCTCAACGGGGACATAAAGGAAGCCCGAAGATGTTTTGAGGCAGCAATGAAGGGCCTCAACACGATCGGTCCCTCTACTAAAGCGATCAAGCATCCCCCCGTCCAGGAGAGCAGGCCAAAGGACCACGTCGACGTCGTGGACCTCGACTGCCGCTTCCCCGGTGAACAGGACCACGAGGACAAAGCCGAGCGCACTCCTCCAATGGTCAACGGGCAGCCCTTCCACCCAACGTGCCCTATTCCAGATGGGGACTTCGAGATAGTAGTCCTCGGCAACAATGTGGCCAGGAGCGGGAAGATTGGAGCGGGACTGCCCGACCTGATGAAGAAGCAGCTGAAATCCTGCCTCTGCGAGAACGCTGACCTCTTTGCCTGGAGCGCCGCCGAGATGCCCGGCCTTGACCCTGAGGTCGCCTACCACCAGCTCTCCATCAACCCAACCGCAAAGGCCATAGTACAACATAGGCGTAGGCAGTCCCCCAAAAAATCGACGGGTGCTGAAAAAGCTGTAAAAGACCTCATAGAGGCAAATTTTATTTCGGAAGCCCGATATCCAAACTGGTTGTCCAACATTGTACTAGTCAAAAAATCTAATGGAAAATGGAGAATGTGCGTTGATTACACTGATCTCAACCGAGCATGTCCCAAGGACGCCTATCCCCTCCCCAATATCGACAAGCTCGTCGACAACTCGGCGGGCTTCAAATTATTATCCTTCATGGACGCTTACTCGGGATACAATCAGATCCTTATGGTTGAAGTCAACAAACAGAGCACGTCCTTCATTACCGAGTCGGACAATTATTACTACAGCGTAATGCCCTTCGGCCTAAATAACACCGGCGCCACCTATCAACGGATGATGAACAAAGTCTTCTCGGGAGAGATTGGCGACATGCTTAAAGTATACATGGACGACATGATTGTCAAATCGCGTATTGAGGTTGACCATACCTCCCACCTCAAAAAGGTCTTTGAAACAGCGAGGAGGTGCAGGATGCGATTTAACCCTAAGAAGTGCACCTTCGGTGTATGCACGGGGAAGTTCCTCGGGTTTTACCTGACCGAAATAGGGATCGAGGCAAACCCAGACAAATACCGGGCCTTCTCCGAGATCACAGTCCCTGAACGAGATGCTCGCCTCATTATCCCGCTTCGTCGCCAAATCCGCACAACACGCCCTCCTGTTCTTTAAACTACTAAGGAAGAAGGTCACCTTTGAGTGGACGAAGGAGTGCGAACAGGACCTCCTCTACCTCAAATGCATTCTGTCGGAGCCACCGGTCCTGACGAGAGCTGACGTCGGGGAAACCCTCTACCTTTACCTGACCGTTTCCACCGAGGTCGTCAGCGCCATACTAATCTGGGAAAACCCTGACAGGCAGAAGCTGATCTACTTCACAAGCAAGGCCCTCCACGGCCCCGAGGTGAGGTATCAGCAGATCAAAAAAGTCGCCTTGGCCCTCATCAACGCAGCCACGAGACTCCGTCATTACTTCCTGGCCCATACCATCGTAGTCAGAACCGAGCAACCTATCAAACAGTTGCTCGGCATGCCCGACATGGGGGGGCGCATGTTGAAGTGGTCGCTGGAGCTCTCCGAGTTCGACATCGTCTACGAAGGCAGGAAAGCGCTCAAGGCACAAGTACTGGCCGACTTCGTCACCGAGATGACGCCCATCGCGGAACCAACCCCCGGAGCCCAGAAGTGGACCATCTTCTTTGACGGTGCTTCGAGCTCCTTGGGGAGCGGTGCGAGCATTATCTTGAAGAACGAGGAAGGCACAGTTGTGGAAGTTTCCCTGACCTTGGCCTTCCCGACGACGAATAATCAGGTTAAGTACGAAACCTTCTTGGTCGGACTCCACCTAGCAGAAGACCTCGGAGCCAAGTAGATAAAAATCTTCACGGACTCCTAGTTGGTCGCCTCCCAAGTCCGAGGCGAGTACCAAGCGAAGAACGATAATCTGGCCGAATATTTGGCCCTTATAAGGGAACGGATGAAGAGTTTCGACTCCGCCAAGGTGTAACACGTTCCCCACGAACATAACACACGGGCAGACGTCCTCTTGAAACTGGCGAGCACAAATAAGAAGGGCGGGAACAAATCCGTCGTCCAGGAGGTCCTCGCACGACCAAGCACGGAGAAGGAGAAAATGATGCTCGAAGTCAACGCCGTCAGGGACAGCGACTATTGAATGACCCCGATACATACCTACCTTAGCATGGGACACCTCCCCGACGATGCTAAGAAGGCCAACACGGTTAAACATCGCGCCTGCTCCTACGTATTGCTTGGAGGTAGACTATATCAGAGAGGCTTCTCGATCCCTCTCCTCAAGTGCGTCGACAAAGCCTAGGTCCTGAGCATCTTGCAAGAGGTTCACGAGAGCATCAACACGCAACACCCAGGAGGACAATCTTTGGCAAGGAAGGCCCTGCGAGCTGGGTACTACTGGCTGACAATGCAGCAGGATACGAACGAACACGTGAAGAAGTGCAACAGGTGCCAGCAACACAGGGACATGCACCTCGCCCCCTCTCCGAGCGAGCTCAAGTCCCTCTCCTCCCCGTGGCCGTTCGCTTGGTGGGGGATGGATATCCTCGGCTCGTTCACCATAGGCTCCTATCAGAACAAGTACCTGATAGTCGACATCAATTATTTTACCAAATGGATCAAGGCCGAGGCCCTCGCCAAAATCACAGCACACAACATACTCCGCTTCTACAAGAGGAACATCCTCGCTAGGTTCAGCATTCCCATGGCCATCATGACCGAAAATGGTACGCAGTTCACTGGAAAAAGCTTCCAAGACTTTATGATCAAGCTCGGGATAAAGCAACACTTCACGTCAGTCGAGCACCCGCAAACGAACGGTCAGGCGGAGGCCGCGAACAGAGTTATCCTGCGGGGTCTGAAATGCCGACTCGGGGACGCCAAGAAGAGGTGGGTCGAGGAGCTCCACAACATACTCTGAACTTATAGAATGACGCCCCACTCGACCAACGGGGAAACCCCTTTTTTGGATGACCTATGGGACTGAGGCGGTAATCCTGGTAGAAATAAAGGAACCGTCCAAGAGAACTGAATCCCCCCTCAAGGAGGAGGCCAACAGCGAGACCCTTAGATATGAGCTCGACCTAGTCGAGGAAATACGTTCGGGAGCATCTCTCCAAGAAGCCATGCTGAAATAGAAAATTACCCTCTACTAGGACAGCAGGGTCATAAAACGTGAGTTCCAGGTCGGCGACCTGGTCTTATAGAGAAACCAGAAAGACTCGCGCAAGGGAAAGCTTGCCGCAAACTGGGAAGGCCCCTATCGTGTCCGGGACAAGATAGCGCACATGGCCTACTACCTCGAGAACTTACACGGGGACGAGATAGCTCGACCATGGAATGCTGAGAAGCTAAAAAGGCACTACAGTTAAACATTGCCCACGACAACCCGCCTCACGACCATGGGAGCGCGACATGGTACCAACGCGTCTCCTAAAACTCAACGAAATAACAAGCGCTTGCCTTTTGTGTGTGTAGGCAGAGCGCTCTGTTCGACGGGGACCCCTCGATCGAGAGTCACCGCCGCCGTACCGAGATAGGCAGAACACCCAGCTCACGATGGGATGTTCACGCCACGGAGATAGGACTATGACCGTGGTCCACCTTTTTAACCGACCAGGCAACCACCCCGGTCACCCGGTTAGTTCCCTACACTACCGGACACAACAAACAACGTCGAGCTACCACTCCCAACAACATACAAAATGTGCGAACGAGCATACAAAACGTGCGAGCAAGCATACATAAGTAAACAAACGAGCATATACAAAAACTTAGTAAAATAATAAATTCTTATAAACGGGCACAAACCCAACTGTCAAGAAATTACAAGTAAGGGTACGCGACCCGAGCCACAATCAAAATGAAAAAACCAGGCGCGCAGGCCGAAATAGAGTTTGGCACGCAAGCCGACAAAATAAAAGGGGCACACAGACCACCATCTCCTAATCAACATGGTCCTCCTCGTCGTCCTCGGATCCGCCGGGAACAACAATGCGGTCGCCTTGGATCTGATGGTAGGGGTCAGTCCCTTCGGTCACCAAATCCACGCCGAGATTGACAAGCTGAAGCTGGTCCACGACACTCTTGAAGCCCACCTCAACAACCCCTAAGCAGTCGTCTTCCAGTAGCCTGATCTTCTCCACCAGCTCCCGTCAAGAAGCCAGCAGCCTCTCCTTGTCGGACTCTTCCTCAGCAGGAGCGACCAGACCCTCGAGCTTAGCAACCTGACTCCTCATCCCGACCAGCTCGTCTTCCCCGTCCTTCAGCATCTTCTCGAGCTCCTTGATCTGCTCGCGATGGACTTTTTCTTTCCTTTAATACTCCCTCTGGTCAACAACCAGCTTGGATCGAACCTCCTTGGATATCGCCAGCTCACCTTGAACGGTATCTAAGTCCGCCGAGGAGCTCCCTCCTCGTTAAGTACGAGGGCCGTCTCAAACTCCCTCACCACCGAAGCCAAGTCATCGAGCAACATCTTCCTCTGAGCTTCCTTGCTGGAAACTAGGATACTCTTCGCCTCTTCGGGAGCCACAACAGGAACATTCCCCTCAATAAAGAAATTGGGCCAGAGACAACAAGGGGGAAGAATAAAACGCTGATCCGAGGAGTCGTCCATCTAGTCGATCGGGGACATTTCAATCTCTCGTCGCCTCTTGGAGGGCGGCGGCGCAGCCGGGGAGCCACTACCTTGCGGAGATGAAGCCAACCCTGCCGGTCCAACAATGGCCTCCTTCCTGACAGCAGCAGCCCTCCGTGAGGGACGTCGGGCACCCCTATTTAGCAGCTTCATCGCACGCTCTTCCATCGAACCCATAGCACCTGTAAGGAGAGCACAAGAAAATAGTTAGTACAGAAAGCCTAAGCAGAACAAAGGAAAACCGAGGAAGCGACCCATTACCTAAAAATCGATGAGCCTCGGCCTCGGTCCGGCACTCGAGGAGGGCCCTCATATTGATGCACCTGGTTTCGGTCATATTCTCCCCGTCGGAGTCGCGGATGTACTGCCCATCCGGGGTCACGCACTTACGAAGGGGAAGATGCCCGACAAAGTCGACCAATTTCTTAAAAGCCAGGCTATCCTCCTCGCTCAAGTGGCTATGCCAGTAGATAAAACTCTCTGTACTAGAGAAAAAGTACAACTCCATCCACTCTAATGGGAAATGGGACTCGAAGCTCTCCTCGGACTCGCCATCCACGACGGTTGTAAGAGCAAGATTTGTCTCTACAGGATTATCTCTATGTTTTGATGATAACAATTGAGTATTTGTGAAAGAACCATTTTATGGTTTAATGTTTGTTATGTGCAGGTCATATTAAATTAAATATATTAGACCAAACAAACAAAAGCAACGTGTGCAACTAGTAATATATGGAATTACTATGTGTAACTTCATGAAGCGCTTGGGAGAAGCTAGTTTGCTTATGTATCTGATCACCATCAGTAAGGAACCAAGGATGCTGTATATTGCAGTTGCAATGCTCCTGTGGTTTATGATCTGAAGAAGTGCATCTGATCTAAAAGCAAATGAAGCTCAGTAAAGAAGCAAGTTTGTTTCTGCATCTGATCATGTTCAATAAAGAATCAAGGATGCTGGATATTGCAGTTGCAATGCATCTGTGGATTCTGATCTGAGTTGTGCATCTGATCTGGAAGCTAACGAGCGTCTCTGAAGAGTGAGCTCTCTAAAGAACTGAAGTGTTGAAGAATCTGATGACTTGAAGTTCTGAAGGCTGAAGGCTCTGAAGACCAAGTGCGTCAAGACTCTGAAGACATGTTCTGAAGGACAAAACTCTGAAGACTCTGAAGACATGTTCTGAAGGTCAAGACTCTGAAGACTCTGAAGACATGTTCTGAAGGTCAAGACTCTGAAGATATAATCATCTGAAGAAGTTTGTGCTGAAGACTCTGATGACTTGAAGTTCTGAAGGCTGAAGGCTCTGAAGACCAAGTGCAAAAGACTCTGAAGACCAGACTCTGAAGAAGAAAGATTATGAAGCTTCACCAGACAAGACGTGTTCAATCAGATGAGCTGTTGCTATCAACTCTGATGAACAAAGTGCTGAAGTCAGAATCTGATGTTTACTATGCTATCAATACCAAAGTAGTTTCTGAACTACTCATCTGTAACATCATCAGAAGAACCAAGCCAGAAGCAAATTTGTCCAAGCTGTTAAATGGAATATTACCGTTGCAAGAAAAGGACAAGAAAGTGATGTCATCCAACACGTGCTTATCTATCCGTTGAGATATGACCGTTGGAGTTTGAATGAACATCCTTATCCTCTCAACGTCATTCTTGGAATCAATATAAAGGCAGAATCATTTGATTATTCAAGAGTTGCTTGGTGAGCTGAAGTGGTTACTAAGTGGCTAGAGCTGTTGCTCTGTTGCTACTGTTGCAAAGAGAAGAAAAGCTAAAATGAAAAGAAGCCTTAGTGCTCACACACAGAAAAGCTTTTAAGCAATATGGAAACTGTACTCAATAATCTCTTAGAGATTTATTATTAGATTAGTTTCTATATTAGAAAGCAAGGAGTTGTTGCTCAATACTTGCTAGGAACTTAATTAGGAGTAATCTGCTTATTTGAGAAGCACTTATGTAATCTCCGGCAACACAAATTCTATTTTAGAATTAGTGGTTCCTCAAGTGATCTTGTGAAGATCAGTATACTTGAGATGACAAGTGACAGTAGTCATTTGTGGAAATCCTAATAGGAGATCTTTAGTGATCGGATTCTATTAAGGTGTCAATGAACGTTATATCCTTAGGGATCCCTGAACGTGTCATTGTCAAGTTGTTAGTCACTTGCAGTTAGCTTGTGCATCTGTAATCAGTTTGGTTATAGTGGATTAAGTCCTTGCAGTGAGTAAGGCGAAATCACCTTGGAAGGGTGGACTGGATTAGCTTGAGAGTTGCTCAAGTGAACCAGGATATATCTTGTGTTCTTTATTTGTTTAGTTTATTGTTTATGCTTCCGCATTGCTACATGAAGAAATAACACAGAAGAAGATGGCAAAAGTTTTTAAGTAACCAAATACCCAATTCAAACCCCCCCTTTCTTGTGTATTTTTTCACACCTTCAATTGGTATCAGAGCTCCGGTTCTGTTATTGATGGATATCAAACACCTAACAGTGTCAGATAAAGATCCATAGGCTGTGTGAAGAAATACTTTTGGGGATTTTTTACCTCTCTTACAATTTCAGTCTCACATCAGTTTTTGAGGATAATGTGTACTAAAATTGTAATCTATTGGGTTACCCTGAGCAAGTCACTGATTCTGTGAAGTTTGAAGTTTGAAGTGTTGAAGCCTTCAACAACAAATCTTCTCCATTAGATTCTAAAAGAAGATTGAAGAATCAGCAGACAAGACAGATTCATCAGATAAGTAGATATATCTATTGAATGCTATCTTAGAGTACATTTGGATTTACAATGTATTTGCTCAAAGTTCAAATCTTCAGCAAGCAAGAAATCTTGATTGCTAAAGATTAATTCTTGTGAGTATGAGATGTTTTCAAGAAACGGATTAGTCCACACTTGACTTTCTCATGAAAACTCATTGGAATTTATCTTAAGTAAGAAAAGATATTATTGCTGGATAATGGAATTTATTCATCAGAACGCCAGAATGAAGTCTACAGAAAAAGGTAAGTTTAGAAAAATATTCAAATCTGGAAGAAATGATTCTTCAGATCCAAAACATTTGAAAGTTGCTCTCCTTGAAGAGCTTCAAAGAATTCTGCAGAGGTTTCTAGAAAGGAAGTGTTTCTAACTCATCTGGATTATGATGATATGATGAATTCAGAAGATCTCATTAGAAGCAACATGGACAATTAAGTTCTATTAACTCGAGATGTTGAACAAACTGAAATTGGTCAGATGCTATCAGACATTATTTTTCAGAAATTCATAATGAATGTTTTGAGAAATAAAGATATGAGGAAAGATACAATGACAGTAGTCATTCTGTCAAATGTAAAAAGGATTTAAGTTTCTGGGGTTATTCAATTTGAATAAGTCAGTAAACATTCTTTTTCAAGAGCAGATGTTATGTCAACTCTGATAATTAACTCCTTACATGTTAGCTCAGCATTGTAAGAGCAAAATTGTCAGTCAGACTGTGTCTTTTGATGCATCTAAGTTTGATGATAACTGTATCTAGATTGGATCTGTATTTGTTTCAAACAGACAAATTCAGAGGTTAAAGCCTGATTAAAGCTAGATGCTCTCCACTCATGAAGATCAATTTATCTGTGCTCTGAAGATGTTACTCAGAAATCAGATGGATGGTGTTGTGTTGATGAAGATGCTGCAGAATGCTACCAAAGGAATTGAGATCAGTCCAAGAAGAGTTATTCTGAAGATTCTACTTCAGATGTTATTACTAGTTTGTTTCAGAAGATTCTGAAGAATCAGAGGCAAACACTATTCCAGCTAAAGTGTCAGAAGCTAACCTAGATGTTTCTGAAGAATTAATTCTGAGAAGTTTCTCCAGAATCAAATCTTCTCTTTCAGAAGAGACGTTCAGTGGAAAGAAGGATGATTCCAGAAGAACAAGATTCTTTCTTCTCAAAGATTGTCAGCAAGAAATTCTTGACTATACAGAAGACATATGCTTTTGTGACAAGGTTAGAATTCATATTCTTTTCATCTCGTTCGTTGATCAGTATAACATCAATATAAATCAGATGAATATTAAAAATACTTTTAAATGGTTTTATTGAAGAAGAAGTATATGTTCATCAACTTCCCAGGTTTCTTTTTGAAAATTATTTTGTCAAAAGTAAAGTTGTTACTACTCTTCTTCTTAAAGACTATTAAGAAAGATATTTTAAATCTGTCAGACTTATTTACATTGATGATACTTCTATTTAGAACCATATACTTCACTTGGAAAGGAGTTTGCTGAGTGTATGCAGGCAGTAGCTAAAACTAGCATTCTAGAAAAGGCTAGTGAAGTCAGATCAGTAGCTGTACAGAAGGTTCTGTAACACTGATTTTGTAGAGGCTCTGTCAATCAAGACATCTCTCCTTCAATTGTTGGTGACTCTGAAGCAAAGCTATAGAAGATAATTCAAAGCATCAGAAGCAAAGAAACTGAGGCAGGATACTGAAGACACTTCAGTTGGTATCAGTATAGACTCAGAAGAAAAGCTACAGAGGCAAAATTACAGAAGAATCTGATGAAGCAACGCTAACAGGAGATTCTGAAAGTTTGTTGAGAAGCAACTCTATAAAAGACTCTGAGCAGTTGGTTGATATGTCAGCAACATAGCTCACTTCTGGATAATAAGGACACCTGAAGAATGAAGATCTGGTTTGATCTGAAGCATACCTCTGGATGAACGGTTGGTTGAATCATTCTCTAGAGCTAAGTTGCATAGATCTGAAGCAGAGGATCTAATGCAAGGAATCATTTCCATAGTTGTTCACTTAATAGATGCTGATCAAGATAAGTTGGGTTGCAACTTCACTGTCAGAAAAGTCTACTTTGGATATCATAAAGTTGGTATCAGACTCTTATCAGTCTCCAACCTTCTGAAGAAGCACTTCTGGGTTTGATGTTATTAATTGAGCTAACATCTGTTGATTAAGTGCTTTTGGGCAAAGGCTGATTGTTGATGATCAGAAGAACTTACTAACATAACAGAAATAGTTATGGTTAGAAAGTCTGATGTAGAGAATCTCTTCAGAAGATTAAGCAGAAGCTTTGAAAGTTTCTGAGGCTTATTCAGAAAGGAAATATTGGTAATCATGTTTGATGAAAGTATTCAATACTGTAGTCAGAATGATTGATCAGTACCAGATGCAATTCGTATCTCTCATGATGCATATTTTTTTTTCTGAAAGCTTCAGTTGGTATCAAGTATTATCTAATGAAGCACTGATGCTAAGATTCAAGTTTTGATAACAAGCTTGGAATCAGAAACCAAAGGTGGAGAAACCTAAGGTGATTTAGCAGAAGATCCTACTCCTTCTATTGGTACTCAGAAGTTCTCACACCTTTTGTTGGTACGAGAATTCTAGAAGAAGAAGTCACCCTCAGATACTGATTGATAAGAACAAGATTGTCATTCAAATCAGTTCAAGAAATTCATCTTGGTTTGATGATAATTTATGATGATCAACCATGTCTGTCCAAAGGATAAATTCTTGGTGCAAGAAGATATAGCTCTCATCTGGAAACAAATCATCTTGAAGATAAAGAAACATGATCATTGGCATCAGAAGATGGATGATCAGAAGATGAAGACCAAAAGAGGAATCAGATAAAGAATGTAGCAGACAGA
This sequence comes from Lathyrus sativus, assembly GCA_963859935.3. Lineage (NCBI taxonomy): Eukaryota > Viridiplantae > Streptophyta > Magnoliopsida > Fabales > Fabaceae > Lathyrus > Lathyrus sativus. The sequence goes on from OZ012739.1 coordinate 662,226,271, forward strand.
AGGATAATCTGTCAGAGAGTAGGCAACTAAGACTCTCATGCATTCAACGTACACTCTGAGAAAGAAAGAGGTTAGTAAAATGGTAGATCAGAAGCTCTACAAAGGTATGAGTTGTACTCTTCTGTATTTTACTGTTTCTAGTTCTGACATTCTTTTCAGTATATGTATATGTGCTTGATTCCAATCAGATCCTAAAGAATCTCAGTTAACGGTTGTTAAGAGATTTCTGAGGTATCTGAAAGGTACTACTAACGTGACTCTGTGTTGCAGAAAACAAGATAACTATTTTTAGTAGGTTTCTGTTATGCTGATGTTACTGAAGTCAAAGTTAGTTGCAAAAGTACCTCTGGATAGCACTCTCCCCTAAAGAAGCAAAATACATCAGATGCTAATTGAAGTATCAGATGCTCTGGATGAAGTGTAAAATGAAGGACATTCATGTACAGAAGATTGAAGGATCAGATGACACATCACCCTCAATTGATATCAGATGATATCTAAGTATCTGAGCAAATCTGAAGTCGTAGAATATCAGAAGATTTGGATCATCTGGAGATCTGGATAAAAGAGTCTATTAGAAGATATCTCTCACACCTTCAGTTGTTTTCACACCTTCAATCACCTTCAGTTGGTATCTTCAATTGGTATCTTACATCTTAAATTGGTATCATGTCTCTGACATCCAATCAGAAGCAAAGCGTCAGATAACTCTGAACAAAACTTCAGAAGATGTTTGAGTGAAGATACAGAAGGTTCTGGGCGCAGAATCAAGAATCAAAGCAAAGGCCAGAACAAGCACTTCAACTCTGGAACTTGAGACTTCTTGAGATATTTTTCAGAAGTAATTAGACTCTGAAATTGGATGCATTTCAAGTTGTTCTAAGGACTAGAATTATTGGCATCAAGATCAAGCTAGAAGGAAGAAGAATTTTCAACCCGCTTGTCTAAATCTAGCAGAGGAAGATTTCAGAAACGAAACTTCCAGATTAGTACAAGAAGCTGAAGATGCTAAGAAGACTAAGGAAAATGTTGTAGTTGGATTTTCTTGTGAAACTACTTTTGTACGTTGAGAACGTGACATTAGTAAGTTTAGAGGAGATCAACAAGCTATGAAGGATGTACAACAAGTTGTCAGAGAAAGTTCTGTTGAACAGACACCTGTCAACAATCCTCGTCAGAGCATGCTTCTACAAACTCTGAAGAGTTGTCACTCTCCAAGAAGCAGGGGGAGATATAGAAGATGCAATCTGAGAAAAGATATCAACCTACTTTAATTGGTATCAACCTGTAAGAATTAAGTTCTCAAGGGGAGAAATGAAAGATGATTAAGTTCTCAGGTGCTATCTCTCAACTCTTATCTTTTTAATTTCTGACTTTGAAAAGAGAAATTTTTTAATAACTCAAACTTTTTGATGATGTCAAAAAGGGGGAGAAATGATAGATGATTTTGAGATTATCTGGAAGAATAGAATATAACTTGGGGAGAAATGGATAATGTTTTGAGAAATAGAATATAACTTTGATATATTCTATAACCTGAAAGAGAATGCAAAAACATATAAACTGCGTTTATTACTAATTATTTGTTTGATGTTTTCCAAGGAACTCTGAACAAGTTCACTAGACATTCTAAACAGGATAAATGAAAGAAATCTGAGTTCAAATGAACTGGTGTTCATATAATAGAAGTTATACACTTCGTGAACATAGATTCAGAATCAGATGGACCCAATACTGTTCAGAGATCTGAAAGTTAAAGTCATTTGGAATCATGATGTTCAGAAGATGTAAACTGTCTGTGAAAATGACAGTCAGAGCATAAGAATCAGAAATCTTCATAGAAGCAAGAATTGGTTTCAGACTCAGAATCACAAGTATCATAAGTTGATATCAGATTCAGAACCAATATTGGTATCAGATTCAGAAGCTTACTAATTGGGATCAGACTATGCTTCAAAAGATCAAGAAGTGAATCTGATCAATGCATTGAGCTCTGATAAGACCAAGAATCTGAGATGAAAGCAAATCTGAGAAAGCAAGAATCAAGACTGTATAAAGCTCAGAAGATCCAAATATCTGATCTATTGTAGCCAGGGGGAGTTCTCCCAGGAAGGTTCACAAGGCAGTATATTTGATCTTCACCCAGTCTGAAACTCAGGGGGAGTTTATCCTGTGAAGAAGGAACAAAGATTCTGAAGTTATATGACTCTGATATGATGGTTAGAGAAAACATGTTCTAAAGATCTGAAGATGGAAGTTCTGCTGAACTAGTCCAGATGCTGAAGACTTATGATCTCTTATATCACAGGGAAGTATTCCTTCTATTCTATTCTATTTGATTGTGTTTTATCAAATTTATTTTTTGTAAGTCTTGGGATCAGAGTATGTCTTTGAACAAGCATAAAAATGAGTTTAAGGTTAACACATTCAGGGGGAGCAGTTGCTTAGAACTCTGAATAGGTTAATGCTTGGTGATTACCCTGTATAAAATGTTCTATCAAAATACATGGTTTTGTCATCATCAAAAAGGGGGAGATTGTAAGAGCAAGATTTGTCTCTACAGGATTATCTCTATGTTTTGATGATAACAATTGAGTATTTGTGAAAGAACCATTTTATGGTTTAATGTTTGTTATGTGCAGGTCATATTAAATTAAATATATTAGACCAAACAAACAAAAGCAACGTGTGCAACTAGTAATATATGGAATTACTATGTGTAACTTCATGAAGCGCTTAGGAGAAGCTAGTTTGCTTATGTATCTGATCACCATCAGTAAGGAACCAAGGATGCTGTATATTGCAGTTGCAATGCTCCTGTGGTTTATGATCTGAAGAAGTGCATCTGATCTAAAAGCAAATGAAGCTCAGTAAAGAAGCAAGTTTGTTTCTGCATCTGATCATGTTCAATAAAGAATCAAGGATGCTGGATATTGCAGTTGCAATGCATCTGTGGATTCTGATCTGAGTTGTGCATCTGATCTGGAAGCTAACGAGCGTCTCTGAAGAGTGAGCTCTCTAAAGAACTGAAGTGTTGAAGAATCTGATGACTTGAAGTTCTGAAGGCTGAAGGCTCTGAAGACCAAGTGCGTCAAGACTCTGAAGACATGTTCTGAAGGACAAAACTCTGAAGACTCTGAAGACATGTTCTGAAGGTCAAGACTCTGAAGACTCTGAAGACATGTTCTGAAGGTCAAGACTCTGAAGATATAATCATCTGAAGAAGTTTGTGCTGAAGACTCTGATGACTTGAAGTTCTGAAGGCTGAAGGCTCTGAAGACCAAGTGCAAAAGACTCTGAAGACCAGACTCTGAAGAAGAAAGATTATGAAGCTTCACCAGACAAGACGTGTTCAATCAGATGAGCTGTTGCTATCAACTCTGATGAACAAAGTGCTGAAGTCAGAATCTGATGTTTACTATGCTATCAATACCAAAGTAGTTTCTGAACTACTCATCTGTAACATCATCAGAAGAACCAAGCCAGAAGCAAATTTGTCCAAGCTGTTAAATGGAATATTACCGTTGCAAGAAAAGGACAAGAAAGTGATGTCATCCAACACGTGCTTATCTATCCGTTGAGATATGACCGTTGGAGTTTGAATGAACATCCTTATCCTCTCAACGTCATTCTTGGAATCAATATAAAGGCAGAATCATTTGATTATTCAAGAGTTGCTTGGTGAGCTGAAGTGGTTACTAAGTGGCTAGAGCTGTTGCTCTGTTGCTACTGTTGCAAAGAGAAGAAAAGCTAAAATGAAAAGAAGCCTTAGTGCTCACACACAGAAAAGCTTTTAAGCAATATGGAAACTGTACTCAATAATCTCTTAGAGATTTATTATTAGATTAGTTTCTATATTAGAAAGCAAGGAGTTGTTGCTCAATACTTGCTAGGAACTTAATTAGGAGTAATCTGCTTATTTGAGAAGCACTTATGTAATCTCCGGCAACACAAATTCTATTTTAGAATTAGTGGTTCCTCAAGTGATCTTGTGAAGATCAGTATACTTGAGATGACAAGTGACAGTAGTCATTTGTGGAAATCCTAATAGGAGATCTTTAGTGATCGGATTCTATTAAGGTGTCAATGAACGTTATATCCTTAGGGATCCCTGAACGTGTCATTGTCAAGTTGTTAGTCACTTGCAGTTAGCTTGTGCATCTGTAATCAGTTTGGTTATAGTGGATTAAGTCCTTGCAGTGAGTAAGGCGAAATCACCTTGGAAGGGTGGACTGGATTAGCTTGAGAGTTGCTCAAGTGAACCAGGATATATCTTGTGTTCTTTATTTGTTTAGTTTATTGTTTATGCTTCCGCATTGCTACATGAAGAAATAACACAGAAGAAGATGGCAAAAGTTTTTAAGTAACCAAATACCCAATTCAAACCCCCCCTTTCTTGTGTATTTTTTCACACCTTCAACGGTAACCTCTCGTCGGAACATTATATTAACGGCCTCGTCCTTCTCCGACATCACTATGAACCACCTATCCTTGAACCCCTTAACAGAGTCTGTATATGCCCGGAAGAGCCTGGTCGGCTGCTTTAGGGAGACTCAGTTATGTCGACCAACCACAGTCTGACGCTACAAGTGGAAGACACAGAAGAACAACTGTATGGTGGCCCCGAGCTCAAGATAATTGCAGATGATCTCGAATGCATGGATAAAAGCGAGGGAGTTGGGGTGGAGTTGAGACGGTGCCAGCATCAGGTGGTCGAACACTCCCTACTAGAAATTTGTGAATGGCAGACGCATCCCCACCTTCTTAAATGCAAATCCATACATAGGGAATCGGCCCCCATCGTAACGAGAGCAGATACGGTCCAGCTCTCGCGGCCGACATGCTCTAAACTGACGAGGATCCCCGACCTCCCTATCTTTGATCATAGTGAAAACATCAGAATCATCGAGCATGAACAAAGACATATAGTTGAGGGGTTCGTCCCCGACCCACTCCCTGACCGGCCTGTCCGGAGGATCCACGACGGTCTCATCTTGGTGACCCTCTTTGTCATTGGACATATACCACATTGTTTCCTCTTCTTCATGGGCAGCCATTTACCTGAAAAGTAGAGGAACTTGGTGAATTTGACAACCAAATCAAATCCACCCTTCCATCGCAGTTCAAGTGAAAGGGCATAGACGCTTGGACGCCCAGAATACCACTTTGGGGTAACCCGACCCTCCGATGTGCCCGGGGAATACAATTGTTTATCCTCGACGCGCTCATCAATCGTGCCCAGGGTATTCATCAACCACCCTCAGGACATTCAAAGATCATTGATCCTCCCTGGGCCACTCATCGCATGGGCCGGGGACAGTCAGTCAGAATCCTAGTTTTGAAGGACTCCCTGGTGTATTCGTCGGAAAAGCCCATGGTCTCCCCGGTGTCCCCGTCGGGACCGCCAGGAGCACCACCGAAAGTTTACTAAAAAATACTAGTAGGGAGGCAAAGACTTACATGATACGGCAGAGAAAATTGTTTGCATCGAGCAGAAAGGTTGTAGGTGTCGAGTAGGGAATTCAGAAGGTCGAACAACAGCAAGAAGAACGAGAGAGCGAAAGACGGGCTGGGCCCATGTATATATACACCCTATCACGGGAAACGAAGTGCTGCTAGGTATTTAAGTGTCTAGCCCGTAGCCTCCATAGGATAACACGTGGTGACCCTCAGCCTTCCCTATGTCTCTTCAGATTCCCCTCCTCGACCGCAGGCTTCCCCCATGTCATATGCTCACCTGACCAGTACAGCCGCGGCCTGCCCGACATAGCGACATGCTCAACATCTTTTCACCTTAAATCATAGCTTGTTTGACTGCGAGCAATGACTTAGGGGCTACTATTCTGCACTAGGCCGACGCTTGGCCCATAGTCGAGCAGGCCCAAATCCCACCAAGTTGAAAGGACCAATAAGACCTCATTGTCGGGCAGAGACCTGTCGGAGAGAGCATCTTCTCCCGTCGGGCATGAACCAATGGTGGTCGAGCAGGATCCTCATATTCGCCCGACTCGCCCTCTTCTGCCCCACAGTCGGGCAGAACCCATCCAGCTCAGGAAGCTCCTCTAACCTCCCTCACGTTCTCAACGTGTCCTCTACGCGGAGACACATCATCAGGTAACTATCAGTGTCTCAATTATTCGGTCCCCCACCTCCCTGATAGCATGGAACAGTTACACTAGGGCGAAGATCATGTGTTGGTCTACACGATGCCACATCAGCCCTAGCAGTTCCCAGCGTTGGGCCTGGCAGCCTAACCCAACGCATGGTAACCGTTGGCCCTGCATTGGGTACTCATTATAAATACCCTCTTCCGCCAGAGGGTCAGGTAATCTAATTCTTACTCCTTTCTCTCTGTATTTGTTATCACTCTGCTTGTCCCTTACTTTGGCATCAGAGTGTGTTTCAGGTACACCCCCATCTGTCCGTCAAGTAAACAGTTCGACAGCTCAGACGCGTAGCAGGTCAGCGATCTCTTTTGATCAGGTACAATCAAATACAGTCAAGCCATTTATAGTGTATCTTGAGCGTCTTATGACATGTGACATTTGCTTTTGCCCATACAGAGGTCACCATGTGATGCGTCCATTTGACATCATTTCCTTATACTTTTGATTGTTAGCATGTGAGTTATGAATGATATTTCCTTATCTTCCTGAGCGAGTGATGTGACAGTTTGAATATTTGTAGATTGTTTTGAGACACCCCTCAGAGTCCACTCCTCTCACCGTTTGCAGGAGATATCTTGATGCGATATTTTACGATTTTGAGAGTCATTTGGCACCAGATGAGTATCGCAGGGTACTAGCTCATGTACAACGGGCCTATGCAAACGTCTACATGACCTAGTTCTATATGGTTTCACACCCTATCATAAAACCAAACGCTTTTGGAAGACCACATAGGCTAGCTAACCATGAAATACTTAAGGCTCAGAATGACCACACTAAGAGTGTGACAGCCGTTTGCTGGTGTGTTGTGAAGATGAGTAAAGCAGGCATAGAGGCAGAACTCTTTGAGGATGATAATACCCAGTTGGCCTTTGTGGAGAACATGGTTGCCGAGTTATGGAATGTCGTGCAGTACAACTGGAGAAGGAGAAGGTAAGGGCTTCGACATATCTAGTAGTTTGGATGTATTATTTTTTTTGGCATAATTATATAAGGGGTCCTTTAAGTTATTTGTTTGTAACAGGTTGACCCTTAAATTTGTTTTATAATAACTTGGTCTTTTAAGTTAAAAAACATGTACACTATTACCATTTTTTAAATCTTTGATTAAACCAATCACACAAAATACATAAAGTAGCCCCCAAACTACATAAAGCAGCATCCTAAATATATAAAGTAGCATCCAAAATACATAAAGTAAGATCCCAATTCAACATGTTTGTTAACTTAAAGGACCAAGTTGTTACAAAAAAAGCTTAAGGGCTAACCTATTACAAACAAATAACTTAAAGGATCTTGTAACACCCCAAAATTTGCCTCATATTTTCTCAACCTTTTGGCTTATGTTTCATATCATTTGCATCATCATTTGTGTATAGAATTATTCTAAACATGGGATCAAGGTATCACAGTTGGCTCTCAAGAGGGGGGTATGTTCCTTAGAAGTTCAAGCAAGGGATTGTACTCAATCTCATGGCATTCTCAAGTTTCAAAGTTCATGTCATCAATGTTGGTGTAAGCCCTAGAGGCCAATACTTTTTGGTACTTGTATCAGATTATTCGTTTAATAATAAAAGGCATTTCTTTATTATGTTTGTCTTTCAGAATAATAAAGTCCCTAGAATAGTTAGTCTGTTTAATGAAATGTTAAGTGTGACTTAATCATGAGATCCCATTAAACATAAAGACATTATTCTTAAAATATCCGTAGTCAAGCTTTATTGCAAAGTGGGATAACATTAAAAGCATTGAGACTATTATGAAGATAGACTGATGATCACATCTCATGGATCATGGATAAAGAGTTATCAAGTCTTGACATAGGTATAAATATTAGGAGTAATATTTATACCGGATTGACCCGCTATGAGAATACTACATAGTATGTTATGCAAAGTGTCATAAGTTATTCTCATGGTGATAATGGTGTATTACCACCCTTCGACCTGAAACCACTATGGACCCTAGATGTAGAGTCGGGTGCTTTATTGCTGATCAAACATTATCCGTAACTGGATGATCATAAAGACAGTTGATGGGCACTCCACGAAGCATGCTGAGGGACATGAGTGTCCTAGATGAAATTTGCCAATCCTGCATAACAGGAGAAATGTCTAAGGGCCCAATATTGAACTGGACAAGGATGACACAGTGTATGCCTTGTGTTCAATATAGACATAGGGGCAAAAGGGTAATTGTACAAACATATATTATCACGAAAAAGGTTTTGTCAGATCACATGACATTTTCGTGACTTGGGTAGCAGTGATGTGTTGCTAGATACCGCTTACTGTTTATTATGTTAAATATATATAATTTAATATAATTACCAACGTTACGAAATCCTACAGGGTCACACACATAAGGACAGTTTGATGAGAGATAGAGAAATCAAAGGAACACCGTAAGGTACGGTGCACTTAAGTGAAAAATAGAAATTCGGATAATATAATAATAATTATTGTTATTTTATAATGGTTATAAAATAATAATAAAATAAATATATTTATTATAATAATAGTTATTATAATAATATATAATATTATTATGGATCATGTGAATTAGGGTTTTAGCCCGCAGCCCACAAGAGAGTCTATAAAAGGAACCCTTGTGATGAAGCTTTCACTTGATGCAATTTCGTTTTTGATTCTCTTTTCTCACTCAAATAATTCCGTTCGTAAGCAGCTAGCACTGTGACCGGAAGCTGTTCGTGTGGACTGAGTAGAGGCGTTGCACTTCATCAACGCTTGTGATCGCTGCATCAAAGATCTGAATCGCCACAAAGAGGTAACGATTCTATCACTGACCATGCTCATTCGTGAGGATCACTAAAGGAAAATTTTTGTTTTCCGCTGCGTTTAGATCGCAATTTTTCTTCAATCAAGTGGTTAAATGTGTTATAACTTAGAATTTTCTCAACATGGCTTGACAATCTAAACCTCATATGAAGATCATGCCAACATGAATTTTATTCTCTATTCTTCATACTTTATTTTGAATGCATTAGAAATATACTTGTTTCTCATTCTTGTAATACACCATGCACCCCATGCATCATATTTCTTCTTTATGATAAAGTTTTAAAATTGAAATCACCACAAAACTTGTCCACCATTTTTCCAACTCTTCCTCAATTACATTCCACTTGTACACCCTCTTTTATGCTTTTTACCATAATAATATTACACTATTACCATGCAAATCCCGTATGCACTATTCACCCTAGTTTTGGCCAAAATTCCAAACAACTTTTTCTTTGGTTTGGGCCTCTAAAAACCACCACAATCCATCATATATAAGCACAGAACGAACCCTAAAGAGAGGAGGTTTCATTCTACTATTTTGATCTCAAAACCCTACTTCTCTCTCTCTATAATCTCTCTCTTTGTTTTGTGGTTTTTACTCCAAGTTTTCTCCCACTTTTGGTGTTGTTCATCATCACATAGGTATCTAGATGCAAGGAGAGGAGTTTTCTTTAAGATTTGCTCAAGAATCAAGGTGCAACAGACATAACTCTGTTTGGTAAGCTTCCTTTTCTCCACTTTTTCATGCTAGCTATTCATTCAAAAATAGGATCATTCATGTGCATATGAAGTCCTACACTATGTAGGCATTGGTTTAGATCTTATTTGTGTGTGATTTGTTGATGTTTTATTTTTTAGGGCTTACTTTGATGCATGTTTTCTTGAGGTTTTAATGGTTATTTTTGGAAACTAATATGATATTTTGGAATCTACAAAAAATGCTACAAGATAGTGCCCATGTTGTCTTGATTTGTTGAAGTTGAAAATTGTGTGTATTACTTTCATGACTGTTTTTTGGGTAGTTAGAGTGAGAATTTGGAATTTAGGAGGGCATTTTTGGAATCTAGGCGAAATTTCGGGTGGAGGACTATTTACTTTTCGACGCGCCACCGGCGGCCCACGACAGCCAGAGTTTCGGCGAGGTGGTTCTGAACTTGGAGGGGTGGTCCGTGTGGGCCCCCTTCTTGTTGGAGAAGATGAAATGTTTTGTTTTTTTCTCTTTTTTTGTCTTTTAGTCACTTAAATGTTTTTTGACCAATTAATATGTGTTACATGATTTTGTTAAATGTTTTGTTTTTTTTGTTTTTCTGTTTTTCTAATTTATTTATGTGAATTGGTAGTAATAGGCTCAGTTTTACTCTTGACACCCCCTGCGTTTGGGCCCAACTCTATGTTAAACTAGTATTTTCTGCTACCACACCCCTGCTTTATATTTTTTTCTTCTTATTTTCTTTCTATTTTCATTCTAATTTATTTTAATGGTTTCAAGTATGATAAAAATTCACAAAAATATGTTTTAATTATTTTGAGGTCTTATTTAATTTTCCATATTTTTTATTTTTATTTTCAATTTGTTTTAATATTTTATTTGAATTTATTTATGTAGCGTGTCTAAGTGACTTAGTTTTGAAACAAATTCATGATCTTTCTAATCAATTATTGATCCATGCTTTTTCACACATTTAGACATATGTATGTAGGGGATTTTTATGTTCATTTGAGATCTTGATCACACATTTTGGTTCATGTTTTATTTTATTTTGGAACTTAATTGGTAGGACCACTAGTTTGTGTACTTGCCTAATGTTTGAGATGATTTGAGCATTCTTTGTACATATTTTTAGGCATTCTTTTTAGGGCTCATTGAGCTATTGCCTTCTTGGTATCATGATCATTTTTCCTTGATTTTTAAAGGCTCTTACCTATTTTTCATGTGTGGTGCATTACATGCCTAATTGTTTGGATGTGCTTGAACTTTGTGATTCGTTTAGGGGTGTGCTTGTGCAACCACATAGTGTTTGATCCTATCTCTTGTTCATGATTGAAATAACATGTGGCAGAGCCTTATTCTTAGTCTCACTTGGATCTTCTCCTATCTTTAATTGATGCATCAATGTGATCTTGTTTTGAGAGGGATATGCATGCTTACTTGACCTATTTTTGATCTCGCTTGATTACATGTGATTGGTTGATGCTTAGGATGTTTAAAGAACATGGATAATTGTTTTTCAAGGCTATAGTGACTTGTCTTTGTTGCTCAATGACATGTTTTTCACTTCTTGAATTTCATATGAATCTTTGTGTCCTTTTATGAAAACTTAGATTGATGCATGCTTGTTTGTGTGAACTTGTTGTGATGTGATGCTCATGTTTCTTGCTTGACATGTTGAACTTGATTTTGAATTGATCTTCACACACACACACACACACACCACTTCCCATACTTGGATTCATACCTTGATCTTGCGTGATTACTTCTTTGAGGTGTGTTTTTGCATGACTATTTGTTTGACAATTGATGGAATTTGGATATGATGCATGACTTGAACTTTTGTGCTTTCTTCTTGATCTATAGCATGAATTGAATGCATCTTGACATAGATACTTCCCTACTCTGGTTCTCACATCATTTGACTTCATTTTACTTCACTTGATGATTAATATTGTTTCTTGGTTGATCTTAAGTCATTTGTGTATGCATTGGTGCCTTGTTTTGCCTAATTACTTTGACTTCCAATCTTTGGTTATGGTTTGACATGTGTGCACACTTTGGTTACCTTAACATGGTATTGATGTTTACTTTATATGATTGATCCTTATGATCGTATTTGCTTGACGCTTATGTCTAATCCTTAATTGTTTGCATGATGTTGCATCTTCCTCTCGTGAGACTTCTCCTTCCTCACTTAACTCATTCTTCCTTCATCTCTCTTTCTTATTTTAAGTATTAATACTTGGTTAAGTATCATGTGCTTACCTTTTGTGATTGATTAGTATAATGTTTACTTGTGTTTACTCATATGATCCCTTAGGATTCCTAGTTCAACTTAATTTCTGATTAAGTTAGAGGTAGGAGAGACATTAGGCTTTCAATCATTTGCATGATAACAATTAGGACAGTCCCTTTTAAACCTTAACCTTAGGTCTATCTCCTTGCATGCTAACATTAGGTAGAGTTCCCTTTTTATCCCAACTTTAGGACCATTGTGCATGACAACATTAGGAGTTAGTTTTCCTTAGTTGTTTTCTTTTCAACCTTTGAGTCCTCTTTCTTATCATGTCAAAACAAAAAATCAAAACACTTAATAAATATGACGAGTATTGTGTGTGAAGTCAAGCTTCCTTCAAACATTCATGTTTCGATGACGACAACAAAATATGCTCAACTATAGATGCGCAAAAAGAAATGATCACTTGTTTCAAGCTTCAAGTTTTATCCAACAATTGCTCAAGCATTAAAGTTCATCTTGGAGTAAAGCAAAGGTTGATTAAATATTGCTTAACATAATTATACAAGTGTTCTTATATTGTGTCATGAATTTCATACATGTTTAGGCATTATAGAATACCTTGCCATAAGTTTCATGCTTCAGAAATCTGTTTTTAGGCAAAATATCTCAGTGTTAATCGATTAAGACATTCCATTAATCGATTAACAGGTCAAAATTTTGAATATTTTTTGCACGTTACAGTGTGTTAATCGATTAACACTGTCAAGATTTCTGAAAATATGCATCTGTTCATGGTATTCTTCCTTGCCTATTCATTTCTTTTCATGACATTGTTTCATAGTATGATACCTCTATAGAAATGTATTTTGTGCATTATATAAATATTTCTTTTTCAGATTTTGAAATTTACCAACATTTTTCATAATCAAAATCACTCATATTCTCATTCTTTCAATACATTGTCATAGTGTTCATTACAAACTTTTTGAGAGAAACTTTTAATAATTTTCCAGAAACATCATTCTAGTTTCATCTCATTCATAAGAACACTTGTATATCTATTGTGAATAATATTTTTTCAAGGAGAATATCAATATTCATATTGATAAATATTCACATTGTTACTTATACAAAATTCAGATTCACTACAACTTATTTTTAGGATTATTAAGGATAAGTGTGTAGAGTTTTCCTTGTTATCCGGATTGTGGATACAAGAGGTCCTTGTGTGAGATATTCATTCTCGGTAGGACTTTAAAATTGTGTAAATCCAAGAAGGGTGTTCTTGGTTGTTAGAGTTTTCTTGGTTAGGAAATCTAACATTGATAGTAAATTCTCTTTCATGTTGAAAGGGGAGTGGAGTACTCTCGGATTGTGAGGGGAACCACTATATATCACTGTGTTTTTTACTTTCCGCATTTACTGCCTTTCATCACCCAGAAGCACTTAGGAAAGTAAAAATCCAAGAATCATCAAAAATCAGAAAAAGTGTCTAAGAACCTAATTCACCTCCCCTCTTAGGCATTCATATAACTCACATTGTGCGCCATGAGTCTTAAGTACATGAGAAGTGATAGGCAGAAGTCCTTCTTACCTTGTCTAGGGTGCTTTACATACGTCCCGTCTTGGGTCAATCTTGCGAAGCATTCGATTATGTGTCATAGACTTTAGTACGATGCGAGTCTCAAATAAAGTCAATTCACTTCTGTCTAAAACTCATAAACCAAATGCAAATATTTTTATCCTTCGGGATTGGTGTCAAATCATTTTCAGAAAGAGTACGTTACTTCCGTTCTACCGCAAACAGGCATCGACCCTAACTGTTAGAACGCGAATCTAACGTCACTCATAAAAACACTTAACTAATCTGTGGTTAGTCGGTTGAAATTCGAGCGCTCTGACTTCTTCATTCTCGTCCAAATGATGATACGTAGGTACAAGACAATGATGTCTTAGCGAGCACAATCCCCCCATTCATCCGTATTCCTCTGAACTACGTGGACTCTGACTTTCCCATTGCACGAGGGAATGCGTAGGCATATGACGACGAAGTCCTATCAAGTCTCTTTTTTGTTTTTTTTTCCTTTTTCGTCTCCGTACGCAAGTAGGCTTTAGATAAGCACACCCTTTGATTAGACAACAAGCGTGGATCCCGTTGAATACAACGGACGCAAGGGAGTGCTAATACCTTCCTCTCGCGTAATCGACTCCCGAACTCACGACTTGGTTGAGATGACCATGTCTTCTCCCTTTTGAGGTTTCTTTGATCGTTTCCTTTCCACCGCCAAGATAAATAACGTTCGGTGACGACTCTGTTTTTCCTTCGGTTGTTTTTCGCGTTGCGACAGATCCATGGTGTAATTATGTTTTTTGTTTGTTTGTAATTTTGGACATATATTATGTATGGTGTTGCATTTTAGAATTAATGTATGACTTTTTACTTTCATTTACCTTTAACTAAACTTCATTTTATTGCGATTTTATTTTGATTTTACGTTGATATAACTTGACCTCAAAAAATTATAATGTTGGGATAATTGTGCTCTTCTGAAACCATTTAGGGGGTTTTTGGAGATACATCTCCGAAGTAATTTTTCTTTTTTTTGTAATTACCACAATTTCAATATACGTAAAATGACTTCAAGAAATATTTTGGAGATGCATCTCCGGATACTCCCAAAAATTATACGAAGATGTATCTCTAGACCATATTTTTTACAAGATGGGGTGAATCTTAGAAAAATGAAGGATAATGTAATTTTTGGTGCGTCCGAAGATGCATTTCCCAAAGTATGGAGTATATTTTTGAATTTTCAAGAGTGTGGTATGCACACGTAAGGGTGGAAAAAACAATTTTCAAAATTTTAAAAAACTTATCCAATACAACGCTAGTCATATACTCTTTCTGTTTTAAAATAATTGTCTTTTTAACTTAAACAATTTGTCTAAAAAAAATTATCATTTAACTTTTTCAATGCAACATTAATTATTTATACCAATTTTTATCTTAATTAATATTGTCTGCACTACTTTTAAAATATCAAATCTCACTTTTCATTTATGACAATGCATGTGTAACTAATACTAACAATTAAGGATAATTTTGTAAAATTGTTACATTTATTTTTTTATTTATTATTTTTCTTAATAATACAATAATTTTAAAAAACTTTTATTTTGAGAGAGATAAAGTAGTTGGATTTTTCATAAGGGAAATGTTAAGGGACATGCTTGTAAAATTTTTTAAAAATTTTGTATATTCAATGAATTGAAAATTGAAATAGTTGATTTTTATAAAAAATATTTTCTTTATTTGATATTTTTAAAGAGTGCACAGAAAATATAAAAACAAAACGATACAAAACAACAACACCAAAGATCGACCAAACCAAAGACAAAGATCGACCAAACCAAAGAATCATCAAGATCTTCAAGATGAAGAAATTCCGTACACCCAGTTTTTGTTAAAGAAAGTAAGTTTCATCTTGAATCGTTTCACTACCCTATACTAATCACATTATTCTCCCAAAAAACCCTAAACCTATTTTCTTTAATTTCATTTTTACCTTCCATATTATATAACACACAGTCTCTGGAATCTTCGATTAATTAGTGATAAACTCAATTATTATTATTACTATTAGATTAGATAATAATAATAAAAATAACACCACGGTTACCCTTTCCTCTTCTTCATTCTTCTCTACCCTAACGGTTACCGTGAAATTATTCTTCAGTCGAATCCCTCACATATGGGCGAAGAAACACAACTTCAACCACAATCCCTAACCGGAACTCAAATTGAATCTCAATCTCAGCCACAAGTGGAGGTTTCTTCCGATAACATCATCTCCGCCACCACCGTCGTCGGAGTCGACGGTATTATCCCCGTTGAGTCCGAACTGAGCAATGTCCCTCCACACACAAACTCACCGGCGACGAAAATCCCCCTCCGTCCGAGAAAGATTCGGAAAGTCTCTCCGGACCCGACGACTTCCGAATCGCAAACCGAAATCCCTAAACCGGTCAATTCGTTCCCCGGCGGAAAATCGAATGGACGGAACAACAACAACAACAACAGAGCGGTTCAGCAACAGCGAGCCATAGCGCTTCCGAGGATTGTTGCTAGGTCACTTTCGTATGAAGGTGAGGTTGAGATGGCAATTCGTTACCTTCGTACTGCAGACCCGCTGCTATCTCCTCTCATCGATATTCATCAACCACCTACCTTTGATAGTTTCCATACTCCATTTCTTGCCCTAACTCGGAGCATTCTGTATCAACAGCTCGCGTTTAAGGCCGGGACTTCGATTTATACGCGATTTATTGCTCTCTGTGGTGGTGAAGGCGGTGTTGTTCCTGAAACTGTTCTTGCTCTGAATGCTCAACAGCTTCGGCAAATTGGGGTTTCTGGGAGGAAGGCTAGTTATCTTCATGATTTGGCTAGGAAGTATCAGAATGGGATACTTTCTGATTCCGCCATTGTAAATATGGATGATAAGTCGCTTTTCACTATGCTTACTATGGTTAATGGGATTGGGTCTTGGTCTGTTCATATGTTTATGATATTCTCGCTGCATAGACCTGATGTGCTTCCGATTAATGATCTTGGTGTTCGGAAAGGGGTTCAGATTCTTTATAATCTTGATGACTTGCCTCGACCGTCTCAGATGGAGCAGTTGTGTGAGAAGTGGAGGCCTTATCGATCTGTTGCTTCGTGGTATATGTGGAGGTTTGTTGAGGCTAAGGGAACTCCTTCGACGGCTGTGGCTGTTGCCACTGGGGCCGGCTTGCAGCAGCATCAGATGGAGCATCACCACCAACAGCAGCAACAGCAGCATCCTTCACAACAACAGATTATGGATCCCATGAATAGCATGTTTAATATTGGGTAAGATGGTGTGTGTGAGTTTATTTGAAATAGATTGATTTGAAAAGGTGGCGACCTTGTTTGCTTAAGATTGCTTATATTGCTGCTAATGACTGTTCACAATAGTGATCAAATATTTCTCAGTTGATTGAGAGCTTTCATTTCATCACATGTTGGTCACCCTTTTAGGTAATTTAGGAACTATAGAAAAAAAAGTGGAATACATGTCATTAGAAATAACATCTTTGCCTTTTGAGCTTTGGTTTTTGATAATAACAAGATGCAATACATTCTTGTTTTGATTATCTTGTTATCTGTTTTTGTTAATGTTGTTAAATACCCGTTATAGCGGTACTATACAGTTATAGTGAATCAGAATTTGGGCAAACGGCTATTGTCCGGGATATGCCAAAGTCTATAATGGCTATAACGTTTATAACGTCTATTGTCCGTTTATTACAAAATGCTTTCAAAACAGCGCCATAATTCTATAACGGCTATAATTCTATAATGGCTATAGCCTTTATAGAGTTATAGTGAAGCATGCCAAAGTCTGTAACGGCTATAAGTCTATAACGTCTATTGTCCGGTTATTACAAAATGCTTTCGAAACAGCGCCATAAGTCTATAACGGCTATAGCCTTTAAGAGTGTACTCTTGATCCATGTAGAATACATATAGTACTCTCTTCGGTCCTTATTATAAGAAAAAGTTCACTTTTTAGATGAATTGAGTAATCAATTTATCTGGTTTATATATAGTCCAGATATACAAGGGTAGAAAACACGTGCTTTGGCATTCTCTTGCATTACTATATGTAGATTAAAAAAGGGGGAAACGAAGATTTATGTGGATATAACATGGAAGATAGGAAATTGAGTAAAATAAACCTACATATGAAGCAGTGAATACATGGTAGTGTCAGTTATTGGTTTTATATGTTAAGGATGAGTTGACATTCACCTTTACAGGATTGTGCTATAACTCCTGATATTGTATGATATCTCGTGTGCCTGCGACTGTTCTACTTGTTGGAGAGTTTCAAAGATAGTGGAAGATGGTGGCACGGTTGATTCACAGAGAAAAAGCGCGCTGGATCGTGGGCTCTTGAGATTCGCCCAACACGATTCCAACCGTTGACCCATTTTGTACCCATTTATGATCTGTCACTTACACACTTGTTTACAATCTGTTCTGCCAGATTTTGACCCGGTTTTCTTTGGAATACGAAGCTGTGCCATAACAGTTAGGTTTTTGGCAATTATTGTCTTTTACTTGTGTTTTAATTGACTGCAGAGAAAATGCGCTGGATTGTGGGATCTTGTGATCCACACAACCCGATTCCAACCATTGTCCCATTTCACAACCGTTTGTGATCTGTCACTCACACACTTGTTTTCAACCCGTTTTGCCAGACTTTGACCTGGTTTTCTTTTTGGTATACAAAGCTGTGCCATAACGGTTAAGTTTTTGGTATTTATTGTCTTTTACTTGTGTTTTAATTGAGCACTCACGTTTCCAATGTACAGTTTTCAGGTTCCAAATCCTCAATTAAAACACGACTAAAATACAATAAATGCAGATATTTCCTTCAATTCTTCTCATCTCTAAACTGTTCAATCCCATATTATCCCTGCACACTGCACTGCTGTTCCTATTTCTTCTTTAAAACAGAGCCTTTCCATTAGTTTTTAGACGTCCATGATTTTAGATAATGTTTGAAATGAGATGATATTTTTATATGATGTTTTTTGGATCATGTTGAGACAATTTTGTTTTTAGTTGCTGTTTGAGGAAATTATATTTTTTTGATAAATGTTTGCTACTTATGATTAAATTAATAAAATTTTATGTTAAGGATATTTTTCGTAGTTATTTCTTTAATTTTGTCTATACGGTGGGATCTTAAAATCTGTTAGGATCTTACGATTTACGATTTTTCTATACCTTAGGGTATGTCTGGATTGGTGGAGTGGAATGAAATAAAGTGGTATATAATCATATTGCGGAATGGATCTTGATGGAATCCATTCCATCCTATTCTTTTCTATTTTCATTCCACCCAATTTGGGGTGTATGCAATATAATAAACTAATTTGTTTTGTTCCATTCCGTCAAATTATAAAAAATACACAAACAATGGAATTGAATCTCTGTTCCAGTTTGATCCACTCCATTCCATCATGTTCCGCTCCGCTCCATTCTAGTCCATCAATCCAAACATAGCATTAATGATCTTTAGCGGGTTCTTGATTTTAACAACCATGCGCTCAATTATTACATAATTATGAATAATTGTATTCATGTCATAAAGCTACTAGGATGAAGTTTACATGTTTTTACGAGGAATGAGATCTTGATGACTTTTATTTATCAATTATACTTCTTTAATTAGGCTTCAAGTTAAGTTTCAGTGAAGACTTGTTCTTATGATGGCCTAAATTGGAATAATTTTTTGTTAATAGAGAAGACAGGGAAAAAATTGTGGTTGCTAGTTCTTTTAAAACTATTTTAAGGCATCTATGGTGATTTGAAATTTTAAAAAGGAACTAAGCCAACTTATATTTAGATATCTTGTCTTTATTTTGCCTTTTTTGGTCGATGTAGCCTTTTAAGTAGTCTATTTGTTTGTATGATTCTCTTTGTTATTTAATTAACATGATTTGATCATTTACCCTTCTTGTTGGGTATATTGGTATATTTTGTCCATAATTAGTTGTAGCGTGAATTTGGGTTTTTTAACTTTTAGACGGAAAATTTTAGTATTGTTGATTTTTTGCCGAGGGTGGGGATCTAACCTCGAACCCCTAATCACTCCACAACCCACCTCTCCATCTCAGCCAGAGGCCATCCTGATATCCACTGTTGTTCATGTTATAACTTATTATCATATTTTAGAAATTTCTTTTTCAGTCAGATCATAACTTTTAGTTTGGTGGTCTGGTAATTTGAATCATCTTGCATGTATTTGGTTGAGAGAAACCGTTTATTTAATGTGGTTCACCGTCTGAAGACAGGAATGAGTAAAATGTCATGAGCTGCTTTCTAGTTTGACTCATTATTGTTCTGATATTATGTTGACAAAAATGGGTAAAATGACATGAAATGCTTTCTTCTATTGGTTGTTTTGTTATAGTCTTCTAATCTCCTATATAGGTTGTAATTCTTTAGTCTCCTGTATTGTCTGTTTGTTTTGGAGTATGGTTAGTATTCAATAGGGGCCAATAGCGGGATAGCGGAGCGGAGGCCTGCCGCTATGAGAAGAGCCTTAGTGGTGCAGAACTCTAGCGACTGCTATAGGGTAAATAGCGGGATTGCAGAGCGGTTCCCAGCCCGGAGCAGTCTTTGGCCCGCGATCCTTTCCTCTACGAAAAACGGAAACTATCCCTTAAATTTTAAATGTTTTAAGAGTAATTGAGTTTTTCAATCAAATTTGAGTTGAGACTCAATCTTAACCTTCCTAGATTCGGCACTTAAGTTTGAATTTTGGGATGTAAAGTTTAGATTTAGATTTGTTGACGTTGATTAAGAGTTTCGATTATAACTTGGTTGTGTTTGAGTGTTTTTTTTAATTAAGTTGTGCTTTGATTTATGAATATTTTATGGTATTTGAGTTAATTGTTTAATTTTACATCAAATATGTATTTATAATTATTATATGTAATTTGTCCAAAAAATGATTAAATAATGGTCATTCCACTATACTCTATAATGCTATCCCACTTTTGGGGTCAGCCGCATCCAACACTATCTTTGATTGACTACTCTCGGGTTATGATGGTGTCAACTGCGCCAGATATTTCATTAAGATTTCATTTATCTGTGTTTTATAATTATATCGGTTAAGTTCAGTTAGTCTGAAGGAGGAGGGGGTCTGTGAGTTCATTGTATAAAAGAACATGTTTATGACTTTTGTTCCTTCTTTTGTGTGCGAGGTTTGTAATTAGTTATTATAACTTCTATCGTAATAATGTAGTTATGACACATGTCTCTCATCTAGCTTTCTCATGCTGGTGCTTGTAGGGCTGCCTGTGCTTGGGGACAGTGAACGCAGAAGAAATTGAGGAAGAGTTATCACCAGGCTTTGCTAGTAGGCACTCATATTTGCAAAGCTATGCCATTATGCATATTTAAGGGTAGATGTTAGACTGAAACATGGATACTGGAGGATTAGTGTCTGATTTACCTTGTGTTTAGTAAAACCTGTGCAAGTGTTCAGTAAAACCTATGCAAGATTAATAAAGGCTAGTCCTTAATTTTGTTTTGTTTATTGCCAAATGTAATGCATGTTCAGAGGCCAATTTCAAGTTGTCAAGTCGTTTTTTTTGGTAGATAATGTGATTTGGACTTCGGACCTTGTAACTAATGTATGAGTCCTTATTTCATGTCGTGTTTGTGCCCCCTTTGCATTAATTTGAAAGAATTCGTGATATCCTTAATAAATAGGTTTCAATTTAAATGAAGGGGGTTGCTCTTTCCACCCTTATGTGTTCTCTCAAATCCCCATGAAAAGTCTCGAATATTCAAAGCGTTTGGAGATGATCTTTGGACGCATATTTTTCACACTCTTCAAATAAATTGTTAATAAACCTTTATTGCTTTAAAATTTGGTTGAGATGTATTTCCATATGTTTTAAAAATTAATTCAAAGATGTATATTCGTAAAAACTTAGTTCAATATTCATAGAGCGTTTTTGAGATGTAATTTTGGAATATGCAATGTTAGTTCAAATTAGAAAAAACATGTGACATTGGCATAATGGTAAAAAGATTAATTGTTATGTAGAGCAAGTGTAATAAAATATACACTATCAAATGAGATGTAATTTTGGAATATGCAATGTTAGTTTAAATTAGAAAAAACATGTGACATTGGCATAGTGGTAAAAAAATTAATTGTTATGCAGAGTAAGTGTAATAAAATATACACTATCAAATAAATCACTGGTTATACACTATCAAATAAATCACTGGTTGAGATTAATTGACGGTGTAACAAATCTTTATACCTTGAGTGAATATCAATTAATTGTCAAAAATCTTTATACCTATTGTGAATATCAATTAAATTCAATAGTAAAACAACATACATTAACATTGAAATAAACATAACATATAATTGTTAATATAAATATAAATTTTACATTAAATGTCTTTACAAATGGGTGGTTCATGACATTGTAACATTTTTTTTTGATATTTTTGATTTATTGCATCCACTTTAATACGACTCTTTGTTAGTAATGTAAAAGGTGCTCCACACGACCTTTAAATCACCATCTATAATCAGTTCAAACATGGTGAACTGTATCTTCTATTCATTGTCAATCGAGGGTGAACAGTACTCGAACTTGACAACTTTCTATTTTCTAGATATTATAGGAAAGTATTAATTTTGATTTCAGATCGACAAAAAGTATGTCCTCGAAGACCCTAAACAGAAGTAGGAAATTTGCACAATTGTAATACACAAATGTAAAATGGGGATATAATTTACGACATTGTAAAGAAAATGGAATAAGAGACTCTATTTATATAAGTTGTAGATTAATAAGGACCTTATACACCCTATCATATAATCATTACAAAATTCAACGTCTTTTTTTTTCTTCAAAAACTAAGAGTCTATCCAGATATGCATCTCTAGATAATCCTCTGTTTTGTTTTTTTTAATAATTAAAAGATCATGTCTGAAACAAGTTCAATCTACATCAAAACAAGACGACTTATAATGGGATGATCGACTATCTTGTCAATCAAGACATGATTATGCATACCAGAAATCACATTAAATTCTCATGTCTCATCCACCATACGGTATGCGTACAATTTAAATGAACATTCACATTTCCTCGATCCACTGTCATCTCGTTTCAACCTCCTAATTCGTGGTTGGTACGTGTCACTTCTTTCCCATCTCATTGTTATAAATGGTTGTCTTCTATCCAAATTATTGTCGGGCCTTCCGAATACAACGCCAAACCTCAATTTCTCGACCTCCCTGCGAATCCATTGCAGCATATGCTCATGAACAATAAACTCTTATTTATTTGTAAATTGTGCATTAATATCTACATTGACAACAACCGGTCGAGCACCCAGTTTAACATCATTCACTTCATCCGGTTTAACATCATGCTTCACTTCGACCGAATTAACATCCACATTCACAATAGTTTTGAAAAACATATTCGAGTGCACCATATCTAATACCAACAACAACAAGAAAACTATGTGAAAACTCAAACTATTAGGACAATCTGGAGATACATATCCGAATTCAACATTCATTTTTCAACTCAAAAATCAGATTAATGCAAGGAATGAGGGACGAGATAAATGAACTTTATCTTCCAGTTTGTTTTACTCCCTTTGAAGTGATGAAATACAAAAAATGATTTGTCAGTGTTGAGAAGTTGATTGATAATGGAAGAAACTTTTTAAAGGGTTTTAGAATGAAATATAGTTTCAAGCATGAAGAAGAAGATCGTGCAATGTTATATTTTATCCAATTTCTCGATCACCTCAGTAATATAAAACACTATAAATGAGTATAGAGATATTTCAGAGATGCATATTCGGACACACCCAAATAATATATGAAGATGCATCTCCATACCATATTTTTTTACAAAATAGAGTGGATCTCAGAAAAAAAAAAGTTTTGCCGTGACTTTAGATGTGTCCGAAAATGTATCTCCAAACTCATAAAAAACATTTTCGAATATTAAAAGACGTGGGATGCACACATTATCTATGAAAAGAATGTCCCTTAAATTAATTCGATTGGTCATATTTTTTAACAAGTCCATAATAAATGTCGTTATTAAGTATGTTTGATCTTTAACAAAAAAGGCAATTCTTGTATGTGAAAGCGTTGAAGATGCAAAGTTGAAGCAAGTTCTAGTGATAGGACAACTCATTACAATGCTATGCACAACAATACAAGCAGCCTGCAAAAATTAAGGTGAGAGACAACCAACCATTAATATAAAAAACATAAATTGAGGGAAGAGATGGAACACTCAAATGGAACAACAACAAAGCGACGGTTTATGTTATCAGGTCACAAAACTCAGTTGGATATTCTCACAGAATGTTCCTTTATACCTTTTTTTAGTCTTTGTAATCTTCACTTAGTCTTTATCTACATCTAAATGATTAAACTATAAGTAGCAAGTGATCAAGTATATCTTTTTTCACAAGCAACAACAAAGAAAAGAACAAACAACAACAAAAATGCAATATGAGTACGAGAATTATGATCCATCGTTCCCCGATCAACCTGTGGTTGATCAATACCTCCCAGTTTGGGCCAGGTTACCTTCTTTCAAGTCGAAACCAGCCTTCATTTGGGCCGAAGATTACTCGAACACCATTTCCACCACCCACCTCACCTATGAACAACTCAATACCTCAGTTGATATAATCTCAACTCAGCTACTCTTTCCTCTTCAAAGAGGCGACACTGTCCTTATTCTTTGCTCCCCCGGACTCGATCTTGTTAAGGTCATTTTCGGTTGTCAAAGAGCTGGTCTTTTAACTGTCCCTATAGTCCCTCCCCACCCTTCTTTCGCCAATGAAAAAAACTATCATCATCTTATAAGAATAATCTCACAAACTAAACCAAAAGCTGCCATAGCTCACCCCACCTACATTTCAACCATTCATCACTACATCACTTCATCCCACAACAATAAACTAGCTCACATGTTACAAACACTCCGCTGGATTTCCACGGACGACCTCAAAAACAATAACAGACATTTAAATTTGAATTCAAATTCATACAATGGTCGTAAACCAGACGAGGTTTACTTGGTTCAGTACACCTCAGGTGCAACTGGAATACCAAAACCTGTTCTCGCTACAACAGGTTCTGCTGCTCATAACGTTAGAACAGCAAGAAAAGCTTACGATCTTCATCCAAACAGTACTATCGTTTCGTGGCTACCTCAATACCATGATTGTGGTCTCATGTTTCTGTTACTCACAATTGTATCAGGTGCAACGTGTGTTCTCACTTCTCCAACATCGTTCATCAAACGACCGAGAATCTGGCTTGAGTTAATGTCGAAATTCAATGCTACATGCACTCCTGTTCCTTCTTTCACCTTGCCACTTGTTGTCAAACGTGGAGGAATTCAAAAAGGAACTTCACCTATTAATCTATCAAATCTTAACAACCTTATACTCATCAATGAACCTATTTATAGTGACTCAGTGGTTGAATTCATTCACACTTTTTCGCCATTCGGGTTAAGAGCTTCGTCCATTTCACCTTCTTATGGATTAGCAGAGAATTGTACTTTTGTTTCAACTGCATGGAGGGATCATAACATAGAAGCCTATTCTAGCTTCTCGCATTTTCCAACTCACAAAAAGCTTTTACCAGTTGCGAGGCTTGAGGAACAGGAAGACATGGAAATCATGGTTGTTAACGAAGAAACACTTGAACCTGTTGAAGATGGCGTTGAAGGTGAAATTTGGGTTTCATCTCCAAGTAACTGTTCTGGTTACCTTGATCATCCTTCTTTAACAAGAGAAGTTTTTCATGCAAGAATCAGAAACAAAGTTCGTAGGTGTTTCCTACGAACAGGCGATAAAGGAATCGTGAAAGGCGAAAAAAGATATCTCTATGTTACCGGTCGAATTCAAGATACTATAGAGCTTCAAAATGGTGAAAAGATTCAGCCACATTACGTAGAGACTGCGGTTTTCAACAGTTTTCCGAAGTTACTACGAGGAGGTTGTGTTGCAGCATTTAAAGTTTTAGCGACAGTAGTAATAGTCGCGGAGATGCAAAGAGTTGAAAAAGATGTGGATGAGGGGATTCTAAGAAGTGTTTGTGAAGGAATTAAAGAAAGTGTTTTGAAGAAAGAGTGTGTTGAAGTTGGATGGGTGGTTTTGGTTAAGAGTGAAAGTGTTCCCAAAACCACTTCAGGGAAATTGCAAAGATGGGCTGCTAAAGAGAAGCTTCTAGAAGGAAAAATGAAAATTCTGATGGAGATGAGGTTCGGAAAAGATGTTGCGAGGATAAAACACGAGGTAGCAAAAAAAGTTGATGTCGAAAAGAAAGATGATCATATAAACGGTTTAGTTTTTGGTGCAGAAACTCGCAGCTCATTGATCTCACATCTATGAGATAATTTAAGTGTTGCTGTGTGATCAGTACTGAATTCGAACCTATAATCTTTGGTTTAGCGGAAAAAAAATCCTTTACTATTTCATCTGAGTGATCTTTGGATTGTGTATTATATAAATAAAAAACAATAATATTGAAACTTCTAATATATTGTTTGCCATTCATGAAGCAAACAATGTATTTAGAGATTAAGTGGCATACAATGTTAATGTAAATTAATTTAAAGTTTTGAATAGATTCTTTATCTTTTTAGCTTTTTCTTTAATGATCAAATAATAATAAAACTTATAGTACAAGCAACTAAATCAATTATTTCCCATTGGAACATACTAAGTAAGAACAAATAGGCACATTTTGTTAAGAAGGGAAATTGATAGGTGTTATGTTACATACTCAACTTGGTCTAAAATTTCAACGGAATTTAACTTTATGTTGATGATAATCAACATTGATATTAGAGTTACTTGATGTTGAAGTTACAATTTGCTTCAATTATCATCATCATCAAATCCAGATACTCCAGGTGCGAATGCGGGTGCACCATCAGGTGTATCCATGTCGTCTTCATCATCTGACGGTGCTCCATCGGGTGACTCTATTGGAGCAGCCCCTACAAATCTTTTGTCGACTATGCCTTCAGCCTCCACAATTCTTTTGTCGATTATGCCTTCGTCTTCGTCTGGTGACATGATTGGTGATCGGCCTGGGGCGAATGAATCATCATAGTCTGTTTGTGACCCTTCTGGCACCGGTGCTGGTAAATCTTCTGGCGCACCGATTGGTGAATCCACTGGCAATGTTGGTTGCTCTTCTGCAGTCATGCTGGTTCACGTGGCGTACACGAAATTTTTTGATTTGTTAGTAGATTTCTAGGTACATAAAAAATGAAAGAGAGAAAAAGAATGACTGTGATCTTACTTTTCTTCTATGAAACCAGCCAAAGATGCAGCGCCATCACCTGCAGGAACTGAACCACCGTATCCACCAGCAGCACCACCACCGTCTTCACCAGCAAAGTCCCCACCGCCAAAATAATCATCAAACGCGGCTTGTCCGGCTGCTGCAGTATTAGCAGCACCAAGAGCCTTCTTAGCCTGATCAATACTCTCAGACAAATCACCGTCTCCCATAAGATCCTGCCAATTTGCCTGTCCCATAACGGTACGCAACGGCATCGCAACCGCAATTGCGAACACCAAAACAAATATTAACTTTGTCATTTTTTCTTAATTACCCTGCAACAAAGGATAGCAATGTAGTGCAACTTTATTTGACTAGAATTTGATGTTTTTTATGTTAACACAATAACCTCTTTTAGGAATGTTTAACGTTTGAGAAAGTTGTGATGTTACCTTAATATTTGGTTCTTAGAGATATGTTAATTAAATACCCACCACTTACGTTTTAGTTTCACGAAATATAAGGTTCTACGCTAATATTATTTGCTAAAAAATTCTTAACCATTTATATATATAGACATTAATTTGTGGTGTTTTGTTTTCTATTTTCTGTTTTATTTTATACCATCAATATTATTTTCTCTCTAAAATAAATAAA
This sequence comes from Lathyrus sativus, assembly GCA_963859935.3. Taxonomy (NCBI): domain Eukaryota; kingdom Viridiplantae; phylum Streptophyta; class Magnoliopsida; order Fabales; family Fabaceae; genus Lathyrus; species Lathyrus sativus. The sequence goes on from OZ012739.1 coordinate 662,253,765, forward strand.
CTAGACATAATTTCTAATACAATGTTACATTACATCACATAATACGACATTTGTTATAAACTACATTTAGGAATTACTCAAATTAGAAATAGACAACATAACAATATAAATTAATTGAAAAACATGTTGCTCCATAGCTCTAACAGTCTTTGTCTTTGCTTCAACGGATATTAAGATTCCTCATTCTCCTGAAAACGGGATTAGACAGGATAATAAGATTTAATATGGAGAATTAATACTCAATTAAGAAACCTTATAGAGTTAATTAATGAATAAGTGGACAAGTGCATGTGCTAAAAAACTTAATTAAATCAAAATATTGCATATGAACATTATTTAAATAGAGGACCCTGGGGACAAACTACATATGTCTATGCATGATCTAATGATTATTAACTAATCTATGAGTTGATGATAATTAATTATATATATGGGTCATTATCTTAACTAATAATCACGTGCACATGATAAGTTTGATGATAGATTGAATTTCATGTGACTCTATCATAGCCATCTCAAGATTTTCAAGCTAATGTCGGTTTAATCTTGACAAAATAAATAGAAGTCCAGACTATTTATTTTTCATACGAATCGAAGCGACAAGTCTGAATCTCAGTAGTTCGTAACAACAATAATTAAATGTATTATCAGCACCTTTGTTCTTCAGCAATTAACTGTCTTCTGGTGTTGTTGATATTGACACCAGAAGAAGCTCCTCCTCTGTATGCGGGCAGTGGAACTTGATCACGTTCAATTCGAATGAGATCTTGTTTGAGGATTTCATAATGCCTTTGAACTTCTTGTATTGATTTTCCACCAACAGCGTTAGCCACATGTTGCCACCGATTTGGGTCTTCTGGACCATATACAGCAAGTGCATCCTCAAAACGTCTGTTCTCTTCTCCTGTCCAACCCATATTGCTCCTATATCTATGAATGTAACTTTTCAATACAATAATAATAATACGGACTCAAAGAAATGAAGTAGAAAACACAGTGATATGAGAGTTGTTACAATGATACGTTGTGTTAAGACAGTGTGGTCTTAGTTCCTTAAATAAGGGAGAGTCAAGTGAAGGGTGTTTGCAAGTTGGTTATTATTTATTTGTAATATTATTGAAAAGAAAAAAAAAACAAATTCTATGAGTGAAGTCACCTACAAGTTGTTTTTGTTAGGTTGAGTTATTCTCAATTATAGTTTTAGCATTGATCATCCAAGATATCATCATTATATTTTGTTTTCCACTATATTATTTAAAAGATATATGTTATGTTAATGTATTTTTTAAATAATTATTTTCTACTATTTTTGTAATAGTTTGTGAACTTATTTTAATACTATAAAAATGTAATGTGTATGAAAAGTATTATTATTTCATGGTTAATATAATTTATAAATTTTTAAAAATATAAATTGATTGAATAAGATAAAATCAACTCATTTTTCATTGGTTTAGTTTAGTTTAATTTTAGTTTAGCTTTTCAAAAAATAATTGTGAATATCAAATCCAATCAAACCAATTATTATTTTTTATTTAAATTTATTTGGAGGCCAATATAAATTAAATATAAATTAAAAACAGAAGATACAAGTTTTAGAAAAAAGGATGAAAAAGAAAAAAGATGACCATGTCTTTCATATTTATTTTTCATAAATCTATTTTACCTGTATGAGAATGTAGTAGAGCAAAACTCAACATAATTATGGTGAAATTCTCTTTCATTGATGTCAATTTGTTGAAAATTTTCAAACAAGTATCATCTGTATTGCATAGAGAGGAGACACAAATTTGCATTATCCAATGGTTTCTATTCAGGCAGGGGTTTTTACATTTTCATTTTTGGGGTTTCATTGTTGTTCAGATGGTAGAGATTATTAGTAATAATTCATATTTTATTATATTACTTTCTTAAGCCCTAAGTTTGTTAGAGGGTATTTTAGTATTTTATCTTATTCTAGTAACCCTAGTTTTAGCCTATAAATAGGGTGACAATCATTGTAACTCTTAATCCTGTTTCTTCTGCCGTCATTCTCTTTAATAGAATATTTCCCTATTTCATCATTTATTCTATCTTTGCACCAACAATTGGTATCAGAGCTCCGGTTCAGATTCATTGGGAAACACGGGAAACACGAGTGAACGTGAGGTCTTGTGTGTTTGATTTTGATTCTTAGATTCGTGTTGAATCTTGAACAAAATCTGATCAGAATTTTATTCTGTGGGTTGGGAAACACTGTGTGAAAAATCTGAGTGTATTGTGCAAAGTAGAAGATGAACGGAAACGGCAACATGAACACCAAACTTCCAGTATTTGATGGTAAAAAATGGAATCGTTGGATGATCCAAATGCGTGTACTATTTGGTGCTCAAGATGTTCTAGATCTTGTCACTGATGGTTATGTTCCAGTAGCAGCAGATGCAACCGATGAACAAAAAAACGCGCAGAAGGAAGTAAGGAAGAAGGATCAGAAAGCATTGTTCTTCATTCATCAATGTGTGGATGTAAACGTGTTTGAGAAGATTGCAGACTCTACAACAGCAAAGGCTGCATGGGACACTCTGGTGAGATGTTATGGTGGTGACGCATCAGTGAAGAAGGTGAAGCTTCAGTCCTTGAGAAAGCAATATGAGAATCTCAACATGAAGAATAATGAGAAAGTTTCTGAATACATCTCCAGAGTGATTCTGATCACTAATGAGATGAAGGCATGTGGAGAAACTCTTTCTGAAGAAACAATCATGGAGAAAGTATTGAGATCCCTTACTCCTCAATTTGATTACATTGTGGTAGCAATAGAACATTCCAAAGATCTGAGCACAATGAGAATTGAAGAGCTGCAGAGCAGTTTAGAAGCGCAAGAGTTGCGTTTGACTGAGAGAACTTCTGAAAGGGAAGTAGAGCAGCAGGCTCTGAAAGCAATTTCTGATAGGAGGTATCAGAAGCAGTCAGAAGCCAAGAGAAGATCTGATGGTGGTCAGAAGTCAGAAACCTCAACCTCTGATAGACAAAAGAATGCTCAGAAGGGAAAAGAGAAGTATGACAAGGAGAAGATCCAATGTTACTGTTGTAAGAAGTTTGGTCACTTTGCTAGAGATTGTTGGTCAAACAAGGAGAAGAAATCAGAAGAAGCAAATATAGCCAGAAATTCTGATGACGAATCTGTGCTATTGATGGCCTCTGAATCTGATGATCTGACAGACTGGTGGTATATGGACACTGGCTGTTCAAATCATCTTACTGGAAACAAGAAATGGCTGGTTGACTTTGACTCTGAAAAGAGAACAAAGATCAGATGTGCTGATGACAAATATCTTAATGCAGAAGGTATGGGAAATGTCAGAGTGACTCTGAACAATGGAAAAATAGCATTGATTCAGAATGTGTGGTATGTACCTGGCATCAGAAGCAATCTGATAAGTGTGGGACAATTAATTGAGAAAGGTTTCTCAGTTACCATGAAGGACAATCTTCTGAAGCTGTATGACTGTAATCAGAAGTTGATTATGGAGTCAGAACAGGGAAGGAATAGAACATTCAAGGTGAATGTCAGAACTGCAGACTCAGAGTGTCTTAGTGCAACAAGTACTGAGAAGGAGAGTGAGCTGTGGCACAGAAGATTTGGTCATTTGAATTTCAGAAGCTTACAACATCTGAATTCAAAGAAATTGGTACATGGAATTCCTGCAATTAAGAAGCCTGAAAAGTCATGCAAAGTTTGCATGGAAGGAAAACAACCAAGATTGCCATTTGCATCAGAAGTTGCTCCAAGAGCAAAACATGCCTTGGGAGTTGTACACTCTGATGTGTGTGGTCCATTTCCAGTAGCATCAATTGGAGGGAACAAATACTTTGTGTTGTTTGTTGATGAATTCACAAGAATGACATGGGTATCCCTTATTAAGTTCAAACACGAGGTGTTTGATGAATTCAAGAAGTTCAGAATGAAGGCTGAGAATCAGAGTGGTCAGAAGTTGAAGATTCTTAGAACTGATGGTGGAGGTGAGTATAACTCCAAAGAGTTCCAGAAGTTCTGTGAGGAGAATGGAATTGAGCATGAGGTTACTGCTCCTTATACCCCTCAACACAATGGTCTTGCTGAAAGAAGAAACCGTATTTTGCTTGATATGGTGAGAAGTATGCTAAAGGAGAAGAAGCTTCCTCAGAAGCTTTGGGGAGAAGCTGTTGCCACTGCAACGTATGTACTCAACAGATGTCCTACGAAGAAGTTGAAGGAAATAGTTCCTATGCAGAAGTGGACTGGAGACAAGCAAAGTGTTAGTCATCTGAAGGTATTTGGTTCTGTTTGCTATAAACATGTTCCAGAAGCCAGAAGACAGAAGCTGGATGATAGAAGCAAAGTGATGATTTTGATAGGGTACCACAGTACAGGTGCATACAAGCTCTATTGTCCAGAAACCAATAAAATTGAATTCAGCAGAGATGTGATTGTGAAGGAATCAGAAGTTTGGAATTGGGATAAGTTTCAATCTGATTCTGATGTTAGAACCTCTGAAGAAAGGCCAGAGTTAAGAATTTCTGAAGTTGAAGTAAACCCTGATATTGACTCTGACTCTGATACTGATTCAAACTCTGAAGAAGACTCAGAAGATGAAGGTGACCCAGATGACCCAGACTCTGATGGCAATCCAGATCTTGGTGGCAATTCAGACTCTGGAAATATGCCAGACTCTGAAGATGGTCAAAGCTCTGGAGGTCAATCATCTGAAGCTAGAAACTCTGAAGCTCAAGACTCTGAACAAGTTCAGAGACCACAAAGAATCAGAAGCGTTCCCAGAAAATTTGCAGAATTTGACATGCTGTAAGACACTGAAGTAGACTCTGAAGGAGAAGTTATTCAGTGTGCCATGTTAGTAGACTCTGAACCTATAAGTACAGAGGAGGCTCTTAAGCAGAAGCTCTGGCTGAAGGCCATGAAAGAAGAACTTGATGCTATAGAGAGAAACAAGACTTGGAAGCTGACAGAACTTTCAAAAGACAAGAAAGCCATCAGCGTCAGATGGGTTTTCAAGCAGAAGTTAAAGCCAGATGGCTCAATTGGCAAACATAAAGCAAGGTTGGTAGCCAGAGGATTTCTACAGAAACCTGGGCTGGATTATTCTGAAGTGTTTGCACCTGTAGCAAGACATGAAACAATCAGAATGGTGATTGCAATAGCTGCTAACAGGAATTGGCCTCTGATGCATTTAGATGTAAAATCTGCATTTCTGAATGGTCCATTAGAATAAGAAGTTTACGTGTCACAACCTCCTGGATTTGTGAAAAAGAATCAGGAAGGGATGGTGTACAGATTATACAAAGCTCTATATGGATTGAAACAAGCGCCCAGAGCTTGGAATCAGAAGATTGATTCATTTTTCAAGAAGCAAGGCTTTCAGAAATGTGAGATGGAGTACGGTGTCTATGTTCAGCATACTCCTGAAGGCAATATGACTCTGGTATGTTTATATGTTGATGATATACTGCTGACTGGAAGTTCTGAACAGGAGATAGCCAAGTTCAAGAAGGTTCTAATGAATGAATTTGAAATGACTGATCTAGGCAAAATGACATACTTTCTAGGGATGGAGTTCAGATATTCTGAGAAAGGTATCATTTTGCATCAGCTCAAGTATGAATTAGAACTTCTGAAGAGATTTGATCTGAAGAATTGTAAGATGGCTGTCACACCTTCTGATACAAATCAGAAACTGGATTCAGACTCTGAAGGAAAGGATGTGGATGCTACAACCTTCAAACAATTGGTTGGTTCTCTGAGGTATCTGTGCAATACCAGATCTGATATTTGCTACTCAGTTGGGATGGTTAGTAGGTTCATGAGTAAACCTAAGTGGTCCCATTACCAAGCTGTTGTCAGGATTCTGAGGTATATCAAAGGAACTCTGAAGTATGGAGTGTTATTTCCCTCTGGAGGAAATAATGAGTCAGAACTTCTGAGTTATTCAGACTCTGATTGGTGTGGAGACAGAGTTGACAGAAGAAGTACATCTGGGTACTTGTTCAAATTTCTGGGAGGTTCCATTTCTTGGTGTTCCAAGAAGCAACCTGTTGTGGCGTTGTCAACCTGTGAAGCTGAATACATTGCAGGTGCTGTTACTGCATGCCAAGCTGTGTGGATTCTGAATCTGTTGCAGGATCTGAAGATTAAAGTAGACAAACCTCTGAAGTTGATGATTGACAACAAGTCTGCAATCAATCTTGCCAGAAACCCAGTGTTGCATGGGAGAAGCAAGCATATTGAGACCAAGTATCATTTTCTGAGACATCAAGTTCAGAGTGGAGTGTTAGAAGTTGTACACTGCATCACTCAGAAGCAGTTGGCAGATGTTCTGACGAAAGCTATCAAGACTGATCAATTTCTCAGATTAAGGGATGGAATTGGTGTTACAAGTTTTGATGGAATATGAATTAAGGGATGGTATTAGTAATAATTCATATTTTATTATATTACTTTCTTAAGCCCTAAGTTTGTTAGAGGGTATTTTAGTATTTTATCTTATTCTAGTAACCCTAGTTTTAGCCTATAAATAGGGTGACAATCATTGTAACTCTTAATCCTGTTTCTTCTGCCGTCATTCTCTTTAATAGAATATTTCCCTATTTCATCATTTATTCTATCTTTGCACCAACAGAGATGAGAGCAATGATGTTTTTTGTATGATGTCTCAACTTAAGACGCCACACATATTCAATAGTGACAAGCGGACAAGTGAAATACATAAAACCATTAAGAGTGATCATGATTTGTTTATCACCTTGAAGGAGTCTTTAAAAGTGGTCAAATAATGGACATGTGAAAGGTACCTGAGTGGTTCTGTCATGAGTCAAACATGCCATCATTTAGACGATGTATTCCATGTTACTTATGTGATAGAGGAGGACGAAAGCTACATTGTAGGTATTTTAAAATCATCCATAAAGGATCTCGAAACTCTAGGTGCAAAGGAAAAATTGGTTCTGGATGCAAGATTGTTAGAGAGTCCTTACATCACATATCTTCAGTTTAAAGAGTATAATGTATAATTGTCATCTTTGTTTTTCTTAGGCATTGAAAGAGACTCTTTATAAGGTGGTCGTTGAGCCAAGATATGTATGTGTTTGAATTTATTTTTTATTTCTTCTTTGTTCACTTTATAGGTGATCAAGCCTTAAAATAGACGGGATCACATATTTTGGAATCAGAAGTTCTTGTAACACTGTCACATTTTAGTTGCTTTGATACATTGAGAGAAGTAGACAATCACCAAGTTAGTTGATAATGTGTTAGGAAGCTTTGGACAAGATGATATGGTTCATAGAGGACATTGTACTAAGGAAAAGATAAAAAGATTGACACTAACATTAGACAATGCCTTTGTAAGGTTGTAGATGAATACTTCATATTGTATGTAAAAATGTTAAGGTCATCTAGTGTGGGGCCCTAATAATTGATATAAAATGAAAGTTTTGGATGCTAAACACCCGCACACGACACCTCCCTCCACAGTGACCACCATGTTCTTTGAAACTCCCTTTGTGGTTAAAGTTAACACAATTCTTAGATGCATTAAATCATCCCACAAAAAGGCATTGCATGGTAGAGATGGTTTGCGAGGCCAACACATATAAGACATATTATGTAGAAAAATTTATGCTTTGGCAAAAGATATTTTATGTGCAATAACTCGAGTACCTAACTAATGGCTAGGAGGAATATGTACAATGAGTTTGACAAAGTTTGTAGCTTATTCAATGTAATAGTGTTATTAAAGGCTAATGGAGGGATACAACGTATTTTTATAGGTTCTATTTAGAGGTGTATGATATCCATGGTTTTTACGAAATGAATATACGAAGATATGGAAAAATATTTGAATGACTTTTTTGTTCGAGGTTGGGTATCGCTTGGTAGTGAGTCCATTTCACACAATGGAAATATGGCGTTGAGCAATCGACATGAATATAATTTTTTGGCTATGCTCACACTAGACTTATCGATTTATTTCAACATGGTAGACCGATCGATACTACTTTGGAATGCATGAGTATCTCCAAACTATTTTTTGGTCTACATATATGGTTAACTTATTCACATGGAGGAAACATCTATTTAGTTTGATAAAGAGTTGTGAAGGGAAGTCAAAGAGATTGTGGTTGGTATATGTCCTTTGTTCATGGACCTTTATTGAAGGGTGACTTTTTTTACCTATTATGGTTGGATGTTGGGTTTGTAATCGACAATAGAGGCTACCTTGTACGCTTTTGTGGCTTCCAGGGCTCAATATTGGGTGTTACAAGATCATATATTGAAATACAAAGATATATATGACAAGGACGCTGATTTTGACATAAATTTAGATGGTCTTAGTGGTATGATTAGAAGTTTTAACCTTAACAACTAGTATGTACATAGTCTCACTTGAATTCCAATATGTTTTGGAAAATTCACTTTTTTAGTAAAAGTACTAAAGACATGGAAGTAAAGTTTGATATGATCACAAGATATAAAACAATGTTTTGGTGTTTGCAAGAAGCACGTGCTTATGATTTTCTTCTAATTATTCCTATCGATATAAACCAGTATACCATCATATGTCACCAATTAAGTACAAAACATTTCTTAAGTATCTCCTCAAATGAGCTTTGTCATGTTCATCATAAGGCGTGCATTAATACCTTTAAGGATCACATAATCCACTATAAAAAGCTTTTTGACTTCAAACTAACTGCATGACATTATTAGAGGTGTCTTTTTATTTATTTATATATTTGGTCGAGCGAAAGTATCTGCGAAGAATATTTTTTTTTAAAGAGCAGAGAATATTAATAACAAAATACCAGTATTATAGTTTTGATCGAAAAATATTTTTTTTTAAAGATTTGATCTCTGTGGATCTCCGATTCTCCGTGAAAATTTATGGAGATGAAAACGAATTTCTCTCGTGATGGAAATCAGAGACGAAAATGGAAAAACATTGAAGGACGGAGCAAAGAGTAGAAAAACATCATCCGTACATTCTCTGCTCTGTTAACATTCCTACAAATAACTCTTAAAACTACTTTAAGTAAAATGATAAAAATTATATTCTAACAATCAACAACCTATTTTTTATAACATTTGTGTTCTACACTTATAACTTCCTACCTTTAAAGAAAATGAATCTTTTATAAAGAATTTCAAAAATCACACAATAATAACGTTGTGTTATAATACTATTATTTAGAAATATCTATCTAAATAGTAATGACAAATTATTGTAGATACATAATTTGTCAAAGTTAAAATAGTAAGTCTAATTATTATATTAGTGTAATAGTTGCATTTTTAGTAGTATAAATGTTATCTTTGGCTAATGTAAAAATACACCAAAATTTACTTTCTAAACTCAAAAACATTCTCCATTCTCAAATCTTTCCATCTAAGTTTAATAGTTACAACTTACAACTAGTTTAACAATTTATATTAATTCATAAATATTAACAAATATTCAAAATCGATTTTTCTCAACAAGTTATCAACACGATCATTTTTATCGAAAGTTATTACTACAGTAGGTACATCTTCTAAACTTATCACTTTAATCTCATTATTGCTATGATTTTTATTATTTACCATGGTTATAGAAAATTGAAAATTAGTCAAATGATTTATAATTAGAATGACTTTTATCATTATTTTTTTTTACTTTACTCTTTGTTATAGAAAATTAGCAACTTGTCAAGTGCTCTATAATAAGTGTGACTTTTATATTTAATGGAGATTTAACACCCCATATGTAGTTATTAACTTTTATATTCAGTTCCTAACTTTTATATTTGTTGGACTTTCAACTAGGGAGCATTGAACATAGTGGGACTTTTTCTAGAGCAACCTTTGTGAGAGACACACCACATACTCACCCAAAACCTTAAGGTGATAGGTGTGTGGGTTCTCTTATTTATAAATGCTCAAGTCACCACATTTCTATCCAATGTGGGACTATTATCCACCCTACTCACACTTGTTAATACTTTAACTTTAACACTCTCCCTCAAGTGTGAGTCTATCCACAATGCTCTCCCTTAAGCGGAAACTTCAACTGTGCAACTGCACCCTTGTACCGCCGTTGACACTCTTCAACGAGACACTCAACCCACAACCCGTGGGGATACTTTTGATACAAGTAATTCGTTCCCTTTATTCGAACGAGGCTCTGATACCACTGTTGGACTTTCAACTAGGGTGTTATCCAATGTGGGACTATTATCCACCCTACTCACACTTGTTAATGTTAGAACATATATTGGTTCTTAATAATTACTCTTTGTTTTGATGATAACTGTTAGGAAATTTATATTTAAGAATTATATACTCTAAAATTTGTTTGAGAGTTTTACTGCAGATTGAAATTATATTAAATCTCTAGAAGCAAATCTGCCTTGAATACAAGAAGTTATTCTGACTCTGAAGCGCCAGATGCACCTTACAGAAGAATCTGTTTGCTCCTCACAGAAGATCCTGAGCGTAGTCTCCAGAAGGATCTGAAGCAAGAAGCTCCAGAACATTCTGAGTCAGAAGCATCTGAAGATAATCAGAAGCATCTGAAGCTGAAGCATCAGAAGTATAGAAGAATATTGATTGAAGAGTTTCTCAAAGCATTAGTCTACAGAAGTTTCTGAAAGTACCTACGCTGCCAAGTACTGAAGTTCTGTGTCAAAATGCTCTGATGATCAACACGCTAGAAGCACATACGCTGCAGAAGACTCTGATACAACATAGTTCTGAATCTCATTAGAAGACTCTGATCCATTCAGACTCTGAAGAACTTGCTGAAACTGAAGAAGTATTTTTCAAGAATATATCCGTTGGAACTATTCAACGTCTCTTTCCTTATTTGTGCTAGACACACTTACACAGACAAAAAGGATTTTTCTGTGCCATCTATGTTGGTGTAAGCCCTAGAGGCCAATACTTTTTGGTACTTGTATCAGATTATTCGTTTAATAATAAAAGGCATTTCTTTATTATGTTTGTCTTTCAGAATAATAAAGTCCCTAGAATAGTTAGTTTGTTTAATGAAATGTTAAGTGTGACTTAATCATGAGATCCCATTAAACATAAAGACATTATTCTTAAAATATCCGTAGTCAAGCTTTATTGCAAAGTGGGATAACATTAAAAGCATTGAGACTATTATGAAGATAGACTGATGATCACATCTCATGGATCATGGATAAAGAGTTATCAAGTCTTGACATAGGTATAAATATTAGGAGTAATATTTATACCGGATTGACCCGCTATGAGAATACTACATAGTATGTTATGCAAAGTGTCATAAGTTATTCTCATGGTGATAATGGTGTATTACCACCCTTCGACCTGAAACCACTATGGACCCTAGATGTAGAGTCGGGTGCTTTATTGCTGATCAAACATTATCCGTAACTGGATGATCATAAAGACAGTTGATGGGCACTCCACGAAGCATGCTGAGGGACATGAGTGTCCTAGATGGAATTTGCCAATCCTGCATAACAGGAGAAATGTCTAAGGGCCCAATATTGAACTGGACAAGGATGACACAGTGTATGCCTTGTATTCAATATAGACATAGGGGCAAAAGGGTAATTGTACAAACATATATTATCACGAAAAAGGTTTTGTCAAATCACATGACATTTTCGTGACTTGGGTAGCAGTGATGTGTTGCTAGATACCGCTTACTGTTTATTATGTTAAATATATAATTTAATATAATTACCAACGTTACGAAATCCTACAGGGTCACACACATAAGGACAGTTTGATGAGAGATAGAGAAATCAAAGGAACACCGTAAGGTACGGTGCACTTAAGTGAAAAAATAGAAATTCGGATAATATAATAATAATTATTGTTATTTTATAATGGTTATAAAATAATAATAAAATAAATATATTTATTATAATAATAGTTATTATAATAATATATAATATTATTATGGATCATGTGAATTGGGTTTTTAGCCCGCAGTCCACAAGAGAGTCTATAAAAGGAATCCTTGTGATGAAGCTTTCACTTGATGCAATTTCGTTTTTGATTCTCTTTTCTCACTCAAATAATTCCGTTCGTAAGCAGCTAGCACTGTGACCGGAAGCTGTTCGTGTGGACTGAGTAGAGGCGTTGCACTTCATCAACGCTTGTGATCGCTGCATCAAAGATCTGAATCGCCACAAAGAGGTAACGATTATATCACTGACCATGCTCATTCGTAAGGATCACTAAAGGAAATTTTTGTTTTCCGCTGCGTTTAGATCGCAATTTTCCTTCAATCTATTTCAAGGAAAGGTCAATTGATGTGAAGACAAAAAGGCTCAGACCTTTTGGGACTCTCTTTTCAACGTTCAGCTTGCATGATTCAGCTGCCTATAAAAGGAGATCTTCACTTCATTCTTCAGTTACACACTTGCTGAAAAGAAATCATAATATTCTAAGAGCTCTCATTCTTATTCTTCATAGAATCTCATTGTACTTAATCTTAAGAGAAAAATCACTGTTGTGATAAAAGCTTTATAGAAGCATTAAAAACTCTTGTATTTAATTTACATTGATTGTAAAGGATATTCCTTAAGAGGATTCAGTTAGAATCAGTAGCTCTTGAGAAGACTAAGAACTGTTGTTCTTAGGTGATACTATTGTAATCAGTTTGATTTAATAGTGGATTAAGTCCTTGTTGAGAAAGGCAAATCACTCTGGAAGGGTGGACTGGAGTAGTTGTTAAACGAACCAGGATAAAAATAATTGTGTGATTATTTTCAAGTCTTAATTTTCCATACTTATTCAACCCCCCTTCTAAGTATTATCTCACCTTCAGTTGGCATCAGAGCTCCGGTTCTGAGTGTACTATCACTTAACAGTGTCAGTAAAGATCCAGAGAGATATACTTTGATAAATATATTTATTTGTTATCATGGTTGATAATTCAATGTCAAATATTAACAATAAATATGAAGAGAGGGATAGGATTAACACCAAACCTCCAATGTTTGATGGAGAAAAATTTGACTATTGGAAAGATAGAATAGAAAGTTTTTTCCTTGGGTATGATGCTGATCTTTGGGATTTGGTCATTGATGGATATGAACATCCTACTGGTGAGGATGGCAAAAAGATTGATAGAAAATCAATGACTGAAGTGCAGAAAAGAGATTTCAAGAATCACCACAAAGTCAGAACTATATTGCTTAATGCAATCTCTCATACTGAGTATGAGAAGATTACTAACAGAGATACTGCTCATGACATGTTTGAGTCACTCAAAATGACTCATGAGGGAAACTCTCAGGTTAAAGAGACCAAGGCTCTGGCGCTCATACAGAAGTATGAGGCATTTAAAATGGAAGAGTCTGAAAATGTAGAAACTATGTTTTCTAGATTTCAGATTCTTACAGCTGGTCTGAAAGTTCTGGACAAGGGCTACTCAACGTCAGATCATGTCAAGAAGATCATCAGAAGTCTTCCCACCAGATGGAGACCAATGGTGACTGCATTGAAGATGGCAAAAGATCTGAACAAGATCTCTTTAGAAGAACTTATCAGTTCTTTGAGAAGCCATGAAATTGAGCTGGAGGAAGATGAACCCCAGAAGAAAGATAAAGGTAAATCCATAGCTTTAAAATCTAACAAAACTGCTAAAGCTTTGCAGGTCATTCAAGAAAGCTCTGAAGAATCTTCTTCTGAAGAAGAAGATGAGTTATCCATGCTGTTCAGAAGGATTAACAAACTCTGGAAGCACAAGGGAAAGAAGTTTAACAACTTCAGAAGATCTGACAACAGAAAGGAATCTTCTAGTCACAGAAGATCTGCCAAGAAAGAAGTGGTGTGCTATGAGTGCAAAGAACCTGGGCACTACAAGAATGACTGCCCCAAACTTCTGAAAGAAAAACCTAAGAAGAAGTTCAACAAAAAGAAGAAGGTTTTGATGGCAACATGGGATGACTCAGATGAGTGTGAGTCATCTTCTGAATCAGAAGAAGAATGTGCAAACGTTGCACTGATGGCCAGGACAGAGGATCAAGAGGAAGGTACCTCAGAATATGAATCAGAATCTGAATCTGATGATGATGCAGAAGAGGTAATGGCTAAACTTACCAAAGAAGAACTCATTAAAGTTTTAACAGAAGTTCTTAAAAGTTATAACAACATCAAACTCAAATACAAGAAGCTGAAAAGCAATCTTGAATCTGAGATTGATCTTCTGAAAACATAACTTGTTGAGCAGAAAGAAATAAATTTAAAAATCAAAAATGACTTTGATAGAACTCAACAAGAATCTGAATCTGAGACTAAGTCAGGTGAAAATATTTTAGAAAAATATGACTCTAGTTTTCAGAGATTTCTCACTAAGAGCATAGACAGAAGCAAGATGGCTTCCATGATCTATGGTGTTAGTGGAAACAACAGAAGAGGCATTGGATATGAGTCTTCATCTGGAAGCAATCCAAAACATGTTGACAAACTTTTCATCAGGAAGACACCTCTGTATTCTCAATTCAAATTTGGTCACTTGAATGACATTAAACACACAAGCTCTGAGAAGAGTACTTATGTGTTTAAACCAAAGGCAAGTCAGAATAAACATTATGTTGCAAAACAGAAGTTTAGACAAACCTACAAACCAACTAACCCCAAAGGACCCAAGAAGATCTGGGTACCTAAAAACAAAATAATTCCTGTTGCAGATGTTCTTAGCAGCAAGGTCAGGACACCAATCATGGTACCTGGACTCTGGATGCTCACGACACATGACAGGAGAAAGGTCTATGTTCCAAAGCCTGGAACTTAGATCTGGAGGGGACGTGAAGTTTGGAGGGAACCAGAAGGGCAAGATCATTGGATCTGGCACTATTGGAAATGGTAAACTTCCCTCTATTACTAATGTTCTGTTAGTTGAAGGATTGAAACATAATCTATTGTCCATAAGTCAATTAAGTGACAATGGTTATGATATAATCTTTAATCAAAAATGTTGCAAAGCTGTATGTCAAAAGGATGGTTCTATCCTATTCAATGGAAAGAGGAAACACAACATTTATAAAATTAACCTTTCAGAACTTAAAGATCAAAATGTAAAATGCCTCTTATCTGTGAATGATGAGCAATGGGTCTGGCATAGAAGATTGAGGCATATTAATATGAGACGTATATCTCAGATTAACAAACTCAATCTGGTCAGAGGACTTCCTAAGTTGAAGTTCAACTCAGATGCTCTGTGTGAAGCATGTCAAAGAGGTAAATTTTCAAAATCACATTTTAAATCAAAAAATGTTGTTTCTACCTCCAGACCATTGGAATTACTTCACATTGATCTGTTTGGACCAGTGAAAACTGCATCCATCAGAGGCAAGAAGTATGGGTTAGTCATTGTAGATGACTACAGCAGATGGACATGGGTAAAGTTTCTAAAACACAAGGATGAGTCTCATTCTGTGTTCTTTGACTTCTGCAATCAAGTCCAGACTAAAAAAGATTACAAAATTATTAAAGTCAGAAGTGATCATGGTGGAGAATTTGAAAATAAACATTTTGAAAAATATTTTTCTGAAAAAGGCATTGCACATGATTTCTCCTGCCCTAGAACTCCACAACAAAATGGAGTAGTAGAGAGGAAAAATAGAACATTGCAAGAAATGGCCAGAACCATGATCAATGAGACAAATCTGGCAAAACATTTCTGGGCAGAAGCAATTAACACAGCTTGTTATATTCAGAACAGAGTGTCTGTAAGACCTCTTCTGGAAAAGACTCCCTATGAATTGTGGAGAAACAGAAAGCCTAACATTGTTTATTTTCATCCTTTTGGATGTATTTGTTTTATGCTTAATACTAAAGATAATCTGAACAAGTTTGATTCCAAAGCACAGAAGTGTTTCATGCTTGGTTATTCTGAACGCTCTAAAGGCTACAGAGTATTCAATACTAAAACACAGATTGTGGAAGAATCTATTCATGTTAGATTTGATGATAAGCTTGGCTCTGAAAAGCCAAAGCAGTTTGAAAGTTCTGCAGATAGAGAAGTGATTCTCACAGACTCTAAAGGCTCAGAGGCAGAAAAGGCAAAAATCAAAGAATCTGAAGCAACCCCAGATGCTACACCTTTGACCTCCCAACTAAACAACTTGCATATTTCTGAAAGACCAACTGTCAGAGGATCTTCTTCCAGAATCAAAGCTTCTCATCCAGAAGATGTGATAATTGGAAAGAAAGATGATCCAATAAGGACAAGATCATTTCTCAGAACTTCTGAATCTTCTTTATTTGGCTTAGTGTCAATGATAGAACCAACATCTGTAGATGAGGCTCTGGAAGATAATGAATGGATTATAGCTATGCAAGAAGAGCTGAATCAATTCACCAGAAATGAAGTTTGGGATCTGGTTCCTAAACCTAAAGGATTCAATGTTATTGGAACAAAGTGGGTCTTCAGGAATAAGCTGAATGAAAAGGGAGAAGTAGAAAGGAATAAGGCAAGGCTGGTTGCTCAAGGATACAGTCAGCAAGAAGGTATTGATTACACTGAGACATATGCTCCAGTGGCAAGGTTAGAATCTATACGCCTTATTTCTTTTGCTGCACAGAATAACATCACTCTGTATCAGATGGATATTAAAAGTGCCTTTTTTAATGGTATTATAGAAGAAGAAGTTTATGTCCACCAACCTCCTGGTTTTGAAAATGAAAAATTTCCAGATCATGTTTTCAAATTAAAGAAATCTCTATATGGATTAAAACAAGCTCCCAGAGCTTGGTATGAGAGATTGAGTAATTTTCTTCTGGAGAAGAATTTCATCAGAGGCAAAGTGGATACAACTCTATTCTGTAAAACTATAAAGAAAGATCTTCTAATTTGCCAAATTTATGTAGATGATATTATTTTTGGATCAACAAATATTATGCTTGGAAAGGAGTTTGCTACATGTATGCAGGCAGAATTTGAAATGAGCATGATGGGAGAACTCAGATTCTTTTTAGGAATCCAAGTTAATCAAACTCCAGAATGCACCTACATACATCAGACAAAGTATGTTAAAGAACTTATGAAGAAATTCAACATGTCTGACAGCAAGGTGGCAAAGACTCCAATGCATCCTACTAACTCACTTGGCAAAGAAGAGGTAAGTAAGAAAGTAGACCAGAAGCTCTACAGAGGTATGATTGGCTCTCTTCTCTATCTTACTGCTTCTAGACCTGATATATTATTCAGTGTTTGTCTGTGTGCTAGATTCCAATCAGATCCTAGAGAATCACACTTGACAACTGTCAAGAGGATTCTAAGGTATCTGAAAGGTACTTCTAATGTGGGTCTGTGTTACAGAAAATCTGATGATTTCAAATTAGTTGGATTCTGTGATGCTGACTATGCTGGAGACAGAGTGGAAAGAAAAAGTACTTCTGGAAGTTGTCAATTTCTAGGAAGAAATCTAATCTCCTGGTACAGCAAGAAGCAACCCACAATTGCACTTTCAACCACAGAGGCTGAATACATTGCTGCTGCTGGATGTAGCACGCAGATGCTCTGGATGAAAAGTCAACTAGAAGATTATCAAATTTTTGAGAGTAACATTTCTATCTTTTGTGATAATACTTCTGCTATATGTTTGTCCAAGAATCCCATTTTACATTCTAAGGCAAAACATATAGAAATTAAGCATCATTTCATCAGAGACTATGTTCAGAAGGGAATCATAAATTTAGCCTTTGTTGATACAGATCATCAATGGGCAGATATTTTTACAAAACCCCTTGTTGAAGATAGATTCAATTTTATTCTGAAAAATATTGGCATGGATTTTTGTCCAGAATGATATTTATCAGAAGCAAATTGTTCCAGATGCAAAAATGCTTAATTCATCTGAAGTATTTCTTCTGTTCATTTATTCTATTCTGATTATTATTTCTAATGTGAAACTCTGAACTAACCATCTTTAGAAGATCTGAACGTTGGCTAACGTTTCATTTCTTGAGAGAATTCAGAACAGCATGCAAGCAAACACGTGTCCCACAAAATCTGAAGAGGTGGCGTGTTCACAACTGAAAAGACGTTTGAGGTGAAATTTGAATAGTAAATATCTTGGTTTTCCCCCCAAAATTGTCAGAAGCATTTATTATTTGAAATGATTTTATTCTCTTCATTTAATGCTGCTCAAACGTGCGTTTCTCTCTAACTGTTGGTGTGCCTAAGTGGTTAGTATAAATACTTGTTGTGTATTCACTTTCACACTTTTCACTCTCAAAATTTACATGCGTTTTCATCTATTGTTCTCTCTGCATAAAAACTCAAAACCTAAGTGTTCTAAAAAGCATTCTTCAATGGCGTCTTCTTCATCAACAACTGCACAGTTTCAATCTACAATGGCTGCTGTGACTTAAGATAACTTAGGCGCTGCTCCATATATTCCTCCAAAGAGAACTCTTCTCACACCTGTTGATAAACTAGAAGTGTTGTGTGAATCCATGGTTGAATTTGATTCTCTGGCTGACAATGGGTTTGATTTTCGCTCCATTGTTAGAGCTCAAGGTTGGGTGAAATACTTTGATAGATTGTTTGGACCAGTTTACCCTCTACTTGTTAAGGAATTCTGGATTCATGCATCTGTGTATCCCAAGTTTATTTTATCATCTGTGCTGGGAAAGGAGATCATCATCACAGAGGATCTGATAAGAAGATTAATTGGTTATGAAGAAACAGATGGTATTTCACACTTGCCAGCTGGGCGTGTGGATATGGATGAAGTTTATGAGGAAGTTATGACTGCTGGACAAGCCTCTAACAGATTCAAAGATCTGAAGCCTGATTACAAGATCTGGGCCAAGATCTTCATGGGATGCATACATCACAGAAAGTCAATAAATTCCCCAGATTATGTCAACAATGAACAGATCTATTTTATGTACTGCCTTAGTCAGAGCAACAAGGTAGATCTTCCTTACATTTTGTTCATGCATCTGTGGAATCACATCAATGCATCCAGAGAATCTGTAAAAGAAAAAGGCCAGAAGATCAGGACTTGGATACCTTTTGGAAGGTTGCTCTCAGATCTTCTCACTGAAAATGGTTTAGTGGCTGCTCTGTATGATGCTGGTGTTACAGAGGAATTAGAGTTCATTATGGGAAAGCCTATGAACGCTAAAAGCCTTCTGAGACTCAAGATTGTAGATGAACTCACTACTGCTCCAAAGAGGTTAAATATGTCTGATTTGAATAAGAGGGTTCCAGTATCAGACTTTCCTCTATTCTTTGCTGAAGAACCTAGACACATTGTTCTGATGTATATAGAGGAATGCAAAAAGGAAGGAGTGCCTGTTCCAGCCAATGTGTTTCAACTTGTCAAGCAACCACTGCCAGATGCAGGAGAAGAAGAAGAAGAAGAAGAAGAAGTTCCACTTCAGAGGAAAAGATCTCAGCCTGCAGCAGAATCTGAACCTGTCCAGAAGAAGGCTAAGATTGCTGAGAAACCCAAGGATCTTTTAAAGAGAAAGGATTCTGGAGAAGCTGCCTCTGCATCTGCTAAGAGGATTAAACTCAAAGGTACAAAGACTTCTGCTATTTCTAAAAATGTTGTTATTAATGATTCATCTATTAAGTCTGTTCCCAAATCACCTGTCACTCAAACAACATCTGTTGCTGCCCCTAGTTCTGTCTCTCCTCAAAAACAAACCACTGCTTCTGTATCAAAACCACCTCAACCCAAAATACACATCAAACACTTCACTCCACGTCCATCACCATCAGAACCACAACAAACATAACCACAACCATCAGAACTACCACAAACTTCTGATAAACAAAACTCTGCTCAACCACAAACAGAAAGTCAACCAAAAACTTCTGATCATCCAGAAACACAACCCACAGAAGATCAACCAGAAAAAGACTCTGTCATACCACCATCAAACATTCCATCTTCTGAACCTGTTGCACCTGTTTCATCTGAACCACCTTCTCAACAATCTGATACCCCTTCAGAACCTTCTCATATCCCTGAGACAGAAGTTCTTGATATCACTCCATTAAAAACAGTGTTTCAAGTTTCTTCTACCTCTTGTACACCTACAACATCCTCCAACTCATCAGAATCAGAAATTCATCCTGATTTTCTAATTAATCCATCTGACAAATACCCTGTACATGAACCTGAACCTGAATCAACCTTACCTGCTAAAACTACCATTCCAGACCCTATGCCTCCACCTGCCACTTCATCTGAGATGATTGTTCCCACTTCCAATCCATCATCATCTGGAATATCTTGTGCCCAAGTGTCTTCTCTTTATCATAATTTATCTTATGGTTTCAAACTGAAAGATTTTTATGATAGAGTTGAGCCTTCTGAACCCTTGAAACCTATGAAACCGAAACTCAGACAGGCCCTTCCATCTGTCATCCTTTCATATATTCAATCTATGAACAATGAAGGATCATTAGCCACCATATCTGCTACATCTGGTAAAGCTGCTGTTTCAGCTCTGCATCCTGCATCTGATAACACAGTTGCATCTGATAAACCATAAAACTCTGCTTTCATACCATACTCCAATGCATTCTTTGATGTTGTTTACCCACACACAAGACCTCAACCAAATTTGCTTAATGCTTTAAACAGATCCTTACCTCAAAAACAAGAAATTCCATTCATTCCATATGTTCCCCCTCCTCTGATTTCCATCTCAAAATCACTGATACCACCAACTCCCAAACCTAAACAGATGACTCTGGAAACCTTGCTTAAACCACCACCCAGACTTAATATTGAACATTTATTTCAAACGTTTTTGCAAGAAATACAGATGTCTTTAGGTACTGTTCAGAAAAGATGTTCTGAAACTATGGATGCAAATGAAACTGACATCATCTGGAAAGGATTTCTCAATAGATTCAACACTGTAGCTTCTAATCTGAAGAACATTTGTTCTGATGATGCAAAGCTCAGAGCTGAAAGAACTCAATTTTGGATTGTCAACAAGACTGAACCTCTGCTTTGTTTAGATGCTCCTCCACCTCCTCCTCCACAAGAACCAACTGCCAATGCATTGACTATGACTCTGGTAGAACCCTCTTCAGGATCTCCAGAACCTATGGCAATTGACTCTGTTCAGGCTGCAGAACCTCCATCTTCTTCATCAGAGATAAAGACAGAAAATCCAGATTTTGGAGACAAGATTGCTGCTCTGGAAGCTGGTCAATCTGAAATAAGATCTCGGATGGCGAAGCAAGACAAGAAATCTGAGGACATGTCAGAGTGGATGTCTAAACAAGATGAGAAGAATGAGACAATGACTAAGTGGATGTCAAAGCAAGAGCAATCCTCATCTGAGATCACAGACCTATTGAAGATGCTTTTGTCAAAACACTCTTAGATTTTTTTCTCATGTTTGTGCATCTGTTGTTTTGCATCTGAATTTTATTGTTATATCTTCTGATATTTTCCAATGTACTCTTGCTCTGTTATGTTAAATGAATCAGTTTGTTATTCTCCATTGAATTATCTGTTTCATGTTCCTTTTATTTGTCTTTATTAAAAGTTTTTACTTTTTGCTTATGACAAAAAAGGGGGAGAAAATAAAGATCTGAACTATTTAATATAATTTCACTAGAATGAATCTTCAGACATATCTACTTTTTCTAATATCTAAATTGACTATTTCAGAACATTTGATAAGAACACTCTATAAAAGAATCTCTGAGTTTCTCAGATCATTTATCTTTTATCAAACTCTGAATCTCATATCTGCAAGATAGTCTGACCCTTAATTATTACAAAGACAAACAAGATCTGACTCTGAAGATTACTCAAGATAAAAAGGGAAGTTTATATTCCTTTTTCATATTCAACTCAGGGGGAGATTCATCATCTCAGGGGGAGTTATAATTCTTTATGTTCAATTAAATAAAATTTCTGATACTTTTTGTCATCATCAAAAAGGGGGAGATTGTTAGAACACAGATTGGTTCTTAATAATTACTCTTTGTTTTGATGATAACTGTTAGGAAATTTATATTTAAGAATTATATACTCTAAAATTTTTTTGAGAGTTTTACTGCAGATTGAAATTATATTAACTCTCTAGAAGCAAATCTGCCTTGAATACAAGAAGTTATTCTGACTCTGAAGCGCCAGATGCACCTTACAGAAGAATCTGTTTGCTCCTCACAGAAGATCCTGAGCGTAGTCTCCAGAAGGATCTGAAGCAAGAAGCTCCAGAACATTCTGAGTCAGAAGCATCTGAAGATAATCAGAAGCATCTGAAGCTGAAGCATCAGAAGTATAGAAGAATATTGATTGAAGAGTTTCTCAAAGCATTAGTCTACAGAAGTTTCTGAAAGTACCTACGCTGCCAAGTACTGAAGTTCTGTGTCAAAATGCTCTGATGATCAACACGCTAGAAGCACACACGCTGCAGAAGAATCTGATACATCATAGTTCTGAATCTCATTAGAAGACTCTGATCCATTCAGACTCTGAAGAACTTGCTGAAACTGAAGAAGTATTTTTCAAGAATATATCCGTTGGAACTATTCAACATCTCTTTCCTTATTTGTGCTAGACACACTTACACAGACAAAAAGGATTTTTCTGTGCCATCTATTTCAAGGAAAGGTCAGTTGATGTGAAGACAAAAAGGCTCAGACCTTTTGGGACTCTCTTTTCAACGTTCAGCTTGCATGATTCAGCTGCCTATAAAAGGAGATCTTCACTTCATTCTTCAGTTACACACTTGCTGAAAAGAAATCATAATATTCTAAGGGCTCTCATTATTATTCTTCATAGAATCTCATTGTACTTAATCTTAAGAGAAAAATCACTGTTGTGATAAAAGCTTTATAGAAGCATTAAAAACTCTTGTATTTAATTTACATTGATTGCAAAGGATATTCCTTAAGAGGATTCAGTTAGAATCAGTAGCTCTTGAGAAGACTAAGAACTGTTGTTCTTAGGTGATACTATTGTAATCAGTTTGATTTAATAGTGGATTAAGTCCTTGTTGAGAAAGGCAAATCACTCTGGAAGGGTGGACTGGAGTAGTTGTTAAACGAACCAGGATAAAAATAATTGTGTGATTATTTTCAAGTCTTAATTTTCCATACTTATTCAACCCCCCCTTCTAAGTATTATCTCACCTTCAGTTAATACTTTAACTTTAACAATATTCAGTTACTAACTTTTATATTTAATGGAGATTTAACACTTCATATGAAATTATTAACTTTTATATTCAGTTCATAACTTTTATATTCAGTTACTAACTTTTATATTTAATGGAGGTTTAAAACCCCATATGCAATTACTAATTTTTATATTCAGTTCCTAACTTTTATATTCAGTTACTACCTTTTATATTTAATGGAGATTTAAAACCCCATATGCAGTTACTAACTTTTATTTTTAGTTCCTAACTTTTATATTCGGTTACTAACTTTTATATTCAATGGAAATCTAAAACCCCATCTGCAGTTACTAATTTTCATATTTAACGGAGGTCTAAAACCCCATATGTTATCTTATAATTATCTCCAAACCTAAACTCTTGTAATAGCTAGTTGATATTTAACACACTTTAAATTTGATTTGATAATATTTCTTTCTTTCTCTTTTTCCTTTTCCTTTTCTTTTCCCTAACGGTAACTATAACGCCGTTTTACAAATTTATTTATATATAATTCAACTTTTTTCATAAATTTTACATCATTCTAATTTTTTTTATCAATATCTTTCAAATGACTAAATGTTTTCTTTTCTTCATCACTCTACTTGTCATTATTTTATTCCTCATCAGTATTATCAAGCATGAAGAACTAGATAAAGATTATGTAGCATTAATGATATTTATTATTTTATAATTACTAGTCTTAACTTGGTTTATTAATAGAGATTTTTGAATAAAACGTGATCATAGTTTTTGTAATCGTTGTTACTGAATAAATTGACATATATATTTTTTTGTTTATGTATTAAATTTTGATTATGTTCTTTTGAATTCTAGACAGAATCATGTCAAATGTTAAGCACCACTTCAAAATTTTAAGCATAACTGGGGACAACTACACACCATGGAATAACAACTTAATAAAGTATCTTGCATGTGAGGGACTTGATAAATGCTTGAAGGAGAAGTTTCAGGAAAGTCAGTTATTGACCCAGAAGAGATGACAATGAAAAAATCAAAAGTAAATCAAATAACCAAACACCACTTTGACGATGGTTTACAAACAAAATATTCAAATGCGAAAGATCTCAAGATTTTGCGAGACAAACTTAAAACAAGATTTGAACATCAAAGGAAAGTCTTGTTGTCCTTATTAATGGATCACTGGAACAAATTAAGGTTCCAAGATTATAAACCTGTTGTTGCATATAAATCTGTCATGCACCAAATTATAACACAATTAGAATTTTGTGGCATAGTTATAACTAGAGAAGAAAAATTGGAAAAAACTTTTTCAACTTTTTATGCATCCAAGTTTTGTTGCAATAATAGTACATAATGAGGGAATTTTCTAAGTACTCTGATTTAGTTGCAGCCCTTATAGTAGCAGAACAAAAAAAATGAGCTCCTTATCAAAAACCACCAGTCACGTCCCACAAGAACAATAGCATATCCTGAGATAAATGACATAACATTTAATCAAAGGCGTGGTGACTATAATCGTAATAAAAAAACATGGAGGTTATGCTCGTTTTGAGGGTCCTAGTTGAGGCGGATATCATGGTCGAAACCACTTTCGAGGTCGAGGTCACAGACAAAGTTATATGAATAATTATATATTTCTCATACATGACCAAACTAACAGGTATTGTCAAGGTAGATGTACTTATATTCAAGAGGATCCCTTGAGGAATCATGATGATTTTTGCTATAGATGCGGAAAGAAAAGTCATTGGTCTAAGACGTGTAGAATACTAGAATGTTTTAATGAAATTGAACCCGAAAATGATACTACATGTCTTGAGGTTGCAGATTTTGTTGAAGGAACAATGAATTAAGAATTTTTTTTGAATAATGCGTGATATGTTTGTATTAATTTTATATTTGAACTATGTACAAACTTAAGTATTTGTATGTTGTTTGGTGTATCAAATGTTTGAAATAATAATGTTAAATATATTGTGTTGATTTACTCTCTATTTAATCTTATTTCTATTTCAAGAAGGTTAGACATGGAACAATCTCAGGTCCTGCAGATTTGATTGAAGGAACAGGTAATGCTATGTTCATATTTCTAAATGGAACAAAGTTTGTCATTAATAATGCTTTATACTCTCCAAAATCAAAGAGAAATTTGTTGAGTTTTAATGACATATATCGTCAAGGATATGATACTGAAACTGAAACTAAAGGTAATGTGAAATATATTAACATTACTACTAATGTTTTGGAAAAGAAGAAAACTTTAGAAAAAAAACCAAAATTGTCTTCTGGATTACATTATACTTATATACATGAAATTGAATGTAACTTAATAGTAAAAGAAGATCCCAAAATGATGACTTTATGACATGATCATTTAGGTCACCCTGATTCAAAAATGATGCGTAAAATAGTTAAAAGTACCCATGATCATCCATTGAAAGGTTTAAAACTTACAAAAGGAGACAAACCACGTGAAGCTTGCTCTCTTGGGAAACCAATAACAAAGCACTCTCCAGGTAAGATTCAGACATAATCACCTGCATTTCTTGAAAGAATTCAAGGTGATATATGTGGACCTATCCATCCACAGCTAGGACCATTCAGGTACTTTATAATATTAATTTATGCATCTAGTAGATGGTCATATGTATGTTTACTGTCAAGTCGTGATATGGCATTTGCAAAATTTCTTGTACAAATAATTAAACTAAGGGCTCAATTTCCTGATTACACTATAAAGAAAATTTTGACTTGACAATGCTGCTGAATTTACATCTGAATCATTTAATAATTATTGCATGTCAATTGGAATTACTGTTGAGCATCCTGTTCTTCATGTGCATACAAAAAATGGGTTACCCGAGTCTTTAATCAAACGTCTTCAATATATTTCTAAACCGTTAATTATGAAAACTAAACTACCAGATACTGTTTAGGGTCATGCAATTTTACATGATGCATCACT
Source organism: Lathyrus sativus (assembly GCA_963859935.3). Taxonomy (NCBI): domain Eukaryota; kingdom Viridiplantae; phylum Streptophyta; class Magnoliopsida; order Fabales; family Fabaceae; genus Lathyrus; species Lathyrus sativus. The sequence continues at coordinate 662,279,882 of OZ012739.1, forward strand.
CATCCGTCTAAGGCCAAGTGCTAATCATAAACATACACCTTATCAATTTGCAAGAACTAAATATTTCTCATTTAAAGATATTTGGTTGTGCAATATGTGTCCCAATATCTCCACCACATAGAACAAAGATGAGACCTCAAAGGAGATTGAGAATATATGTTGGGTATGAATCACCTTCCATTATTAGATATCTCGAACCTTTAACGGGTGATTTTTTTCCAGGTAAGATTTGCTGATTGTCATTTTGACGAAACAAAATTTTCAACACTGGGCGGAGAAAATAAAAAATTAAAAAATGAGATAACACAGTCTGTACCCCAGTTATTACATTTGAACCCATTTAATAAATCATGGGAAGAAAATGTAAATAAAATTTTGCACTTACAAGATTTAGCAAATCAGTTGCAAGATTCTTTTACTGATTTGAAAAGAGTGACAATGAGATAATTGATAATGAAAATGAAAACAAGAATGATCTTGAAATTTTAATTAATTATGTTGATACGGGAACTTTGTGGAACCGAAAAGATATAAATATAGATGAAATATTTTTATCATCCATTGCATGTGAAATTATGAATGAAAATGATGATCCAAAACCAAGAACTATGAATGTATGTCAAAATAGACATGATTGGAAAAATTGAAAGGATGCAATAGATACTGAATTAAATTCTCTTAAAAATCAAAAAGTATTTGGCCCCATTACAACTATACCAAAAGATGTGAAACCAATAGGGTATAAGTGGGTCTTTGTAAGAAAATGAAATGAGAAAAATGGGATTGTCAAATACAAGGCTCGTCTTGTTGCACAAGGTTTTTACCAAATACCAGAAATCAATTATGAGGTAACTTATTCTCATGTTATGGATGCCATTACTTTTTTTTTATTTAATTGGTTTATCAGTATTTAACAATCTTGATATGTATCTTAGGGATGTTGTTACTGCTTATTTGTATGGATCACTTGATATTGATATATACATGAGAATTCCAGAAGGATTTAAAATGCTCGAGACATGAAAACCTAGAGAAATGTATGCAATTAAGTTGCAAAGGTCATTGGATGAATTACAACAATCATGGTGCATGTGGTATAATAGGTTAAGTGAATATTTTCTTAAAGAAGACTATGAAAATAATCCTATTTGCTCTTGTTTTTTTATAAGAAAAATAATGTCCGATTTTGTAATAATAGCTATCTATGTTGATGATTTAAATATCATCGGAAATAATAGAGAAATAAAGGAAGCAAAAGAGTATTTAAAGAAAGAATTCGAAATGAAAGGTTTAGGAAAAATAAAGTTCTGCCTTGGTTTACAAATTGAGTATACTAAAAATGGTATATTGGTACATCAATCAAATTATACATAAAGGGTATTGAAAAGGTTTAACATGGACAAAGCAAACCCTTTAGGTACTCTAATGATGGGTAAGACTTAACATTAAAAACGATTCATTTAGACCTAAGGAAGGTAATGAAGAAGATTTTAACTCTGAAGTACCATATCTCAGTGCCATTGGGGCACTCATGTACCTTGCTAACTATACAAGACCTGATATAACTTTTGCAGTAAATTTATTAGCAAGATTCAATTCATGTCCTACAAAACGACATTGGAAAGGAATAAAATATATATTCCGATATCTTCGAGGTACATCAGACATTGGTTTGTTTTATTCTAACAATACAAAATCAGTTTTACTTGGTTATGCAGATGCAAGATATTTGTCAGATCCACATAATATTAAATCACAAACTGAATATATATTTACATATAATAACACTGCAATATCATAGAGATCATAAAAGTAAACACTTGTAGCAACTTCTTCAAATCATGCTGAAGTAATTGCTCTTCATGAAGCAAGCAAAGAATGTAGATGATTATGATCGACAACTAGACATATCCAAGGAGCATCTGGTTTACCCATTGATAATAATCCAATAATTTTGTATGAAGACAATGTTGCATGTGTTACTCAGATGAAAGAAGGTTACATCAAAAGTGACAGAACCAAGCATATCCCTCCAAAGTTCTTCTCATTCACACAAAAACTTGAAAGAAATAAAGAGGTTAATATTCAATATATCTGTTCATGTGATAATATGACAGATCTCTTCAAAAAGACACTCCTTACATCAATTTTCAAGAAGCATGTATAAAATATTGAAATGCATCAACTTCGAGATCTTTAAAAAAAAAACTATATGTGCTCTGTTGAAGAGGAGCATGATGTTGTACTCTTTTTCTCTTATTAAGGTTTTTATCCCAATGAACTGTTCCTAATAAGATTTTTAACGAGTCAATATGTTCTCATAAATTTCTCTTTGATAAGACTTCGATGGTGCACCATAATAGATATTTCAAAAGAAGGTGTTATAATATAATAATAATAATAATAATAATAATAATAATATTATTATTATTATTTAAAAACCCTGATATTGACTCTGACTCTGATACTGATTCAAACTCTGAAGAAGACTCAGAAGATGAAGGTGACCCAGATGACCCAGACTCTGATGATTCAGACTCTGATGGCAATCCAGATCTTGGTGGCAATTCAGACTCTGGAAATATGCCAGACTCTGAAGATGGTCAAAGCTCTGGAGGTCAATCATCTGAAGTTAGAAACTCTGAAGCTCAAGACTCTGAACAAGTTCAGAGACCACAAAGAATCAGAAGCGTTCCCAGAAGATTTGCAGAATTTGACATGCTGCAAGACACTGAAGTAGACTCTGAAGGAGAAGTTATTCAGTGTGCCATGTTAGTAGACTCTGAACCTATAAGTACAGAGGAGGCTCTTAAGCAGAAGCTCTGGCTGAAGGCCATGAAAGAAGAACTTGATGCTATAGAGAGAAACAAGACTTGGAAGCTGACAGAACTTCCAAAAGACAAGAAAGCCATCAGCGTCAGATGGGTTTTCAAGCAGAAGTTAAAGCCAGATGGCTCAATTGGCAAACATAAAGCAAGGTTGGTAGCCAGAGGATTTCTACAGAAACCTGGGCTGGATTATTCTGAAGTGTTTGCACCTGTAGCAAGACATGAAACAATCAGAATGGTGATTGCAATAGCTGCTAACAGGAATTGGCCTCTGATGCATTTAGATGTAAAATCTGCATTTCTGAATGGTCCATTAGAAGAAGAAGTTTACGTGTCACAACCTCCTGGATTTGTGAAAAAGAATCAGGAAGGGATGGTGTACAGATTATACAAAGCTCTATATGGACTGAAACAAGCGCCCAGAGCTTGGAATCAGAAGATTAATTCTTTTTTCAAGAAGCAAGGCTTTCAGAAATGTGAGATGGAGTACGGTGTCTATGTTCAGCATACTCTTGAAGGCAATATGACTCTGGTATGTTTATATGTTGATGATATACTGCTGACTGGAAGTTCTGAACAGGAGATAGCCAAGTTCAAGAAGGTTCTAATGAATGAATTTGAAATGACTGATCTAGGCAAAATGACATACTTTCTAGGGATGGAGTTCAGATATTCTGAGAAAGGTATCATTTTGCATCAGCTCAAGTATGAATTAGAACTTCTGAAGAGATTTGATCTGAAGAATTGTAAGATGGCTGTCACACCTTCTGATACAAATCAGAAACTGGATTCAGACTCTGAAGGAAAGGATGTGGATGCTACAACCTTCAAACAGTTGGTTGGTTCTCTGAGGTATCTGTGCAATACCAGACCTGATATTTGCTACTCAGTTGGGATGGTTAGTAGGTTCATGAGTAAACCTAAGTGGTCCCATTACCAAGTTGCTGTCAGGATTCTGAGGTATATCAAAGGAACTCTGAAGTATGGAGTGTTATTTCCCTCTGGAGGAAATAATGAGTCAGAACTTTTGAGTTATTCAGACTCTGATTGGTGTGGAGACAGAGTTGACAGAAGAAGTACATCTGGGTACTTGTTCAAATTTCTGGGAGGTCCCATTTCTTGGTGTTCCAAGAAGCAACCTGTTGTGGCGTTGTCAACCTGTGAAGCTGAATACATTGCAGGTGCTGTTACTGCATGCCAAGCTGTGTGGATTCTGAATCTGTTGCAGGATCTGAAGATTAAGGTAGACAAACCTCTGAAGTTGATGATTGACAACAAGTCTGCAATCAACCTTGCCAGAAACCCAGTGCTGCATGGGAGAAGCAAGCATATTGAGACCAAGTATCATTTTCTGAGACATCAAGTTCAGAGTGGAGTGTTAGAAGTTGTACACTGCAGCACTCAGAAGCAGTTGGCAGATGTTCTGACGAAAGCTATCAAGACTGATCAATTTCTCAGATTAAGGGATGGAATTGGTGTTACAAGTTTTGATGGAATATGAATTAAGGGATGGTATTAGAATATTAATGATAATTCATATTTATTTAGTTGTACTATTTTCTTAGCCCATAAGTTTGTTAGAGGGTATTTTAGTATTTATCCTATTCTAGTAACCCTAGTTTTAGCTTATAAATAGGGTGACAATCATTGTAACCTAATGTCATGTTTTGTAGCCGTCATTCTCTTATTAGTAATATTTCCTATTTCATCATTTATTCTATCTTTGCACCAACACACCATAATAGATATTTCAAAAGAAGGTGTTATAATATAATAATAATAATAATAATAATAATAATAATAATATTATTATTATTATTTAAAAATATCTATCTAAATAATAATGACAAATTATTATAGATACATAATTTGTCAAAATTAAAATAGTAAGTCTAATTATTACATTAGTGTAATAGTTGCATTTTCAATAGTTACTTTTAACTAATATAAAAATACACCAAAATTTATTTTGCAAACTCAAAAATATTTTTTATTTTTCAATCTTTCCATCTAAATTGAATAGTTACACCTAATTTAATAATTTATATTAATTGATAAATATTAACAAAATATTTAAAATCGTTTTTTCTCAATATTCTAAACTTATAAATATAATAATTTTTAACGAATTAATTTTATCACCTAAAAGTTAGTTGTTATATGCTTCCAGATTATTCCCGAATAAATAATCATATTTAAAGTGTATGTATAATAATATAAATGTTGAATTTTTTCAAGGACCAAGACAAATCAAGCCTTATATTATATCCTTAGATATTATTCTCTTTCTTCCCAATGCCTCCAAATTAAAGAAATGCCTAGAATGGAACAAAGTACCACACTAAATTTGCACTAAATTTTCGATTATGAGTCTACTTAATGAATTTATGTGGGGTACAATTTCATGTTGTGTAGTACACAAAACATTAAACTAATAATAATCACTAGTGACCATCAATAGATAGTTGAAATTCTAGAGAATTTTACAGCCTTGAGTCGGTGGGCATTAGATACCAATTCTTTCAAATTGGCAGTGCTAGTCATATATATTCTGAAACAATATAAACCTTAAGCACGATAGTGAAAAGCTGTGCAAAGATATTATGCGTCCTTTCTATAGCTAGATAACTCTAGAATCATTATCTTGTCACTTATTTTTGCAACTTGATGTAGTAATATACTCTTTGTTTTTTATCAATGACATCATTTATTTGGCATATGAAATCCAGAATAGTATTGGACCAATTGCGCTCAGCAGCTTAACTCATCTGTACGTAATGTCTTGTCTCACAAAAAGCTTAGTGTACGATTTCAGTCTGCATGAATATGGGTATATTGATATAGATGCTACTATGTCAGAAGAGTGAGTTTTCAATGCCACGGAGAAGTGTATTCATAAAATTATGACTTCAATGCTTATCTAAATCAATGAGTGACAAAGTAATATAAGTGTCCAAATGAGAGAATTTCTGAAATACCTTAATAATACAGACGATTAAAATTGTTCCTGTGATATACGATGCTCTCATGCAAATTATCGTCTGATTAGATTTAAAGTCGGAAGATACACTGCAAGTTAAAATCACATGTCTTCAACTTGGATGAGGGTCTATCTATTCCGCACATCTTTTATGTGTGATGTCAAAGAACAATGATTTTACAAAATACTAAAGTATAGGATATTAAATCAGGCATTGTTATTTTTACACACACAGTTACAGCTATACCGTATATACTATTCACAAATATGTTGAATAATGTCGTGAATAGTAAAATCGTACATAAACAGTACTGTAAAAAGTGCATGAATAGTATCATGTGAACCGTGTACGTGCAAAGTGCGTGAATAGTACTTTTTTATAATAAAATAAAGTTGGTTAATGAAATGTAAAAATTGATTAATATAGTGATAAAGTTGGTTAATAAACGTCCGGATATTAAAAATAACTTTTAATAATAAAACAAAGTTGACTAATGAAATGTAAAAAGTTGGTTAATGAAATTATAAACTTGGTTAATAAATGTTCAGATATAACAAAATAATTAATTAATATATATATATATATATATATATATATATATATATATATATATATATATATATATATATATATATATATATATATATATATATATATATATATATATATTAAATATTTTATTATTATAATATTTTACTGTTCACTGTATTGGTGAACAGTATACAGTGAACAGTAAAATACAATGTAGTGTATATGTTGGTGTAAGAATAATATTTCTCATATTAAATATGTACAAGATTAATTTATTTAAGTTTGATTTGACTGTATAATAGAAATTAGTGATGTTCTTGTCCCATTGAAGTTTAATTTAAGTTAGATTAATTATATTCGCACTACCGGTTGACTCGGTTGGTTGGTTATGATGTTATTTTTCACTTACTTTAGTTAGTTTTAATATTGATCAAACTTGATCAGAGAGATCGATGGGCTGCCACGCGTCTGAGCTGTCGAACGGTTGACTTGATGAACAGAGGAGGGGGTGTACCTGAAACACACTCCGATGTCAAAGTAAGTGACGAGCAGAGTGATGACAAGTATAGAGAGAAGAGTGAGAAAGTTAAATTACCTGACCTTCTAGTGGAAGAAGGTATTTATAATGAGCCACTAGCGCAGGGCCAACAGTTACCATGCGTTGAGCTGGGCTGCCAGGCTCAACGTTGGTAACTGCTAGGGCTGACGTGGCGTCGTGAAGACCAGCACGTGGTATTCGCCCTAGTGTAACTGTTCTGTGCTATCCGGGAGGTGGAAAACCGAATCTCCAGGGCACGGATAATTACTTGATGTGTCCATGCGTAGGGGACACGTGGAGAACGTGGGGGAGGCCTGAGGAGCTCCCAGGACAGGCTAGGCTCTGCCCGTCCGCGGGGGAGAAGGAGGATGGCTGGACAGTTACAAGGGTCCTGCTCGACGGCTGTTGGCCTGTGCCCGACGGGAGAAAGGACTGTGCCCGACGTATCTTCTGCCCGTTTGTGAGGTCTTATTGGGCCCAAGTCCAGCGGGGTTTGGGGCCTGCTCGATGGTGGGTTAAGTGTCGGCCCAGTCCAGAACAGTAGCCCCATAAGTCGTTACTCACGGTCAAGCGAGTTATGACTTAAGCATTGAAGGGCGGCGGACGCATCGCTCTGTCGGAGAGGCTATATATATGTTGTCCAGGAGAACCTGCGACGTGGGAGGAAGCCAGCGGTCGAGGAGGAGAATTTGAAAAGACGCAGGGAAGGAGGAGGGTCACCACATGTCTTCTTATGGCGGCTACGGACTAGGTACTTGAGTGCCTAACGACTCTTCGTTTCCCGTGCTAGGGATATATATATATATATATATATATATATATATATATATATATATATATATATATATATATATATATATATATATATATATATATATATATATATATATATATATATATATATATATATATATATATATATATATATATATATATATATATATATATATATATATATATATATATATATATATATATATATATATATATATATATAAATGCGAATCCAGCTCGTCCTTTCGAACATTCGTTTCTATTGCTGCTGCTTGACATCCAGCGAAGTCTATCCGGCGTCTTCGATTCTTCTGTTCGACCTCCACGCTTTCTCAGCCCGACGCGATATCTTTTCTGCCATCGTATCAAGTAAGTTCTTGCTTCCCTTCTGGTGTTTTTAGTGTTTCCAGCGGCTCCGCTGGGGGCGCCGGGATGACCGTGGGCTTTTCCGGCGAATACGCCGGAGGGTCCTTCAAAATCAGGGTAGTGACTGATTGTCCCCGACCCTTGAATGAGTGGCCCGGGGAGGATCAATAGGACTTTGAATGCCCCGAGGGCAGTTGATGAATGCCGCAGGCACGAGTTAATGTGTGCGCCGAGAAAAAAAAGGGGGGACATTTCCTGGGCACCTTGAGGGCAAGGCTACCCCCACCTCGTCTTCTGGACGTCTAGGCGACCATGCTCTTTCACTTGAACTGCGGTGGAAGGATGGATTTTATTTGGCTTTCGAATTCACCAAGTTCCTCTGCTTTCCAGGTAAAATGGCCGACCATGAGGAGGAAGAGGCACAGTGGTATCTGTCCGAAGACGAGGAAAATCTCCAGGACAAGGCCGTCACAGATCCCCCAGAGAGACTGTTAGAGGAATGCGTCGGGGATGAGCCTCTAAATTATATGTCGAGGTTCGTCCTCCACGACTCCGACATGTTCGCTGTGATAGAAGATAGGGTGCCCGGGTCTCCCCGTCAATTTCAAGCCTGTCGGCCGCAGGAGTTGGATCGCATATGTTCGTGGTATGACGATGGTTGGTTTCCAATGTATGAGTTCGCCTTCATGGAGGTGGGGATGCGCATGCCGTTCACGGGCTTCCAGCAGGGCGCGTTCGACCATCTGATGCTGGCCTTGTCCCAAGTCCATCCAAACTCTCTCGCCTTCATCCAGGCCTTTGAAATCATCTGCGACTATCTTGAGCTCGGAGCCACCATCCCGTTGTTCTTTTGCGTCTTTCACCTGCAACGTCAGACGGTGGCTGGCCGACATAATTGGGTCTCTTTGAAGCAGTCGACCAGGCTCTTCCGGCCATATCCTGACTCAGTCCGGGGATTCAAGGACAAATGGTTTGTGGTCATGCTGGAGACGGACGAGGCCTACGCCACCATGTTTCAGCGAGAAGACATCGTCGTGGACGGGCAGTCCGAGGACAGTTATGAGTCCAAATTCCCTTTGGAGTGGATGGACCTGCACTTTCGTTCGAGCACTGACAGCTTCATCTACCAACCTAGCCGCCTTGGCGAGGAGGACAATTTGGCCTTCTGAAAGCTGGCGGACTTTGTCGGCCGTCTTCCTCCTCGAAGGTGTGTGTCCCCCGACGGGGAGTATATCCGTGACACAGACAGAGAGATACAGGCAGAGACTCGATGTATCAATACAAAGGCTCTGCTCGACTGTAGGACAGAGGCTGAGGCCCATCGGCTCCTAGGTAGTTGGGCGTCTCCCTGGCTGGTCTTATTATTCATTTTTTATTTTTAAGGTTAACTATTGTTCTTGTGCTCTTCTTGCAGGCATAATGGGCTTTGTGGAGGAGCGTGTGAAATGGGCTTTGTGGAGGAGCGTGTGAAAAAGTTGGTGAGTAGGGGTAACCGTCGTCCTCAAGGTCGGGCTACTGCTATTCGGAGGGAGGCGGCCGCTGGGCACGCGAGAGCGACTTCATCCCCACAGGGCAGCGACTCCCGGCGCAACCTTTGGTTCCCAAGAGGCGACGGGAAGCTGAAGTGCCTTCAATTGATCTGACGGACGGTTCTTCAGAGCGGAGTTTCATTCTGCCCCCCTGTTGTCTCCGGCCGAATTACTTTTCGGGAGGGGGGGGGGGGGGGGGGAACGTTCCCGTGGTGGCTCCAGAGGAAGCGAGGAGTATCTTGGCCGCGAGCAAGGAAGCCCGGAGGAAGATGCTGTCTGCGGATCTGGACGCGATGGTGAGGGCCTTTGAGACGACCCTTGTGCTGAATGAGGAGGGGTGCTCCTCGAAGGATTTGGCTGCGATCCAGAGCGAGCTCGCGGTATCTGAGGAGGTCCGGTCTAAGCTGGAGGCCGACCAGAAGGAGTACCAACGGCAGGACAAGCTCCATCAGGAGCGTATTGGGGGGCTGGAGAAGGCGCTTGAGGAAAGGGATGACGAGCTGACGGGAGTCAGAGGTCGTGTTACTGAGCTTGAGGGTATGGTCGCCCCGGCCAAGGAGGAGTCTGGAGAGGAACGATTGATGGTGTCTCGACAGGAGCTCGTGGATAAGATCCGTCAGCTGGAAGAGGACTACTTGGGAGTCGTCGAGGTGGGTTTCAAGAGTGTTGTCGACCAGCTTCGTCTCGTTAACTCGAGCTTCGACCTGGTGACCGACGGGGTTGGCCCCTACCATAAGATTCAGGATGGCCGTATCGTCACGCCTGGCGGCTCGGAGGACGAGGAAGAGGACCACACTGCCAGAGATGAGGAGGACCACCTAGATTAGGGATGGCGGTCTACGTGCCCCTTTTGTTTTGTTAGCCTACGTGCCAAACATTCTTCGGCCTGCGTGCCATACTCTTGTAATTTCGGTTGTTGTCCGAGCCGCGTGGCCTTTATTGTAATTTTTAACAGTTGGGCTTGTGCCCCTTTTATGGAATTCATTTTTCTTCTAAGTTTCTGTGTGTGCTCGGTTATTTATTCATGTATGCATACTTTATACGCTTATTCGCTTTGTATGCTTGTTCGCACGTTTATTACGCTTGTTTTGTATGTTTACTGTTATTGGGAGGGGTAGCTCGACATTTGTTGTGCCCGGTAGTGTAGGGAACTGGCTGGTTGACCGATGTGGTTACCTGGTCGGTTACGAAGATGGACCACGGTTGGGGACCTATCCCCGTGGCGTTAACGTCCCATCGTGAGCTTGGTGTTCTGCCGATCTTGGTACTGCAGCAGTGACTCTCGGTCGAGGGGTCCCTGTCGAACAGAGCGCTCTACCCGCACACACAAAGGGCAGATGCTTGTTATCTCATTAATTCTGAGGAGACGCGATTGTACCATGTCGTGCTCTTGTGGTCGCGAGGTGTGTCATCGCGGACAGTGTTTAACTCTAGTATATTTTTAGCTTCTCAGTGTTCCATGGTCGAGCTATCTCGTCCCCATGTAAGTTCTCGAGGTAGTAGGTCTCGTGCACCGTCTTGTCTCGGACACGATAAGGGACTTCTCAGTTGGCTGCGAGCTTGCCCTCACGCGAGTCCTTGGGGTTTCTCCATAATACCAGATTGCCGATCTGGAATTCGCGCTTTATGACCCTGCAATCGTAGCGAATGACAATTTTTTGCTTCAGTGCGACTTCCGGAAGAGAGGCCCCTGAGCGTATCTCCTCGACTAAGTCGAGCTCGTCTCTGAGGGCCTCATCGTTGACCTCCTCTTCGAGGAGGATTCCGTTCTTCTAGATGGTTCCCTTATTTCGACTGGGATTACTGCCTCGGTTTCGTAGGTTAGCCAGAAAGGTGTCTCCCTGATGGTTGAGTGGGGTGTCTTTCTGTACGCCCAGAGCACGTTGTGGAGTTCCTCGACCCATCTTTTCTTAGCGTCCCTGAGTCAGCATTTCAGGCCTCGCATAATGACTCTGTTCACGACCTCATCCTTGTCGTTCATTTGCGGGTGTTTGACCGACGTGAAGTGCTGCTTTGTCCAGAGCTTGGTCACAAAGTCTTGAAAGTGTTTGTCAGTGAATTGTGTATCATTGTCAGTCACGATGGCCATGGGCATGCCGAACCTGGCGAGGATGTTCCTCTTGTAGAAACAGAGTATATTGTGTGTCATGATTTTGGCGAGGGCCTCGACCTCGATCCACTTCGTGAAGTAGTCGATGCCGGCTATCAGGTATTTGTTCTAATAGGAGCCTAAGGTGAACGGGCCGAGGATATCCATCCCTCACCAGGAGAACGGCCAGGGGGAGGAGAGGGACTTGAGCTCGTTCGTGGGGGGCGAGGTACATGTCCCCGTGCCGCTGGCACCTCTCACACCTCTTTACGTGCTCCTTCATATCTTCCTGCATCGTCGACCAGTAATACCTAGCCCATAAGGCTTTCCTTGCCAAGGACCATCCTTCGAGGTGTTGCGCGTTGATGCCTTCGTGGACCTCTTGCAGGATGGTCGAGGCTTTGGTTTTGTCGATGCATTTGAGGAGAGGGATCGAGAATCCTCTTCGGTATAGTTTATTCTCGAGCAGCACGTACGAGCATGTACGTTGCTTGACCGTACTGGCCTTCTTGGCGTCGTCGGGGAGGCGTTCCGTGCTAAGGTAAGCGTGATCGGGGTCATCCAACAGTCTGCATCCCCGATGGCGTTGACGTCGAGCAGTGTTTTTGCCCTCTCCGTACTCGGTTGTGCGAGGATCTCCTGGACGACAGATTTGTTTCCGCCCTTCTTTTTGGTGCTCTCCAACTTCGAGAGGACATCCGCTCGGGTATTCTGCTCGCGTGGAACATGTCTTACTTCTACGGAGTCGAAATTCTTCATCCGCTCCCTGATAAGGGCCAAATATTCGGCCAAATTATCATTCTTCGCTTGGTATTCGCCCCGGACTTGGGAGATGACCAACTAGGAGTCTGTGAAGATTTTTATCTCCTTGGCTACGAGGTCTTCTGCCAGGCGAAGTCCGACCAAGAAGGCTTCGTATTCAGCTTGATTGTTTATCGTCGAGAATGCTAGGGTCAGGGAGACCTCCACGATTGTGCCTTATTCGTTTTCCAGGATGATGTCCGCACCGCTCCCCGAGGGGCTTGAAGCGTCGTCCACGAAGATGGTCCACTTGTGGGCTCCGGGCGTGGGCTCCATGGTGGGGGTCATCTCAGCGACGAAATTGGACAGTACTTGGGTCTTGAGCGCTTTCCTGCCTTCGTAGATGATGTCAAACTTGGAGAGCTCTAGCGACCACTTTAGCATGTGCTCTGCCATGTCGGGTTTGCCGAGCAACTGTTTAATCGGTTGCTCAATTTTGACTACGACAATATGTGCGAGGAAGTAGTGTCAAAGTCTCCTGGCCACATTGATGAGGGCCAGGGAGACTTTCTCAATCTGCTGATACCTCACTTCTGGGCCGTGGAGGGCCTTGCTCGTGAAGTAGATCGGTTTCTTCCCGTCAGGTGTTTCCCGGATTAGCACGGAGCTCATGGCTTCAGTTGAGACGACCAGGTACAGGTAGAGGGTTTCCCCGACGTCTGGTCTCATTAGGACAAGCGATTCTAATAGGACACGTTTGAGGTGGAGGAGGGCTTGCTCGCATTCCTCCGTCTATTCGAACGCTGCTTCCTTTCTTAATAGTTTGAAGAAGGGGAGGGCGTGTTGCGCGGGTTTGGCGAATAAGCGGGACAATGACGCGATCATCCCGTTGAGGGACTGTATGGACTTCTTTGTGCTCGGCATCTCGATCTCGGAGAAAGCCCATCATTTTTCCGGGTTCGCCTCGATCCCCCGTTCGATTAGGTAGAATTCGAGGAACTTCCCGCGCGCACCCCAAAGGTGTATTTCTCGGGGTTGAACCGCATCTGGCATTTCCTCGCTGTCTCAAATACTTTTTTGAGGTGTGTCGTATGGTCAACCTCGGCGTGAGACTTGACGATCATGTCGTCCATATAGACTTCGAGCATGTCGCCTATCTCTCCTAGGAAGACTTTGTTCATCATCCACTGGTAGGTGGCACCGACGTTCTTTAGGCCGAAAGGCATTACGTTATAGAAATAGTTGCCTGAATCGGTCATGAACGCGCGCTCTGTTTTTCGACCTCGTCCATGGGGATTTGGTTGTATCCCGAGTAAGTGTTCATGAAGGACAGTAGTTTGAAACCCGCCGAGTTGTTGACGATTTTATCGATGTTGGAGAGGGGATATGTGTCCTTAAGACATGCCCGATTGAGATCTGTATAATCAACACACATCCTCCATTTTCCATTAGATTTCCTTACTAGTACAACGTTGGACAACCAGGTTGAATATCGGGGTTCCGAAATAAAATTTGCCTCTAGGAGGTCTTTTACAGATTTCTCAGCCGTCGCCGACTTTTCGAGGGACTGCCTAAGTTTACGTTATACTACGGCCTTAGTGGCTGGGTTGATGGAGAGCTGGTGGCAGGCAACCTCAAGGTTGAGTCCAGGCATCTCAGCAGCGCTCTAGGCGAAGAGGTCGGCGTTCTCACGGAGGCAGGCCTTCAACTACTTCCTCGCTAGGTCGGACAACCCTGCTTCAATCTTCACCATCCTCGTCGCGTCTGCTCCAAGGTTGATTAGGCTGCCCGTTGGTAGTTGGAGGAATGTCTTCGGCTTTGTCCTTGTGATCTAGTTCTCCGGTGAAACGGTAGTCGAGGTCTACAGTGTCGACGTGGTCCTTCGGTCTGTTCTCCTGGACGGATGGAGGCTTAGTTGCTTTGGTCACGGGACTGATCGTACTAAGGCCCTTCATCGCTGCTTCGAAACATCGTCGAGCAACTTCTATGTCTCTGTTAAGGGTGACAACGGATCCCAGCCTGGTATAGTACTTCATCTTTAAATGGACGATTGATGGCACTGCTGTTAGTTCGGCCAGCGTCGTCCTGCCTAGAATGCAGTTGTACAGAGACGGACATTCGAAGACCAGGAAGCGGACGTTGATTTCCCTGGTCGTTTCCTGTACCCCGAAGGTGACCTTGAGCTCCACGTATCCCCATGGCCTCTTCGTCGTTCCATTGAACCCCTGGAGGTCGGAGCTGGGGTAGAGCGTTAGGTTGGTCTCGTCCAGCTGTAGTGTCGAGAAGAGGTGGGTATACATGATATCCACCGAGCTTCCCCCATCGACCAGGATACGGCAGACGTCGAAATTTTCCATTTGTGCCCGTATCAGCAGGGGGATGATCGAGTTTGGGGCTCCCCCGAGGAGCTCTTCGAGATAGTACGTGGTCGGGTTTGATCGACCGTGGAATTTGTCAAACGTGCTCATTTTGTCGGAGTTGTTGTTCATCAGTTCGTCGAACTTCCTTTTTACCGACCCGATCGTGAGCTTTCTCGGGGTCCCGCCCGAGATGACCATCTCCTTGGGAAAGTACTCCCACGGGCTGATTGGGCATAATGGCTCCTTGGGTAGATCGAGCCCAGCAGGGAGGCCGTGTTCCCTCAGTGAGAACCAATCTTGGGGTTGATCGATGCAGAGGGCCACCTGTAGTCCGGATTTGTTGGTAGGAGGAGGGACGTCGTCGGCTCTCTTGGCTTCCGGAGCCTCTTGTCAGGGGCATCACCTCCCCTGGTGCACCTCTTCATGTATCCGTCCTTGATGAGTATTTTGATCGTGTCCTTGAGGTGGATGCTGGTTTGGGAAAGCGGACACCTCCCCGGACGAATTCCGAGTTGGCGCACTCGACCAGTACGCACTCGCGGGAAGCGACTAGGGCTGTGTATTCGGTGAAGTGGCCAACGGGTCCCCTTTACTCCCGGGGTCCCCGGGGACGATCCTCTCGTCGCTTGTCTCCCCCATGCCGGGGGGCTAATACTCCTTCCTCTCGGGACCCGCGGGGGGTTTCCCGGTTGCGGGTTTCACGGGCAGTGTTGGCGGCCTCTGTCTCCTCGTACTGGATGTAATGGCGGGCCCTCTCGAGGAAGTCTTGCAGGGTGTGTGGTTGGTGGATGGCCATGGTCTCGTAGAACTTGGAGCCTCGGTGTAGACCTTGCTCCATAAGGTAGTGCTTCATATCGTCCGATGTCGTTACCTGGACCGCCTCCCTCGTGAACCCCTCTATGTAGTTTCTGAGAGGCTCATCTGGGGCTTGGATGATTGCGCCTACGGCGGCCTCCGTCTTCGGATGCCACCTCGATGCTGTGAAATGCAGTGAAAATAGATCCTTCAGGACCCTCCAAGACGTGACAGACTCGATTCCAGGCTTTTGTACCAGGCCATGGCCCCTTTCCTCAGCATTGTCGGGAAGAGCCTGCACTTGATGGCTCCCTGGACGTTCCTGTAGTCGAGCATCGCCTCGATGTCGTTCAGATGGTCGTTTGGATACGAGGTACCGTCGTACGTTGAAAGTACGGGTGGCTTCTCCATCCCGTGGAGGATGGGGGTTGCCATGATATCCCGTGATAGGGGGTCATATAGTCGTCTTCGTCACTGCAAGCCAGGGATTGCGAAGGTGACAGGTCGTGTCGAGGAGGCTGATTACGTCCTCTCAGTCTTCTGGCTGGGGCTTCGGGCCTGTTCGACCTTAGCTCCAGGGAGCGTCTCTCCTTCCGAGGGGTGACCGGGCGCATTTCTTAGAGGTCACTGGTTGGGGTCTCTCCAGCTGTGGTCGGAACCCCCGTGGATGTGGAGAGGGGCTCCGAGAGTTCCTGCACTGATTTCTCTACGGAGGAGAGCGGGACGAGGTATCCTACTCTAGCGTGCCGATGCGCTCATTCTGTTGGAACAACATCAGTTTTTTCTGGTTGATGGCTGCGAACAGAGCAGTCATCATCAGGTCCGCTCCAGTCGGCATGGGAACGAGTAAGAATACTGTCGGGCTCCTCGCCCGAGGTGCGACATGATGTGCAGCGTCCTTGGACGAAGGAGAGGTAGTCTGGCCGTCCCTGCTGTGGATCTCGCGGGCTTGAGATGTCCCGGATGGTTATCACTGTTTGTGATTGGGGCGAGGGAGGAATTGTGGATAGTGTCATCGTGACTTGGGCTAGTCATGATCTCGGATTTTGAAATAGGAAGCTTTGGTTCTCTGCTCGGAGAAACGGGGAAGCTTAGTTCCCCACAGTCGACACCACTGATCATACCTAACTAGAGAGATCGATGGGCTGCCACGCGTCTGAGCTGTCGAACGGTTGACTTGATGGATAGAGGAGGGGGTGTACCTGAAACACACTTTGATGCCAAAGTAATGACGATCATAGTGATGACAAGTACAGAGAGAAGAGCGAGAAAGTTAAGTTACCTGACCCTCTAGTGGAAGATGGTATTTATAATGATCCCCCAACGTAGGGCCAACGGTTACCATGCGTTAGGCTGGGCTGCCAGGCCCAACGTTGGTAACTGCTAAGGCTAACATGGCGTCATGAATACCAACACGTGGTTTTCGCCCTAGTGTAACTGTTCTGTGTCATCCGGGAGGTGAAAGACCGAATCTCCAGGACACGGGTAGTTACTTGATGACGTGTCTCTGCGTAAGGGACATGTGGAGAACGTGGGGGAGGTCTGAGGAGCTCCCCGGGCAGGTTGGGTTCTGCCCGTCCGCGGGGGAGAAGGAGGCTGGCTGGACAGTTACAAGGGTCCTGCCTGTCGCTACTGCGAAAAAGGAGGGCCGACAAAGACAGAAGATTTGCCACCGTTCGTTATTCATCCCAAAGAGAGGGAAATGAAACAATAAGAGAAAACCTATGAAAAGGGGAAAAGACAGGTCATCGCAACCAAATCTTGGGTTCAGGAGTCGGTCACGCAAGGGGAAGGTATGAGCACCCCTCACGTCCTTGTACTCAACAGGATCCACGCTTGTTGTCTATCTAAAAGGGTGTTAATCTAACAAAGGCTGGCTCATAGGGACAAAAGAAAAGAAAAAGAGACTCGATAGAGCATCTCCGCTCTATGCCTACGTATTCCCTCGTACAATGGGAAAGTCAGAGTCAACGTAGTTTGAAAAACTACGGGTGAAGGGGGGAAGGTTGCTTCCCAAGACATTACTTTCTTGTGCCTACGTATCCTCATCTGGTATGAGAAATTAGAGCAAACGTAGTTCGGGCTGACACGACCACAGGTTGTTTCAAGTGTTTTAATTGAGTAGGGTTAAACCTTTGTTCTAGCAGTTAGGTGTATTGCTGCTTGAACATTGGAGGCTTAGGCGTTACCTGTTTGCGATAGAACCAAGACTTAACACACTCTTTCTGAAAATGATTTTCAAACAATCCTGAAGGATAAAAAGGTTTGATGTTTTGTTTTGTGTTTTTTAAACAAGAAGTGTATTGAGTTTAGTTTGTAACTCATGTTACACTAAAGACTATGACTTAAGAGCGAATGCGTCGCATATCGCCCAAAGGGCATACGCTAAACACTCTAGACAGTCTAGAGGAGGCCCCCCAACCATCATTTCCCAAGTACTTAAGGCTCGTAGCGTACAACATTTACTATCCTTTATTAAATGTCTTAAAGTTTTATGAGATGAGAAGAGAAGACACAAAATCTAAGGGGAACTAAACCCTAATGTTGTCATGCAAAATGATCCTAAAGTTGGGATTGAAAGGGGGAAACTATCCTAATGTTATCATGTAAAGGATTGAACACCTAATGTATCTCCTACTACCATCTTAAACTGAGGGACTAGGAATCCTAAGGGATCATGGCAAAAGACCAAGTAAACAACAGATAATTCAATCACAAATGAAATGAAGAAAAAAGAAGAAGTTGACTTAAACAAGTCAAGATAACGCAAACATGATATGAAAAGATGAGATGCAAGACTCAAATGCTGTAACAAAAGCTCAAGAAAATGATCAAAATAAGTTGACTTAAACAAGTCAAAAAGAGTGAGATGAAATGGGAGAAGTAACAACTACTACAACCATTCAAGCATCCATCACTTAAACAAATTCCAAACACAAGTCAAAACCAAAATACCATGATCAAAGAGAAGATGGGAGAAAGAAGCTTGGGCAGCAAGCACATGTAAAATATATCAACCAAACGATTTCAAATTGATCATGCAAAAGAAAAGATCAAACAAGTGCTAAAAGTGATCCATCATTTAAGACAAACTCAAAGCATGAACATGGATACCAAATCATCTTGAATGATGATCAAAGCACATGGATAAGAGGTGTAACCACAAGAAGAAAGCTCTAAACAAAAATGGAAACAAAACAAACACAAGAACCAAGTCAAGGAAAATGGAAGAACCAAAGTTTTATCACATATTCAACACTTACAACCAAGTGGAAATGCCTAACTTCTAAGTAACTTGTAAAACAAGTTACACAAGTGTATGAACTAAAATCAAAGGACCAACACCTTAATCATGTCATAAAAAAGCATCAAGACTCATAGGGTGCATATGGGATCCATAAAAGTCATCTCTCAAAGGAACTAGGTCAAACTAGTTTGTATGAACATCTTTTAAGATGACTTGACTTGCAAGCTTCATCAAAAATAGAAATATGGTTCAATAAAATCCAAATAAAAAGGACAAAGTAACAAAGGCAAATGAAAAACAGAAACCAAAGTTTCACGGTCAAACTCATCTCAAGGCATCACTAAACAATTCAATTGTTAAGGGTGCTCCACCTTATCGAGCATTAATCGAGGGACAAGAAAAAACAACTCAAAGTCAACCAAAAAGTGATCAATCATGAACCAATTCTACTCTCAAAGACACTTCAATTCATCCTCTAAATGGAGAAGAAGCCTTGATGATAGGGGATTTGCATTGGAGGTTCAATTGATTAGGATCAAAGGAAAACAACACTAAAAAACACTTTTAATTGAAAAATTAAAATAAAATGACAAAAATAAAATAAAAAATATAGAAAATTAAATAACATCTTCAAATACAAGGAAATATTTTTGTGGAATTTTCTAATAGTTAAAAGTATTTTTAATTAATTAAAATGAAAACAACAAAAGAAATAAAATACAAAATGAACTGAAAACAGAACAAATGTGCAATGGGCTCAAAACAAGGGGAGGCGTGAATAGAACTCTGAGCCCACTTGATCCAGACTCAATGTTTTAATGAAACACATCATTTCATTAAAACACGCCATAGTTAAATCTCCACGCCATCAGAGTCAAGCCAATGAGTTCATGCTAAGCAAACAAGTCAAAGATTCAACACATCTGCCGCTTGCGCGAAAATAAGGTGCCGGCACAACAGAAGAGTCGCCACCTTTCGTTATTTATCCCTCAGAGCGGGAAAGGAAACGATCGGAAAAACCTAACGAAAAAGGGTAAGACAAGGTCATCGCAACCATTGTCTGGATTCGGGAGTCGGTTACGCAAGGGGAAGGTATTAGCACCCCTCACGTCCGTCGTACTCGACGGGATCCTCGCTTGTTGTGTTTACTTGTGCGGGTTGGTTTTATTCTATCTACCTATCAAGGCTGGCTTAAAAAGAAAAGAAAAATGACTCGGCAAAGCGTCGCACTTTATGCCTACGTATTCTCATCAGAGAATGAGAAATCAGAGTCTACGTAGTTCGGCCTACGAAGGGTTATGGGGGAAGGTAGCTCGCCAAGACATCGCCATCTTGTGCCTGCGTACTCTCAACAGGCATGAGAGATCAGAGCTCACGTAGTTCGGGAAACTACGGTTTATTTCCTGTCTTTTATGAAAGAAGTGTTTTTTATTGTGTTTGTGATTTCAACCGCACTAGAGACTATGACCTGAGAGTGAATGCGTCGCATGTCACCCAAAGGGTACCATACTAAACATCCAGACTGTGGAAAAGAAACTCTCCCACAATCCTTTCTCAGATAGCTTAAGGCTCGTAACGTACGAAAGAAATCATTCATGATTACTGTATCTTAAACTGTTTTGAGATGAGAAGAGAACATGCCCAACTAGGAGGGAGACTATCAAGTCCTACTGTTGTCATGCCATGGATTCATCCTATGGTTGAGGTTTGAACAGGGAACTCCTAGAAGTTGTCATGCATAGGTTTCAACCTAAAATTCTATCATCAAATCCTTATCAAAGGAAATGAGAGTCCTAAGGGATCATGTCAATGATACACCAAA
Organism: Lathyrus sativus; assembly: GCA_963859935.3. NCBI lineage: Eukaryota > Viridiplantae > Streptophyta > Magnoliopsida > Fabales > Fabaceae > Lathyrus > Lathyrus sativus. Next base: position 662,300,483 of record OZ012739.1, read on the forward strand.
ACAGACAAAGCATCAGCTTAACAGTAAAATGCATGCAATGCAAGTGAGGGAGGAAATGTGTGTGGGGCTTCAGCCTCCACAAGCTCATCTCAACCTCAAGCCAGAATGGATAACAGTAATCATACTGAAATATAAAACAACATGCTATCAAGCAATAAACAGTAAACTGCAATCATACAGATAAGATGAAATGAAATGCCATCAGGCAAACAAACCCACATGGGCAAGGGAGTTGGGCTCTACCGAATACCCGCAAGCAAAGCCACACAGTAACAATACAAGCAGAGGGAGCAACTCAACCTCTAGTGCAATCATGCTCCTAGATTCTACTTATTCTAGATATGAACTTATTCTAATGCATCAAACAAGTCAAACAAAACACAGCAATACAGAAAAGAAAAAAGAAGAAAACAGATCAACTCCTCTCTCAACTCCAAGCCTCGGCTCTTCCAACAGCAACTCAGTCTTCAGACTTCAATCACTCTTGACAAACATCAATTTGCTTTTCCAGGTATCAACCCTTCAACATAAGTTTCAACTTATCTTCTCCTTTACGCTTCAGCTTCTTGATCAGCTCCACCTTCAGGCTTCACTATCTTCAGGAATCTTCAAGTATCAACTTGCTCTCGTTGCTCTTCAAGCTTCAGCTGGAATGGCACTACTCAAGGATTCATCCTCTTCAATACTCTTCAATGAAGTCTTCATCTTCAAGCTCAGGCTCAACATCTCTCAAGATAATCAAAACCAGAGGAAATCCCTTACTGGATAAGCTGGGGGATATTTAACTGCTTATTTGATCACCAAAGGTGACCTATAAGGGTTCAACATCAAAGGAAGGGTTCCCTCAAAAGTTCTACCTCCTAGGTACATCACTTATCCCTCCAAAGGAGAGAGGTTTATACCATGGAAGGACTTTGAATCATAGGGAGGAATGGAGGTGACAGATACCATCCATGTTTGAGAAAGAAGTTATCTACATCTAAACTCTTCCTAATCCCTAACCCTAAAACAATAACAAAAAGAAAATAAGACCAAGCTCTCAAGCTCCTCAATGCATCTTCAAGTCTTCTACTATGCTCCTCAATGCTCCATAATGAGATACCAAGCTTTCCAAGCCCACAAAGCAAAGCAAACAAACAAACATGCCCTAAAGGCAACACAAACAATCAACCAATACAAAAATCAACCAAAAATAGCATACTATTATATTAAATCCTAATATAATTTCTAAGGGATCCTACATACCTACCCTTAATACCCATATATGTCCCATAGTCTAACTTGTCCTAAAAAACCCAAAATCTAAAGTTATTATGGACCTATGTTGAAGTTTAACCTAATTCTACACAACCTAATAGCATCTAATCAAAACTATCCTAAAAATCATCACAAAAATATGGAATTAATCCAGGGGGAACCTAAAACATATATCTAACTACCCTAAAAATATTGAATTAAAAATATTAAGGGAGCTACCTAAACTAAAATCTACAAAATCATACATCAATATAAAAGAATTAAAATGCAATTAAAGAAGAAAATATACCAAAAATATTAAAATGCATGATATGCAAAATGTTTTCATTTTATATTTTTCTAGACAAAAATATGAAAAGGTAGAAAAAACTCCCATTAAAAAATATTGATTTTTCTATTTAATATGAATTTCTAAAGTTTGGAAAAAAATGGGGAAAATATAAAATGAGTATGAAACATGGGGGTGTAACAAGTAAGATATGCAGTTCATTTTATTGATGGGCCCAGATAGGGGGGTTCCAATAACAAAGCGCCTGAGCCCATTGATTAAATCAGAAAATAGATGAAAATCATAGAGAAAATAAAAGAGCAGCGGTGCCAAAAGCAATGGATTATAGTGTAAATCAGGATTGGGCCTCATATGGGGGTGGGTATAGCATGATCACTCAAAGCCCAGAAACCTCTTTAATGAAACGCAGCGTTGCGCTGCTTTCAGCCTTCCCTCCAAAATTCAATCAAATGCAAGCCGTTGGATTAAGGAAAAGTCAAAGGGGTCAGCGCACATCTCACGGACGTAACTTCGTCTTCTTCCTTGGATTAGGGTTTCTGAAAAAACCTCCATGAAAACAGAACTCGTACCACCATCTTCTACCCACGCGTGCTACCTCATTTCTTCATCAAATTCACTCGTTCAAAACCCTAAGCTGCTTAGAATTTCGCCCTGAACACGATCATGGTACTAGAATACATTGAAACGGTCTAAATCATGCAACCCGATAGTGAAACTCCATGACTCTCAAAATATCATCAATCCTCGACCTCAACCAAACTTAGATTCCTCTACATCAAAATGATCCTTGCATTACACTAATCAAAACCAGCTAATAATCTTGCATTAACACTCATTATACCACTAGTTCTCACTCCATCAAGAATTGGTGTCCATGAATGAAACCTCACCAATTACTCCCAAACTCATCAGAATTGATCACCTAATTGTCTCTAACAGTTCTAAACTAATAACTTAACCTAACCATGCCTAGATTGAGGTGTAGGAAAGAAATTGCAAACCTGGCTTTTTGATATGGTAGATGATGAAACCCTTGCTTTCAAGGCTTGAAACTCTTCAAGAATACTCCTTGGATGATGAAAGCTCTTCTGTTTGCAAAAGATTGGAGGGAGAGAGCTTGTATCCTTGAATTCGAATGTGATTTGCTTTCTTGCAATTTCCAATGGCAACCTTCAAATCTTCATCAATGGAGCTTCAACTCAGTATGAACACACTCAGCAAGATCTATGGAGAAGGTTTGTGAAGAAAAATGGGATGGATATGAAGAAGAATGAAGAGATTCAATGTAACTTGCAATGGAAGCTTTTGGATTTCACTCTCTCTTATCTACACCAATTAACACCAACCTTGCATCTGAGCAAGTTGCAATGGTTATATAGAATGGTTTAGAACAGTCTAGAACTCCCTAGAACAATCCAATGAGAAATTCATCTTTTCATGTCATGGTACTTTGAATTCTCATTTCTCACCACATGGTATATCATGCCAAAACCCTTGTAATCTTTGTAACCAACTTGAATTTATCCCTACATGATATTTTGGATGAGTTACAATGCTTAAACACCTTGCTTATTGAGTTTTCCCTTGTTTTGGTTTGGTACCTTAAGATGCAAGTAATCAAATTCCAAAGCAGCCCTATGATGCAAGCCTCGAATCAAAATTGTGGCTGAACCATTGTTCTTAGAATGTCATTTGGAGTCAAAATGACCTATTACATGACATGGTTTGGACTTATAACTTGGGATTTCCATTTTTCAAATTCACTTGAATTAACTTATGCCTCATTTTTAGGCCATTTTTATCACTTTTTGATATGAGCCTTTTCAACATCTCATGACCTCCCTAATAGCCTTAAAACATCATTCTAAGCAAGTTTGATGTTGAAGATTTTTCCATTTGAAGCTTGGAAGTAGGAGATATGGCCTTATGCTTGAAATGACCTATAACTTCCAAATGACCAAAATGCCCTTGGCTTGTCAAAGCCATAAGTTGAGTTCTACAAATCCTATCAAGGACTTCTAGCACTCTCTAGAAAGATAAGAAGATGCTCTTAAACATTCATGTTGACCAAGAGTTCATAGGAATCATCCTACTAGGGAAAAAGTTGTCTGCAAGTTGGGTGACTTTCAAGGACCCAGATTCACATACCTCAGATGACCTGTAATTTGTCAAAACCATAACTTGAGCTCCACAAATCCTATAAAGGACTTCTACTACTCAAATTAAATCTAAGAACAAGCTCTACAACATTCATGTTGTGGGGAAGATGAGATGACAATCACATCTTGAGCTAAACTGCCTTGAAGATAGGGATCAAACTAGGGGATTTTACACTGTCAATCCTTAGAAACCCTAGCTTGAAACTTCTCAAACTCCTCAATCATGATGAGTTGGTCTAGGAATCATCCTTATAGTATCTCAATACATCATTCCATGATCACATGGCTCTTGGATTAGGTCTCAACCCTCTCCAAATCATCAGTTGACCTAGGGTTGACCCAGTCAAAACCCTAATTCCACCACTCATGGATGAATCTTCTGAATTCTTGTTCAATGACCTCTCTAGGCTTCATGATGGCTTTCAAGACATCTCATAAGCTTTCTCAAAGCTTCAAGTTCATTCTCATAGTCTCAGAATCATCTGAGGAGCACCCACAACTCTCAAGTTATGAGGCACACAACTTTGGTTTCAACCAATTCCTCTGAGGATCTCTTGAGTTCTATGACAAAGGTATCAACCTTTGAACCTTTGAATAACCTTCTTGGCTAGCTTCAAAGTATCATATAACTCTTGATGGGTAAATAAATGTTGGTCAAATTTTGGGGTGCAACAGCTGCCCCTATTCAAACGGCTTGAACCTGACTGGGTGAGGAGCGAACGACTCTCAGCCAATCAAGGTGCGAGACGGTTGAATACCGATAAACTCGGAAATTTGCCAACTGCACGAGCATACGGTACTCTGAGGGGACAAATCTCCCAAAAACTGGAATCGTAGCTGCACGGCAGCTAGCTGGAGAAATACTGATCTGACATCGCCGTCAGTTATCCACATTGAATTCTTCTGACATTGTCATTAGACAACCAAAACACCCAACATCGCCGCTGGAAGACTAAATCACCTGACATCGCCGTCAGAAACAAACATACCCAACATCGCCGCTGGGAACAAACAACCAACATCGCCGTCGGACAACCATAACACTCAACATCGCCGTTGGAAAAATACAGAATCTGACATCGCCGCCGGAGAACAAACACCCAACATCGCCGCTGGAAAACTAAAGGATAATCTGACATCGCCGTCAGAAACAAACATCCAACATCGCCGTTGGAAAACTAAAGGATAATCTGACATCGCCGTCAGAAACAAACATCCAACATCGCCGCTGGAGAACTAAAGAACCTGACATCGCCGTCAGAAACAAACATCCAACATCGCCGCTGGAGAACTAAAGAACCTGACATCGCCGTCAGAAACAAACGTCCAACATCACCGCTGGAGCACTAAAGGGTAATCTGACATCGCCGTCAGAAACAAACATCCAACATCGCCGCTGGAGAACTAAAGAACCTGACATCGCCGCCAGAAACAATCGTCCAACCTCGCCGCTGGAGATACAAAGGATCTGAGAACCACCCAACATCGCCGCTGGAAAACTAAACTATCTGACATCGCCGTCGAATCCAAAATACCCAACATCGCCGCTGGAAAACCAAAGAATCTGACATCGCCGTCAAAACAAATATCCAACATCGCCGCTGGAAACAAACATAATCTGACCTCGTCGTCAAACAAATATCCAACATCGCCGCCGGAAACAAACATAATCTGACCTCGCCGTCAGAACAAATATCCAACATCGCCGCCGGAAACAAACATAATCTGACCTCGCCGTCAGAGTGGAGAAAATTCATTGGGGAATTGGTCACACAGTAACCGGTAGTACATAGTCGATCATGCCATCAGGCACTCAAAGAACACTGTCGGGCATCAGCCGGACTTCAACCATCAGGTTGATCATGCCATCGGGCATTCAAAGGAATTGTCGGGCATCAGCCGGACTTCAACCATCAGGTTGATCATGCCATCAGGCATTCCGCATTAGCTGAGATAACTGCTTCATCAACATGGTCATACTTCAATCACGGAGTCTTCAAAGGATATTTCAACTTCGCCGTTGGAAAACCTGCTGGGGAGGACGCTTCGCCGCTGGAGAATCTGGAGAACTATCAAGTAACTCCATTCCGGGGGTCCAGAAACCATTCTGGAGGAATCAACTCTGCTGAGGACTTCAAGAATCATCTTGAACAAATAACTCCGTCGGGGACCTTCAAGAATCATCTTGAACCGAGAACCATTCTGGAGATTTCAGGAATCATCCTGAGCGAACACTCTGTTGGGGATTCCAGGAATCATCCTGGGCAACTCTTGCCGGGGACAAACCAATCATGGCCTGAGCAGCTTCCAAGGATTCGACTCTCTTGGGGCTTCAGGAATCGTCCTGGGCAACCTTCACTGGGGGCTCTACTGGGAGCTTAAGAATCATCTTAAGCAAACGGCCCTGCTGAGGAATTCAAGAATCATCTTGAACTGAAGACTTTGCTGGGGATCTCAAGAATCATCTTGAGCAAGCGACTTCGTTAGGGAGAATGTCAGGAATCATCCTGAGCCACTGATCCTTCGGTGGAACACCTGCAAAATGAGAACGGTAGCAACCTAGATCGTGTTTATTATGCATATGCTTCGGCGATGCTCCACACGGTGGAAATGCTATGCGTTTATGCTAAATGCTATGCAATCATGCACAATGATGCAATCCCGTCAGCAAAATAAATGCCGAGGGGGAAATCCTCCTGTCAAGGAGAGAGAACTACTCAGATGGAGGAATCATCCTGCTGAGGAGAACATGGTCGCGCCAATATCAATTGGACTCCGCAGGGGACACAACTTCAGTTGACCGCTGCGGGGGAAACGCTTCAGTTGACTACTGCAGGGGACGAAGCTCTACGAGAACCTGGACCTGCTGAGGGAAAGCGATATCAATCGCGGGAGTGAACTGCGTGGCCTTCATGGCTACTCTTCTGGGGATAACAACTCTGTGGGGAAACAACTTCAGTTGATCAACACTCCAATGGGGAAAAACCAATCATGGTCTGATCAACTTCCAAGGATTCGGCTCCCTTGGGGGATCTGCAAGCTCGGCTGAGGAAGGAGAAATCATTCTACTTCACTGGAGAGAGTACGACTCTGGGGGAAATACAACATCAGCTGTTCAACACTCTGTTGGGGAAAACCAATCATGGTCCCAACTGCTTCGCTGGAGAGGGTACGACTCTGATGAGGAATTTCAATTCCGCTGGGGGAAGAAGGAATCATCCGACTTCGGGGGAGAGTACGACTCTGGTGGGGAATCTCAATTCCGCTGGAGACTTCCGTCTAGCACCATCAGTTGCTGCATACTTCGGTGTACGAATAGTTTCCTACGAAACCTGCACTTGTGACCCGGTGCGGGGGGAGGAACACGAGCTTCGGCGCCCGAACATTTCTATGAAACCTGCACTTGTGACCCGGTGCTGGGGGAGAACACGAGCTTCGGTGCCCGATTCAGCTGAGGAGATGACGTTCCTTCAGGACGCATCTGCTTGGGGAAGGAGAATCATCTCTGCATGGGGAGACATATCAATGCTCATTATCTTGTGTTCAGACTCTGCGGGGAGAGGCCACTGAACTCTGCTGGAGAAGGAGGAATCATCCTGCTTCAGGGATGCGCACGGCGCACTGTCTGGAATATGCTACACCTGTAACAACACAAACAAACAGACAAGATACCCTCCTCAAAGGGACCTATCAAGGTTATTATCTCGTGACAATATCCAAGTATTTAATTGTTTCAACAATCAGTGGCTTAGGCCAGTAAGTTTATGTATGCGCATTTTATCAAAAACATCGGCGTTCTTTTTCGCAAACAAAACAGATAAATGCTAAACAGACAGACAGAATTGCTGAATAGTATGCATTTTATTGATAACGAACCCCTGAATGGGTAAAAATGTTTTACAACAGATACAAGCTCCTGGAATGAGGAAGCCGCACAAAAATAAAACATAAATATACATCAGTATATACAAATGTCGGCAACGAGGCGTAGATGAACACCATGAGTTGATCCCTCTAAGACCCACTCGACTTCGATACTTCTCCGACGCTTCAGCTTCGGAAGAGATTGATTCAGATAAACGGCCCTCAGGTCCTCCAAACCACCAAACAATGAAAGTCCACACGCGGAACGCAGTCATTTGCTTTTTCAAATCACTAACTTTTGCGTGAACCGCCCTTTACGGGTTTTCAGTTCACCGGGATACCCTTTTTTGCCGAAGCCGCCCAGTGTAGGTTTTCGACTTCGCGGGTGTACATTTTTTCAATTTATATCCCTAATTTTTGCCCGAACCTTTTATTCTGTTTTTGGTTCGCCGGGATGCCCCTTTTTTGCCTGGACTCTCCCTTTTTTGTCCAGCGGGTCGCTTTCAAGCAAAGTATTTTTTAACTGCGTCCGCGTTCACCGGGGATGCAAAATCTTCACCATCCATCGTGGATAACAACAAAGCTCCTCCCGAGAAGACCTTGCTGACGACGTACGGCCCTTCGTAATTCGGAGTCCACTTGCCCCGGTGATCGGAGTGTGGCGGAAGAATCTTCTTCAGGACGAGATCACCCGTCTGAAAGCTTCTAGGACGCACTTTCTTATCATAAGCTTTCTTCATTCGGCTTTGGTACAGACGACCAAACGCAATCAATGCTAACCTCTTCTCGTCCATCAGGCTGAGTTGGTTCAGACGATTCGTAATCCATTCTGTCTCGTCGAGTTTCACATCAACCAAAACTCGCAAAGAAGGGATCTCCACTTCTAACGGTAGGACAACTTCCATACCGTACACCAAGGAGAAAGGAGTTGCCCCGGTCGACGTACGTACCGTCGTACGATAACCGTGCAATGCAAACGGCAGCATCTCGTGCCAATCTTTGTACGTCACAACCATCTTCTGAACAATCTTCTTTATGTTCTTGTTGGCGGCTTCGACGACGCCATTCATCTTCGGCCGGTAAGGAGATGAGTTGTGGTGTTCGATCTTGAAGCTCTGGCACAACTCCTTCATCATCTTGTTATTCAAATTTGAACCATTATCAATGATCCGCTCGGGAATTCCGTAACGACAGATGATGTCCCTCTTTATGAATTTAGCCACCACCTGCTTGGTCACATTAACATACGAGGCTGCCTCCACCCACTTGGTGAAGTAGTCGATAGCTACCAGAATGAAGCGATGACCGTTAGACGCGGTGGGCTCGATCTTGCCTATCATGTCGATGCCCCACATGGAGAACGGCCACGGGGAGGACATGACATTTAACGGGCACGGCGGCACATGAACTTTATCAGCATAAATCTGGCATTTATGACATCTCTTCGCGAATCTGAAGCAATCCGACTCCATTGTCAGCCAGTAGTATCCTACTCTCAGGATCTTTCTCGTCATAGCATGCCCGCCGGCGTACGTACCAAATGTGCCTTCATGGACTTCTTCCATGAGCATACTCGCCTCTTTCTCATCTACACATATGAGTAGCACGAGATCGTGGTTTCTCTTATACAACACTCCATCAGGATTGAGATAAAAGTTTCTAGACAGCCTCCTCAGAGTCTTCTTATCCTGGGTTGACGCACCCGCCGGATACTCCTTAGTCATAAGGAAAGTCTGGATGTCGTGGAACCATGGCTTGCCGTCGGCGGCATCCTCGATTGCAAAGACAAATGCCGGTCTATCAAGACGCGAAAGCACAATTCTTGGAGCCTCATTCCAAAAATTGACTTTATACATTGAAGCCAACGTGGCTAAGGCATCAGCCATCTAATTTTCACCCCTGGGCACATGATGGAGTTCCACTCGATGGAAGAACGGAAGTAGCCTCCTGGCATAATTCATGTACGGCACCAAATTCGATTGACGAGTCTCCCACTCCCCTTTAATTTGGTTGATCATAAGCGCTGAGTCACCATATACGTCTAGATTCTTGATTCTCAAATCAATCGCCTCTTCTAGACCCATGATGCATGCTTCGTACTCCGCCTCATTATTGGTGACTGGAAACGTCAGTCTCGCAGTAAACGGGATGTGGGATCCGTGGGGAGTCGTGATGATAGCCCCGATACCACTTCCATAGGAATTAACCGCCCCATCGAATATCAACTTCCACTGGGATTTCCTATCTGGCCCCTCGTCGGGCAGCGGCTCATCGCAATCCTTCGCTTTGAGAAACATAATATCCTCGTCAGGGGATTCGAACTTCATCGGCTGGTAATCCTCGATCGGCTGTTGATCGCGATTTTCTATGTCTAATACAACTAACTGCAAGTGCACAGTCTATCGCGTAGTAATAATAGATATCGATCCCACAGGGACTCGTAATCAAACTAGTGTTCTCGGGAGTTACTATGTTTAGCTAGGTAGAATATGTTTAGGGGAATAAGATTGTCACTAAAAAGGGAACTAAGATTACTATTTAGATTATAATTAATTGGATCGATACGTAGTAATTGTGTTCTTCAGGGATTTGATAATTTACTGGTGTATGAAATAATTTTCAAAGTTTATTTAAGCAGAAAATGGAGATTTGAAGACTCTCGCCTCACGATGGTTATTGATGCTAATCATAATCCTAAGGGCCAAACGTACACTTTCGTATCCCGTTCGGGGTTAAAATCATTTTTTGGAAATCTCTAAGTTCTAATTCATTTTAAAGTGCTTTCGCTGTTATTAAAACGAATGCCTAGTGTTTACTATCTGACCTTACCGCAGCTTTCGCTTGTTGGTTCGTATCTTAATTAATTTCCCACTTTCGTGGCAAAACTACTTTTAAATAAGTTCTCGCTTTCGCGACGAAGTTTATTTCGTGAATCAATTTTAAACACTCAGACCATAGATTACTTTTGTGAAAAGAAAGTTTTCAAACCAGTGGTTATCAAATCCCATTCGAATTATTACTACATATCGATTACCTAAGTTTAGCTAGACATGGAATTGGGAAAAACAAAACATAAATAAGAATAATAAATAATAAATTGCATTATAATAAAACGGAAGTCGATCAAAATGAAAACCTGTAAATATGCCAATTGGCCTTTGGGCAGATCCTCCACAGATGTTGGCAGGATTCTGGTCTTTAGTTCCAATTTGATCGTACAGTACAATAGCAATTACAAAAGAGCGGAAATAGGAATAAGGAAATGTAAAGGGAAATGAATACAAATAAAAACTGGAAAGTAATTTGCTCTGGAAATTAAATTCGGCAGCACTTCGTGGTATGAATGCAGCACCCCTTTTTGAAGTCCCCTGCTTCCCTTTTTATAGAAGTGGAATCCCAACGGTTATCTCTGAGGATGATGGACCTTGAGGCAGATAATTTAGGGAGTAGTGGTCCACTTAATGGGAATTGGAACTGCTCTTTTGACGTGTAATCTGAGTGGGGCGTTTTTGCCTGCATGACGGTCGTCACATCAGCAAAAACTGATTGCTGCGCCTTTCACTGTGTTTTCACTCCTTTTTCGTCCATATTTCATCTGAGATTGCTTCTTTTCTTCATGTTGCCTTGTTTAGACGTGATCGTTGAATACCTGCAAAAACATCAGACAAATACACGGAGATAACCCGAAATCGGATCGAAAATGGTTAGATTTTAGTTGAATTATGCATAAAAATATCTATATGATTTCGTGTTATCAAACTCCCCTAAGCTTGAATCTTTGCTTGTCCTCAAGTAAAACACGGAAAATTCGGCAAGCACGAGGCTGCTTCTTCGTTCGTAGAGTTTGGAAAAGCCGGGATTCTTGGTAGGAACAAGACGAGTATCATGACGACACTGGACTACGAGTCTCCGGAGGTCTCCTTTTTATGCAAATCGGTCTCAGTCATGCTACTGTATCTTGGTGTCAAGGTTCTCGTGGCAAGTTCACCCTGTTTGTTCTAGCGCAATCACATTAAGCCCGTTGTCCGCACACTTTCATGGCAAGTCGACCTGTTAGTGAATATGATCTCATTTCTGTTTTTGATCTTCTTCATTGATCATAATTTTATGTCATTAATTTTCAATGAGTTTTTCGTGCTGTTGGGCTAAATGCTCGGGTGAGGAGCACCTAACTTAGAAGGAAACGTATCTTATATTTTTTTGGGCTTTTTAGCTCTCTTTTCATGATTTTTCATCTTTTTGGAGATCATACACTTATTTGCATCGGTCGCTCGCTTAGAAGTTTTTTTAGGATGGTGCTGACTGCTAGTATAAACTACTTGGGGTTGAGTTTGCGTAGACACTTGAGACTTTGGTACACGTAGGTGGTGAAACCGACTCGCATAAACTAGAGATCTAAGGTGTCTGGACGATACTGGTTTTGTTAGAACTGTCGTTTCCTCGGAGTTTCAAAACTTGTTTTGAACTCAGGTGCATTCTCATGATGCTTTTGCTTTTGAGGAACAAATGAAAGTTTTTGTTTACGTTGAATAATGTGGGGATTGTTTGCGTAACGTGAAAAATATATAGACGAGCTTTATTTGCTAAAAATAGAAAGTGTAAAAATAGATATTACTAGAATTCAAAGTGCAGTGAAATGGAAATAAAGGAAATAAAGGAAGTTCAGAGTACAGTGGAAATAAGGCTCCGCTCCCACACTATCTCGATCAGTGTCCTCACTGATTCTTGAAGCATGCGAGAGGGAGATACAACTGAAAATGAAAATACAAAGAACTGAAATATAGTAAACAATGAAGGAAAAATAAAGGGAAATCTAGTCTCGGCCTCTGTCACGTCCGCGCTGGCGTCCTCTGGCTCTAGCAAGGGCTACTCTGTCCTCATAGCTCATGGCTCCGGTGTGGTAGACGGTGTCCCGGAGTCCTTCGACCTGCAGGGTCAGATTTGCTAGGCTCTCAGTGATCGTAGCTTGGCCGGTGTGAAGTTGTTGCATTTGAGTTCGGTGCCAAGCCTCGAACTGGTCAGCTCGCTGATTCTGCTGCTGCAGCATCGTGAGTATCTGTGCCTGCTGGTCTAGGGAGCGACGGAGGTCCTCTTCCGTGTAGTCTGGCACGGGATGGTGACGGCGGCGGCGAGAAGATGTACCTACTGGAGGAGGAGGCTACGATGCCTCTGGCTGCTCGGACCTGTCCAACTCAGCTTGGATTTCATCGTCGGAATCATGAGTGGGATCCTGAGTGGGAACAGCGGCAGCAGGAGGGGCAGTGAGGTCGAACAACCAGTTGGTACGGTCCTCTGGATGGATGCGGGTGCGGGACGGAAGGATGATGCTTCGGACGGTCTTGCCACGCACAACCGGATGGTATTTCCCGTCAGCTCGGGAGCGGATGAGATGAGAGGCTCTGCAGTGGTCGGTGTCAAGGAACACCGAGGGGATGGAATGGAGGTACTGGAGGCGGTCGCCAAGGTTCAGCCCAAGTGCAATAGCCGTGACAATCCCGCCAAAGTAGAATGGCTTCGAGCCACGGTTGCAGTTGGCCTGAATGTGAGCCAGCAGAAATGGGGCAGCGTTGACGGGTTCATTGTTGAAGACGCAATGAAGAAAGAAGAGCTCCTTGGAGTTCACTTTGTGGTTGCTGTCTCTGACGAAGATGGTGTTACTCAACGCTCTGTGAAAGTACCTGATGGTTGGGTTATGGATGTGAGTGGCGTGCAGGGAGTCCCAACCATCGGCATTGAGGCCGGTCAACTGATACCACAGCGCGAAGGCTTCGTGCTGGAACTGATCAGTGATGCGGCGATGAGCGTTGTCGCCGCGAGGTAGCTGTAGGATGCTGGCAATCTGATTCTGATTCACCTGATAGTTGACGCCAAACATCCGAAAGCATGCGGCACCTGTGTGCTGGTTGAGTTCGCCGCTGCTGGTGACGTAAGTGAACGAGCTCAAGAACTCAAGAGTGAGTTGTTCGTAGGTTGGCTGTGGGTTGGTGCAGAGGTTCCAGATGCCTGCTCGTTGAAGCATCCAGGTTACACCTTCAAGGAGTCCGAGCTCCGTAAGCGATGGAAGGTGCGGGTAGTGAGTCGGCTGGAGTGACCTCTGATGAAATGCAATGTAGTGGGCTCGTTGTCTTTCGCCTAACTCGCCCTCAGGGAGGGTAATGTTGCTAACATCTGCATTCCTGGCCATTGTTGGAAGATGGAGAGGTTTCTGAGGTTTTGGGGTTTTTCCGCAGAGAGGGAAAAAATGACAGAACGGTGGTTTGGAGATTGAATTTGGAGTTGAAGTTTATAGTTCAATGTGGGGAGGACGAAAATTCGTAGTGGGGTAGGAGTTTGGATGTTTGAAAGTGATAATGGGGGGAGTGGAAGGGAACACGAACCCTGTTTTATCAAATAGCAGTTCTGGACTGCGTGACGGTCGTCACAAAGGTGTGACGGTCGTCACCCGCGTGACGCTCGTCATGGGGCTGTGACGGTCGTCACAGCAGCAAAATCTGCAGAACGCAGAATTTTGCTCTGAGGGCATACTCGTAGTGATTTTAAAGCTTAGTATTGATACGGTGATGTAATATAACAGCCAACAAGCAACAATTAATGCGAAAACAGAATAGTTAAATAAAAACTAGAATTGAAATAACATAAAATTGAAACAAGTATATGTAGTACATAATGAAAACGAACAATGCGAAAAATCCAAATGATTAAATTAAACTAAACTAGACTAGACTAAACTGAAGCTACGGCTAAGAGCTAATAACTAATCTTTTCATGCTTTCAACTCATCGAATTTCTGCGAATAGTAGTCGAGTTGGTCGCAGACTAGATCCATGAAGCCTACCAGTTCGCCGTGCATGCTTGCGATATCAGCTTTTACATTAGTCAGAGCTTTATCAACATCGTCCAATTTGAGTAACACGGCATCCATTTTGTCGGTGGTTTCCTCAGGGATAGGCTCAAGATAAGTATTGTAGTGTGGAGGAGTCATAGGGTCTACTTCAGTTTCAGAGGCAGCGTCTTCATAGTACATATAGTCGCGTGCCTCAGAGATGTGGTCACTGTCATACATATAGTTCTGGGGTGTTGACTGTGGTGAAGGAGGTCCCATAGGCTCATCCAATTCGTAGAGCCAGTTATCCTTGTTGTGGATGCTTGTCATCAGATGATCAGGCAGTATGAATAGTTGTACTGGTTTTTCGTTAATAAGGTACTCATACGGTCCAGGTCCCATAGTCCCTAAGATGCGCCTGTTAAAGCAGAATTGTATGTTCATGGGTCTGATGGTACCAAAACGAGTGCTGGAATTTAAATGGAATCTAAGGCCAAGCTCGTGGGCAATCATTGTTACTAGGCCTCCTATAAGAATAGGTGTCTGAGGTTCCAGCGTGAGGCGTTTGAAAGATCGCATCATGAAAGGCACTGCATTTACTGTCCGTCCCTGAGAAGCACAGAACATGATGAATAACTCTTCCTTAGACACTGCAGTAATATTTTCTTCTTTTCCAAACAAGGTGTGAGCTAGTATCTTATGGAAGTATCTGAAGGCTGAGTTATGAATGTCATCATTATGCATTTTGTCTGGTTCAGGGTGATAGTCGCCTGTGATTCTACCCCAGAAGTGATCGAGTTGCAAATCAATATCGTCATCTTCTGCACTGATGAACACATGCGGTCCGCTAGGGAATCCTAGGAGGTTAGCTAGTGACATCCGGTTATGGGTTTGGTCCATTCCAAACAATCGGAAGGTAATCAACTCTGTGCTGGATCCAAAACCATAGTTGGGTGTGTATCTGAAGAAACTAAGGAATTCATAGGTAAGATCCTTGTAGGTAGCGAAACGTGTTTTCAGAGCAGTGTTCTCCCAACCTAGTTGATTGAACAGGTATTGAATGCTATCTGTGATCCCTAGTTTATCCATAGTAGCCTTATCATAATACAGCGTTAAGGCGAATTCTCTTTCGGTCAGTGCTGCAAATCTTGCCTTTTGAGCGAGTCCTCTGAAGTGAACCTTTGTGAAGTCGTACTCGGCCATACTCGCAGGTAATTCGGAGAAAACAGAAGGAATGTTTTGAAGACTTTAAAAATCCTGAAAAGTTTGAAACAAGAAATTGAAGTCAGGATTTTTAGAAACGAAAAGTGGTAGAAACAAAAGACAAAAAAGAAAAATTAAAGTAAGAAGAAAAGTGCGAAAATGAACGAAAGTAGAAAGTAGTAGTAATTTTAGAATTTTTGTTGGATTTTTCAAAGTAGAATTTTAAAGAAAAATGAAATGCGATAACGAGGGAAATTTGGGTTGCCTCCTAGTAAGCGCTGTTTTTAACGTCTAAAGCCTGACGATAGCTTGGTGAGAAGCTATGCGGGTGTCTGAGCTGGAAGCTCAAGCAATGTTATATTGCTGATTTGAGGACTGTTGTCGTTCTTATTGTAATGTTTTAGACGTTGCCCGTTTACGATAAATGGTGCATTTGTCTTATCGGTAATTTCAACAGCTCCACTCTGAAGTACTTTAGTCACTTCATAAGATCCAGACCACCTAGATTTTAGTTTTCCTGGGAAGAGTTTTAATCGTGAATTAAAGAGCAATACAATGTCTCCCACACTGAATTGTTTCCTGATTGAACGTTTATCATGCCACTTTTTAGTTCGTTCTTTGTAGATACGGGCATTTTCGTAAGCGTCTAATCGAAGTTCTTCCAACTCGTGTAAGTTCAAGATTCGCTTTTCTCCTGCCTCGGTGTAGTTGAAGTTGAGTGTTTTAATGGCCCAAAAGGCCTTATGCTCTAACTCTATCGGGAGATGGCAGGATTTACCGTAAACTAATTTATAGGGGGTAGTACCTATTGGTGTCTTAAATGCGGTCCTATAAGCCCATAAAGCTTCTTGTAGCTTCGACGACCAATCTTTTCTCGAGGTAGCGACAGTCTTTTCCAAGATCTGTTTTATTTCTCTATTCGAGACCTCTACTTGTCCGCTAGTTTGCGGATGATAGGGTGTAGCTACTCGGTGCCGGACTCCATATCTAGAGAGAAGTTTATCGAATATTCGTGATATGAAGTGAGATCCTCCGTCACTAATGACGAGTCTGGGTACACCGAATCTAGGAAAGATTGTGTTCTTGAAGAGTTTGATTACTACTCGTGCGTCATTTGTTGGAGCAGCTATGGCTTCTATCCATTTAGACACGTAATCGACCGCGACGAGTATGTAGTTGTTTCCAAAAGAAGGTGGGAAAGGTCCCATGAAATCTATTCCCCAGACGTCGAAGATTTCTACCTCTAAGATTCCTTTCTGAGGCATTTCATCGCGTCGCGAGATGTTGCCAGTTCGTTGGCATCTATCGCACTTTTGCACAACGATGTGAACGTCTTTCCAGAGATTAGGCCAGAATAGACCGGCTTGGAGAATCTTAGCGCACGTCTTGGACGTACTAGCATGACCACCATACGGTGCTGAGTGGCATTGGGAAATAATATTTTCTATTTCTTCCTCTGGGACACAACGACGATATATGTTGTCGGCCCCTCTCTTGAAGAGTAGGGGTTCGTCCCAATAATAGTGTTTCAGATTGTGGAAGAATTTCTTCTTTTGCTGATAAGTAAGATCCGGTGGAAGCACGCCCGCAGCGAGGTAATTAACGATGTCAGCATACCAAGGTAATGTGACTTGGGCATAGACGGCTTCTACGGCTTTTTCGAATTCTGGATCTTCCGAGATTGAGTTGGGTATGTCACTTTCTAATTTGCCTATCAGACGTTCGTACGGGAAATCGTCATTTATCGGTACTGGTTCATGTCTGATGCCCTCTATTCGGGATAAATGATCCGCAACAACGTTCTCGGTTCCTTTCTTATCTTTGATTTCTAAGTCAAACTCTTGTAATAACAGGATCCATCTCAATAGTCTTGGTTTGGCATCCTTTTTGCTTATTAGGTACCTTATAGCAGCGTGGTCTGTGTATATTATAATTTTTGCTCCTACTAAGTAAGAACGGAATTTGTCAAGCGCAAATATAACTGCTAGAAGTTCCTTTTCTGTGGTAGCGTAGTTCATTTGGGCAGGATCTAAGGTTCTACTGGCATAGTAGATGGCATGGAGTTTCTTGTCCTTCCTTTGTCCTAGAACTGCGCCTACAGCGTAATCACTCGCGTCGCACATAATTTCAAACGATAGTCTCCAATCGGGTGGTTGCATGATTGGTGCGGTGATAAGGGCTGATTTCAATATTTCGAATGCTTTTAAACAGTCGTCGTCGAAGACGAATTCAACATCTTTCATCAACAGGCCGGTCAGAGGTTTTGTGATTTTCGAGAAATCTTTTATAAATCTTCTGTAGAAACCGGCATGTCCTAGAAAACTCTGTATTTCTCGTACGGATTTTGGAGGTTGGAGATCTTTTATAATCTCTATTTTAGCTTTGTCTACCTCAATCCCTCTATCTGATATGACATGTCCTAGAACTATTCCTTGTCGGACCATAAAATGGCATTTCTCCCAATTTAGGACGAGGTTTACTTTTACGCAACGTTCTAGTACCATTTCTAAGTTTTGTAAGCATCCTTCGAAACTTTGTCCACATACCGAGAAATCGTCCATAAACACTTCCATAATGTCGTCTATGAAATCTGCGAAGATTGCCATCATGCATCTTTGGAAGGTTGCTGGAGCGTTACAGAGTCCGAACGACATTCGGCGGTAAGCAAAAGTACCGTAAGGACAGGTGAATGTAGTCTTTTCTTGGTCATCAGGATGGATGGGAATTTGGAAGAAGCCTGAGTAACCATCTAGATAGCAGAAATATGAATGTTTGGCTAGTCTTTCCAACATTTGGTCTATGAAGGGTAACGGGAAGTGATCTTTGCGCATAGCCTTGTTAAGCTTCCTATAATCAATACACATCCTGCTTCCAGTCACGACTCTTTTTGTTATCGATTCGCCTTTTTCGTTTTTAACTACTGTGACTCCTCCTTTCTTTGGTACGACATGAACTGGGCTGACCCATTCACTATCGGAGATCGGATAGATGATTCCTACATCTAGTAATTTCTTTACTTCATCTCTGACTACAATGCTCAGGATGGGGTTTAGTCTTCTCTGATGCTCTCGAGAAGTTTTAGAGTCTTCCTCTATTGTAATTCGATGCATACAGATCGAAGGGCTTATACCTTTTAGATCGCTTATGTTATAGCCTAACGCGGTGGGGTACTTCTTTAGGACTTCTAATAGCTTTTCGGTTTCTGGTTGTCCTAAGTCGGCGTTGACTATCACTGGTCTTTTTAGTTCATCGTCTAGAAATTCATATCTAAGGTTTTTGGGTAGTGTTTTAAGTTCTAAAGATGGGTTCTTCGGACCTGGCATATGGTTGGAGGTCAGTGCTAAGCTTTCGCTTAGGCTGTCGTCTTTATACGGTTTACGCCAATTGTCGTCTTCAGAAATGTCGGGTATTTGAATCTTTATTATTTCTGAATACGTGGTCTCTTCATTTTCAAGTTCTCTTATGCATTCGTCAATTTCGTCTACTAAATAGCAAGTATCATCTATTGCTGGTGCTTGTAAGAACTTGGTGAGAATGAACTCTATCTTTTCTTCTCCTACTTCGAATGTTAGCCTTCCTTTCTTCACGTCTATTATCGCTCCGGCTGTAGCTAGGAATGGTCTTCCTAGGATAATTGGGGTTACAGTGTCCTCCTTGATGTCCATGATTATGAAGTCGGTTGGAATGTAGAATTGTCCTATGCGTACTGGAATGTTTTCCAGTATTCCGACGGGGTATTTTACTGATCTGTCAGCTAATTGTACGGACATTTTGGTTGGCCTGAGGTCTCCCATATTCAGCTTTTTGCATATAGATAAGGGCATAACACTAATACTGGCTCCTAAATCGCATAGAGCTTTGTCTATTACGAACTTTCCTATGACGCAGGGTATGGAGAAACTACCTGGGTCTTTTAATTTAGGAGGCATGCGGTTCTAAATAATAGCGCTACACTCTGCAGTAAGTGTAACTGTTTCATTATCCTCGATCTTTCTCTTATTCGACAGGATCTCTTTGAGAAATTTGGCGTATGACGGCATTTGAGTTATCGCTTCTGTAAAAGGAATAGTAATATTCAGCTGTTTAAGGAGCTTTACAAATTTCTTAAACTGTCCTGAAGTTTTAGAGTTTATTAGTCTTTGCGGATAAGGGATAGGTGGTTTATATGGCGCTGGAGGTGCTTGAGTTTTTTCACTTGCGGTATCCTCCTTCTCGTTGTCCTCCTTCTTCTCTAACTCAGATTCCTTTTCTGCTTGTTCAGTTGATTTTTGTTGCATGGCTGAGTTTTCGGTCCTCGGATCGATCGGTTCGTCCAATTCTTTTCCACTCCTTAGTATCACAGCATTTGCTTGGCCTTTGGGATTCTGTTCGGGTTGTCCAGGAAATGTGCCAGCAGGTGCGGCAGCAGATGCTTGCTGTTGAGCCACTTGTGATATCTGAGTTTCTAACATTTTGTTGTGGGTGGCTAAAGCGTCTACTTTTCCTGTCAGCTGTTTAATTTGCTCGCTAGTGTGTATGTTTTGATTCAGGAACTCTTTGTTCGTTTGAGCTTGAGTAGCTATGAACTTTTCCATCATCAATTCGAGGTTCGATTTCCTAGGTGCATTCTGAGCAGCTGGTTTTTGGTATCCTTGCGGAGCAGTAGGCATTTGCAATGCATTTTCGCTTTTGTAAGAAAAGTTTGGATGATTTCGCCAACCTGGGTTGTAGGTATTTGCGTAGGGATTTCCTTGAGCATAATTTACCTGGTCTGGCGGGATTCCGGCTAGCAATGGGCATTCAGGTGCATTATGAGTGGTGCTTCCGCATAACTCGCAATTTGGAGTTACTGCAGCGACAGTTGCAGTGGGGTTAACGGTCAGACTATCAATCTTCTGTGCTAGAGCATCTACTTTAGCATTGAACTTTTCAAGGCTGCTGATTTCGTACATCCCACCTTTCGCTGTGGTTTTCTCAGTTGGAGTGCGTTCACCTCCCCATTGGCAATGGTTTTGTGACATGTTTTCTATTAATTGATAGGCTTCATCGTATGGCTTATCCATAACTGCACCGCCCGCGGCAGCGTCTATTGTCAATCTAGTATTGTATAGAAGCCCATTATAGAAGGTATGGATTATCACCCAGTCTTCTAGACCGTGGTGAGGACATGTTCTCATCATATCTTTGAATCGTTCCCATGCTTCGTAAAGAGATTCAGTATCTTTCTGTCGAAATCCGTTGATTTGAGCTCTAAGCATAGCAGTTTTGCTTGGTGGAAAATATCTCGCTAAGAAGACGTTCTTCAATTGCTCCCACGTCGTAACGGAGTTGGATGGTAATGATTGTAACCATGTCCATGCTCTGTCTCTAAGAGATAATGGGAAAAGACGAAGTCTTATCGCGTCTGGAGTTACTCCATTTGCTTTAACTGTGTCTGCGTATTGTACAAACTTCGTTAGATGTTCGTTCGGAACCTCAATTGCGTTTCCTGAGAATTGGTTTTGTTGTACAGCCGACAGCAATGACGGTTTCAGCTCAAAATCATTTTGGGTAATAGCTGGGGCAGCAATGCTACTTCTAGGCTCCACCTGAGATGCTGTAGCGTATGCCTTCAGCGGTTTGTTCGGAGGTCCTTCAGCCATCTCTGGTTCTTCTTCTTCTGATTTGGGAATGGGAGTGAGAGGTTCGGGAGTGTTATGTTTGAGTTGTTTGAATTGGTACTCAATGATTCTACTTCTTAAATGTAAGAAGCGTTCTAGTTCTGCGACTGAAGGTTTTACGATATCGCTTTGCGGGCGATTTCTTGGCATACAATCGACAGAACTAGTAAAGGAAAAATGAAAATTGTTAACCTAGTCTATACGACGTAACAGAAGGTTACACTATTGACTAAACGGGTCCCCGGCAACGGCGCCAAAAACTTGATCGCGATTTTCTATGTCTAATACAACTAACTGCAAGTGCACAGTCTATCGCGTAGTAATAATAGATATCGATCCCACAGGGACTCGTAATCAAACTAGTGTTCTCGGGAGTTACTATGTTTAGCTAGGTAGAATATGTTTAGGGGAATAAGATTGTCACTAAAAAGGGAACTAAGATTACTATTTAGATTATAATTAATTGGATCGATACGTAGTAATTGTGTTCTTCAGGGATTTGATAATTTACTGGTGTATGAAATAATTTTCAAAGTTTATTTAAGCAGAAAATGGAGATTTGAAGACTCTCGCCTCATGATGGTTATTGACGCTAATCATAATCCTAAGGGCCAAACGTACACTTTCGTATCCCGTTCGGGGTTAAAATCATTTTTTGGAAATCTCTAAGTTCTAATTCGTTTTAAAGTACTTTCGCTGTTATTAAAACGAATGCCTAGTGTTTACTATCTGACCTTACCGCAACTTTCGCTTGTTGGTTCGTATCTTAATTAATTTCCCACTTTCGTGGCAAAACTACTTTTAAATAAGTTCTCGCTTTCACGACGAAGTTTATTTCGTGAATCAATTTTAAACACTCAGACCATAGATTACTTTTGTGAAAAGAAAGTTTTCAAACCAGTGGTTATCAAATCCCATTCGAATTATTACTACATATCGATTACCTAAGTTTAGCTAGACATGGAATTGGGAAAAACAAAACATAAATAAGAATAATAAATAATAAATTGAATTATAATAAAACGGAAGTCGATCAAAATGAAAACCTGTAAATATGCCAATTGGCCTTTGGGCAGATCCTCCACAGATGTTGGCAGGATTCTGGTCTTTAGTGCCAATTTGTTCGTATAGTACAATAGCAATTACAAAAGAGCGGAAATGGGAATAAGGAAATGTAAAGGGAAATGAATACAAATAAAAACTGGAAAGTAATTTGCTCTGGAAATTAAATTCGGCAGCACTTCGTGGTATGAATGCAGCACCCCTTTTTGAAGTCCCCTGCTTCCCTTTTTATAGAAGTGGAATCCCAACGGTTATCTCTGAGGATGATGGACCTTGAGGCAGATAATTTAGGGAGTAATGGTCCACTTAATGGGAATTGGAACTGCTCTTTTGACATGTAATCTGAGTGGGGCGTTTTTGCCTGCATGACGGTCGTCACATCAGCAAAAACTGATTGCTGCGCCTTTCACTGTGTTTTC
Source organism: Lathyrus sativus (assembly GCA_963859935.3). Classification (NCBI taxonomy): domain Eukaryota; kingdom Viridiplantae; phylum Streptophyta; class Magnoliopsida; order Fabales; family Fabaceae; genus Lathyrus; species Lathyrus sativus. Next base: position 662,323,198 of record OZ012739.1, read on the forward strand.
ACTCCTTTTTCGTCCATATTTCATCTGAGATTGCTTCTTTTCTTCATGTTGCCTTGTTTAGACGTGATCGTTGAATACCTGCAAAAACATCAGACAAATACACGGAGATAACCCGAAATCGGATCGAAAATGGTTAGATTTTAGTTGAATTATGCATAAAAATATCTATATGATTTCGTGTTATCAGCTATTCGGCAAGGTAATCAGACAATACGCTTCCCTTGATGGCTTTCTGGGACACGTACTGAATATCATATTCCGTTAACACCATTTGCCATCTGGCAATCCTGCCCGAAAGAGCCTGCTTCTCGAAGACGTACTTGATCGGATCCATCTTCGAAATTAGCATGGTGGTGTGGTTGAGCATGTACTGTCGTAGACGTTTGGCAGCCCAAGCTAGTGCACAACACGTCTTCTCCAACATTGAGTATCGAGATTCACACTCAATGAACTTTTTACTCAAATAGTAAATGACATGCTCTTTTCTGCCCGTCTCGTCGTGCTGACCGAGAACACACCCCATACTATTCTCCAGAACCGTCAGGTACATGATTAAAGGCCGTCCAGCCACTGGGGGTATCAAGATTGGAGGTTCTTGAAGATACTGCTTTATCTTGTCGAATGCCTTCTGGCAATCCTCATTCCAAGTAATCGCCTGATCTTTCTTTAAAAGCTTGAACATCGGTTCACAAGTGGCCGTGAGCTGAGAGATAAACCTTGCAATGTAGTTTATTCGGCCCAAGAAACCACGAACTTCTTTTTCTGTTTTCGGCGCTGGCATTTCTTGAATTGCTTTTATTTTCGCAGGATCGACCTCGATACCTCGTTCACTAACGATAAACCCCAGCAACTTTCCGGATCGCACTCCGAAAGTGCATTTGTTAGGATTCAGCCTCAACCTGAAGTTCCTAAGCATCTCAAAAAGCTTCAATAAGTTGACCAGATGCTCTTCCTCCGTTTGGGACTTTGCAATCATGTCATCAACATAGACCTTGATCTCATGATGAATCATATCATGAAACAAAGTTACCATTGCTCACTGGTAAGTGGCCCCTGCGTTCTTCAGACCGAAGGGCATTACCTTATAGCAGAATGTTCCCCAGGGGGTGATAAACGTCGTTTTCTCCATGTCCTCCGGTGCCATCTTGATCTGATTGTAACCGGAGAAGCCATCCATGAACGAAAACACGGAGAACTGGGCTGTGTTGTCGACCAACACATCGATATGAGGCAACGGGAAATCATCTTTAGGGCTCGCCCTATTCAAATCCCGATAATCTATGCACATGTGTACCTTACCGTCCTTCTTCGGTACAGGCACTATGTTTGCGACCCACGGAGGGTAAGTGGTGACCGCTAAGAAGCCAGCATCAAGCTGCTTCTGCACTTCTTCTTTGATCTTAACGGCCATGTCTGGTCTCGTCCTCCTAAGCTTTTGCTTGACGGGAGGGCAATCTTCTCGCAGCGGCAAGTGGTGGACCATGATGTCCGTGTCAAGTCCGGGCATATCTTTGTATGACCAAGCAAAGACGTCACTATACTCTCGAAGCATCTCGACCAATCTATACTTGACATTACTCTGTAATGCAGCCCCTACTCTGACATTTCTGACGAGCTCTTCAGAACCCAGATTCACGATCTCAATATCCTCTTCGTGAGGCAGAATAACCTTTTCCTCTTGTTTCAACAAGCGGGCCAACTCTTCAGGAAGGTCTTCGTCTTCGTCAATCTCTTCCTCGGCTTGATAGATCGGGCAATCGAAGTCGAAGTGTGCCATAGAAGGTCCAGAGTCGATGTCATCTGTTATGTGGATCCTGCAATAACAAGGGTTAAGTTTAAAACAAGAATATGCAGGTTAGCACAAACCCCATTGCCATTTTACTGTTTTTCAAAACAAATATAAAACAGGAATAACAGAGATCACAATATTTGAATATGAAGAAAACACCTTTGATTTATTAACAAAATGCATGTACATAATCCAACAAGGCCCTGACAATAAAACCGCTATGCCCCGGGTAGGGCATAGGGTTGTACAATGATTGTAAAAAGTAAATCATTACTCTTCACTTGTCAGCTGGATGATATCCTTGATGGTCCAATTGTTGAGGCGCTCGCCCGGCTTGCTTGGCTGAATCCAAGAGTCGAGATCACAATCGTTATCCCCGCTGTCTTCAGACGCCGCGTTGATGCTTTCGAAAATCACTCCGCCACTGGTGAATAGGATCGGCCCCTTACCCCGTGACGTGCTGCTAGACGAAGAAGAAGAAGCTTCAGCTTCAGGAGAATACCCCAATCCAAACTTATCCTGCTTGTTTGGTATCTCCAAGATATGCCCCCAGCCTGGGGTAGAACCGGCTTCGACGACGGCCCGAGCTTCTTTGAATGAGGAGAGATTCATCTCTGGCTTCTCTGTGACGACAGAAGCTACCTCTTTCACTTTGACGGCTTCAAATGCTTGGTAGAGAGTGTCGCTACTGCGAAAATCGGCGCCGGCTGAACGGAAGAGTCGCCACCGTGCGTTATTTATCCCACGGGAGGGAAAGGAAATGCTCAGAGTAAACCTCGCACAACACGGGAAAGGTATGGTCGTCGCAACCAAAACCTGGATTCGGGAGTCGGTTACGCAAGGGGAAGGTATTAGCACCCCTCACGTCCGTCGTACTCGACGGGATCCACGCTTGTCTTCGGATATGGATTGTTATTCTATCTACTCTACAGGTCAGGGGTTAAAAGAAAATAAAATGAAAAATAAAAAATAAAAATGACTCGGCAAAGTATCGCACTTTATGCCTACGTATTCCCGCCTGGAACGAGAAATCAGAGTCAACGTAGTTCGCCTACCTACGGGAAAGGAGGGGAAGGTTGCTCGCTAGGATATCGCATCCTATGCCTACGTACTTTCACACGGCATAAAAGATCAGAGCAAACGTAGTTCGGGCCACGTACGACACAAGTCTGCCTTGATTGGTTTTATTCCTTCTGAAAAAGGGTTTTCTGATTAACAGTCCCAGCGGACAAAAATGACGTTTTGATGAGTTTACATTCTTTTACGGAAGAAGTGTCTTTTATTGTGTTTGAAATTTTATTGTATTTTCTGTTTGTTTTTGAGGAAGAAGAGATAGAACTCTAACCTATGGTTGCGAAGGGAAACGAACTAACCTAATGTTATCATGCATGGGTTAAGACCTAGTGTCTATCATGCTCCTCTCTTGCACAGAGAGAAACAGAGATCCTACGGGATAGGCAGAAACAGAAACAATAACGGATATATATAGTAAAACAGTAAAATGCATGGATGCAACAGTACAAGCGAGGTAAGGGAGTCCCACTCAACCTCGAACCTAGAAAACAATAGGCGAAAGTGAACAGGCTTCACTTTCAACCCAACAGGGTAAACAACAAACAATACAATCTGGAAAACCAATCAATACATCAACAATGAAATACATCAGCAAAGGAAACAGCATCAGCAGCTCTGAATCAACATCTGGCTTCAAGTAATCTCCATTCAGCTACAGGCTTCAACAAGTATCAATTTCCATCTTCAAGACCTTCAGGCAAGGGCTTTGATCATCAGTCTTCTATAAGCAATGGCTTTTCTTCAAGTCTCCAATCTTCAGGGATGAACATCAGTCAACAAGAGGAGAGGAATGTTAAACAGTAAATTGCCTACCAAGGGTGGCTCATTAACTGTTAACATTATACAGACAGGTTTCTCTCAAAAGTTCTATCTTCCAAATACATTCACTGATCCTTCCAAAGGAAGGAGGTGGATATTTGAAAGAGACTTTGAATCATAGAGAAAGGATGGATGCAGACAAGGCATTCCATGTTTGAGAAACAAGCTTTCTAATCTAGAGCTCTGCCTAGCTCCTAAACCCTAATCTTCTCAGCAACTGCTGACAAGAACCTCCTCAACTCTTGACAAATGATCTTAAATCTCTGGGTCTCTGTAATACGGTGGGAGAACTGACTTTAAACAATGTTGCGGATAGCAAGAGTCGCCACCTACTTTTATTTTATCCATAAGGAAAGGTTATAAAAGAACAGGAAAGACCTTAGAGAATATTTTGGGTCCGGGGGGTAGGTTATGAAAAGGGAAGGTATTAGCATCCTTTTCATCCATGGTTATCCATGGGCTCTTAGTTGTAGTGTGTGAATAGAAAATTTTCAGAATAGTTAATAAATAATCCATGTAAGGATGTGTTAAGAACTTGTTTGAAAACTTGTTGAAAATTTGTTTAAGTGCGAAACAATTTTGAAGTGAGCAAGCACCTAGGAGTAACCTACCCTAATGTTTAAAGGTCTTTCTTATTCTTCATTCTTTCCTTTAGTAAGACTATCCCTACTATAATGGAGTAGGTAGTCCTTACTTTGGATGTTAAGGGACATGTGAGGGACAATTTGACTTTGAAGGCCATTGTGGGATGTAATAAGCACATATAAGGGACCATCATCATTTTTCGAAAGGGACTCGATTCGTAAAGGCAACCATAAGGGACTTTGATGATTTTTTTTATTTGAGGGACTTGCTTTATACACCCCACTTAACCATTATTCGTAGGCAACTTGAGGGATATTCTTAGGAAGTGAGACGACGATTAAAATTGACTTACGTGTGTGACGTGTTTATTTTAATTATCTTTATTTAAAAGTGATCTAAATTTATTTTAATATTACATACATGTTGTTACACTCCCTAATTACTAACCATAATAATAATTAAATAATTAAACAACTTTACATCCAAGAAACAATTACAAAATAATAAGCAAAATAATTAAATAGCAAAGATAAATAAAATATAAATAAGCAATAATAAATAATAAAGGGGGTTAATTCTAAGTTTACTCGGCAAGACATCGCATCTTGTGCCTACGTATCCTTACGGGAGTGGAATCAGAGTAATCGTAGTTCCCCTCAATAGGGAGGTTAGAAACTTCTTGACTGTGGTCAAGGTCTCAAGGGGAATAAACGCATCTTAAAGACACGCTTACGTGGAGTGTAGAAACTCCAAATCTCTACGTTGAAATGTTAAGTTGTAATTAGGGTTAAATTAGGGATTCCACGGCGGGAAACCCTAAAATGAGCGCGGCGGCTCTTTGACCTAATGCTAAGGGTAAAATTGTAATTTTGCCTGCGGCGAGGCATTTGTGAAAATTAGGGTTTGTAGTTTGTAGTTTTGAGGATTTGAAATTGAATGTGTGAAGTTTTACGGACTATTGGCGCGGCGGCCAAACAGTTAGACCTAACCTTCGGATGTGTGCAATGTGACAGAAATAATAGTAAACGCGTGAGATAATTGAATCATGCAAACAGAGAGATAATGTCATAATTTAAACCATGCAAGCAGAAATTTAAAGGCAGAATTTAAAGAGCGATTGTTAAGTTCGCGAGGTTACATGAGAGGAGCAGATACAATATGATAATGAAATTTGAATTGAACAATAATAAAATAAAATAAATAACGGTTCTAGTTATTATTTTAAAAAAAAGATTTTAGTTATTATTTTAAATTTATCTAAAAAAAAGTTTTTCTTAAAAAATAATAGGTTTTCATATTAATTTGGAAAAGATGTTAATGTTATTTATTTTAAAAAACAGATTTTTATATTATAACAAATTTTAATAAATTAATGATAACAACAATAATAATAATGGTAATAATAATGATAATAATGATAATAATAATAAATAATGATAATAATAATAATAATAATAATAATAATAATAATAATAATAATAATAATAATAATAATAATAATAATAATAATAATAATAATAATAAAGCAATAATGAATTTTAAATGTGCCAAATAACCCAACAATGTTGCTAACGCAGAAATGCGCTCATCGCAACCAGATCTAAATCGGACGAAACAAAATTTATCGCCAAGAAAAAGAAATTAAGCAAAAAATAGTATTATTGCTCACACAAAAATGCGATCATCGCAACCAGATCGAACTAACACAAATGTCACGCGTCATGCACACAAATGTGCAAACATCGTATCGACATAATTCGATCAAAAATCTTATATATATAAACTCTAACAATTTAAAAATTATATATATATAAACGTAATAGTAATAGATAAAGAAAAAGAAATAACGGTAATAGATGAAGAAAAAGAAATAACGGTAAAAGATGAAGAAAAAGAAACAACAGTAATAGATGAAGGAAAAGAAATAACGGTAAACGATGAAGAAAAAGAAACAATAGTAATGGATGAAGAAGAAAACTAAATAACGGCAAACGGCACTCACTCCTCTTAGGTTTTTTTCATTCTCTCTTTTTTTCCAACAAGGCAACACATGTATATATAGGGACCAAATTAGGGTTAACACCAAATTGTCAATAATGTCCCTAAAGCCCATTTTAAAGCCCAAACTAAATAATTAGTTAAGAAAAAATAAAATTTAAATAATTTAAAATAATTAAAATAAACTTAAAATAAAAACTAATAATCCTATTGATTCCTAAAATAAAAAATATTATAAAAAGAACAAAATTTTTTTCAATATTTTTTATTTTATGATTTTTTGGATATTTTTATGAATAATTTAGAAAAAAGTGAAAAAAATAATATTTTAAAAAATGATTTAATTAAAATACGAAAATAATAATTAAATAATAATAAAAAACTATTTTTGTTATTTTTTTAATGAAAGATAGAAAAATTTAGAGTAAAAATAATAAAAAACAAAAAAAATGACAAAGGTGAGATTCGAACTCTCAACCTCTCACACTCATAACTCCTTACACATGTCCTCCTGCCAATTGTGCCATTTTTACTTTTTTAGAAAAAAAATGCATGCCATATGATATTTACCTGCAAAAAGTCAAACGACTACACAAATTTGTTAGTAATTGATTAAATGCAATGAAATGCGACGACAAATCTTAGGGCAAAATTTGGGGTATTACAGTTATTATGATAATATTTCTCACCCAACCTCTCTTTGATGTTGGCAAAAAAAAAAAATCATGAAGTTTGACTTTGGTTTGACCACAGTTGACCTCAGTTTGACCTTTTAACTGCATTGACTGCTTTTGACTTATCTGATCATCTGACTGAGCAAACTTTTGAGAAAAGTCTTGAAACTTGACATGGGGGTTCTTATACACATATAAGATGTTATGAAGCTCACTTGAAGTCTTGGAAGTCCATTTAGCCTGATTAAAGTCAAAACCCTAGTTTTGGATGCACTGCTTAGGAGGTGCATTGTCTGAGGGAATTGTCAACTCTTCTGACCAATTGTGAATTTTGTGAACCTTGTGAACCTTCTTGGAACACAAAGTCTTGTATTGTGAGGGCAAATTTTGGGGTGCAACAGTCTCCAATGGTCTTCATCTCCTCAAGTCTTCAGCTTTCCCAAGTCCCCAGACAATCCCAATACCCAAGCAAGCAAGCAATAATCCCCAGAGGGCACACCACACCAGTCAATCAAATATATACAGAACATTAATAGCAGTAGGGGAATCCTGACTTTTTCTAAGGGATCTAATAACTACCCATAGCCCCTATAGTCCCATAGCTAAACTATTCAACCCTAAGTCCTAAGGGAAAGAATCAAACTTCCTAAGTCACCACCTAAAAACCCTAATTTTATCCATGTTGTTCACACATACACTAAACACCTAAATTTAATTTCTAAAAATGGGACCTAAATTGAATCTATAAGTTCAATATCTAATCTAAACAACCTAAAAAGAATGAACAAAAAATATGAAAGTATCTAATAGAACAAAAATTAATAAAATCATGCATGAAATGAAACTATTTAAAATGTCATTTATTTAGAAAATATGGGAAAAATATCAAATAAAAAATAAAATGCAATTTTTATTTTTTAGAATTTTCTAGACATCCTAAAGAAAATAATGCAAAAAGAATGGATTGAAAATGATTATTTAGCTATTTATTATGAATTTTAGAAGATGCATAAAAAATTAAAGAAAATAAAAGAAAATAAAATGAAATAAAATGGAGGGGGTGTGAATAGCAGGGATAACACGTTCAAGGCATTGGGCTTACTAAAATGGGGGGTGTGGATAGCGCTCTGAGCCCAACCCCCCAATTAATGAAACGCAGCGTTTGGTCCTAGCTCAGCCTTTCCCTCACAAACGAAGTTTAAATCTCATTCGTTGGATCCAAGGTCAGTCAACTGGTCAAAAGGTGATCTGAGGGTGATAAGATCGTCTTCCTCCTTGGTTCAGGGCTTGGAGGGAACTCCATGGATGAATACACCAACTGCTCCATACCCTAACTCCCTCGATTCTCCATGGAATGCCAACATATAAAAACCAAATCCGCTCCAAAACTTGCCAGGAATCCAACCATGGTGTCACAACTAACTGAAATCTCCTCTAACCCTAAACCCGATAGCTACCTCCAAGAAAAGATCAAGAACTGATTCTCACTATCTTCAAAATTGATGGCACAAGCATGTTCCTCTCTTCACCTAGATCGTTTCTCCCTAAAGAACTAAGATTATCATTCAATATCGAGGGAGTTCTTGGTCCACAAAGAAATGGTGCCTCTAACAAAATCATCACTAAATCACCTCTAACTTTCCAGAAAGCTTCCCCTAATGATTTCTAACCATTCTAACCTACTAATTCTAATCAATTCTACTTAAATTAAGGTGCACGAAGAAATTTACAAACCTGGTGAAATGAGATGAACAGATGGTAGAATTCTTCAAATCAATGCCTGAATTTCTCCAGAATCATTCAGTGATCCATCTTCTAGCTTCTGTATGCAAAAAGGAAGGTTGAGAAGCTCTGAATCTTGGAAATGGATCTGAAGCTGCAAGCTGCCAAACTCAAGATATAGAACACGATTTGGACTTGAATTCCCTCTGATTTTGATTGCCACACCCTCAATGATGATGATAGAATTGAACCAGCTCAAGAAATTGAACAGAATGGAGAAGAAATGAAGAATTGGAAAATGACTTGCTATGGAAGAACTTTGATTTCAATCTCTCTTTCTGCAGCAATTCTCTCTAACCCCTGCATCTGAGCACACTCCAATCCATATATAGATGATGTTAGAATCATCTAGAACCAACTGGAATCTTCCTATGAGAAATTGAGTTTCTCATGTCATGACTTTTTCATTTCATGCTATGCATAGTTCAGTCTAAGTTCTCCTTGTTACAGCCCATGATTATCAATTGAAAATCTCCCCAAATGGTATTTTGAACATGTTGAAAAGCCTTGCAAGCTTGTGTGTTAATCCCTTATGTGAGTTGGATGTGTAACTTGAATTATAAGCAATCTATGGCAAGTCCCAAATTATGACCTCAAATCCAAAATCTAACAATGCCAATGATCACAAAATATGTTTTCTAGTCAAAATGATATGTCACTTGCCTCATTTTGATCATGTAGTATAAAATTCCCAAAAATGGACATTTCATGTATTAAATTTATGCCTTTTTTTAGGTCATTTCTACAAGCATGAGTTACAAGCATTTCCAAACTTACATGGCCTTCTTTCTTGACTTAAAATCACATTTTGAACAACTTTCATGTTTTGAGTTTTTCCATTTGAGGCTTGGAAATAGGAGATATGGCCTTTGCTTAAAAAATGACCTATAACTGACAAATGACCAAAATACCCTTTGCTTGCCAAGACCATAAGTTGAGTTCCACACATCATATGAAGAAATACCATACCATTATAGAAAGCTAAGACAATGAGGAACAATTCTTATGTTGACCAGAAACTCATTTGAAATCTCCTTGATGGGTAAAACTAGCTTGGAAGTCAAGTCACTTTCACAGACAAAATTTCAGATACCTCAGATGACCTGTAACTTGCAAGGACCATAACTTGAGTTCTATAAATCTCCTTGATGTCTTCCACCACTCAAATTAAAGGTCTTGAGATCCTCTACAAGTTCCATGTTGGCCAAGGATCCATTTGAGCCTTGCATTTTGACTTATCTTGCTTGGAAATTTGACCTAAACTAGGGGATTTTACACAGAAACCCTAATTTAGAAACTCCTCTTCTCTTTGATTTCTCTTGAATTCTTCTTGGCATATCTCCATATCCTTATTTATATGTCAAATGATGAACCCCACATCTCTCCACTAGACTTGAATGCCCCTCAAATCAGTCAATTGACCTAGGGTTGACCTAGGGTTGACCCAGATGAAACCCTAGTTGACTGCCTTCAGCTATAGTTCTTGTGCTCCCATCAATGACTTGTCTCCTTCTTTAAATGACTTTCTAAGTCTCTCATAATGTCTAGATACTCTCCATGCCTTCAACTCACAGCTCACAACCCTCTTGTTGACCCTCAGATACCCTCAGCTAGGAGATGGACTCAAGGATTGATCTGTTGAACTCTCTGCTTTCAAATTCTTTCTTGATGACTTGAATGAGATTGAATTGGGATAATAACCTCTTGATAGGCTTCTAAAGGGGAGAATAATGCTTGGTCCCTTGTTGGATGATTTGCTATGCTATGATATACAGATGATTAAGCTATGTACATGACTCTATATGCAAATGCTAATGATATTAAAACATAAGCCCAGTGAATAAGGTTGGGCAAATTTTAGGGTGCAACAGCTGCCCCTATTCAAGCGACTTGGACCCGATTGGGTGAAGAGCGAACAGCCTTCAAACATTCGCGGTACGAGATGGTTGAATACTAGTGAAACCAGAAATTTGCCAACCGCAAAACTAAATTGCGCTCCTGCTTGAGGAACGACATTCATCAGCTGAATATGACTGTTACGGCAACCCACTGATCTCGTGCGACCGTGCTGGGGATTGTCTTCATCGTTCTGAAAAGGATTCTGTCATAACAGATTGCTTGCTTGTCCACGTTAGGACTCTGTCTGTCGTCAATACGAAGAAATCTCAACTAAAACCTGTCCACGTTAGGACTCCACTTGCTGTTAACCCAGAAAAATCTCGGCAACGCCGCTGGGGATAATTCGTCTGTATTTCCATAAACTGAATCGTCCACGCTAGGAATAAAATTCTTCCACGTTAGGAGTAACACCTGTCCATGTTAGGAATAACATCGTCCACGTTAGGAATCATCTCTTCTGTATCTGTCCACGTCAGGACCAAACCTTTCATCTTTCCACGTCAGGAAGCAATCTTCTTTCCACATAAGGAGAACTATATCAATCTGTCCACGTAAGGACTCTAATACCACTTGACATGTCCGCGTCAGGACTCAACTTTCCACGTAAGGAGTACATCATTCTTCCACGTCAGGAATCAACTTTTCTTGAATCTGTCCACGTAAGGACCCCCATTTTCCCACGTAAGGAATAAATCTTCTTTTGAGTCCGTCCACATCAAAACTAAACCCCTTTCACGTCAGGAATACATTCTTTCTTTCCACGTCAGGAATACAAGCCTCTTTCCACGCAAGGAACGCTATCTGTTTTCCACGCAAGGAAACATAACTTTTCCACGTAAGGCAACCAATTCCTTCCGATTTGTCCGCGTCAGGACTACATTTTTCCACGTAAGGAATGCCATCTTAATCTGTCCACGTAAGGACTCCACTCTTTCCACGTTAGGAATCACCTCTTTCCACGTAAGGAATCCGCTTCTGATATGTCCGCGTGAGGACTCAAATCTTTCCCTCGTTAGGAATCTCCGTCTCTTTTCCACGTAAGGAATCTCATCTTTCCACGTCAGGAATAAGCTTTCATCTTTCCACGTCAGGAATTGAAACCTCTTTTTCCATGCAAGGAATGGACTTGTCCACGTCAGGACCCCTCTTGCGTCTTGATTTGTCCACGTCCGGACTCAGGCACCTTCGACCCGCTGGGGAAATAAGACTTGTCCACGTAAGGACTTACACCCTTGTCTGATCTGTCCACGTCAGGACCCATGATTTGCCAACGCAAAGAAAGATAACTGCTGAGAGGAACTGGTCCACGTCAGGGCACCAACACAAAGAGTAATCACCTTTGTCAACGTCATGACCTCCCATTCCACTAATTTCGAGAACCCGAATCTGCCCACGCTTCCCTAACCCGGGGAACTAAACCTGTCCATGTTAGGACGCCCACTTCTGAAGGAATCCCGTCAATATAGGAGTAAATTGTCCACGTCAGGACTTAGTTCTCCAATGATCCCAACCCACAAACTTCTTAGCACTGACGTGACAGCGACTTTGAGGCGGACTCTACTGGGGATATTTGAAAACCAAACTACCGGACGCCTGCTCTGATAACCGGCGGTGGCCTCTGAAATTCTGATTCGCGGAACCCCTGATGACGACTAACTCTGCTTGGGAATAAAGAGAAACTTATCCTGATAACTCTGTGGGGAATACGGCCGAAACTGACATTATCATTGGATGTCTCACGCCGAGATCTTGAATATTTGGTAGTTTATTTGAGCAAGAGTTCTCTCCACCTAAACTGCTAGAGTACAGAAATTGCTTCAGCAAAATAGACGCTGAAGATAATGTCGACTCCGCCGGGGATAGCCAGATGCTACAGAATTATTCCAGCAAAATAAATGCTGGAAGGGTGAAGTCAACCATACTGGGAAGTTGGGAGCTCAAACCAAACACCTTGTTGAGGTAACCCCCTGCTGGGGAATATAACCTTGCTGGGGAATAGCAGATGTGCATAGTATGATCGGACTTTCTGCTGGAGAGTGAACTGATATTACACAGTATCCCTGACAAAATAAATGACAGGAACCACCATCAACTCTGCTTGGGAGAGTCTTGATCTTCGAGTTCCGCTGGGAGGAAAGAACACTTGCTGAAAAGAGAACTCCGCTGGGGATAGGATGATTCTCTTGGGGAAAAATAACTGACTCCACTGGGGAAGAATAAGTGACCTTACGAGGAAAGGGAAACCGCCTGAATACAGCTCACCAATTCGGAAATATTAATCTTCTGGGGCTGAACCATTCTGCTTGAGATAAGGAATCCTTCTGGGGGACACCACACTGCCTGCATACAGCCTACAATCTTTGAATCGCCAATTCCGTAGAGGATGAACGACTTTGCTGGATAATCCTTTTGTACAAGCTACGACTAGCTGGAGAGTTCTATCCTTCTTCAGGAAGAAACCGCATGACCTACGCGAGGGCTGAGTCTTTAGTTATTGCAATCTTTTGATCATCTTCCTCGTACGGTTATGAGACCTGCAACAACACAAACAAGACAAGACAAGCCTATGCAACCAAATCAATTCAGGTTAGTGACGTCATTTTCAGTTAATTCAAAGCTTTAACAACTGTTGGCAAGGGCCAGTGGTTATGCACATGCTAGTTTCAGTAAACTTAGGCGCTTCATCATGCACAAAACAGTAAAGAACCAACATCAAGTACTGAATAACGTATTTTATTGATTGGGCCCCTGAATGGGCGGAGTTTTGTACACGGGATGTAACTCCTGAAATGAGGAAGCTACGCAAAGCAGATACACAAGTATGCACAAGAAGCATAAATATTTTGACAAATTAAATTTGTACACATGTCGGCAACGGGATGCAGACGAACACCACAAACTGATCCTCCTATGACTCGCCCGACTCAAATGCTTTCCCGGTATCCACACTTCCGAAGAGATTGTATCCGATAATCGACCCCTCGAGCATATTCTCCCGCACTGATGCTTCCTGTAGTATCAAATTCGGACCGCAGTCATTTGCTTTTCAAATCCCTAACTTTTGCGTGAACCGCCCTTTACGGGTTTTCAGTCCACCGGGATACCCTTTTTTGCCGAAGCCGCCCAGTGTAGGTTTTCAACTTCGCGGGTGTACATTTTTTCAATTTTATCCCTAACTTTTGCCCGAACCTTTCATTCTGTTTTTGGTTCGCCAGGACGCCCCATTTTTTCCTGGACTCTCTTTTTCTGTCCAGCGGGTCTATTTTAAGCAAAGTATTTTTTAACTGCGTCCGAATTCACAGGCGACGTGAAGTCTTCTCCGTCCATGGTGGACAACAACAACGCTCCTCCTGAAAAGACTTTACTGACAACGTATGGCCCTTCGTAGTTGGGGGTCCACTTGCCCCTGTGATCTGCTTGCGGCGGGAGAATCCTTTTCAGCACAAGGTCGCCCGTCTGAAAGCTTCGCGGATGTATCTTCTTGTCGTACGCTTTCTTCATTCGGCTCTGGTACAAACGACCATATGCTAGAGAAGCTAGCCTCTTCTCATCCATCAAACTCAATTGATTCAACCTGTCTTTCACCCATTCTGCCTCGTCCAGCTGAACGTCTCGCAATACCCTCAGAGAAGGGATCTCAACCTCTAATGGTAGCACCGCTTCCATTCCGTATACTAACGAGAACGGGGTTGCCCCGGTCGATGTGCGTACCGTCGTACGATAACCGTGCAAAGCAAAAGGTAGCATTTCATGCCAATCCTTATAGGTCACCACCATTTTCTGAACAATCTTCTTGATATTTTTATTGGCCGCCTCAACAGCGCCATTCATCTTGGGTCGGTAAGGGGAGGAGTTGTGATGTTCGATCTTGAAATTCTGGCAGAGCTCCTTCATCATTTTGTTGTTCAGATTTGAACCATTATCCGTGATTATCCGCTCGGGAATCCCATATCGGCAAATGATATGTCTCTTGATGAATCTGGCCACCACTTGCTTCGTTACATTCGCGTAAGACGCCGCTTCCACCCACTTGGTGAAATAATCGATTGCTACTAGGATGAACCGATGCCCGTTAGAAGCTGTCGGCTCGATCTTTCCAATCATATCGATTCCCCACATCGAGAATGGCCATGGAGATGACATCACATTTATAGGACTCGGAGGCACATGGATCTTATCAGCATAGATTTGGCACTTGTGGCACTTCCTCGCGAACTTGAAACAATCAGTTTCCATCGTCAGCCAAAAGTAACCTGCCCTCAGCAGCTTTCTCGTCATAGCATGCCCCCCAGCATGCGTGCCAAATGTACCTTCGTGTATTTCCCCCATGAGAAGCTTTGCCTCTTTTTCGTCTACACACCGCAACAGCACCAAATCGGGGTTCCTTCTGTATAAAACGCCATCCGGATTCAAGTAGAAATTACCCGCTAATCTCCTGAGAGTCTTCTGATCCTGACTGGATGCCCCAGCCGGATACTCTTTATTCTTCAGGAAATTAAGGATATCAAAATACCACGGTTTGTCGTCAGATGCTTCATCAATAGCAAATACATAAGCTGGCCTGTCAAGCCGAGAGATAATGATTCGGGGAGCTTCGTTCCAGAAGTTGACCTTGTACATGGAAGACAAAGTGGCAAGGGCGTCAGCCATTTGATTTTCTGCCCGCGGTACGTGATGCAATTCAACTTTGTCGAAGAAAGGCAGCAATCTCCTTGCATAATTCATGTAATGTATCAAATTAGGCTGCCGTGTCTCCCATTCCCCTTTTATCTGATTCACTACCAGAGCTGAGTCTCCGTATACGTCTAGATGTTTGATTCGCAAATCAATGGCTTCTTCAAGCCCCATTATACAAGCTTCGTATTCGGCCTCATTGTTGGTAACGGCAAAGGTCAATCGGGCAGTAAACGGGATATGCGACCCGTGTGGCGTGGTGATGATTGCCCCTATTCCGCTACCGTAAGCATTCACGGCTCCGTAAAATATCATCTTCCATTTGGACCCCAACTCTGGTCCCTCGTCTGGCAACGGCTCTTCACAATCTTTCATCTTTAGGTACATGATATCCTCGTCAGGAAAATCAAACCTCATCGATTGGTACTCTTCAATAGGCTGCTCCGCCAGATACTCAGACAGCACACTCCCCTTTATAGCTTTTTGCGAGACGTATTGAATATCATATTCAGTCAAGACCATCTGCCAACGGGCAATTCTACCTGACAACGCCTGCTTTTCAAATACATATTTGATAGGATCCATCTTCGAGATGAGCATGGTTGTATGATTCAGCATATACTGCCTCAAACGCTTGGCGGCCCAGGCTAGCGCGCAACAAGTTTTCTCCAGCATTGAATACCGGGATTCACAATCTGTAAATTTCTTACTCAGGTAATAGATCGCATGCTCTTTTCTTCCTGTCTCGTCGTGTTGACCAAGAACACAACCCATGCTTCCCTCAAGAACCGTCAAATACATTATCAAGGGTCTACCTGCCACCGGGGGTATCAAAATAGGAGGCTCCTGCAAATACTGCTTTATTTTATCGAACGCCTTTTGACAATTTTCGTTCCATGTTACAGCTTGATCTTTTTTCAACAACTTGAATAACGGTTCACACGTGGCCGTTAGGTGAGATATGAACCGGGCAATGTAGTTCAATCTCCCTAAAAACCCGCGCACCTCTTTCTCTGTTTTAGGCGTCGGCATTTCTTGAATTGCTTTTATTTTAGCAGGATCGACCTCTATTCCTCTTTCGCTTACGATAAACCCCAGCAACTTACCCGATCTCACCCCGAAGGTGCATTTATTAGGGTTCAGCCTTAGCCTGAACTTCCTAAGCCTTTTAAATAACTTCAGCAAATTCACCAGATGCTCTTCCTCCGTCTGGGATTTGGCAATCATATCGTCAACATAAACTTCGATCTCTTTATGCATCATGTCATGGAAAAGAGTCGTCATCGCGCGCTGATATGTTGCCCCAGCATTTTTCAAACCGAAGGGCATCACTTTGTAACAAAATGTTCCCCAAGGTGTTATGAAAGTAGTCTTCTCCATATCCTCTGGCGCCATTTTAATCTGATTATAGCCTGAAAAACCATCCATGAAGGAGAACACGGAGTATTGAGCAGTATTATCAACTAACACGTCAATGTGAGGAAGTGGAAAATCGTCTTTTGGGCTTGCTTTATTCAAATCTCGATAATCCACGCACATTCGAACCTTGCCATCTTTCTTTGGCACTGGTACGATGTTGGCAACCCATGAAGGGTATTTTGTCACAGCCAGGAAACCAGCGTCCCACTGTTTCTGAACTTCCTCTTTGATCTTCATTGCCATATCTGGTCGAGTTCTGCGAAGCTTTTGTTTGACCGGCGGGCAATCTTCTTTCAGTGGCAGGCGATGCACGACCATATCTGTATCGAGCCCTGGCATATCTTCATACGACCAAGCGAATACATCACTATACTCTTGGAGCATTTCAACCATTCTCTGCTTGATGTCATCCTGCAGCGCGGCTCCGATACGAATGTTTTTCTCAACCCCTTCCGACCCCAAATTGATAATTTCGATGACCTCGTCGTGAGGCAGAATGGCTCTTTCCTCTTGCTTTACTAACCAAGATAGTTCTTCAGGAACGTCGCTATCTTCGACAACCTCTTCTTCGGCCTGAAACACCGGGTGCTCAAAGTCGGGACGAGTCATAGGTGGTTCAAGGATGTCATCTGAAAATGTTATCCTGCAAAAGGAATGGTTAAGTGCTTCAAAATGCGTATAAAGCGAATAACCACGTTGCCATTTTATTGAAAATATAAAACAAGAAAGACAGGGATTACAGTATTTGCACATGAAAAAAAACGCCATTTATTTAATGATTAACACACAATGTTTATAACAACACAGCCCTAAGCAAATCCTGATGCCCCGGGCAAGACATCAGATTATTCAACAATTAATAAAGCAAAGCATTACTGTTTAAAAGTCACAGGAACAAGCTCCTGAATAGACCAGTTGCACAGTCCTTGTCCTGGCGTGCTTGGCTGAATCCAGGCATCCATATCACAGTCGCTGTCTCCTTCATCAGACTCTGAAGCAGCATTGACAGTTTCGTGACATACTCCACTGGCAGAGATGGTGATTGGTCTTCTGAAAGGGGGTGCCCCCCGGAAGGAGTTGATGACGACGGTTGGTACCCCAGCCCGAACCGGTCCATCTTCACAGGAATGTCCAGCACTTTGCCCCAGCCCTTGGCTTCTCCTGCTTCCACCAGAGCTTGAGCCTCTTTATACGACGAGACGGCTATCTCCGGCACTTTGCTCGGCCCGGGACCTTTGTCCTTGATGCGCAAACCTTCGAATGCCTGGCAGGGCGTTTCGTGGATCTCTCCGTCGACTTCCACATATTTAAAGGAAGATAGATGGCTGACCAGGATGTCCTCTTCTCCGCATACGGTGACTACGCTGTCTCCGACCATATATTTCAACTTCTGATGTAGGGTAGACGTGACTGCCCCCGCCCCATGAATCCAAGGTCTTCCAAGCAGGCAGCTGTACGCAGGCTGTATATCCATGATATAAAACTCAGTTGCAAACACTTCCGGCCCCACTTGCAGAGGCAAAGTGATTGATCCAAAGACTGTTCTCCGCGTGCCGTCAAACGCTCTGACTACCAAATCACTGGGTGTGCACAGGATTCCTCTAACATCCAGCTTCATCATCGCTTTCTTGGGTAACACATTCAAAGATGACCCGGTGTCAACCAAGACGTGGGACATTACCGATCCTCTACACTCAACAGATACGTGTAATGCCATATTATGATCTCTCCCTTTCGGAGTCAAGTCAAAATCGGTAAAACCCAAGTTGTGGCCTGCATTCACATGTGCCAATACTCCTTCTAGCTGATTTACGGAGACGTCTTGGGGTACAAAAGAGGTGTCCAGGACTTTCAGCAAAGCATTTCTGTGAGCTTCCGAACACAACAGCAATGATAGGATAGATATTTTGGACGGTGTCTGCTGCAGATGCTCCACAATCTTATAATCACTTTTTCGAATCAAGCGCATGAACTCTTCTACATCCTTCGATGCTGCTTCTTTTTCACTTGCTTGCACCGGAACATTTTCAACCACTTTCCCTTTTCCTTTCGCTAGTCTTTCAGCCTCCACTTCAGGAGATATAAAGATCCTGCCACTCCTCGTCATGCCTCCTGAACCAACAACATTATCCACAGTCTCCGCTGGCTGCTTGTTAACGTCAATTTTTATCCCATCACAATATACTTCCAACCCATATGACCATGGGACTGCTTTCGTGTTCTCGTACGGGATTGGCCCGGCCTTAGTTATGGTGATCGGTGGTCGCTGAGCTGGTGCTGCAATAGTGATCGTCTTCCGAGGAATCGTTACCGTGGCCACATCACTCCGATTATCCACTACTGCCCCTGCAGGCTCGTCAGTTGCCGCTCGATCAAACTGCAATATGCCCTCATCAATTAAAGCCTGAATGCCTTTCTTCAAATCCTCACACCCCCCAGCTAGGGTCCAACAGTCTAAGCAATACTCGTTACATCCTGGGTAAACACCTCCTTGTAACAGTCGGCTCTTTATCTCGCTCAGCGGCGTCTTTAAATCTTCAACATTCATAATCAGATTCAGACCTTCCTCAGTCAGAACGGCGTTGGCCCCATGATTAGGCATGGGTTTCTGCACTATATTCGGACCTGCCGTTCCGAAATTGATAGTCTTATTGTCCAAAAGATCCTGCACAACGTGCTTAAAAGCGTGGCAACCTTCTATATCGTGGCCCGGAGCCCCAGAATGAAACTCGCAGTGCCTGCTTGCATCGTAACCAAACGGGGGAGCTCCCGTTATTGGTGCCAGAGTTCTTTTCTCTACCAGATTCAATCCCAACAATGTCTGCAACAAATCGGCATATGTCGAGGGAGGCTTCTCAAACACTCTTCTTGGTTTACTACCCTGGAATCTTCGCTGAGCTTGCTGTGCCCCCTGCTGAGGCTGCTGCTGCTGTTGCATTGGTTGCTGCTGAACCGGTTGTTGTTGCTGGAGTGGTTGTTGCTGGTAGGGAATAGTAACACTCGCCACCTGCTGCGGCTGACGATATTGACCTCGTCCCCTGCCTCGGCCCCGGCCTCGGCCTCCAAATACTGCGCTTGCCTCGCCCTGACGGCGCCCACCATAAGCTTTCCTATTACTGCCAGATGCAGTTGATTCCTCGACTTGGAACTTTCCTTGCTTAATGTTACGTTCAATCTTTTCTCCCATTAGAATCAGGTCTGAAAAACTGGCCAGAGACGTGTGAAACAGCATGTCATGAAACAGCCCTGTGAATATGCCGACAAACATGTCATTCATTTCCTTATCTTCCACCGGAGGACGGACCCTGGCAGCCATATCGCGCCACCTTTGCGCGTACTCCTTAAAGCTCTCCCCCTTCTTTTGCGACAGCCCGGCCAACTGGACCCGATTGGGTGCCAAGTCGCTGTTATACTTGTAGTGGGCTACAAATGCCTCTGCTAATTGCTTCCACGTCTTGATATCAGTTGGCTCCAGCCCCATGTACCACTCTAGGGAAGGACCCGACAGACTATCCTGAAAGAAATGCATTAGCATTCTTTCATCAGTTGAGTATGCAGACATCTTTCTGTAATAAGCTCGTACATGCACTTTTGGACATGTGTCTCCTTTATACTTATCGAACGCAGGAGCTTTGAATTTAATTGGCACCCTCAAGCCAGGTACCAAGCCCATTGTTGCCATGTCCAATCCCACAGCACTTTGGTTTAGGACTCCCCTCATCTGCTCTTCCAGCATTCTGATCTTCTGGGAGTCATCCATCGGTCCTTCAAAACCTCCTCCGGAGAAGGCATCCTCTTGCTGATCTTCTTGCCACATACCATTTCCAGCCCCATACCCATCATATCCATTATTACGTCCAGCTCTTATCTGATTCATCCCCGGACCTCGGCCCCTGTTGCCGTACCCTTGAACACCTCCAGCAGGACCAAAAGCCATAAATCCAGTACCGTTTCTGTTTCCAAAGCCTCCGTAACCCTGACTGGTCGCGCCATAACCGTCTTGCCCAAAGCCTTGAGCATTAAAGCCATACTTCCCAGTGTTATCGAATCCCTGATCGTTGAACCCGAATCCAGCATTGACAAAGCCGTTGCCTCCCATATTGTCACCCAAATTGACATCCCCCAGCCCAACGTTATGGACAGCAGTCTCGTTTCCAACTCCGACGTTACCATTTACAGCAGCGGTAGCGTTGTTAATATTAGCAGCAGGTGTGTTGATCACAGGCGGAGCCACTGGCGTGGGAGTACCGTCTCCATGAACAGTATCGACCCGTACAGACTGATGATCTTCATTACCATGACCAGCGTTTCGGGCCAACAGAGGCTGGACCATGGCCTGCAAATTCTCCTGCCCTTTTGCTATAGCTTCCATGGTCTGCATGAAGAGAGCGAGCTTCTCGCGCACATCTTGCATCTCGTTCTGCATTTGATCCATGATTCTTCGACAATTGGAGCGGGTAGAATAGCGGTGCGGATGTTGATCTGCAATCCTGTTAAGTACCTGGGAAAAGCAGGAAATAAGACACTATTCAAAGATTACCTGTAATGCAATATGAATGCAATGCAATGTGTCTGTGCATTAGGGAAATTCATTCCCCCAGTTCTAGTGTGAAGGTGCCAGTGCGGTGATAGTGATGACAATAGGAATATCGGAGCTGAATCATAGAAAGCCTCATATATTGCAGGGAAAATCAATAAGCCCAGGGTACAATATCACTGAGAGTACAAAGAAGGCATGACCTCAACCAACAATCCTGGTGATGGTCAGCACAAATTACTACATGAAATGATCAAATCCTCCCAAAAGTCTGATACTCTTCTATCAACTTCTTGGTCTCTGGATGGCTTGGTCGATCAAGCAGCCCTTCAACAAGTTGGTTTCTCCTCTTAAGGACACGGTGTACGTCTTCAACAGTTTCTTCCCATGTTGCTTCTCCGAAGCAATCCTCTAGCTTTCGTTTCTGAGACACCGCTTCATCTCTGGATTTGATTGCCTTGTTCAGTGCATGCTGGACACTATACCGGGTCATCACTTCCTCCTCACACTTCTTGATGCTAGACTTCAACTTCTCTTCGAGGTCGGAAATTTGCTGCTTCAGCTTATCTTCCCTCTTCTTATTGTTGGTGAGAGTAGCATTCCAAGTCTTGTTGCAAGAGGAGATTTCTCGGTGTGCTGCGTCGAGCGCCTTCTTTTTGGCTTCCAGCATGTCATGGGAGCTTCTGAACTCTTGCCCCAGACGTTCGCGCTTTTTCTTTTCCTCAGTCAACTCATCCCCTAATCTGTTCATTAGCTCAATCTGTTGTTGGAAAGCATACACGGCCTTGTTTTTCTCACTGCGTACCTGGGCTAACTCTTGCTCTAACCCTTCGTTGATCTTCATCAAGGCTTCTTTTTCTCTCACAATTTGCTCATAGACTTCCCTAGAAACAGTAGTTGGCTCCGCTACCGGAATAGGAACAAGGATTGGTACATCTGGAAATGGCATTCTCAACTGACTAGCCCTCTCCTGAATCCAAACTCTATAAGGTGCATAGGCCTGACAGTCATTCTTTCCTAACAACGGCTTCCCTCTGCGGTTAATACGCGTCCAGGCATGCTGCAGCTTGGCTAGTAACTCCCCCTTCACGTTACCTGTGAAGTACAGAGATTCCTGTACTTCTTCCTCCTGAGGTGGATTCTTCAGCGCATACCCAAACTGACGAATGAATAGAGAGGGGTTGTAATTGATACACCCCTTTCTTCCTATCAACGGCACATTAGGGTACCCAGAACAACTGAAGATGAGCTCAGATCCCAACAGGTCTCGATCAAACCACACAACGTCTTCGGAATATAGCCTCATCAGGCGCTCTGACCAACTGGCTGAGGTTGCACTATCTGCAAAGGGTCCCTCCATAGGGAGATGACTTTTGAACCACATATTCAACAGAGGAGTACAGCAGTAAACAACTTTTCCCCTTTGGTTTTCGTTCTTGTAGTGCAATGAGTGGTAGAAGTCTCCGATCAACGTTGGCACTGGATTGCCGGCAGCGAACAGATAGAAAGCATCCAAGTCCACAAAATTGGGCAGGTTAGGGAACAACACGATTCCATAAATGCATAGAGCCAAAATAGCGTTGAAAACCACCGAACAACCGCTCTTGGCGTACTCTTGAGCTTTGCCAACCAGAAAATCTAGAGAGAAACCGGGAACCCCAAGCCAAGAAGTCACTAATAACTCAGCAGCATTCATATGCAAGGCTTTGGCTAAGTCCTCCAACTTGGGCTCAGCAGCAGAGTGAATAAAGGGAACCTTGTTCTGCACGGGAAGCTCAGTAAACTCCACATACTCCTCAATAGTAGGTCCTAGAATGAAGTCAGCAAAAGTAAAGCATCTCAATGCGGGGTCATAGAACTGCATCAAGGTGTATAGCCCGTTCATCTCATCTGCAGTGGGCTTACAGACTAATCTCAGTAATCTCCCATGACTCATTCTGAAGCTTCTCCTAACCTCCTCATCGGCAAGGGATATCAGACCAAGCAAAGAAGTAATATCAGGTGAAGGCAGCTTGTACGCAACTGTTTTCCTCAAACTAGCCATAGTCAAAACTCAGAAATCCGGGCACTAGAACTAGGGAAATGCTAATGCACCTGCAGCACAGACACACGTTAGTGAAATGCAAATGGTAATGGATATGCAGGCAATGCAATGCAAGTAACATGCAACAGGGACCGAAGCTGTAGCTGAATAGCCTGAACCCAATCAAGAAAGGTCTCAGATAGACCATCCAGAAGTCCTCAAGCCCTGGTCTCAGATATACCTCAAACAAAGCTCCAATACTGGTCCCCATAATCATAACCTGACTGGTCTCTGGCAGACCTCAAATCATTTTCCCACTGGTCTCTGACAGACCTCGGAACACATCTCCAAGCAGTCTCTGACAGAAATTAGAACCCTCCATAAATATTCAGGATCCTGATCAAGAAACAAACCGGTGGTCTGAAGGTCTAGTTACCTGCATAACCCTGAATCCCCTCACAGGTGGGTGGCCCTATAACTGGCACAAGGTACGGCATCCTATGCGGTCGTTGGCGTCACAGACTTTCAGGGTTGATGATACGATTCCCAGAAGGAGTGGCATCATCAATTCCTGAAGAGGCCTCACTTAGCCAACTTCCAAATGATCGGTTCCCGGAGTCGACAATTCAGCTGACCAACAACCCCTTCGACCCAAAGGGTAGAAAAAGAAGCCAACCAGAAGAACCTCGTCCGAGTGTAGATTTCATGAGACACTAATGCAAGCAAAGCCGGCACGCGCCCACTACTTTCTACTCTAATTCTAGGTGCACTCAAGCCCAGGTCCGGCTTCTCACTCAATATCAGAACACCCGTCACACCCCAAGATACAACAATAATAATCAATATATAATGCTGAAAATAAAAGGTCAGAAATATAAATCCATACAAAATCCTCGACGGGAAAACAAACGTTAGGATTGACTCTCTTAAGGGACGTTGGATCCCAAATGCATAAGAACTATCGCAGTCCTTAGCAGCCAGGGGACGTTGGATCCCCAGCAGAGTCGCCAGCTGTCGCTACTGCGAAAATCGGCGCCGGCTGAACAGAAGAGTCGCCACCGTGCGTTATTTATCCCACGGGAGGGAAAGGAAACGCTCAGAGTAAACCTCGCACAACACGGGAAAGGTATGGTCGTCGCAACCAAAACCTGGATTCGGGAGTCGGTTACGCAAGGGGAAGGTATTAGCACCCCTCACGTCCGTCGTACTCGACGGGATCCACGCTTGTCTTCGGATATGGATTGTTATTCTATCTACTCTACAGGTCAGGGGTTAAAAGAAAATAAAATGAAAAATAAAAAATAAAAATGACTCGGCAAAGTATCGCACTTTATGCCTACGTATTCCCGCCTGGAACGAGAAATCAGAGTCAACGTAGTTCGCCTACCTACGGGAAAGGAGGGGAAGGTTGCTCGCTAGGATATCGCATCCTATGCCTACGTACTTTCACACGGCATGAAAGATCAGAGCAAACGTAGTTCGGGCCACGTACGACACAAGTCTGCCTTGATTGGTTTTATTCCTTCTGAAAAAGGGTTTTCTGATTAACAGTCCCAGCGGACAAAAATGACGTTTTGATGAGTTTACATTCTTTTACGGAAGAAGTGTCTTTTATTGTGTTTGAAATTTTATTGTATTTTCTGTTTGTTTTTGAGGAAGAAGAGATAGAACTCTAACCTATGGTTGCGAAGGGAAACGAACTAACCTAATGTTATCATGCATGGGTTAAGACCTAGTGTCTATCATGCTCCTCTCTTGCACAGAGAGAAACAGAGATCCTACGGGATAGGCAGAAACAGAAACAATAACGGATATATATAGTAAAACAGTAAAATGCATGGATGCAACAGTACAAGCGAGGTAAGGGAGTCCCACTCAACCTCGAACCTAGAAAACAATAGGCGAAAGTGAACAGGCTTCACTTTCAACCCAACAGGGTAAACAGCAAACAATACAATCTGGAAAACCAATCAATACATCAACAATGAAATACATCAGCAAAGGAAACAGCATCAGCAGCTCTGAATCAACATCTGGCTTCAAGTAATCTCCATTCAGCTACAGGCTTCAACAAGTATCAATTTCCATCTTCAAGACCTTCAGGCAAGGGCTTTGATCATCAGTCTTCTATAAGCAATGGCTTTTCTTCAAGTCTCCAATCTTCAGGGATGAACATCAGTCAACAAGAGGAGAGGAATGTTAAACAGTAAATTGCCTACCAAGGGTGGCTCATTAACTGTTAACATTATACAGACAGGTTTCTCTCAAAAGTTCTATCTTCCAAATACATTCATTGATCCTTCCAAAGGAAGGAGGTGGATATTTGAAAGAGACTTTGAATCATAGAGAAAGGATGGATGCAGACAAGGCATTCCATGTTTGAGAAACAAGCTTTCTAATCTAGAGCTCTGCCTAGCTCCTAAACCCTAATCTTCTCAGCAACTGCTGACAAGAACCTCCTCAACTCTTGACAAATGATCTTAAATCTCTGGGTCTCCAATGGTCTTCATCTCCTCAAGTCTTCAGCTTTCCCAAGTCCCCAGACAATCCCAATACCCAAGCAAGCAAGCAATAATCCCCAGAGGGCACACCACACCAGTCAATCAAATATATACAGAACATTAATAGCAGTAGGGGAATCCTGACTTTTTCTAAGGGATCTAATAACTACCCATAGCCCCTATAGTCCCATAGCTAAACTATTCAACCCTAAGTCCTAAGGGAAAGAATCAAACTTCCTAAGTCACCACCTAAAAACCCTAATTTTATCCATGTTGTTCACACATACACTAAACACCTAAATTTAATTTCTAAAAATGGGACCTAAATTGAATCTATAAGTTCAATATCTAATCTAAACAACCTAAAAAGAATGAACAAAAAATATGAAAGTATCTAATAGAACAAAAATTAATAAAATCATGCATGAAATGAAACTATTTAAAATGTCATTTATTTAGAAAATATGGGAAAAATATCAAATAAAAAATAAAATGCAATTTTTATTTTTTAGAATTTTCTAGACATCCTAAAGAAAATAATGCAAAAAGAATGGATTGAAAATGATTATTTAGCTATTTATTATGAATTTTAGAAGATGCATAAAAAATTAAAGAAAATAAAAGAAAATAAAATGAAATAAAATGGAGGGGGTGTGAATAGCAGGGATAACACGTTCAAGGCATTGGGCTTACTAAAATGGGGGGTGTGGATAGCGCTCTGAGCCCAACCCCCCAATTAATGAAACGCAGCGTTTGGTCCTAGCTCAGCCTTTCCCTCACAAACGAAGTTTAAATCTCATTCGTTGGATCCAAGGTCAGTCAACTGGTCAAAAGGTGATCTGAGGGTGATAAGATCGTCTTCCTCCTTGGTTCAGGGCTTGGAGGGAACTCCATGGATGAACACACCAACTGCTCCATACCCTAACTCCCTCGATTCTCCATGGAATGCCAACATATAAAAACCAAATCCGCTCCAAAACTTGCCAGGAATCCAACCATGGTGTCACAACTAACTGAAATCTCCTCTAACCCTAAACCCGATAGCTACCTCCAAGAAAAGATCAAGAACTGATTCTCACTATCTTCAAAATTGATGGCACAAGCATGTTCCTCTCTTCACCTAGATCGTTTCTCCCTAAAGAACTAAGATTATCATTCAATATCGAGGGAGTTCTTGGTCCACAAAGAAATGGTGCCTCTAACAAAATCATCACTAAATCACCTCTAACTTTCCAGAAAGCTTCCCCTAATGATTTCTAACCATTCTAACCTACTAATTCTAATCAATTCTACTTAAATTAAGGTGCACGAAGAAATTTACAAACCTGGTGAAATGAGATGAACAGATGGTAGAATTCTTCAAATCAATGCCTGAATTTCTCCAGAATCATTCAGTGATCCATCTTCTAGCTTCAGTATGCAAAAAGGAAGGTTGAGAAGATCTGAATCTTGGAAATGGATCTGAAGCTGCAAGCTGCCAAACTCAAGATACAGAACACGATTTGGACTTGAATTCCCTCTGATTTTGATTGCCACACCCTCAATGATGATGATAGAATTGAACCAGCTCAAGAAATTGAACAGAATGGAGAAGAAATGAAGAATTGGAAAATGACTTGCTATGGAAGAACTTTGATTTCAATCTCTCTTTCTGCAACAATTCTCTCTAACCCCTGCATCTGAGCACACTCCAATCCATATATAGATGATGTTAGAATCATCTAGAACCAACTGGAATCTTCCTATGAGAAATTGAGTTTCTCATGTCATGACTTTTTCATTTCATGCTATGCATAGTTCAGTCTAAGTTCTCCTTGTTACAGCCCATGATTATCAATTGAAAATCTCCCCAAATGGTATTTTGAACATGTTGAAAAGCCTTGCAAGCTTGTGTGTTAATCCCTTATGTGAGTTGGATGTGTAACTTGAATTATAAGCAATCTATGGCAAGTCCCAAATTATGACCTCAAATCCAAAATCTAACAATGCCAATGATCACAAAATATGTTTTCTAGTCAAAATGATATGTCACTTGCCTCATTTTGATCATGTAGTATAAAATTCCCAAAAATGGACATTTCATGTATTAAATTTATGCCTTTTTTTAGGTCATTTCTACAAGCATGAGTTACAAGCATTTCCAAACTTACATGGCCTTCTTTCTTGAATTAAAATCACATTTTGAACAACTTTCATGTTTTGAGTTTTTCCATTTGAGGCTTGGAAATAGGAGATATGGCCTTTGCTTAAAAAATGACCTATAACTGACAAATGACCAAAATACCCTTTGCTTGCCAAGACCATAAGTTGAGTTCCACACATCATATGAAGAAATACCATACCATTCTAGAAAGCTAAGACAATGAGGAACAATTCTTATGTTGACCAGAAACTCATTTGAAATCTCCTTGATGGGTAAAACTAGCTTGGAAGTCAAGTCACTTTCACAGACAAAATTTCAGATACCTCAGATGACCTGTAACTTGCAAGGACCATAACTTGAGTTCTATAAATCTCCTTGATGTCTTCCACCACTCAAATTAAAGGTCTTGAGATCCTCTACAAGTTCCATGTTGGCCAAGGATCCATTTGAGCCTTGCATTTTGACTTATCTTGCTTGGAAATTTGACCTAAACTAGGGGATTTTACACAGAAACCCTAATTTAGAAACTCCTCTTCTCTTTGATTTCTCTTGAATTCTTCTTGGCATATCTCCATATCCTTCTTTATATGTCAAATGATGAACCCCACATCTCTCCACTAGACTTGAATGCCCCTCAAATCAGTCAATTGACCTAGGGTTGACCTAGGGTTGACCCAGATGAAACCCTAGTTGACTGCCTTCAGCTATAGTTCTTGTGCTCCCATCAATGACTTGTCTCCTTCTTTAAATGACTTTCTAAGTCTCTCATAATGTCTAGATACTCTCCATGCCTTCAACTCACAGCTCACAACCCTCTTGTTGACCCTCAGATACCCTCAGCTAGGAGATGGACTCAAGGATTGATCTGTTGAACTCTCTGCTTTCAAATTCTTTCTTGATGACTTGAATGAGATTGAATTGGGATAATAACCTCTTGATAGGCTTCTAAAGGGGAGAATAATGCTTGGTCCCTTGTTGGATGATTTGCTATGCTATGATATACAGATGATTAAGCTATGTACATGACTCTATATGCAAATGCTAATGATATTAAAACATAAGCCCAGTGAATAAGGTTGGGCAAATTTTAGGGTGCAACAGAGAGTTTCATGGACTTCGCTATCCATTTCAACATACTTAAAGGATGACAAATGGCTCACCATTATGTCCTCCTCACCACACATGGTTACTATGCTTCACCCGACATCATATTTGAGCTTTTGGTGCAACGTGGAGGTCACGGCACCAGCAGCATGGATCCATGGCCGGCCCAAGAGGCAACTGTAGGCAGACATGATATCCATAATATAAAAGACCGTGTCGAACGTTTCCGGACCAACTTGGATTGGCAGGGTCAACTCTCCGAAAACGTGGCGCTTAGTTCCATCAAATGCTTTCACCACCAGATCACTGGGTGTGCAAAGCAATCCACGAGTGTCCAACCTCATTAATGCCTTCTTCGGAAGAACATTAAGCGACGAACCCGTGTCCACCAGGACGTGCGACATGATTGTGCCTCTGCACTCTATCGAGATGTGCAAGGCGCTGTTGTGATCTCTCCCCTTAGGAGTCAGCTCTAAATCTGTGAAACCTAGCCCATTACCAGCGTTAACGTGGGCTACCACCTCTTCTAGCTGATTCACGGATATCTCTTGCGGTACGTAGGCAGCGTTCAATACCTTTAGTAGCGCGTTGCGGTGTGCTTCGGAACACAGCAACAAGTTGAGAATAGAAATTTTCGACGGCGTCTGATGAAGATGGTCTACAATCTTGTAGTCGCTCTTTTTGATTAACCGCATAAACTCCTCGGCATCTTTGACCAGCAAATCTTTCTCTACCCCACACGGGATCTCTTCGACGACTTTGCTTTTACCCTTATCAGTCGCATCAGCTCTGACCGCTTTCTCTGCCACAACCTCCGGCGGTGCAAACACTCTTCCGCTACGGGTAATACCACTGATTCCTGCGAGATTCTCCACAGTTGACCCATACGGCTCCAGCTCTAACTTTTGACCATTGCAATAGACTTCAGCTCCATAATGCCACGGAACGGCGTTAGTGCTCTCGAATGGTATCGACCCAGCTTTGGTAATAGTGATTGTAGGCGGTCTGGGCGCAGAAATAGTTATTGGTTGGCGAGGAATGGTGATGGTGGCGACTTCATCGGCCTGCTGCAACACTACCTCTCCTGATACACTTTCAGCCCGCCGGCTGAACTGCAAAATACTCTCAGTCATCAGACTTTGGATTCCTTCTACCAGCTGCTCACACCCATCAGAATGTATAGCACAGTCCATGCATAACTCTCCGCATCCTGGAAAGAACCCTTTCTTCAACAACTTAGCTTTGACGAAGCTAAGCGGCGTCTTTAGGTCTTTGACATCAGTCAACAGATCTGCACTCTCTTCTTCGATAGTGGGGTTCACTCCGCCTCCCCTATGATTCGGCATAGGGTTCTTGGTGACATTGGGCACATTGTCGGAAAAGTTGATAATCTTGGCATCTACCAGGTCCTGCACCTTGTGCTTAAAGGCTTTGCAGTTCTCGATCGTGTGGCCTGGCGCCCCTGTATGGAAATCGCAAGTAGCATTTGCGTCGTACCCTGGTGGAGGTGCCCCTGTCAAGGGTGCCATCGTCCTCTTCTGAACTAACTGAAGCTGAAGCAAAGTCTGCAAGAGTTGCGCATACGACATGGGCGGTGCCTCGAAGTGACGGTTTGTCAAAGGTGCCCGATTCTGGTACTTTCTATATCCCTGTTGATTCGGTTGCTGCTGCTGCTGCGGAGCTGCTGGGATATTTATACTGGCTATTTGCTGCTGAGGGCCCTTTCCCTTCCTTCGAGCGCGGGTCACAACACTTGCCTCTCCTTCTCGTCGTTTACCAGCATAAGGTTTCTTTCCAGCTCCTCCAGCTGAGGATGATTCACCTTGAATTTTTCCGATCTTGATACCATTCTCGACGTGCTCGCCCATGGTAATGAGAGCTGAGAACGTCCCAGACATACCACTGACTAACTTTTCATAGTAAACCCCTGGGAGGGTAGCCACAAACATCTGCACGAGCTCGCGCTCAACCATCAGCGGTTGAACCCGAGCAGCCAACTCACGCCACCGCTGGGCGTACTCCTTAAATCCTTCATTATTCCGCTGCGAAAGGTTCTGGAGCTGGACTCGGTTCGGGGCCAAGTCGCTATTATACTGATAGTGGAGGAAAAACGCTTCAGCGAGATCCTTCCATGTGCGCACGCTAGTGGGCTCTAGACCCATATACCACTCGAGGGATGACCCAGAAAGGCTATCTTGGAAGAAGTGCATCAGCAACTTCTCATCTTCAGAATAGGCAGACATCTTTCTATAGTACGATCGCAGGTGGACACGAGGGCAAGTGGTGCCCTTATATTTCTCAAAGTCCGGCACCCTGAACTTAGGAGGTACCTTGAAATCAGCGATTAACCCCAGCTTGGACATATCAACGCCCAAAGTATTTGGATTCTCAATGTCTCTCATTTTATCTTCAAGTGCTTTGAATCTGAGCCGCGCTTCAGCATTCAGCTCCGCTTCCGCACCTCTTTGAGAAAACACATCATCCTGATGATCCTCAAGCCATGGCTGAGGCACCAACAGATTCCCGACGCCAGCATTGCCATTGACCGGCCCGATGTTGACATTAGCTCCCAGACTCCCATTGCCGACGCCCGTCGCATTGAGTCCGATATTGGCCATCACATTGCCATTAGCACTGCTGTTGACCCCGGCCACGGGGACACCATTCTGCGGAGTATCAACTGGTGGAGGAGTAGGCACAACCCCGCCATGAAGTATGCCGTTACTATCAACCCTGGAGATCAAAGGTTGAACCAAAGTCCGGAGTTGGTCCTGACCATTGGCGACCACCTGCATCAGTTCCATAAAGCGATCCATCCTTTCGCGGAGCTCCTGGACATCTGTCTGCACTTGATCCATGATCCTGGTCTGATTAGCTCGAGTTTGATAACGGTGAATTAGCCTCTGATCAATCCTGGAGTCACCGAAAACAGCTTGGGACCTGTGAACCTGAAAAACCTGCAAACACTAAAGGTTAGGAAAAACAACAAAAGTACGCCATGCAAATGCTTCATGCAGATGCATGCGTGTGTCTGTGTGCTTGGGAGATTTCCCCCGATCCTAGTGCCTTAGTGCCAGTGCTGATAATAATAAGAAGAAGAAGCCGGAGTCCAATCATGGAAACAACAATCTCATATATAAAGGAAAGCCTATCAAGGCAGTACATAGCATCAACAAGTACAAGATGAATCAACAGCGTGACCTCAGCCAACAAGCCTGGTGATGGTCAGCATACAACAAAGATCAAAACAAAAGGAATACAACTAGTCAAGTACGGCCACAGGCGCGATACTCTGCTAATAACTCCTTCGTCTCTGGATGATCTGGCAAAGTGAGCAACCCCTCGACGAGTAGTTCCCTCTGCACAATGGTATACTGAAGTCCCTGAACTGAACTTTCCCATGCTCCTTCGCCGAAGCAATCTTCTAATTTCCGCTTTTTGGACTCAAACGTCAGCTTGCGCTCCCTCAGGTCAGCGAGAGCTTTGTTGAGTTGGCCTTCGGCGGCGTATCTGTGGGCGGTTTCTTCATCAAACCTCTGCTCACTGTCCTTCACCTCGGCCTCTAGCTTGGAGATCTGCAACATCAGTTTGTCCTCCCGCTCTTTCCTGGTGGCTAGGGAAGCCTTCCAGTGCTGGTCGAACTTGGATATCCTCCGATATGCCTCGTCCAAATGCTGCTTCTTCGTAGCTAGTACGTCGTTGACAACCCTGAAGTCTTGACCCATGCGTTCACGCTCGGCTATCTGCTTCGTCAGGTCTGTACCTAGATGGTTCACCAACTCTGTCTGCCTTTTGAAAGAGTGAACGACCTCGTTCCTCTCGCTTCGAAGCTGAGCTAACTCCTTCTCCAGTTCTGCGTTCGCCCGCTTCAATTCATCCCGCTCAGCTAATACCTGGTTATGCTGATGGATGGGCACAGTGGTAGGCTCTTCGACTGCTAGAGAGCTTTCTGGCTTGGTGTGAGGAAACGACATCCCTATAGCATTGGCCCTGGCTCTGATCCAATTCAAGTACGGAGGGTAGGCTTGATTGTTGCTTTTTCCCAACAAAGGCTTTCCTCGCTTACTGACACTATTCCACGCATGCTGAAGCTTGGACAACAGATCCCCTTCTAGAATACCCGTGAGGTACAGAGATTCCTGTACCTCCTCATCCTTCGGCGGATTCCTCAAAGCATACGCGAACTGTCGAACCAGCAACGACGGATTGTAGTTTATGCAGCCCTTCCTACCTATCAGAGGTACATTTGGAAACCCGCTGTAACTGAAGATCACCTCAGTACCTAACCTGTCTCTGTCGAACCAGTCAATATCCTCTGCAGATAAACTCATCAGACGCTCAGGCCACTCAGTTGTGGCTGCAGACAAGACAAAAGGACCCCTCTTGGGCAGATAACTATCAAGCCATTTGTACAGCAAAGGTACGCAGCATGAGACATTCTTCCCTCTCCGGTTCTCATTCTTGTAGTGGACTGAGTGATAGACATCTCCTATCAGAGTAGGGACTGGATTCCCTGAAGCGAAGATGTGAAATGCATCAGAGTCTACAAAATCGGGCATGTTGGGGAACAGGATAATGCCATATATGCACAAAGCGAGGATGGCATTGAACGCGTCCCAACATCTGTCCTTGGCACACTGCTGAGCCTTAACCACCAGAAACTGAAAGGAGAACCCAGGAACCTTGTCCCAACTAGTCAATACTAACTCTGAGGCGTCCAAATGAAGTGAATGAGCTAAACCAGCCAGATCAGGCTCAGCATCCATATGGACAAAAGGCATCTGCCTTTTGATAGGCACACCTAGCAAATCAGCATACTCTTCCAGCGTAGGTGCGAGAACGAAGTCCTGAAAAGTGAAACATCTCAGCGGAGGGTCGTAGAACTGCAGCAGAGCATGCAACCCATTCAACTCGAACACAGAAGGCTTGCAAACCAAACTGAGCAACCTGCCATAAGATTTCCTGAACTCATCCTTCACAGAATCACCTGCTAGAGCTACCAAACCAGTCAACTTAGCCACATCAGGGGTAGGAAACTTGTACGCCACTGTCTTCCTTAGAGAGCCCATAACAATACAATAGGAGGCAAGAAATCCTGGATCGGGGAAAACGGTACCTGCAATACAGACACACGTTAATGAAATGCAAATGAACATGCAAACTAATGCAAAATGCGATCATGCAATAATATATCCGGGTAACTGCTGTTGCGGAGATTCTGTAGCAATAAAACCACGACCACTGATGAAAAGAAAACCCCGGTATAAGACCACCGATCTGATCTGCCAAGAACAACCATTTGATAGGACCATATACATAGGATCATAATTCTGCTCTGTCAAGAACAAATGTCTGATAATAAGGACCTCGGATGTATGATCAAGAAATATCTGCTGATGAAGTCTTCAGAGCCCAAATCAAAAATCTGCTCTATCAAGAACAAACATGCAGCTGCTGATGAGATCTTCAGACCCCACTCAAAATCCGCTCTATCAAGAACAAACAACATCTACTGATGAGATCTTCAGACCCCAAAATCTGCTCTATCAAGAACAAACAACCGATGACAAAACTCTGCTCTATCAAGAACATACATACACCTGATGATAAGATCCTCTGATCAAAACCTGCTCTATCAAGAATAGACATACACCTGATGATAAGATCCTCTGATCAAAACCTGCTCTATCAAGAACAGACATACACCTGATGATAAGATCCTCCGATCAAAACCTGCTCTATCAAGAACAGACAAATCTGCAACTGAGAAACCCTGGTACCAACAAAACTGATTCACTGTCAAGAAAACCAGGTAGTCTGAAGGTCAAGGTTTCCTGCAATAAACCCAATCCCACTCACAGGTATGGACCTAAACTGACTCAAGGTACGGCATCCTATGCGTTCATCAGCGTCACAAACTTTCAAGAGGGGTGATACGATACCCAGAAGGTGTGGCATCACCATCTCATGAAGCGGCCCCACTTAGCTGAATCACAAATGATCGATCCCCAGAGTCGACAATCCACCAAACCAGCAACCGTCTCAACCCAAAGGGTTGAAAGTGAAGCCAACCGGATGAACCTCGTCTGAGCGTGGATTTCATGAGACACTAGTGCCTGCAAAGCAAGCACGCGCCCACTAATTTCCACTCTAAGTATATGGTGCACTCAAGCCTGGGTCTGGCTTCTCACTCATCAGAACTCCCATCCCACAACAGCACAAATAATCATATGATACTGAAAATAAAATGCGGGAAATAAAGTGCGAGAAGTAAAATGCGATAAATAAACGCAACCCAACAAGTAAACATACAAGCGTTAGGATTGACTCGCATAGGGAACCAGAGAACCAGAGATTCTGGGTTCGGTCCCCAGCAGAGTCGCCAGCTGTCGCTTGCGCGAAAGTAAGGTGCCGGCACAACAGAAGAGTCGCCACCTTTCGTTATTTATCCCTCAGAGCGGGAAAGGAAACGATCGGAAAAACCTAACGAAAAAGGGTAAGACAAGGTCATCGCAACCATTGTCTGGATTCGGGAGTCGGTTACGCAAGGGGAAGGTATTAGCACCCCTTAAGTCCGTCGTACTCGACGGGATCCTCGCTTGTTGTGTTTACTTGGGCGGGTTGGTTTTATTCTATCTACCTATCAAGGCTGGCTTAAAAAGAAAAGAAAAATGACTCGGCAAAGCGTCACACTTTATGCCTACGTATTCTCATCAGAGAATGAGAAATCAGAGTCAACGTAGTTCGGCCTACGAAGGGTTATGGGGGAAGGTAGCTCGCCAAGACATCGCCATCTTGTGCCTGCGTACTCTCAACAGGCATGAGAGATCAGAGCTCACGTAGTTCGGGAAACTACGGTTTATTTCCTGTCTTTTATGAAAGAAGTGTTTTTTATTGTGTTTGCAATTTCAACCGCACTAGAGACTATGACCTGAGAGTGAATGCGTCGCATGTCACCCAAAGGGTGCCATACTAAACATCCAGACTGTGGAAAAGAAACTCTCCCACAATCCTTTCTCAGATAGCTTAAGGCTCGTAACGTACGAAAGAAATCATTCATGATTACTGTATCTTAAACTGTTTTGAGATGAGAAGAGAACAGGCCTAACTAGGAGGGAGACTATCAAGTCCTACTGTTGTCATGCCATGGATTCATCCTATGGTTGAGGTTTGAACAGGGAACTCCTAGAAGTTGTCATGCATAGGTTTCAACCTAAAATTCTATCATCAAATCCTTATCAAAGGAAATGAGAGTCCTAAGGGATCATGTCAATGATACACCAAAACAGACAAAGCATCAGCTTAACAGTAAAATGCATGCAATGCAAGTGAGGGAGGAAATGTGTGTGGGGCTTCAGCCTCCACAAGCTCATCTCAACCTCAAGCCAGAATGGATAACAGTAATCATAATGAAATATAAAACAACATGCTATCAAGCAATAAACAGTAAACTGCAATCATATAGATAAGATGAAATGAAATGCCATCAGGCAAACAAACCCACATGGGCAAGGGAGCTGGGCTCTACCGAATACCCGCAAGCAAAGCCACACAGTAACAATACAAGCAGAGGGAGCAACTCAACCTCTAGTGCAATCATGCTCCTAGATTCTACTTATTCTAGATATGAACTTATTCTAATGCATCAAACAAGTCAAACAAAACACAGCAATACAGAAAAGAAAAAAGAAGAAAACAGATCAACTCCTCTCTCAACTCCAAGCCTCGGCTCTTCCAACAGCAACTCAGTCTTCAGACTTCAATCACTCTTGACAAACATCAATTTTCTTTTCCAGGTATCAACCCTTCAACATAAGTTTCAACTTATCTTCTCCTTTACGCTTCAGCTTCTTGATCAGCTCCACCTTCAGGCTTCACTATCTTCAGGGATCTTAAGTATCAACTTGCTCTCGTTGCTCTTCAAGCTTCAGCTGGAATGGCACTACTCAAGGATTCATCCTCTTCAATACTCTTCAATGAAGTCTTCATCTTCAAGCTCAGGCTCAACATCTCTCAAGATAATCAAAACCAGAGGAAATCACTTACTGGATAAGCTGGGGGATATTGAACTGCTTATTTGATCACCAAAGGTGACCTATAAGGGTTCAACATCAAAGGAAGGGTTCCCTCAAAAGTTCTACCTCCTAGGTACATCACTTATCCCTCCAAAGGAGAGAGGTGTATACCATGGAAGGACTTTGAATCATAGGGAGGAATGGAGGTGACAGATACCATCCATGTTTGAGAAAGAAGTTATCTACATCTAAACTCTTCCTAATCCCTAACCCTAAAACAATAACAAAAAGAAAATAAGACCAAGCTCTCAAGCTCCTCAATGCATCTTCAAGTCTTCTACTATGCTCCTCAATGCTCCATAATGAGATACCAAGCTTTCCAAGCCCACAAAGCAAAGCAAACAAACAAACATACCCTAAAGGCAACACAAACAATCAACCAATACAAAAATCAACCAAAAATAGCATACTATTATATTAAATTCTAATATAATTTCTAAGGGATCCTACATACCTACCCTTAATACCCATATATGTCCCATAGTCTAACTTGTCCTAAAAAACCCAAAATCTAAAGTTATTATGGACCTATGTTGAAGTTTAACCTAATTCTACACAACCTAATAGCATCTAATCAAAACTATCCTAAAAATCATCACAAAAATATGGAATTAATCCAGGGGGAACCTAAAACATATATCTAACTACCCTAAAAATATTGAATTAAAAATATTAAGGGAGCTACCTAAACTAAAATCTACAAAATCATACATCAATATAAAAGAATTAAAATGCAATTAAAGAAGAAAATATACCAAAAATATTAAAATGCATGATATGCAAAATGTTTTCATTTTATATTTTTCTAGACAAAAATATGAAAAGGGAGAAAAAACTACCATTAAAAAATATTGATTTTTCTATTTAATATGAATTTCTAAAGTTTGGAAAAAAATGGGGAAAATATAAAATGAGTATGAAACATGGGGGTGTAACAAGTAAGATATGCAGTTCATTTTATTGATGGGCCCAGATAGGGGGGTTCCAATAACAAAGCGCCTGGGCCCATTGATTAAATCAGAAAATAGATGAAAATCATAGAGAAAATAAAAGAGCAGCGGTGCCAAAAGCAATGGATTATAGTGTAAATCAGGATTGGGCCTCATATGGGGGTGGGTATAGCATGATCACTCAAATCCCAGAAACCTCTTTAATGAAACGCAGCGTTGCGCTGCTTTCAGCCTTCCCTCCAAAATTCAATCAAATGCAAGCCGTTGGATTAAGGAAAAGTCAAAGGGGTCAGCGCACATCTCACGGACGTAACTTCGTCTTCTTCCTTGGATTAGGGTTTCTGAAAAAACCTCCATGAAAACAGAACTCGTACCACCATCTTCTACCCACGCATGCTACCTCATTTCTTCATCAAATTCACTCGTTCAAAACCCTAAGCTGCTTAGAATTTCGCCCTGAACACGATCATGGTACTAGAATACATTGAAACGGTCTAAATCATGCAACCCGATAGTGAAACTCCATGACTCTCAAAATATCATCAATCCTCGACCTCAACCAAAATTAGATTCCTCTACATCAAAATGATCCTTGCATTACACTAATCAAAACCAGCTAATAATCTTGCATTAACACTCATTATACCACTAGTTCTCACTCCATCAAGAATTGGTGTCCATGAATGAAACCTCACCAATTACTCCCAAACTCATCAGAATTGATCACCTAATTGTCTCTAACAGTTCTAAACTAATAACTTAACCTAACCATGCCTAGATTGAGGTGTAGGAAAGAAATTGCAAACCTGGATTTTTGATATGGTAGATGATGAAACCCTTGCTTTCAAGGCTTGAAACTCTTTAAGAATACTCCTTGGATGATGAAAGCTCTTCTGTTTGCAAAAGATTGGAGGGAGAAAGCTTGTATCCTTGAATTCGAATGTGATTTGCTTTCTTGCAATTTCCAATGGCAACCTTCAAATCTTCATCAATGGAGCTTCAACTCAGTATGAACACACTCAGTAAGATCCATGGAGAAGGTTTGTGAAGAAAAATGGGATGGATATGAAGAAGAATGAAGAGATTCAATGTAACTTGCAATGGAAGCTTTTGGATTTCACTCTCTCTTCTCTACACCAATTAACACCAACCTTGCATCTGAGCAAGTTGCAATGGTTATATAGAATGGTTTAGAACAGTCTAGAACTCCCTAGAACAATCCAATGACAAATTCATCTTTTCATGTCATGGTACTTTGAATTCTCATTTCTCACCACATGGTATATCATGCCAAAACCCTTGTAATCTTTGTAAACAACTTAAATTTATCCCCACATGATATTTTGGATGAGTTACAATGCTTAAACACCTTGCTTATTGAGTTTTTCCTTGTTTTGGTTTGGTACCTTAAGATGCAAGTAATCAAATTCCAAAGCAGCCCTATGATGCAAGCCTCAAATCAAAATTGTGGCTGAACCATTGTTCTTAGAATGTCATTTGGAGTCAAAATGACCTATTACATGACATGGTTTGGACTTATAACTTGGGATTTCCATTTTTCAAATTCACTTGAATTAACTTATGCCTCATTTTTAGGCCATTTTTATCACTTTTTGATATGAGCCTTTTCAACATCTCATGACCTTCCTACTAGCCTTAAAACATCATTCTAAGCAAGTTTTATGTTGAAGATTTTTCCATTTGAAGCTTGGAAGTAGGAGATATGGCCTTATGCTTGAAATGACCTATAACTTCTAAATGACCAAAATGCCCTTTGGCTTGTCAAAGCCATAAGTTGAGTTCTACAAATCCTATCAAGGACTTATAGTACTCTCTAGAAATCTAAGAATATGCTCTTCAACATTCATGTTGACCAAGAGTTCATAGGAATCATCCTACTAGGGAAAAAGTTGTCTGCAAGTTGGGTGACTTTCAAGGACCCAGATTCACATACCTCAGATGACCTGTAATTTGTCAAAACCATAACTTGAGCTCCACAAATCCTATCAAGGACTTCTACTACTCAAATTAAATCTAAGAACAAGCTATACAACATTCATGTTGTGGGGAAGATGAGATGACAATCACATCTTGAGCTAAACTGCCTTGAAGATAGGGATCAAACTAGGGGATTTTACACTGTCAATCCTTAGAAACCCTAGCTTGAAACTTCTCAAACTCCTCAATCATGATGAGTTGGTCTAGGAATCATCCTTATAGTATCTCAATACATCATTCCATGATCACATGGCTCTTGGATTAGGTCTCAACCCTCTCCAAATCATCCGTTGACCTAGGGTTGACCCAGTCAAAACCCTAATTCCACCACTCATGGCTGAATCTTCTGAATTCTTGTTCAATGACCTCTCTAGGCTTCATGATGGCTTTCAAGACATCTCATAAGCTTTCTCAAAGGTTAAAGTTCATTCTCATAGTCTCAGAATCATCTGAGGAGCACCCACAACTCTCAAGTTATGAGGCACACAACTTTAGTTTCAACCAATTCCTCTGAGGATCTCTTGAGTTCTCTGACAAAGGTATCAACCTTTGAACCTTTGAATAAAATTCTTGGATAGCTTCAAAGTATCATATAACTCTTGATGGGTAAATAAATGTTGGTCAAATTTTGGGGTGCAACAACATCCAACTCAACTTACAACGTGGAATGAACCAGACGCCGGAGCTAGGGCTCCAGTCGTCTTCTCAGGCCAGCTCGCCGAAGCTCAGGGTTCAAAACTCCATAAAAATGGCAAACTCTTGTACCATTCGAAAGCTAGAGTTACAAGGATCATGAATTCACCCGTGGATTTTCAAAAAGGCTCATAAATAAGGAGAATCGAAAGCTTGAATAAATGAAAGCATGATCTGAAACTTCATCAAACAAGCACAACAATGGTTCAAACATGTCCTACGATAGGTAAGGCTTCAAATGCAACCCAAAATGTCCCTAAAACATGCCTAGAATGAGAGATTAGAGGTGAAAACTTACTAAACAGAGAAGCTCCGTTGGCTCTTCTAAGGCACGCAATCTTCACTCTCTTGCTTGCAATTTGTTCCTTAGGCTTTGATGAAGAAGAAACAAGCTCCAATTGAAGTTGATTTGCATAGAAAAGTGATATTCAAAAATGGAAAGTGTTGAGAAAAATTCAAGCTCTCTATGCTCTCTCTAGCTGCAATTGCACGCTCTGAGCATTAGGGCAAACCAAATTGCTTTTATATGATGGATCCATGATGATCATGCAGGCCCATAAAGCCTTATTAGTGTGATTTCAAAACTTGCCTTCCAAAATTACTTCTACATGCACACGCACGAGCTGGCTATGTACACATCCTTTTGGGTCAGCAATCAATCAAGTACATGGTGTGGAAATGAATTGGATTAAATTTGGATTTGTAAACATCCCATACACCAAGTTTTAATTCATTAATTTTTGAGTATAAAATTTGAAAATA
This sequence comes from Lathyrus sativus, assembly GCA_963859935.3. NCBI lineage: Eukaryota > Viridiplantae > Streptophyta > Magnoliopsida > Fabales > Fabaceae > Lathyrus > Lathyrus sativus. The sequence goes on from OZ012739.1 coordinate 662,364,697, forward strand.
TGGCACATGATGACTTAAGCATGTTGGTTCAAATGTGGCAAACTTCTTTTGGGTATGTATTGGTGTGAAATAACTCAAAATATGAAACAAAGATAACTTGTAATGCAAGGTTCTTAAATCATGACCAAAATTCCAATTTTCCATCTTGAAATGGTTTATGTGACTACATCATTCAACAATATTCATGAATATTGAACTCAATATGGAGTTATGACCCTTAGACACAAGTTTCAAGTTGGTTGGAATTGCATTTGAGGTCCATAACTTGATGAAGATGGTCCTTGAAAAAGATAACCTATAATGATCTTTCCTAAAATTCCCTTGCCTTGTGGAGTTCATAACTTGAGATATACAAATGATATAAGGGACTTATAAGACTTCTTAGAAATCTAAGACCATGAGGAACAACTTTCATGTATACTTGAAGCTGAGGAGAAACTTAATTCTAGGCCAAAAGTGTCTTGGAAGTGAGTTGACTTTAAGTTAACTAAAATTCTCTTCATCTGAGGACTCTAACTTGTTGGCATCATAACTTGAGATGTACAAACTCAACGAATGAGTTCTTGTACTAAAAGGAAAGCTTGGAACATGACCTACAAGTTTCTTGTTTGCATGAAAATGAGATTGAGCTTGCATCATAGGGTAAATTGTCCTTGAAGTTGGGCACTAAAGAAGGGGATTTTACACTGAAATCCTCTGAAACCCTAATTTAGTAACTTCTTGAACTCTTGACTTCCCTTGATTTGATCTTAACATGACATCCTAGATGCTTTAAGATGACCTCCCATAGCCTCAATGACTTAAAACCAAGTTTTAAACCTTCTCAAGTCCACAGTTGACTTTGGGTTGACTAGATGAAACCCTAGCTCCATGTCCTTTGTCTATGACCTTTGCAGATGAGTTGAATGGCTAGACAAGCTCCACAATAACCCCTGGATACCGCACGGGCTAAGGAAAATAAACTGGTGGAAGCTGGGGTCTGGATACCACACGGGCTAGGGAAATAAACTGGTGGAAGTCGGGGTCTGGATACCGCACAGGCTAAGGAAATAAATCGGTGGAAGCCGAGGTCTAGATACCACATGAGCTTGAGCAAATAAATCGGTGGAAGCTGGGGTCTGGATACCACACAGGCTAAGGAAATAAATCGGTGGAAGCCGGGGCCTGGGTACCATACAGGCTAAGGAAATAAACCGGTGGAAGCCGGAGTCTGGATACCGCACGGGCTTGAGCAAATAAACAGGTGGAAGTCGGGGTCTGGATACCGCACGAGCTTGAGCAAATAAACCGGTGGAAGTCGGGGTCTGGATACCGCACAGGCTAAAGAAATAAACCGGTGGAAGCCGGGGTCTGGATACCGCACAGGCTAGGGAAATAAACCGGTGGAAGCCAGGGTCTGGATACCGTACGTGCTTGAGCAAATAAACCGGTGGAAGCCGGGGTCTAGATACCGCACGAGCTTGAGCAAATACCATTGTTTGTTGGAGATGCAAACGGAAACAAGAGGTAACAACCTGGCTTATATTTCAAATGCATATTTTTGAATATGGCGTAATGCTCCATACGAAATGGAAATGCTACGCATTTGGGAGGATGCTATGCACGATTCAAATGCAAAGGAACCACCTCAGTAAAATAAATGTTGAAGAAAAGAACCAACTCCGCTGAGGATGAAATCAAACTTTTTTGAGGAGAACGCCTTGGATGGCCTATCAAAATACGACTCTTCTGGGGAACAAAGGTCTCGGATGGGGAAACCAAAATCATTCTACTGGGGAAATCAATCCTGGATGGCCTCCTAGAACACCAAATTTCTTCTAGAATACAAAGCAAACTGTTGAGAAATAGCTTCATCCTGCCGAAGATCAAAATCCACTCTGCTGGGGATTGAATCCTGTTGTCTGATAGGGATAATGACTAAGATTTATTGGGGTTGTTCTAAACTTTCTCTGTTGAGGATGGAGAATAACAATCCCTGGGTCAATCCCACTCTACGGGGGAAGAAAACTACTCAGGCGACTTCACTGAGGATTAGGCGACGAGGGAATCAACCTCGACCTCTGCTTGGGGAATGAGTCAACAACCTAGACTCTGAGGGGAAACAACTTTGGGCTTGCTCCACTGCTAGGGATGGCCTTACCTTACCGGGGATATCAATCTTGACCTGCTAAGGATAACCTTGACTACATGTCGTCTTAATCTTCTGGGGAGGAACTGGTCTTAAACCGCATATCTTCTGCTTGTGGTGACAGAAATATACCTTCGGAATAGTCTCAAGAACGAGAGCCCTGCAAATGAACAAACAAACAAAGTGCCCTGTATGCAACAAAAACTATCTCGGTCATTGTCCATGACATCGTTCAAAAAAATCAATGCTTTAATTATGATTAGCAAAGCCCACAAGTTTATGTATGCAAAGTTTTATAAAAAACATCAGGCGCCTTTTGCAAACAAAACAGTAAATTAGCTAAAACAAGAGCAAAAGCTTTCTGAATAGTATACTTCATTAATTGATGGCCTGTAAATAGGCAAGTTTACATCAAATGCAACTCCTGAAAAGAGAAAGTTGCGCAAAAAGTTCAGAAATGCAAAAAGATATACAAAATGTCGGTAATATGGTACACATAACCACCATGTGTCGACTCAACTATGACTCGCATGAATTCGATGCTTCTCCAATGCTTCGTCTTCCAAAGAGACTAACTAATTGTTCGACCCTCGGGTCCTCCCAGAATCCACTGTGCTTGGGGTTAGACACAGACCATAGTCATTTGCTTTTTAAATCCCTAACTTTTGCCTGAATCTCCCTTGCGGGTTTTTGATTCACCGGGATACCCATTTTTTCCAAAGTCGCCCTTTCAGGTTTTCAACTTTGCGGGTTTACAACTTTTCTTTTTATCCCTAATTTTTTCCTGAACCCAATCTTTTTATGGTTCGCCGAGATGCCCCATTTTTGCCTGGATTTTCTTTTTTATTCCAGCGGGTCTCTTTAAGCAAAGTATTTTTTAACTGCGTCTGCATTCACAAGGGACGTGAAATCTTTGCCATCCATGGTTGAAAGTAGTAAGGCTCCTCTAGAGAAGACTTTCCTTACCACATATGGACCTTCGTAATTGGGAGTCCATTTGCCCCTGTGATCTGTCTGTGGAAGGAGAATCTGCTTTAACACTAAGTCACCTGTCTGGAAGCTCCGTGGGCGCATATTCTGATCAAAAGCTTTCTTCATTCTGCTTTGATATAACCGGCCATATGCAATGGATTCCAACCTCTTTTCGTCCATCAAGCTGAGTTGATTCAATTTGTTCTTCACCCATTTTGCCTAATCCAATTTGACACCCACCAGAACCCTCAAGGAAGGAATCTCGACTTCCAATGGTAGGACAACTTCCATACCATATACTAGCGAGAAAGGAGTTGCCCTAGTTGAAGTACGTACCGAAGTACGATATCCGTGTAATGCAAATGAAAACATCTCGTGCCAGTCTTTATAGGTCACAACCATTTTCTGCACAATCTTCTTTATGTTCTTATTGGCCGCCTCAACAGCGCCATTTATCTTCGGACGATAGGGAGAAGAGTTGTGATGCTCAATCTTGAAACTCTGGCACAGTTCCTTCATCATCTTGTTATTCAAATTCGAACTATTATCAGTAATGATTCTCTCGGGTATCTCGTAACGACAAATGATGTCCTTCTTGATGAATCGAGCCATGACCTGTCTGGTGACGTTGGTGAAAGAAGCTGCTTCAACCCACTTAGTGAATAGTCAATTTCCACTAAGATGAAGCGGTGTTCGTTGGATGCAGTCGGTTCAATCTTACCGATCATATCAATGCCCCACATGGACAAGGGACAAGGAGACGTCATGACATTCAGGGGACTTGGCGGTATATGCATTTTATCCGCATAAATATGGCACTTATGGCATTTCTTGGCGTATTTGAAACAATCAGACTCCATGGTCATCCAATAGTAGCTTGCTCTTAACAATTTCTGAGATATTGCATGTACGCCTGCATGCGTACCAAAAGCGCCCTCGTGGACCTCTTCCATAAGAAAACCTGCTTCTTTTTCGTCCACGCATCTCAACAGAACTAAGTCAAAATCTCTTCGGTAGAGTACATCATCTTTGTTTAGATAGAAATTTCCATACAACCTCCTCAAGGTCTTCTTATCCCGGCTCGATGCCCCAGGCGAATATTCTTAATTCTTGAGAAAGTTTCAGATATCATGATACCATGGCTTCCTATCTGAAGTTTCCTCTACTGCAAATACGAATGCTAGCCTATCAAGGCACGAGATGACGATTCTCGGAGCATCGTTCCAATAATTCACCTTATACATTAAGGATAATGTAGCCAAGGCATTTGCCATCTAATTATCTGCTCTTGGCACATGGTGAAACTCTACCCTGTCGAAGAAAGGTAACAACCTCCTCGCGTAGTTCATATACGTTATCAGATTAGGCTGACGAGTCTCCCACTCTCCTTTGATTTGATTGACTACCAAAGCTAAATCACCATAAATATCAAATTTCTCGATTCTCAAATCAATTGCTTCTTCAATACCCATGATACATACTTCATACCCAGCTTCGTTATTGGTGTAGGGAAACGTTAACCTGGAAGTAAATAGTATATGGGAACCATGGGGAGTCGTAATGATTTCCCCAATCCCAATGCCACAGGAGTTAACAGCACCATCAAAAATCATCTGCCACTGGGAGTCTATCTCTGGACCTTCATCAGGTAGTGGCTCATCACAATCTTTCATTTTCAAGAACATGATATCCTCATCAGGAAATTCAAACTTCATCAGATGATAATCATCAATCGGTTGCTCTGCGAGATATTATGATAGAACACTCCCCTTAATGGCCTTCTGGGAGACGTATTGAATGTCGTATTCTGTCAAAACCATTTGCCATCTAGAAATCCTCCCCGAAAGCGCTTGCTTTTTGAACACATTCTTAATCAGATCCATCTTCGAAATCAACATGGTTGTGTGGTTCAGCATGTACTGCCTTAGGCGTTTGGCGGCCCAAGCGAGTGCATAACACGTCTTTTCTAACATTGAGTATCTGGACTCACAATCTGTGAACTTTTTACTCAAGTAATAGATGGCATATTCTTTTCTTCCTGTCTCGCCGTGTTGACTGAGAACACAACCCATGGAGTTCTTAAGAACCATCAAGTACATTATTAATGGTCTTCCAGCCACCGGAGGCATCAATATTGGAGGCTTTTGCAAATATTCTTTTATTTTTTTGAATGTTCTTTGGCGATTTTTATTCCAGACAACCGCCTGATCTTTCTTTAATAATTTGAACATTGGTCCGTAAGTGGCTGTGAGGTGAAATATGAACCTTGCAATGTAGTTTAATCTACCCAGAAAACCATGAACCTCTTTCTCTGTTTTCGGCGCTAGCATTTCTTGTATAGCTTTTATTTTTGCAGGATCGACCTCGATTCCTTTTTCACTGACTATGAACCCCAATAACTTTCCTGACCACACACCAAAAATGCATTTGTTCGGATTCAACCTTAGTCTGAACTTTCTTAACCTCTCAAACAATTTCAAAACATTCACCAGATGTTCCCCCTCCGTTTGTAACTTCGCAATCATGTCATCAACATAGACCTCGATCTCATGATGAATCATATCATGCAAGAGAGTCACCATCGCCCGCTGATAGGTTGCCACTGCATTTTTCAATTCAAAAGGCATTACCTTATAGCAAATCCCCATGGCGTGATAAAGGTTGTTTTCTCCATGTCCTCTGGGGCCATCTTAATCTGGTTATATCCAGAGAAACCGTCCATGAAGGAAAACACTGAATATTGAGTCGTATTATCAACTAGCACATCAATGTGGGGGAGCGGGAAATCATCTTTCGGGCTCGCTCTGTTTAGATCACGGTAATCTACACACATCCTGACCTTATCGTCTTTCTTAGGTACATGCATAATTTTAGCGACCCACAGAGGGTAATTCGTCACAGCAAGAAATCCGGCATCCAACTGCTTTTGGACCTCTTTTTTGATATTAATTGCCATGTCTGGTTTGGTTCTTTTCAACTTATGTTTCACAGTTGTACACTCTTCACAGAGAGGTAAGCGATGAACCACTATATTCGTATCAAGTTCGGGCATATCTTTGTATGACCAAGCAAAAACATCTTTATACTCTCGAAGCATTTCTACCAGTCTTTGCTTGACATCATCTTTTAAAGCAGCCCCTATTATGACCTCCTTTCTAGCTTCCTCGGTACCCAGGTTGACTACTTTAATTTCCTCTTGATGAGGCAGAATAACCTTTTCTTCTTGTCTCAGTAGCCTGGCGAGCTCTTCAAGCAAATCTTTGTCTTCTTCAATCTCTTCTTCAGCTTGAAAGATTGGATTATCAAAGTCATACCGAGTCATAGACGAGTCTGAATCGGTAGCATCTGCTACGTGAAACCTGCAGAATGATGATTTGATGCTTAAAATGATATGCAAACAAACACAAGCCACATTGCCATTTTATTGTTAAAATTGAAACAAGAAAAACAAGGATCACAACATTTGAATGCAAAAATGCCTTTTGACTAATGATAAAAGTAATTATTCAAAACATAAACAAGGATAAGGCCCTACAGACAAAAACCACTATGCTCCGGGTAGAACATAAGGTTGCACATAATCAAAAACAAGATAATTACTCTTCACGGGTCACTTGGACAAATTCTTCAGTAGTCCAGTTGCTCAGACTTTGGCCGGGAATACATGGCTGGATCCATGCATCCTGTCATACCCCAAATTTTACCCTTAGATTCATTGATCTTTCGCATATCATTTAAGTTATCATCCATGTATAGCTAACCATTCTAACCAGTTTGTTTGTTTTGTTTTATGAAGTTAGGTGTGCTATAGGATATTCAAAGACTATAGGAGCTTGGTGTGTGTTCTAGTCCTCTGCATTGGGTGAGACCTTCCTCATCATTGATATATTGGTTAACACTCCTCAAAAGGCATGATTTGTGTATCAAGTTTCACCACCATTTAAATCTTTGGTTTTGCAAGTAAGGAAGATCTTACTCTTATTCTTAGAGTTGAACCCTTAGATGATTGGTAGTGGTAAAGTTGGATATAAATTCGAATTAGCCCTATGTCAGAAACCCACAAGATTCTAAGGTAAAGGAGATAAAGTTGCTACAAGGACATTCCAATTTCAAAGTTGATTCGAGGTTCCCAAGATCAAGAAAATCTACGAGAAAGGTTTAGATTTAAAAGGTTTACACTTTTTTTTATCTTGAGTTTTAATTGTCCAAGACATACAAGTGTCCAAGTTCATAAGAAGAGTTGTGATTCAAGAAAATTAAAGGAAATTTAGACATTAAGGATTCAAAGTGCTAATTTTGGACTCGAGTGTTGTCCACAAAGATTTAAGTTGAGATTCTTTCTCAAAAGCCTATACTAGGACATTGTTGAAGAATTTATGTCATTACTAGGTCATCCTAAGCTCTCAAAAGGAAGTACCATATTTGTTTTTGTTTTAGATAGCTCAAGTGTAGCCTTGGTAGAAACCATTGAAGATTGATTTTGCAAAATTACATGAGAAATGTTGATGCACATATTACATCAGGTATAGGTCGCATATGTGTCACACGTGGATGAGATACTCAAGTCCAAAATGCTCTTGAAGCCATCAAGACCAAAGGCCAATGACTAGAATTTGCCTCCCTTTGTTGATAAAAGTGGAAAACCGGTGGGGCCTTTAAGTCACAGCAATGTCGCTGTCACATGTAGATCATATGGCTATGTTCGCTAAGATCTTTTAAATATGGAAACTTTGACAATTTTGATAGAAATGGTTGGTGAAGTGAAGTTTCCACGCAAATATTTTGTTTCCTCACCAAAGATCGAAGAGACTTTTGAAGAATATTTAGAAAGAAAGAATTCACGTTTTTGCTGGCAGTAATGCTGTCACATTTGGTCATGACACTTTTGTCTTCCGGGAACGGGAACTGGTTTGATGAAAAAAAACCGGAAAAATATGTTGAGATTCCAAGTGACTATGAGATTACATTCAATGGAAAGCCAAAATAATGAAGTACCATAATTAGAATGTTCATTTGATTTCAAGAATTAATGCTTTTACAAAATTCAAACTCATCCTAAATTTAGACTCAACATCATTCAAAAGTCATTTACTCCTAGAATGCTCTATGGCGTAGGATCTCCAGAATGTGGCACGTCATTACTTCCGAAGCATTGCCATGATTGAATCGCACCACACCATGTTCCTGCAACATTCAATGTTAATCAATAAACAAAAAAATAAGATTAAGAATAAAGGGTTGTGTTTCATGTAACATCACTACGTCACCCAAGCAGCTCCATCATCATCCTATCCCATTTACTAGACCTGTTGAATCAAAAAGAAGAAAGTCAGGATTTATTTTGAATAAATTTGGAAACAACAATAATATGGTTTCATTCAAAGATTTTTTACGTCGAAAATTGAGTTTCGAGAACATAAACAAACACAACAATCTGAAATGGAAACATATTCATCTAAAAAAAGTATGTTCAGAGCAAGAACTTCAAATCATGATTTGTTTTTAAAATCAAACCGGCACAGTTATGACAAGGTTTCAAACACGATCTGATAAAAATGGAAACGTTGTTAATGTTGTTCTTGTCTTAGGCATATAAAAGGGGCCACGAATCCATAAACAGAGGACAGAAAAAAAATCACAGAGGTTCACCAAAAACGGTTCACACGAACACAAACGAAAAAGCCCTAAATCGTTAAAAGAGGGAAAGTTAGCAAACTTATCTTTTTGATTTCTACGCGAAGTCCTTCGCCGTGATTCGCCGGAATCCCTCAACCTCGTAGCCAACCACCAACGGAAATCTGCACAAAAGATCCATTTACGTCGTAAGATGGTTTTACTAAATATTTGATATTTGTGTGATTGTTTTCTTTTCTTGCATTTCAGTGTGGATTTAGAAGGAAGATCGAGAATCACGAATGAAAGGAGGGAAAGAAGAGTCGCAGAAACGAAGAAGAACGGGGGCCGCAGAAGAAGAAATTTGAAGGAGAAAGAGAAGAAAAAAAATGAGAGAGAAGAGAATGGAGGGAAGAAAGAATAGGAAGGGAACTGAAACGAGAGAGAAATGGAGAGAGGGGGCGCCGTCGGAGTTTCTTTTGCGATTTAGGGTTTAAATTTGAAATCCCCCCTTTTCTCTTGTGTTGACCGGACCGGGTTGGGTCCGGTGGGCTCACAGCCACCGGCCCAACCCATTTATTTTATAGTTTTAGGGTTTTTTTTATTTTCTGTTTTTTAATGTTATTTTTGTAATATTATTATAATAAATATAAACTAACTACTAACATCTAATAAATAATAATAAAATCAAAAATATTTTAAAAATATAAAAAAAACGAAAATATTATTAAAAAAAAGAAAAAATATTTTTTTGGATTTAAATTTTAATTTAGCTTTTAATATTAAATAAAAAAAGAAAATATATTTAAATTTAATTAAATTTTCAATTCATTTCAATAATAAAATACAAAAAAAAAAGTATTAGATTTAGTTTTAATCTTTTATTTAAACAAAACACATTTTAATTAGAATTTGATATTTTTTAGAAGTTAGATATTTAAAAACTTTTTTAATTTGAATTAATCTAGACCATTTTAAGCATTAATTTAGAAATCATTTTATCAAACTAATATTCTTTCTTTTTCTTTAATTTAATCATTAAAAAACCATTTTTATTAACTTAAGCTTAAATAATTCTTTTAATTTTAACAACTTATCCAGCTTAGATTTAATTTTAACTTAATACTTTTCCGAAAAATAACAAAAACAACTTCTCTTTTAACAATTCACCATTTAATCAATCATTTTCCACACACCTAATCTAATCATTCTCAATCATCCATTCATACTTAATCATATTCATATTGCTATTTACATATCATTGCTATTATCATTGCCGTTATCATTATCACTGCTTTATTTTTCGTTTATCGTTTAATCCCCTCCGAAGGAAAGGTTACACTATTTGACCGTCGAGTCAATACCTCACCTTCACCCCATCCTAGCCTTAGGATCTGAGTCACCGTACTTATACTTAGGTGTCCTGCTGTGGACATCCACCCCCTTTATCCCAGCCTTAGGATCAGGAGTCGCCGTACTCCATATAAGTTTCCCGCCGTGGAATACTTATCTTACACCCTTTTTAATTCAACTTTATAACGTTGAAATCGGAGTCGCCGCACTCCAAAGTAAGCGCTTCCCTATGAACGCTTACTTCCCCCTAGAACCTTGACCATAGTCAAGAAGTTCCTCTTTCTCCCTCGTTGAGGGGAACTACAATTACTCTGATTCCATCCCCTACCTCGGATACGTAGGCACAAGATGCGAATCTTGGTGAGTAAACTTAGTACTAACCCCTTTAGGTCTTTTTCTTAACCTTTAACCCTTAGCATTAACCTTTAAGCAGATAACTTTAGCAATAGCACATTTAAAACAAGAGGTTCCTGTAGAGTACTACAGAAGTTTAGGATGCTAATACCTTCCTTAAGCTTAACCAACCCCCGAACCTTAGATCTCTCCCCGTATCGTGTTTACGATGCAAAATAGGTTTTCCCCTTTCTTTAACCTTTCTCTCGGATAAATCAAAGACCGATTATAAATGAATTAAGATTCAAGTTAATCAATAGCTTGACATCCAAATTTCACCGCAACAGAAAATGGCGACTTCACTGGGGAGAGCTTTATCTTTTGAGGGTTATCCCTATCTTGTTTTTTATGCTTGCTTTTGCTTATTATCTGCTTATATATAATTGTTGTACCTTGCTTGGGGTTTATATCATTGTTGTGAGATAAGTCCTACACCCGAACTTGAGTGCAATTATTATAGGAAGGTGATATATTCGACGAGGCTTATAGGGAGTTGAATTCCGACCAAGCTGACTTGAGAATCACCGCTCAGTTGAGACCCTTTTGAAAATGGTTCGGTTGAACGAGTAATCATGAAAACTTTTACTATTGTCAATTAGAGTCTGTGATACTGGGGACCGTAGTACCTTAACACCACTTTGGCCTTATCTAGGACGTAGTGCGATGACTATGAGGGACTAATCCCAAAATAGTTGCTACGCGATACTACACTCAAAAGAGGTTCTCTTGAGAATATTATTAACCACCGAGTCAATTGGGAAATTGATAATATTCGAAAGATAGACTGATGACTTTGGGCACCGTTTTAGAACCCTTGTTCTGTAGGTACAACTAACCTATAATATATACCTTTTGGGGAAGGGTAGACCTTGACTCCGCTCACGTTCCTCTAACCTAGGACTTTTGTTGTTTGTGTGTATTTGTGCATGGCATTCATAAAACATCATTCCTAGTTTCAAGGAATTCAACTGTCCTTTGCAAATTCAAAAGTCTCACATTTTAAAGTCTAAAACATTTTCCAACTTTCTTAGAAAACATTTGCAATCGACCGTTGAAGTTCTTGAAACCATTACATTGCATTAGCATCATGTCTTGCATTGCATTTTCCCCCCTGGTTTCTCATTCCCAGTTGTCTTTATCTTACGTGTTCCTTTGGATCGTCAAGCTGATTCCTCAACACAGATATCAGACTATAGCTAACTATAGACGCAAGATGTCAGAACAAGAGACATATAACGCGGAGGTCCGAATGTGTGAGCTCCCTTTGAGAATCCTCTCTATGATTACAATGCTGCCAGTGCATCAAAAGTGAAGCTTCAGTTCGACTTCAGCGGATTATCTTCTCAAACACCAGTGTTTCAGACAGGACAACTCATCCTTGTGCTGATTTAATCATTAGGCCTTTTGTTTCTCATTGTTTGTACTTTTCTTATTTTTATATTAGCTGTTTGCCTTCAAATTATGTTTGTACTTTCATACCAATGAAATGAGCATCGCAACTTTCGATTTCAATTCATTTTTGTCTATTATTTGCATCTTTATGCTTTATCCTTCAAATATTTACTTCTTGTCCAAATTTGTGATATGCAAAGATTGAAGGGAGGATGACGAAAACATTATACCCATAATTATTGTCAGTATGCTTTCAATCAAACTTTGTTGACGATGTAAGGTATTGTTTCAACTCCTAAACACTGGAGAAATAAGGAAGTTATCCCCTTCGAGCCTAGAAGTTGGAGTTTCTTTCTTTACAAAAAAAAATGCAATCTTAACCTGGGGCATGGGTAGTTTCTCAGTTAACTCGGTTGCACGCATACAATACACCTTTCATATAAAGGTCGCACTCATAATTTTCCTTCGCACACAACAAGCACGTGTCGAAGATGTTTTCCAAGCCAAAACGCCGATGATGGTTTGCTGTAATCATTAAAGCTAGGCAATCACTTTCTAAGGAAAAAAATAAAATCAAAAGAAAAAGTCCGATAAGTCAAAACCTATGAAGGAGACTTAGGCACAACCGGGGCATCCCGCTGACTGTATGCTTTAAAAGAAACAATTTAGGCAAAAGTTAGGGATAATAAAAAGAGGAGATCTTTAAATCCTCACCATGAAAATCCTCAATGTCAAAATAACCATATGTTGTAAAGAAACAGTGGCTGCCTTTTCATAGGTCCCTTGACTTCTGAACCATCATTGCTACCATCAGTATAATTCCTAACCTATAAGAACTTGAATGCATAATATGAGTTAACTGAGCGTAGGACTAAAGATTATCACGTAGATGGGGTAGGTACAAATAAAATTTGAGCCTTTATCCTTTGTTTCATAAACCGTGAACCAGACCATGTTACAACCCTCAAAAGACCTAATTGAAGCAAGGTTATTTTGAAAGCATACTACAACTAGGTTGCGTAAGCTGACTCCAAAAGATCTTTGTGAATCATTTATTTTGGCAGTACACCTTTGTTTTCTAAACTTTGAGCGTCTTGAACCACCGTGTTCTGACCAACGACTCATTTATTCTTCATATTTCAAAAATAATCTTGATTTCAAAAGTTGCATGAACTTTGCATTACCATGTTTGTATGAATACCTTTGTTTGCAAACTGGCTTTCCTCTAAGGAATTTTCAAACATCGAGAAACTTGGTCAAATGGTCCTATCAGGGGCAAGTTCTTTTTACATCCTGTCTAAGAATCAGTTCAAGATTTATTCAAGGCAAGGTCTTCTCCGATTTGGTTTATCCAAAAGATTTTTCAAGACTCATACTGGGGCAAGCCTTCCGAGGGTACAGTAAAATAACCATTTTCACGAATCAGACAAGTTGAAGCAATTATCAGTTCATCTACAACAAACGGTTTAATCTGGGGCAGTTTACTTGAAGAATCCCCAGACAACTACCCTTCCTTCCTACAAGGATCATCAACTTGATACAGTTTAGAAATATGGCGAAGATGCACCCAGCAGTGGCATCTTTAGTCCCCGAGCAGAATAACCTTGACCTCTGTATTGAGGAATCAGTTTTCCAGTCTTGTCATCTCCCACAGGAGTCGAGCCTTGTCGTCGGCATCTGCACCTGCATTTGATCATACATCATTTGCACAATTCATATACATATACATATCATGAGCGTTTCATCCTCATTTGCATTTCTCCTGAGGTCGTGTTTTATCCACGTCTTACCTTGTGGTCGAAGTCTAACTTACTTGGCGCCTACCAAGCAGAGTTGTCATGTCTGTCTGTTGCTTCTAGATATGACGTTTTTCTTATCTGATGGTTTTCCGGATATGTATGTTCCTTTTACGTCCAATACTCATCTTATATATTGTGTTTTTACCTTTCATTCAAAGCCATTTTTGAATGTCCGGTATCTTTTTATCCAATGTCATTCTTGGATGTCACCCTTATATTTGTGTCTTTTATTTGATGGTTTTCTAGATATTACTTTTGACTCTGATGGTTTTCCAGAATCTATCCAATGGTTTGCCGGATTTGTTTCTCTTTCTGACGGTTTTCCAGATCGAGTATTTTATCTGATGGTTTTCCAGATATTTTCTTTGATTTTGATGGTTTTCCAGAATTTATCCGATGGTTTGCCGGATTTGTTTCTCTTTCTGACGGTTTTCCAGATCGATTCTTTTATCTAATGATTTTCTAGATATTTTCTTTGATTCTGATGGTTTTCCAGAATCTATCTGATGGTTTTCCGAATTTTTTTTTCTCTTTCTGACGGTTTTCCAGATTGAGTCTTTTATCTGATGGTTTTCCAGATATTTTCTTTGATTCCGATGGTTTTCCAGAATATATCCGATGGTTTTCCGGATTTGTTTCTCTTTCTGACGGTTTTCCAGATCGAGTCTTTTATATGATGGTTTTCCAAATATTACCTTTGATTCTGATGGTTTTCCAGAATCTATCCAATGGTTTTCCAGAATCTATCCGATGGTTTGCCGGATTTGTTTCTCTTTCTGACGGTTTTCCAGATCGAGTCTTTTATCTGATGGTTTTCCAGATATTACCTTTGATTCTGATGGTTTTCCAGAATCTATCTGATGGTTTTCCGGATTTGTTTCTCTTTCTGACGGTTTTCCAAATCGAGTCTTTTATCTGATGGTTTTCCAGATATTTTCCTTCAATTCTGATGGTTTTCCAGAATCTTTCCGATGGTTTTCCGGATATGTTTCACTTTCTGATGTTTTTCCATTTTGATTTTATTCTGATGTTCTTCCAGAACCCCTTTGTTGCTTATCTGATGTTCTTCCAGATATGTCTTCAAGCTTGTCCCGTTACATTTATTGCTTTCCTAAATGTTTTGGATGTACCTCCAAAGACCTTGTCGTCATCTCATGCTCCTATAGATGTTTTCATTTTGTTTCTGGATACAACCCAGAGTTTATTCGATGTTTTTCCGAGTATCTCTGGTATGTTTCAGAGTTCATTCGATGTTCTTCCGAATGTCCCTGAAATTTATTCTTTGTCCCCGAGTTTATTCGATGTTTTTCCGAGTATCTCTGGTGTGTTTCAGAGTTCATTCGATGTTCTTCCGGATGTTTCTGATGTTTGTTTCTCCTTTTATATTTTCCGATGATTCCTGAAGATCCCGCTCGATCTCTTCGTTTAAAGGAATGTCCCAGAAATTCCAGCATTCTGTCTACTTGATCCTACCCTAGAGTGTCAACTGGTCATGCTTGAACCTGTTGAGCAGTTACTCTTGGTTATTTTTCCCAATGGAGGTCGTCTTGCCGGTGCCATCTCCATCAAAGATCCCGTTTGATCTCTTCTCTCAAGAGTTTTCATAAGCTCGGATGTTATTCTCACTCAATGCTCCAGCATTCTGTTTACTTGGTCCTACCGCCGTGTGGATCCTGAGTTACCTTTTCATCCTAGAGTGTCAACCGGTCATGCCTGGACCTGTTGAGCAGCTACTCTCGGATATTTTTCCCTAGCGGAGGCCGTCTCGCCGGTGCCATCTCCATTGAGGATCTCTTCTTGCTTTCCTTCTAAAGTGATAACTGGTCATGCTTGAACCTGTTGGTACATCACTTTAGATTTCCCCGGTTCGGTGTTGTTTCCCCAGTGCGTCGTCTTCCCCTATGTCGTCGTTTCGTCTGTATTCTTGCATTTATCATTTTGCATCATATGCATCATTTTAGATTCATTAGCATCATCGGCATTGTCGTTTTGTCCATTGCATATCACTGCATCTAAGGGCAAAATTCTCGGTTATCTGTATTTAAATCCCTTTCACCATGATTTCTCGAGCTTTCGTCGCTATAATCATCCGATGAAGTCATTTAAATAGGGGCAACTGTCATACCCCAAATTTTACCCTTAGATTCTTTGATATTTCGCATATCATTTAAGCTATCATCCATGCATAGCTAACTATTCTAACCAGTTTGCTCGTTTTGTTTTATGAAGTTAGGTGTGCTATAGGAGATTCAAAGACTATATGAGCTTGGTGTGTGTTCTAGCCCTCTGCATTGGGTGAGACCTTCCTCATCATTGATATATTGGTCAACACTCCTCAAAAGGCATGATTTGTGTATCAAGTTTCACCACCATTTAAATCTTTGGTTTTGCAAGTAAGGAAGATCTTACTCTTATTCTTGGAGTTGAACCCTTACATGATTGGTAGTGGTAAAGTTGGATATAAAATCAAATTAGCCCTATGTCAGAAACCCACAAGATTCTAAGGTAAAGGAGATAAGGTTGCTACAAGGACATTCCAATTTCAAAGTTGATTCGAGGTTCCCAAGATCAAGAAAATCTACGAGAATGGTTTAGATTTAAAGGTTTACATTTTTTTTATCTTGAGTTTTAATTGTCCAAGACATACAAGTGTCCAAGTTCATAAGAAGAGTTGTGATTCAAGAAAATTAAAGGAAATTTAGACATTAAGGATTCAAAGTGCTAATTTTGGACTCGAGTGTTGTCCACAAAGATTTAAGTTGAGATTCTTTCTCAAAAGCGTATACTAGGACATTGTTAAAGAATTTATGCCATTACTAGGTCATCCTAAGCTCCCTAAAGGAAGGACCATAGTTGTTGTTGTTTTGGATAGCTCAAGTGTAGCCTTGGTAGAAACCATTGAAGATTGATTTTGCAAAATTACGTGAGAAATGTTGATGCACAGATTACATCAGGTATAGGTCGCATATGTGTCACACGGCGATGAGATACTCAAGTCCAAAATGCTCTTGAAGCCGTCAAGACCAAAGGCCAATGACTAGCATTTGCCTCCCTTTGTTGATAAAAGTGGAAAACCGGTGGGGCCTTTAAGTCACATCAATGTCGTTGTCACATGTAGGTCGTATGGCTATGTTTGCTAAGATCTTTTAAATATGGAAACTTTGACAATTTTGATAGAAACGGTTGGTGAAGTGAAGTTTCCACGCAAATATTTTGTTTCCCCACCAAAGATCGAAGAGACTTTTGAAGAATATTTAGAAAGAAAGAATTCACGTTTTTGTTGGCAGTAATGCTGTCACGTTTGGTCATGACACTTTTGTCTTCCGGGAACGGGAACTGGTCTGATGAAAAAAAACCAGAAAAATATGTTGAGATTCCAAGTGACTATGAGATAACATTCAATGGAAAGCCAAAATAATGAAGTACCATAATTAGAATGTTCATTTGATTTCAAGAATTAATGCTTTTACAAAATTCAAACTCATCCTAAATTTAGACTCAACATCATTCAAAAGTCATTTACTCCTAGAATGCTCTATGGCGTAGGAAGGCTCCAGAATGTAGCACGTCATTACTTCTGAAGCATTGCCATGATTGAATTGCGCCACACCATGTTCCTGCAACATTCAATGTTAATCAATAAACAAAAAAAACAAGATTAAGAATAAAGGGTTGTGTTTCATGTAACATCACCACGTCACCCAAGCAGCTTCATCATCATCCTGTCCTATTTACTAGACCTGTTGAATCAAAAAGAAGAAAGTCAGGATTTGTTTTGAATAAATTTGGAATTAATAATAATATGGTTTCATTCAATGATTTTTTAGGTAAAAAATTGAGTTCCGAGAATAGAAACAAACACAACAATCTGAAATGGAAACATATTCATCTAAAAAAAGTATGTTCAGAGCAAGAACTTCAAATCATGATTTGTTTTTAAAATCAAACCGGCACAGTTATGACAAGGTTTCAAACACGATCTGATAAAAATGGAAACGTTGTTAATGTTGTTCTTGTCTTAGGCATATAAAAGGGGCCACGAATCCACAAACAGAGGACAGGAAAAAAAATTCATAGAGGTTCACCAAAAACGGTTCACACGAACACAAACGAAAAAGCCCTAAATCGTTAAAAGAGGGAAAGTTAGAAAACTTATCTTTTCGATTTCTACGCGAAGTCTGTCTCCGTGAATCGCCGGAATCCCTCAACCTCGTAGCCGATCACCAACAGAAATCTGCACAAAAGATCCATTTACACTGTAAGATGGTTTTACTAAATATTTGATATTTATGTGATTGTTTTCTTTTCTTGCATTTCAGTGTGGATTTAGAAGAAATATCGAGAATCACGAACAGAAGAAGGGAAAGAAATGTCGCAGAAACGAAGAAGAACGGGGGCCGCGGAAGAAAAATTCGAAGGAGAAAGAGAAGAAAAAAAACTGAGAGAGAAGAGAATGGAGGGAAGAAAGAAGAGGAAGGAAACTGAAACGAGAGAGAAATGGAGAGAGGGGGGCGCCGTCGGAGTTTCTTCTGCAATTTAGGGTTTCAATTTGAAATCCCCCCTTTTCCCTTGTGTTGACCGGACCGGGTTAGGTCCGGTGGGCTCACAGCCACTGGCCCAACCCATTTATTTTATAGTTTTAGGGTTTTTTTTATTTTCTGTTTTTTAACGTTATTTTTGTAATATTATTATAATAAAAATAAACTAACTACTAACATCTAATAAATAATAATAAAATAAAAAATATTTTAAAAATATAAAAAAAACGAAAATATTATTAAGAAAAAGAAAAAATATATTTTTGGATTTAAATTTTAATTTAGCTTTTAATATTAAATAAAAAAAGAAAATATATTTAAATTTAATTAAATTTTCAATTCATTTCAATAATAAAATACAAAAAAAAAGTATTAGATTTAGTTTTAATCTTTTATTTAAACAAAACACATTTTAATTAGAATTTGGTATTTTTTAGAAGTTAGATATTTAAAAACTTTTTTAATTTGAATTAATCTAGACCATTTGAAGCATTAATTTAGAAATCATTTTATCAAACTAATATTCTTTCTTTTTCTTTAATTTAATCATTAAAAAACCATTTTTTATAACTTAAGCTTAAATAATTCTTTTAATTTTAACAACTTATCCAACTTAGATTTAATTTTAACTTAATATTTTTCCAAAAAATAACAAAAACAACTTCTCTTTTAACAATTCACCATTTAATCAATAATTTTTCACACACCTAATCTAATCTTTATCAATCATCCATTCCAACTTAATCATGTTCATATTGCTATTTACATATCATTGCTATTATCATTGCCGTTATCATTATCACTGCTTTATTTTCCGTTTATCGTTTAATCCCCTCCGAAGGAAAGGTTACACTATTTGACCGACGAGTTAATACCTCACCTTCACCCCATCCTAGCCTTAGGATCCAAGTCGCCGTACTCATACTTAGGCGTTTCACCGTGGACATCCACCCCCTTTATCCTAGCCTTAGGATCAGGAGTCACCGTACTCCATATAAGTTTTCCGCCGTGGAATACTTATCTTACACCCTTTTTAATTCAACTTTATAACGTAGAAATCGGAGTCGCCGCACTTCAAAGTAAGCGCTTCCCTATGAACGCTTACTTCCCCCTGAAACCTTGACCACAGTCAATAAGTTCCTCTTCCTCCCTCGTTGAGGGGAACTACGATTACTCTGATTTCATCCCCTACCTCGGATACGTAGGCACAAGATGCGAGTCTTGGTGAGTAAACTTGAGACAAACCCTTTTAGGTCCTTTCCTTAACCTTTAACCCTTAACATTAACCTTTAAGCAGATAACTTTAGCAATAACACATTTAAAACAAGAGGTTCCTGTAGAGTACTACAGAAGTTTAGGATGCTAATACCTTCCCTAAGCTTAACCAACCCCCGAACCTTAGATCTCTCCCCGTATCGTGTTTACGATGCAAAATAGGTTTTCCTCTTTCTTTAACCTTTCCTTCGGATAAATCAAAGACTGGTTGTAAATGAATTAAGATTCAAGTTAATCAATAGCTTGACATCCAAATTTCACCGCAACACATCCATATCACAATTACTATCACCTTCATCCTCAGACATAGCATTGATTCGGTCAAATATAACCCCACCGCTGGTAAATTGAACTGGTCCTTTGTAACGCGGAGCGCCTTGGAGGAAGATGAGATGTACCCCAATCCAAACTTATCTTGCTTATTGGGGTTTCTCAACACTTGTCCCCAACCTTGAGATGATCCAGACTTTACCACAGCTTGCGCTTCTTTGAATGAAGACATAGCAACCTTAGGAACTCTATCCACCACTGGTGCCTTTTCCCTGATCTAGACGGTTTGAAATGCTTGGCACAGGGTCTCATGAATCTCCCTATCAACTTCCACATACTTAAACGAGGACAGTTGGCTGATCATGATGTCTTCTTCACCATATACGGTGACAATGTTTCCTCTAACCATATACTTTAACTTCTAATGTTAAGTCGACGTCACTGCCCCTACCGAGTGAATCCAAGGTCGCCCTAACAAACAACTGTATGCCGACTGGATATCCATTATATAAAAGACAACGTTAAAAACCTTTGGGCCGACTTGGATGGGAAAAGTCACTTCTCCGAAAACAAACCTCCTTGTTCCATCAAATGCTCGTACGACCAGATTACTAGGGGTGCATATTACTCCCTGGGTGTCCAGCTTCATCAGAGCCTTCTTGGGTAACACATTAAGTGAATACCCGGTGTCCACCAGCACATGCGATAATACAGCCCCTCTGCACTTAATAAAAATGTGCAGGGCGTGATTGTGGTTTCTCCCTTTAGGTGTCAGATCAAGGTCTGTGAATCCCAGTCCATTTCCAGCATTTACATGCGCCACCATTCCTTCTTGTTGATTCACTGAAATTTCTTGTGGCACATATGCAGTATTCAGAATCCTCAGAAGATAATGTGTGTAGATTGAGAAAGAGGTTATATGGGTTGAAGCAAGCTCCAAGGCAGTGGTACAAGAAGTTTGAGTCTGTTATATCTGATCAAGGATACCAGAAGAATACTTCAGATCATTGTGTATTTTTTAGAAAAATTTCTAACGATGACTTCATTATCCTGTTGTTATATGTTAATGATATGCTTATCGTAGGGAAAAGTATTTCTAACATTAACATGTTAAAGAAATATTTAGAAGAGTCATTTTCAATGAAAGACATGGGAGAAGCTAAACAGATTATTAGCATTAGAATCATGCGTGATATAAAAGAGAATAAACTTTGGATGTCACAAAATATTTATATCAAAAGAGTGCTGCAAAGATTCAAAATGGAAAGTTCTAAGGCGGTAAGCACTCCTCTCACTACTCATTTCAAGTTGAGTTCTAATCAAAGTACTTCAAGTAAAGATGAAGCGTTTGATATGAAACGTGTTCCTTATACGTCTGGTGTGGGTAGTTTGATATATGCAATGGTGTGCACAAGACCAGATATAGAACATGTTGTTGGTACAGTCAGTAGATTTTTGTCAAATCCACGTAGAGAGAATTGGAATGCTGTAAAATGGATTTTAAGGTATCTTCCCGGTACTACTTCTATGAGGCTTTATTTTGGAAGAGATAAGCCTACTCTAATGGGGTACTCTGACTCTGATATGGCCGGAGACAATGATTCCAGAAAGTCCACTTCGGGCTATTGTCATACCCCAAATTTGTCCTACCTTTTTGAAAATTTTCATTTACCCGACTTTATTTTTCAATTCGCATCGCTTTTACGGCGTAATGTATTTTTTCGGCAAAAATAAACTCTTTGCGCCACATGACATCTTTTCATTTATTATTATTTATGTTTTAGCATTTTATTATTAATTGATTAATTAGTTAAAATAGGATAGAATAATAATTATCCTTTATTTATTAGAATAGAATTTTTTTTTAACTAGGAATAGGATTTGTTTTTTTATTATTAATTAAATTAGAATTTAACTTTAAAAAAATAGAGTTAGTTTTTTTAATTAATTAAAATTAGTTAGAATAGAAAATAGGTTTATTAATTTAAACAGAAAAATTTTAAAAAAATGAAAACAGAAGAAGAAAGAGGGAAGCACGGAGAGTGAGGAGGGGAAATTAGGGTTGGAGATTAGGGAAAAAATTTGGGGATAAATTGTTTCGGTTACTGTTCAAAAAAAAACCCTAAGGGTTCCTTCTTCCCAAAAGACCTAGCCGCCCCATCCTAACTCATTTCTTTCAACTTCTTCCATCAACATAGCCGCAACCCTCAACCATTCCTCTCAAGACATCGGCCACTAAACCCAGAAACTCATCAAATCCGGTTTCTCTTCCTCCTTCAAATATCCATCACCATACTCCCTTTGTTGATCTTTAAAAAAAACTTTTGTTTACCAACAGAACACAAATTCAAAAGGCAAAGGGTTTGGTATTTGTTAGGTTATAACTGTGACATTTGTGGAGTTACTTGCGGCTCAACAAGAAATCGTTAGAAACTGTTATAGAAAAGAAGAAGAAATATGGGTAGCTCAGATTTCTCATGGAAATTACCGGACCATCCTAAGCTTCCAAAGGGAAAGACTATTGCTGTTGTTGTTTTGGATGGTTGGGGTGAGGCTAACCCAAATGAGTACAACTGTATCCACATCGTTGAAACACCAACTATGGATTCTCTTAAAAAGGGTGCACCTGAACATTGGAGATTGGTTAGGGCTCATGGTAAAGCTGTAGGACTTCCAACTGAGGATGACATGGGCAACAGTGAAGTTGGTCACAATGCTCTCGGTGCTGGTCGTATATTTGCTCAAGGTGCAAAGCTTGTTGACCTTGCTCTTGAGTCTGGAAAGATTTTCGATGGAGAAGGTTTCAATTACATCAAGGAAAGTTTCGAAACTGGTACATTACATCTCATTGGACTACTGAGTGATGGTGGAGTTCACTCCAGGCTTGATCAAGTGCAGTTGTTGCTTAAAGGAGCTAGTGAGCGCGGTCTTAAGAGAGTCCGTCTCCATATTCTTACAGATGGTCGCGATGTTTTGGATGGCTCAAGTGTAGCTTTTGTGGAAACCATTGAAAACGATCTTGCAAAATTGCGTGAGAAAGGTGTTGATGCACAGATTGCATCAGGTGGAGGTCGCATGTATGTCACAATGGATCGTTATGAGAATGACTGGAGTGTTGTGAAACGTGGATGGGATGCTCAAGTTCTTGGTGAAGCACCTTATAAGTTCAAAAGTGCTCTTGAAGCTGTCAAGACACTTAGGGCAGAACCAAAGGCCAATGACCAGTATCTGCCTCCTTTTGTTATTGTTGACGAGAGTGGAAAATCTGTTGGTCCTATAGTTGATGGCGATGTCGTTGTTACATTTAACTTCCGGGCAGATCGTATGACTATGCTTGCTAAGGCTCTTGAATATGAAAACTTTGACAAATTTGATAGAGTACGCTTCCCTAAAATCCGTTATGCTGGTATGCTTGAATACGATGGTGAATTGAAACTTCCACGCAAATACCTTGTTTCTCCACCAGAGATTGAAAGGACTTCTGGAGAATATTTAGTTAAAAATGGTGTTCGCACTTTTGCTTGCAGTGAGACTGTTAAGTTTAGTCATGTCACATTTTTCTGGAACGGAAACCGGTCTGGGTATTTTGATGAGAAACTGGAGGAATATGTTGAGATTCCAAGTGACTCTGGGATTACATTCAATGAAAAGCCAATAATGAAGGCCGTGGAGATTGCTGAGAAGGCAAGGGAAGTAATTCTTAGCGGGAAATTTGATCAGATTCGTGTCAACCTACCAAACGGTGACATGGTGGGACATACAGGAGACACCAATGCAACTGGTGGCAATAGGAAATTAACAGCTTCAGTTTCGGCTTGTTTTGAAATCTTTTGGTGTTGTTGCTAATGTTTCATAACACCATTCGACATCGCCAACATCAAGCAACTCCTTGTTTATCTTGACCGACATTGAAGGAATAATCGATGACAACAACGAAGGTATATTCATGTATTGAGTTTTGATTCCAGATTCAAGTTTCGTTTTGGGTTTTCGTCAGGATATCGAGTTCCACCGCAAGCAGTGATTGCAACTCGCAGATCCTCAAGAGATCTGCGATTCAAATCACTTTCTTCAATTTCTACTTTACTACAACAACAGCTTATGGCTATTTAGAATCTACTGGTTGCGACGTCGTCGGTTTCGATTACGTGAATGATAATGAAGGCTGTTTAAGCTGCCGAAGCCACCATTAAGCAGCAAGACGGTAGGGATTGACGAGGGATCCAATAATGAGAACTGTAGAATTGTTTCACCGAGGATGACTCATCGGATTTGGCAGCATAAAGCTACAACCATGACACGATGGTCAACTCAATGGCTCAATACGCTCCAGGCAAAAATGTCATAGCAGCGAAGCTATAACAGTCTCAATAATGTCTCAACCGCAGCTGATATCATGTCGGAGTTTATTATTGTTCAAGAGAAAATGGATTATGTTTCGAAGGACTTGAGTTCGTAAAGAGCATTTTGCTGTCTGTTGCTAATCTCGTGTTCAGGTTTCCTTGTCAAGGTTACAATGGTGATCTATTTGTCTCAGTCATGCTCATTGACACCGAGAGTCTTTCCAGTTGTTGCCCATTTTGTGCAGGTTGCGGCGTAGCAGGGTTTTTGATCCGCGTCACAAGAATTCGAGGCAAAAGGGTCAGCCATCTTTGGTTCAACATGTACAATAATAGATCCTAAACGCCATCTGACAATGATTATGTGTTTGTTTGTAACACTTCACAAGCAACAATACTTTTGTTTCTGTCTCACTCAAGTCATGATTTTGTTACGCAACTTCAACAGCTACCATGAGATCTCCAACTCATGGCAGGTTAAAAAACAACGGCGACAATGCTAAGTTTCACTTCAAACGATATTCAGCGATGGCTACAAATGAAGGCTCTGTTTTGAAATTTGTTTTGAATATTGGTTTCTGTTGTTGGCTATCGGTGCGAAATCACCGTGAGGTTTTTATTCTTTGTTTTTTTAGGTGATGCAGATTAGTTCTCGGCGCCGATGCTCTGCACCGTTACATTCAGAGCTGAAACAACAAGAGCTCGAATCATATAAAAAATCCAAGAGCAGAGACATTCCTCACAACTATCCCAACATAGTTCAGTTCCGCACACGATGTCTTTCGACTAACTTCAATCGCTGCTTGATTCCAGTTTGGATGATGACTGATATTCCAGCAATTACCGAGGTTAGTTCTGGCCAAAGACTACATACAAGGATCCGGATGATGGGAGGTAATAGGTATTGTGGCTGTTATTTTGACTACACTTCCTCGCAAGTCGGTTTTGCTGCTGTTGAAGATTTGTTGCAAACATGTTGTTGACTTGTTTCTTCTTTTATAAATCACCATTAACGTCTGTTGCTGTTTTTTATATATATTTCAACTCACAACATTTATATCATTCAATCTGGTGTGTATATTATTGACCTTGTCTTTCATTTAGTCTAGTTTAAAACATGTGTTTTATTTTGATTATAATGCTTGAGCTAGTTTACGTTTTTGTATGGAGCTGCTGTTGACTTTGCGCAGGCTATCGACGACATTAACTTCGATTCCACGTCTAATAAATTCATTGGTTTGCTGTTCAAACTATAGCAGCCCCTCACTTCATCACTGTTCTGTTTTGAGTCCAACATCAGCAACAATAACTTTGCAGAAATAAAATCAAAGAACAAATCAACGGTCTCATATTGTCGGTTGGTGTATTCTCTGTCTGTTCAACTCCTGCCTTTGTTTTGTGCTATAATAACTCACAAATATTGCTAAAAAAAAACATCATCTTACTTTTGACTTTATCTTTGCTACTTAATTTTTATCATATACTTAGTATTTCTAATATTATTTTTAATAATACTTAATTGTTAGAAGGAGATAATAAGTGGACTGTTTGATTTTGTTAAATAAATTGGGTTAAGATCAAGGGATTCTAAAACTACATCTCGTTTATGTGCAATTATTGTTTCGTTTTCTCCCTATTCGAATAAATGTATCCCACTCCCCTCAAAATGTAAATAATTTTATCGCTTTCGTATTATTTATACTTTAATGCTTTAAAACTATTTTAAAAATAAATTCTCGATTCATCGAGCCACTTTCTACCTTGTAAGTTGAGTACTTTCAAAGCCTCGCCATCAACCTTTGATCATAATACACAACATTTTAAAGCTTAATCCTGGGCTTCCTTACAGTGATACCTATTTGATCAATTATTTCTAGTTGGTCACTTAGAAGACTACTCCACTTTGCTAGTGCACACGTTAAAACTCAATTTCAAACCTTAAAAGTTTTCTTCAAATCAAACTAAAATACTTAATAACTATTTAGACATAATTTCAATATTAGATGAAAAAAGAGAGAGTCCCAAGTCTTTGGTTCTCTCTCCCGATTGTTTGGGTCTGAGGAGTCTTCCTTAAGCTCGAACAATTGTCTTCTAAAAAACCCTCAAAAAATGGTAAACTTATTCAAACTCGTTTTCTTAAACGCATAGATGAAAAAGAGAGAGCTCCAAGTCTTTGGTTCAGTCTCCCGATTATTTAAAATTCAAGAAGTCTTTCTTGAGCTTGGAGTAATCGTCATCCGATTAATACACTCTAATCATATTAAACATCTTTTATAATATTAGATGAGAAAAGGAGAGAGTTCCAAGTCTTTGGTTCATTCCTCTAATTATTTGAGGTCCGAGAAGTCTTTCTTAAGCTTCGATTAATCCTCATCTGTTAAAATACTTTAATTACATCCTATCTTTCAAGTGCCATTCAAACAATTCCTTTGGCGATGAAAAAGAAAGTGTTCCAGGTCTCTGGTTCGCTTTCCCGATTACTTGGGTCCGAGAAGTCTTTCTCAAGCTTCGAGTAATCGTCATCCGATTCACTCACTCGTATCCAATTCCATTAACACTTAGATGAAAAAGAGAGAGCTCCAAGTCTTTGGTTCACTCTCCCGATTACTTAGGGACCGGGGAGTCTTTCTCGAGCTTCGAGTAATCGTCATCCGATTAACCCACTTGAACCACATCTTATTCTTTTGCAATTGAGGTTGAAAAAGAGAGAGTTCCAAGTCTTTGGTTCACTCTCCCGATTACTTGGGTCCGAGAAGTCTTTCTTAAGCTTCAGGTAATCGTCACCTCTAGCTAAATATCCAATACATCTAACCAATCTCTTTTTCTCCCCGTGCAACCAATACCTTATAACCTATTCAAATCTACCCTCTTTTCTAAACCAAAATAATTAACACGATAAACTCTCTTTTCTCGCCCCATGCGATTGATACTTCTCAAACACTATTCCTCTCCCTCGCGCGACCTACCATTCAAATAATCCTTTTACCAAGAACATTGTTTAGTCCCTTCTTCCGCGCATAACAAACTAGAGCTTCAGCCTCCCCTAGTGAGTAGACAAGCCAATGTTTAGCAGTTAGAATGCGACCTAAACTCTCGTTCGAATCTCATACACCTTTTACCAAGAACATTGTTTAATCCCTTCTTCCGCGCATAACAAACTCGAGCTTCAGCCTCCCCTAGCGAGCAGACAAGCCAAACATTTAGCAGTTAGAATGCGACCTAAACACTCGTTCAGTTTCAAACCCTTTTACCGTAGTTAGCCGAACTACGGCTGCTCTGATTCTTCATTCTCTTCCGAATGTAAGATACGTAGGCACAAGATTGCGATGATCTTGGCGAGCACAATCCCCTTTCTTTTCCCGTAGTCCCATGAACTACGAATGCTCTGATTTTCCATTTCTTACAAGTGAAGATACGTAGGCACAAGGGCCCCAATCCTTGGCGAGCACCCTATCTTAATAATCACCCCCTTTTCCTATTAGCAAGCAATTCCTTAGAAGATAAACAAACATAGTTAACTTTCTCTCGCGAATCGAATCAAGAGGTTCCCGTTGAGTACAACGGACATGAGGGGTGCTAATACCTTCCCCTCATGTAACCGACTCCCGAACCTAGAATGTTGGTTGTGATGACCATGTTCTTATCCCTTTTAAGGTTTTATCGATATTTTCCTATTCCTTTCTTGGAATGAATAAAGTTCGGTGGCGACTCTGTTTAGAATGTATTTTCCGTGTCCATCGCGAGAATCATATTTTTCGAGGTACGACAGATGGCGACTCTGCCGGGGACAATGCATAGCCCTATACTAGAGAGAGTCAAGCCTAACTTGACTCGATTCGCGAGAGTTAGATCCGTTCGTGTATTTACCTTCTCTTATTATTTAATTGCTTGCTTATTTTTATATATCTTATTGTTGTTTCTTGTGACACTATTGGGGGTTTTTTGATTGTGGGAACTTTGTGAGATGGCTCTACACCCGAGTCCGAGAAAAAACATAGGATTAGAATGGTGGTTGTGTAGTGGAATCCCTCGAGGAGTCTTTCTTGTTGGGAGGAAGCGAAAGCCCCGCTTAGAGTTGATTCACTTGAGGATGTTGTTGTCGTGGTGAGTCTTTGCCATGACAATGATGTTTTTGAGTTTGAATCTATAACTCTAAGGACCTTTTACCCTCGAACCATGGTGGTTGGTAGTGTTAACTCATGAGGGTCACTCCTTTTTGGGTTGATACGAACGCCCCAATCAGACGAGATCCCTTAAACGTATCGTTATTCTGACAATGATATTTTCAACCTCGATCTATGACTCTGAGGTCCCTTTAAGAAACCTTGGACTCGATGGTTGTGTAGTAAAGACTCGCGAGGAGTCTTTCTTGTGGGACGACATGAAAACCTCGCCTAGAGGAGATCTTTCGAGGGTATTATTATCAGACGAGTCTTTGTCATGGTAATAATATCTGTGAAAAGATCCATGACTCTAGGCACCTACCCGCTTAGAGCCTACCTATGGGGTTCCTTTAATCGGAGATATCTGTTTTTAGCTGTTCTTCTGTCTGACCTCAGAATGTGATGGAAACTGCGATCCTGTTTGTGCTTACATTGCAATTGCATATCATTGCATCTACATTTCATTTGCATTGCATATCATCTTCCTAAACCAGAAAATTTATCCATCATTTGTTCATAATCCGTAGTTGATTTCCCGACACAAGTACCGAACTTGACTTGGTGCTGGAAGACCATGGAATACTTGAGGCAGAATCAAGTTGAGTTGAGAAAAGACGAGAATAGCAGGGAAGGCAAGATGAAGCAGACGCCAGAAGTGGGAAGAAGAAAGGAAAAGCTTCAAGAAGGTACCACAACTAGGATTTTTACTCCTATAGTTCATGCCACTCCGCAATCTGCAGTGAATAGCTCGTTGTGTGTTGTTCCTCTTGGGTTTTATCCCCAACCAATTCTCCTAAAGCCTTGGAATCAGCGGCCATCACCTATTCGGGATCAGAGAGGTAGTAAGAAGTCTCAGTCTCGCCCTATTCTCGACCCTATTCCTATACCGTGTGAACAACTGCTATCATACCTGATTCAGAGTTCATTGGTGGTACCTGTATCCCTCGGGCCAGTTCGTACTCCTCCTCCAATTGGATATGATCCTAATGCGCAGTGTGAATAACATAAAGGGGCTAGAGGACACTTTATTGAAGGCTGTTGGTCATTCAAGAATAAAGTTCGAGAGCTAATTAACAACAAGAGCATAGTCTTCGAGGAAGACAACCCAGGGGCAGAGTGTGGGTATCATACTGGAACTATAGGGCATGCTGTCGAAGAGTGTGAAAGCTTTCGAAACAAGTTGCAAAGATTGACCAGAAAAGAAGGCCCTATCCCAAATGGTTCAACTCAAAGATCTGGAAAAGAGGAAGTACAAGAGTTTTGTGGACCAATCAGAATCCGGTACCACAAGGAAAAGGTTGAGTTTTTGGCAGATGAGATGTCTTTTAATCATGTGGAGACCATGATCTCAAGAGAAGAGATGGAAGAGAAGTCCAAAAGGGTTGTATTTGCTGAAGAGACCTCGAAAAGTCACTTGGGAGAGCATCCTACCGATACTGGGGAAGATGATGACATCCACCTTTGGATCCCAAAAGGGCAGCCAACAATACCTAGGGAACCATGTCAGAAGCCTTGGATTGCTCCCTATGCAAATCAACGAGCGTATGGCCAAGGGAATCAGGATCCACGCCAAAATCAACACAGGCCTCGCAACAATTTGGGAAGAAGGAACGCTCCTCTTCACCCAATTCCTGTATCGTACACTCAGCTTCTGCCACATTTGATTCGAAATTCACTAGTGGAACCTAAATCTCTCAAGCCAGTGCCAGAACCATACCCTCCTGGGTATGATCCCAATGCACATTGTAGATACCATGCTGGATCAATGGGGCATTCGACAGAAGATTGCAAAGCTTTTCAGGCTAGGGTGTAACAATTGATTGACCAGGGATGTATATCCTTTCAAGAAGGGAGTTTGGTTGTGCGTGTCCGACTCGCACCAGAATGAGTTTGGGGACTTCAAGACGCATCTTCTCAAGACAACTGATCAAGCAAGAAAAGCCCAGTTCCTCTATGCTGGCATTTTTTAGATCATGTTTTTTATGCCATTGTAGTTTCTTTTCTGTTAATTACTACTTGCTTTTAGACATTGTTTCGTATCAATGGTATTGTTAATGTGATAATCATGCATGTTTTGATTAAATCCATCCGTATTCACTCACAGTTTCTCATTTATTGCAAAAATCACAAAAATATTTCACTTCCTTTATCGCACTGCTGTTTTGAGGGAGGATGACGAAAACGAAATACCCATAATCGCTGATAAGTATGCTTTTGGATAAAATCACGTCGATGATGTACATGCATTGCTTCAAATCCCCAAACACCGGAGAGATAAGGAGTTAGTCCCTACTTAACCACTTCGAGCCTAGAGGTAGGAGTTTCCTTCGGATTTCTAAAACCCTTACGCTTAACCTGGGGCACGGGTAGTGTTCAGTTAACTTAAGTACGCAGTCGAATCACGAAAAAAATCCAAAAGACATGACAGTTGTTCTCCAAAGACCAATGACTTGGCAGTCACGAGCCTTTCAAAAAATATAATAAAAAGCCTGCTAAGTCGAGCACCTCAAAAGGAGACTTAGGCAAAAATCAAGGCAATCCCGATGGACTTGAAGAGCAGAATTGGTCCATGCAAAAGTTAGGGATCAAAATAAAAACCAAAAGAGGTCCTCAAACCCACAACAAAAAACAATAAGATTCAGTGACCAGCATATCAAGAATTAAAAGGGTCACTGACATCCATCGAAAGGCAAAATAAAGATGACTGTCATTTCGAGCATACCTTGAATCGTCAAGCTTACACTGTCAAGCTCTAAGTGCGTGTGTAAAATTAACTGAATATAGGACTGGAGTTCATTATTAAGAAGGGGTGGGTTAAAATCATGTTTTGAGCCTTATATCCTTTGTTTCTATAACCGTGAACCAGACCACGTTACAACCCTCAAAAGACCTAATTGAGGCGGTGTTTATTCTAAAAGCATACTACAGCAAGGTTGCGTAAACTGACTCCTACATATTTGCTAGCCATTTGTATTGGTGTCGTTATTTTTGCTAAATCTTTCGCACACCAGTTAAACTATCATTGCATTGTACTAATGGTCCAATTCTCCACACACTGTCACATCATTTTAACAAATGACCCTTTTGTTCAAAAACTTGCATGAATTTCTCATTAAAATTACCATTTTTCGAATGAACAAGTTTAACTGCAAATCTGTACTTGATATAATGGAAATCCCAACAAAGAGCAATTAAATAGGAACTTGATCTTTCACCGATGCTAGCTTGAATCAAGACTACCTCATGAATTTGGGGCAAGTCCTTCCGATGTTCAAACAGGGGCATACTGTTTCAAGATCCAGACACTGAGGCAAAACATCTCAGACTATTTCAGGGCGAGATCATATGTCAGGAGAAGTTCTTCAAAGATCTGGAAGACTGAGGCAAACTAGTTAAACCGGGGCAGACAATTTGAAGTGGGGCAGACTAGTTGAATAGGGGCAGTTTCCCTCTATGCTTTCAAATTGGTCAAGATGACTATGCCAAGTACCAGCAATGATTGAGGCCAACAAGCACCAAAAGCCTAGGGGCAGAGCAACAACACGACTAACATGCATTGGTTAAGTCGCTACGCTCGCATGATTAACACGCATTGGTTAAGTCGCTACGCTCGCGCAGTCATTATGCTTTGGATAAGTCGCTACGCTCAACATTTGTAAGTTGTCATGACATATCAGCTAGAAGTGAGGTTCTTACAAGAACAAGTACACCACTTCTACAAAAGATCCAACTTGGGGCACCAGGGGCATCCGTGTTTGTCCTCTGATTATGGCTGTTAGAAACTATGTTTCGGGAAGTCAAATCCTCTCACCACACCCACAATAAAGTCCAGTCTTCATTAGCAACCAATAAAAGTCCACCCTTAATGGAATCCTCCTCACAATAAAGCCCAATATTTTATTGGCAACTACAAAAAGCCACTCCTGTTGGCATCTCAAATTTACCCTATAAAGTCCAATCTTCATTGGCAACCAATAAAAGTCCACCATCGGTGGCATCATCCTAAAACCAAAGTCCAATTTCGCTTGGCAACTACCAAATTCATTCCCTGGCAGTATCCCTGCAGGAATTTATCCCCAGCGTACCTGATCATTTACATGGCATACAATATCATATCATAATCATATTAAGAATTAGCACATCACTTGCATCTGCATCTTGCACTCTCTAGAAATTGCATCTTAGTTGCATGTTTGTGCATCATAACGCATAACATCGCCATCACCATTAACATGGCATAACAACATAGCAGGATCCAGGATCAGTTTGTAAGCTTCTTGGCCATTCCTCTAGTGAAGTCGAAGGTATTTCTCTAAAAAGAGTTGATACCCCGCAAGTTCAAGGAATTTGACTCCCCAACAAGTCATTCTTCAACCATGCAGTTGATAATGATAACCCCAGCATCTGTTGTTCTTGTGGCTCCTCAAGTAGAGGTTCTCTTAAAAAAATTTGCTTGAAGACCTTTCCCCCGCAAAGTTTGGACAACGCTGTTCCTGAAATGGGAAGTTTGGCCCAATTATTCCTCATCAAATTTATCTTAGAGATACTGCTTTGGTATCATCGGAGAACCTTATTGGATAAGGGACTGCTTCGACCACCCGAAGAATCTTAAGTTTTGTTCGAGATACTGCTTTGGTATCATCGAAGAGCCTTAACGGATAAGGTGCTACTTCGACCACCCGAAGAATCTCAAGTTTTGATCAGAGATATTGCTTTGGTATCATCGGAGAACCTTCTTGGATAAGGGACTGCTTCGACCACCCGAAGAATCTCAAATTTTGATCAGAGATACTGCTTTGGTATCATCGGAGAACCTTATTGGATGAGGGACTGCTTCGACCACCCGAAGAATCTCAAGTTTTGTTCGAGATACTGCTTTGGTATCATCGAAGAGCCTTAATGGATAAGGTGTTGCTTCCACCACCTAAAGAATCTCAAGTTTTGATCGAGATACTGCTTTGGTATCATCGAAGAGCCTTAATGGATAAGGTACTGCTTCGACCACCCGAAGAATCTCAAGTTTTGTTCGAGATACTGCTTTGGTATCATCGAGGAGCCTTAATGGATAAGGTACTGCTTCGACCACCCGAAGAATCTCAAGTTTAGATCGAGATACTGCTTTGGTACCATCGAAGAGCCTTAATGGATAAGGTACTGCTTCGACCACCTGAAGAATCTCAAGTTTTGTTCGAGATACTGCTTTGGTATCATCGAAGAGCCTTAATGGATAAGGTGCTGCTTCGACCACCTGAAGAATCTCAAGTTTGGTTCGAGATACTGCTTTGGTATCATCGAAGAGCCTTAATAGATAAGGTACTGCTTCGACCACCCGAAGAATCTCAAGTTTTGTTCGAGATACTGCTTTGGTATCATCGAAGAGCCTTAATGGATAAGGTACTGCTTCGACCACCCGAAGAATCTCAAGTTTTGATCGAGTTACTGCTTTGGTATCATCGAAGAGCCTTAATGGATAAGGTGCTGCTTCGACCACCCGAAGAATCTCAAGTTTTGTTCGAGATACTGCTTTGGTATCATCGAAGAGCCTTAATGGATAAGGTACTGCTTCGACCACCCGAAGAATCTCAAGTTTTGATCGAGATACTGCTTTAGTATCATCGAAGAATCTTATTGGACAAGGGACTGCTTCGACCACCCAGAGAATATCAGGTTATCTCGTTCATCTATTTTGCATCTTGTCATCCCGTTCAGGTATATCCTATCTCTTTGCATTTTTACTTGCTTGTCGGAAAAATTTTGGGGTCTTCTTGTATCTAATTGTCTTCCACCCTAAAATGAACGCCATGCAGCAGTTCATTCTCTCGGGTCAAAGACAATTAGATAGAGGCATCTGTCATACCCCAAATTTGTCCTACCTTTTTGAAAATTTTCATTTACCTGACTTTATTTTTCAATTCGCATCGCTTTTACGGCGTAATGTATTTTTTCGGCAAAAATAAACTCTTTGCGCCACATGACATCTTTTCATTTATTATTATTTATGTTTTAGCATTTTATTATTAATTGATTAATTAGTTAAAATAGGATAGAATTATAATTATCCTTTATTTATTAGAATATAATTTTTTTTTAACTAGGAATAGGATTTGTTTTTTTTTATTATTAATTAAATTAGAATTTAATTTAAAAAAAATAGAGTTAGTTTTTTTAATTAATTAAAATTAGTTAGAATAGAAAATAGGTTTATTAATTTAAACAGAAAAATTAAAAAAAAAAATGAAAACAGAAGAAGAAAGAGGGAAGCACGGAGAGTGAGGAGGGGAAATTAGGGTTGGAGATTAGGGAAAAAATTTGGGGATAAATTGTTTCGGTTAATGTTCAAAAAAAAACCCTAAGGGTTCCTTCTTCCCAAAAGACCTAGCCGCCCCATCCTAACTCATTTCTTTCAACTTCTTCCATCAACATAGCCGCAACCCTCAACCATTCCTCTCAAGACATCGGCCACTAAACCCAGAAACTCATCAAATCCGGTTTCTCTTCCTCCTTCAAATATCCATCACCATACTCCCTTTGTTGATCTTCAAAAAAAACTTTTGTTTACCAACAAAACACAAATTCAAAAGGCAAAGGGTTTGGTATTTGTTAGGTTATAACTGTGACATTTGTGCAGTTACTTGCGGCTCAACAAGAAATCGTTAGAAACTGTTATAGAAAAGAAGAAGAAATATGGGTAGCTCAGATTTCTCATGGAAATTACCGGATCATCCTAAGCTTCCAAAGGGAAAGACTATTGTTGTTGTTGTTTTGGATGGTTGGGGTGAGGCTAACCCAAATGAGTACAACTGTATCCACATCGCTGAAACACCAAATATGGATTCTCTTAAAAAGGGTGCACCTAAACATTGGAGATTGGTTAGGGCTCATGGTAAAGCTGTAGGACTTCCAACTGAGGATGACATGGGCAACAGTGAAGTTGGTCACAATGCTCTCGGTGCTAGTCGTATATTTGCTCAAGGTGCAAAGCTTGTTGACCTTGCTCTTGAGTCTGGAAATATTTTCGATGGAGAAGGTTTCAATTACATCAAGGAAAGTTTCGAAACTGGTACATTACATCTCATTGGACTACTGAGTGATGGTGGAGTTCACTCCAGGCTTGATCGAGTGCAGTTGTTGCTTAAAGGAGCTAGTGAGCGCGGTCTTAAGAGAGTCCGTCTCCATATTCTTACAGATGGTCGCGATGTTTTGGATGGCTCAAGTGTAGCTTTTGTGGAAACCATTGAAAACGATCTTGCAAAATTGCGTGAGAAAGGTGTTGATGCACATATTGCATCAGGTGGAGGTCGCATGTATGTCACAATGGATCGTTATGAGAATGACTGGAGTGTTGTGAAACGTGGATGGGATGCTCAAGTTCTTGGTGAAGCACCTTATAAGTTCAAAAGTGCTCTTGAAGCTGTCAAGACACTGAGGGCAGAACCAAAGGCCAATGACCAGTATCTGCCTCCTTTTGTTATTGTTGACGAGAGTGGAAAATCTGTTGGTCCTATAGTTGATGGTGATGCCGTTGTTACATTTAACTTCCGGGCAGATCGTATGACTATGCTTGCTAAGGCTCTTGAATATGAAAACTTTGACAAATTTGATAGAGTACGCTTCCCTAAAATCCGTTATGCTGGTATGCTTGAATACGATGGTGAATTGAAACTTCCACGCAAATACCTTGTTTCTCCACCAGAGATTGAAAGGACTTCTGGAGAATATTTAGTTAAAAATGGTGTTCGCACTTTTGCTTGCAGTGAGACTGTTAAGTTTAGTCATGTCACATTTTTCTGGAACGGAAACCGGTCTGGGTATTTTGATGAGAAACTGGAGGAATATGTTGAGATTCCAAGTGACTCTGGGATTACATTCAATGAAAAGCCAATAATGAAGGCCGTGGAGATTGCTGAGAAGGCAAGGGAAGCAATTCTTAGCGGGACATTTGATCAGATTCGTGTCAACCTACCAAACGGTGACATGGTGGGACATACAGGAGGTATATTTGATCAGTTTCGGCTTGTTTCGAAATCTTTTGGTGTTGTTGCTAATGTTTCATAACACCATTCAACATCGCCAACATCAAGCAACTCCTTGTTTATCTTGACCGACATTGAAGGAATAATCGATGACAGCAACGAAGGTATATTCACGTATTGAGTTTTGATTCCAGATTCAAGTTTCGTTTTGGGTTTTCGTCAGGACGTCGAGTTCCACCGCAAGCAGTGATTGCAACTCGCAGATCCTCAAGAGATTTGCGATTCAAATCACTTTCTTCAATTTCTACTTGACTACAACAACAACTTATGGCTATTTAGAATCTACTGGTTGCGACGTCGTCGGTTTCGATTACGTGAATGATAATGAAGGCTGTTGAAGCTGCCGAAGCCACCATTAAGCAGCGGGACGGTAGGGATTGACGAGGGATCCAATAATTAGAACTGCAGAATTGTTTCACCGAGGACGACTCGTCGAATTTGGCAGCATAAAGCTACAACCATGACACGATGGTCAACTCAATGGCTCAATACGCTCCAGGCAAAAATGTCATAGCAGCGAAGTTGTAACAGTCTTAATAATGTCTCAACCGCAGCTGATATCATGTCGGAGTTTATTATCGTTCAAGAGAAAATAGATTATGTTTCGAAGGTCTTGAGTTCGTAAAGAGCATTTTGCTGTCTGTTGCTAATCTCGTGTTCAGGTTTCCTTGTCAAGGTTACAATGGTGATCTATTTGTCTCAGTCATGCTCATTGACGCCGAGAGTCTTTCCAGTTGTTGCCCATTTTGTGCAGGTTGCGGCGTAGCAGGGTTTTTGATCCGCGTCACAAGAATTCGAGGCAAAAGGGTCAGCCATCTTTGGTTCAACATGTACAATAACAGGTCCTAAACGCCATCTGACAATGATTATGTGTTTGTTTGTAACACTTCACAAGCAACAATACTTTTGTTTCTGTCTCACTCAAGTCATGATTTTGTTATGCAACTTCAACAGCTACCATGAGATCTCCAACTCAGGGCAGGTTAAAAAACAACGACGACAATGCTAAGTTTCACTTCAAACGATATTCAGCGATGGCTACAAATGAAGGCTCTATTTTGAAATTTGTTTTGAATATTGGTTTATGTTGTTGGCTATCGGTGCGAAATCACCGTGAGGTTTTTATTCTTTGTTTTTTAGGTGATGCAGATTAGTTCTCGGCACCGATGCTCTGCACCGTTACATTCAGAGCTGAAACAACAAGAGCTCGAATCATATCAAAAATCCAAGAGCAGAGACATTCCTCACAACTATCCCAACATAATTCAGTTCCGCACACGATGTCTTTCGAATAACTTCAATCGCTGCTTGATTCCAGTTTGGATGATGACTGATATTCCAGCAATTACCGAGGTTAGTTCTGGCCAAAGACTACATACAAGGATCCGGATGATGGGAGGTAATAGGTATTGTGGCTGTTATTTTGACTACACTTCCTCGCAAGTCGGTTTTGCTGCTGTTGAAGATTTGTTGCAAACATGTTGTTGACTTGTTTCTTCTTTTATAAATCACCATTAACGTCTGTTGCTGTTTTTTATATATATTTCAACTCACAACATTTATATCATTCAATCTGGTGTGTATATTATTGACCTTGTCTTTCATTTAGTCTAGTTTAAAACATGTGTTTTGTTTTGATTATAATGCTTGAGCTAGTTTACGTTTTTGTGTGGAGCTGCTGTTGACTTTGCGCAGGCTATCGACGACATTAACTTCGATTCCACGTCTAATAAATTCATTGGTTTGCTGTTCAAACTATAGCAGCCCTTCACTTCATCACTGTTCTGTTTTGAGTCCAACATCAGCAACAATAACTTTGCAGAAATAAAATCAAAGAACAAATCAACGGTCTCATATTGTCGGTTGGTGTATTCTCTGT
The DNA here is from genome assembly GCA_963859935.3 of Lathyrus sativus. NCBI lineage: Eukaryota > Viridiplantae > Streptophyta > Magnoliopsida > Fabales > Fabaceae > Lathyrus > Lathyrus sativus. The sequence goes on from OZ012739.1 coordinate 662,402,845, forward strand.
CTGTTCAACTCCTGCCTTTGTTTTGTGCTATAATAACTCACAAATATTGCTAAAAAAAACATCATCTTACTTTTGACTTTATCTTTGCTACTTAATTTTTATCATATACTTAGTATTTCTAATATTATTTTTAATAATACTTAATTGTTAGAAGGAGATAATAAGTGTACTGTTTGATTTTGTTAAATAAATTGGGTTAAGATCAAGGGATTCTAAAACTACATCTCGTTTATGCGCATTTATTGTTTCGTTTTCTCCCTATTCGAATAAATGTATCCCACTCCCCTCAAAATGTAAATAATTTTATCGCCTTCGTATTATTTATACTTTAATGCTTTAAAACTATTTTAAAAATAAATTCTCGATTCATCGAGCCACTTTCTACCTTGTAAGTCGAGTGCTTTCAAAGCCTCGCCATCAACCTTTGATCACAATACACAACATTTTAAAGCTTAATCCTGGGCTTCCTTACAGTGATACCTATTTGATCAATTATTTCTAGTTGGTCACTTAGAAGACTAGTCCACTTTGCTAGTGCACACGTTAAAACTCAATTTCAAACCTTAAAAGTTTTCTTCAAATCAAACTAAAATACTTAATAACTATTTAGACATAATTTCAATATTAGATGAAAAAAGAGAGAGTCCCAAGTCTTTGGTTCTCTCTCCCGATTGTTTGGGTCTGAGGAGTCTTCCTTAAGCTCGAACAATTGTCTTCTAAAAAACCCTCTAAAAATGGTAAACTTATTCAAACCCGTTTTCTTAAACGCATAGATGAAAAAGAGAGAGCTCCAAGTCTTTGGTTCACTCTCCCGATTATTTAAAATTCAAGAAGTCTTTCTTGAGCTTGGAGTAATCGTCATCCGATTAATACACTATAATCATATTAAACATCTTTTATAATATTAGATGAGAAAAGGAGAGAGTTCCAAGTCTTTGGTTCATTCCTCTGATTATTTGAGGTCCGAGAAGTCTTTCTTAAGCTTCGATTAATCCTCATCTGTTAAAATAATTTAATTACATCCTATCTTTCAAGTTCCATTCAAACAATTCCTTTGGCGATGAAAAAGAAAGTGTTCCAGGTCTCTGGTTCGCTTTCCCGATTACTTGGGTCCGAGAAGTCTTTCTCAAGCTTCGAGTAATCGTCATCCGATTCACCCACTCGTATCCAATTCCATTAACACTTAGATGAAAAAGAGAGAGCTCCAAGTCTTTGGTTCACTCTCCCGATTACTTAGGGACCGGGGAGTCTTTCTCGAGCTTCGAGTAATCGTCATCCGATTAACCCACTTGAACCACATCTTATTCTTTTGCAATTGAGGTTGAAAAAGATAGAGTTCCAAGTCTTTGGTTCACTCTCCCGATTACTTGGGTCCGAGAAGTCTTTCTTAAGCTTCAGGTAATCGTCACCTCTAGCTAAACATCCAATACATCTAACCAATCTCTTTTTCGCCCCGTGCAACCAATACCTTATAACTTATTCAAATCTACCCTCTTTTCTAAACCAAAATAATTAACACGATAAACTCTCTTTTCTCGCCCCATGCGATTGATACTTCTCAAACACTATTCCTCGCCCTCGCGCGACCTACCATTCAAATAATCCTTTTACCAAGAACATTGTTTAGTCCCTTCTTCCGCGCATAACAAACTAGAGCTTCAGCCTCCCCTAGTGAGCAAAAAAGCCAATGTTTAGCAGTTAGAATGCGACCTAAACTCTCGTTCGAATCTCATACACCTTTTACCAAGAACATTGTTTAATCCCTTCTTCCGCGCATAACAAACTCGAGCTTCAGCCTCCCCTAGCGAGCAGACAAGCCAAACGTTTAGCAGTTAGAATGCGACCTAAACACTCGTTCAGTTTCAAACCCTTTTACCGTAGTTAGCCGAACTACGGCTGCTCTGATTCTTCATTCTCTTCCGAATGTAAGATACGTAGGCACAAGATTGCGATGATCTTGGCGAGCACAATCCCCTTTCTTTTCCCGTAGTCCCATGAACTACGAATGCTCTGATTTTCCACTTCTTACAAGTGAAGATACGTAGGCACAAGGGCCCCAATCCTTGGCGAGCACCCTATCTTAATAATCACCCCCTTTTCCTATTAGCAAGCAATTCCTTAGAAGATAAACAAACATAGTTAACTTTCTCTCGCGAATCGAATCAAGAGGTTCCCGTTGAGTACAACGGACATGAGGGGTGCTAATACCTTCCCCTCATGTAACCGACTCCCGAACCTAGAATATTGGTTGTGATGACCATGTTCTTATCCCTTTTAAGGTTTTATCGATATTTTCCTATTCCTTTCTTGGAATGAATAAAGTTCGGTGGCGACTCTGTTTCGAACGTATTTTCTGCGTCCATCGCGAGAATCGTATTTTTCGAGGTACGACAGCTATATGATTAAATTTGCAGGGGGAGTTGTTGTTTGGCAGTCTAGATTGCAAAAGTGTGTAGCACTATCTACTACAGAGGTTGAGTTCACTGCAATTACCGAAGCATGCAAAGAGTTACTATGGTTGAAGAAATTTTTGCAGGAGGTTGGTTTTGTTTAAGATGAATATCTATTATTTGTTTATAGTCAAAGCGCTATTCATCTTGGTAAGAATCCAACTTTTCATAATAGGTCCAAACACATTTTGTGAGATATTATTGGATACGTGATATTTTGAATGCTAAGGTGTTGAAGTTAGCTAAAGTTCATACAGATGATAATCATTCTAATATGATGACTAAGGCATTACCAAGAGGGAAATTTAAAGCTTGTTGTGATATCGCCGATTTGGTTCCTCCACATAGTTATGAGATGCAAATTTTTTAGGTTTAGGCTCCCTTCCTAAGTGAAGAAAGACCCAAATATGATTATCCCATTTGTCTCACTCATTCAAGTGGATAGGATCAATTTAGGGTTGAGAGAGATAGAAGAAAAATAAAGATTCAAAAGAGAGAAAAGAGGAGAGAAACTCATTAATGTTTTTTTGCAACCAGTCTCACTAAATCGATGATCCCCTATTTGTTAACCGTTGGATTGAGCTCAAATTTGGAGGGAAGGTTCGTAGCGTATATATCTAACTTTTGATTCTTATTTGTAAGTTAGTTTATTTTGTGATTTGCAGTTATTAGCACTATTTTATGAATAACATTAAGACTCTCTTGTACCCTTAATTAATTATAGTGTCATTATTTCTTTGGTATGGACGACTCGTGATTTTTACTCTCATATTGAGGGGTTTTCCACGTTAAAAATATCAGTGTTCTTTAGTGCCTTTATTTGTTCGATTTGTTGTCTTATATTTGTTGTTGATCCTCAAGGTTTCTACAAGTTTAAGGAGTTTTATATCCGCTGTGTATTAGTCTATTATTCTGTCATAATTTTCCCTCATAAGGAAGGGAAACTTTGAGAAGACTTAGCCAAATATTGAAATAATTAATTGTAAAAAGGCTCAATAGAATTTGATCCCATGACATTAAAAAAAATTAGTTGTAAAAAAAGCTCAATAAGATTTGATACCTTAACATTAAAAAAAAAATAATCGTAAAAAAAAAAATTAGCCTTAATAGATTTTGATTCCATGACACTAAGGTTAATGTAAAAGAATTTATCCACTCAAGCAATGTGCACCTTTAATAACTTATTGCATGATTACTTTATAAATATAATTTTTAATAAGAAAACTTATATATTATACCTATTTTTTAAAAGTATCATCAAAACTTTGGGGTGTACATGGCCACACCATGTCCCAAGGTAGCTCTGCCCATGGCTTATTGGTTTGGTCAATACATATATTCACTATTTTGTATATTTCAATTTAATTAGAATGGCATAGGTTATTAGGTTAGAGGCAGATCTCCTCTCTTTGACGAGACTTTATACTTTATCCAAAAAGATAATGTTTGATTAACTCTAGGATGGTTTAGATAATATGTGGAAGGGATGAAGTGTTGGTGTATGAAGAGACAGAGGATTAGTGTTGGACGAGACTCTGTACTTTATTCGAAGTCGTTGTTATCGGAAAATTTCTCGATCTGCTATCTACTAACCATGATGCTCACTTGTCAACAATATCTCTTTGCTCCATGCTCACCTCACCACTTGTTGTGAATTACGACAAAATCCAATATCAATTGTGAGGAAAAGAACAATAGCAACAAAAAATGGTATTCAACAATAATAACCGTACACAGATAATATAACAGAATAAGACAAGAAAAAACCGAAGATTTATTTACCCAGTTCGATCAAACGATCTACTCTAGAAGAGAGATCAGCTCTCCAATTCACTATACTCATAAAGTTATTCTAAGATATTAAATATGAGTTACAAGAAAATAACCTTCTCCTCAGGTTCCCAAGGAAAACCCTGAAGACGCCCAAGAACAACCTTATTTTCTACCCAAGTGTTTCCCTACCTCTCTAACTCTCAATATATGAATCACTCAAACCCAAGGTGTAATCCAAGGTTTTCTTTGTGCATAGCTGAAGCCCTATGCTATATCTTTAAACCCTTAATCTCCCTTATTGGTGAAAACTCTAAGATTGTCACACACCAAGCATATAAGAGAAAGATATTTATAATAGAAAATACATAACAAACAAAACCCAAAATCACATGGATCCATAGACCGAATCGAAAAAAGCCTAAAAACTCAATAACACAATTTACCGTATGAACAACACTATTCATCTGTACGGATGACACTATTCACTGACTGGTGTTTCTTTCTTTTTTTTTTTTTTGAATTTTTGTTCGACTTTTTAAAACTTCCGATTTTCGCGGTAAATGCAATCTCCAAAATATGTTTTCTTTCTCTTCATCAACAAAGGTTTTAAGGCACATTTACAACAATCTTCATCTTGACTTTAAACCGTGTTGATACCAATTTAAGAATAAAAAACATTGCTGCTCTCTACCAAGTTGAAACTTTAATCACTAACTTTGATCAAATTGAAGCAACCCTTGAATCTTGATCTCACAACTCGAATCCACTTGTTCCCAATTACCCTTTTTTGCCTAGGTAATTTAACAAGCCTACAAGTATGATTTTTCAACCACTCTTGACTCCACATGTTTTCAAATGCCTCCCTGAAGGTTTTTCTTCTTTTATTTTACAGTTCTTTAGCCACATTAAAAACATAATATCGGAGGCTAGCATAACCGTCTCTTTGAGATGCTACAATAACCCTCCTTACGTTATTATGAGTCAAATGATAATTAGAGATCTATGTAATCGTTCCCTCACTACTTCTAGCATCCATAGTAGGAAACTCCACCTCAAACTGAGTTTTCTCTGTTATAGTTTCTCTCAGGTTTCTCCCTTGGTTTTCACTATTCTTCTTCTAAAGAAATTCTCTACCAACCAAGAAAGTTGTTTTAACCTCAACTCTTCCCCAAAAACTCAATAACAACTCAGCGGTAACATGCATTTTTATCCCTTGATTTTTGCAAAATTTATTGTACTCCTCTGAAACTTTCTCAAGGCATTCATAACGCCTTAAACTCAAATCCCATAGCTTTTCCTTGTCATGAAAGCCTCAATTAGTTAACGATGAATGAATAATAACATTTGAACCTTCTAAAATATATAGCCCTTTAGAAATAATCAATTCATCACATGAAATCTTTAATACTCCATGTTCAACTCTAGTACAGTAGGCTAGATCATCTAACATACTTATAGATAACAAATTTTTCTTGAGTTGTGGAACATACCTCATATTGTGAATAAGAAGTTCACGATCATTAAGCATTTTAAATCTGACCGTACCAATACCCTGAACCTTGCATGCCTTATTATTAGACACATGTGATAAGAGAAACCTGGGTCAATGACCCAACTATCTTCTATTTCCAACTCGATACAACTAGTGCTTCAGAATCCTCATAACTTTCCTCACCCAATGCAACTATAGCTTGAACAAAATCTTCATTGGCCTTTCTTTCAGGATAATCCTTTTTAAAGTGACCAATTTTCCGACAATTAAAACATTTTACCTTTGACTTGTCAGACCTCTTTGATTTGGACATCCATTTACGCTCACCTCCTCCTCTTAACACATTTAAGACTTCACCACTATCTTCAGTCTTAAAATCTTTTGACTTTGAAAATTCTTTGGATTTCACCGCCATCTGGAATTCATCCAAAGTAATAGTACCTTCCTTACCATAAAGAAGGGCATCCTTACAGTGCTCAAAGGATCTGAGTAATGAACTCAATAGGAGTAAAGCCTTGTCCTCATCATAAATCTTCACTTCAATATTCTCAAGATCATCAATAATCTTGTGAAATTCTATGAGCTGCTCAACTATGGATTTGTTCTCATTTGGAATAAATAGAGTTGTTGTTTCAGATACAACCTGTGAGCCAAAGACTTTTTCATATACATTGATTTAAGTTTTTCCCACATAGCTACCGCAGTTTGCTCCCTTCTGACTTCACTTAGAACTTTATCCCCGTGGCACAAGATAGTGACATTCCTGGCCTTATCCACCATGTCGATCTTTTGTACGTGTGTAAGCCATGTATGCATCAATGCTTCACTCTTCAAAGCATCGATACACTTCTCTTGAATTAAAATTGCTTGCATCTTAATTTTCCACAATCCGAATTCGGTGTTACCAGGAAATTTCTTGATCTGCCATCTACTAACCATGGTGCTCACTTGTCAACAATATCTCTTTGCTCCACGCTCACCGCACCACTTGTTGTGAATCTTGTTGTGAATTACGATAAAATTCAATATCAATTTGTGAGACAAAGAACAATAGCAACCAAAATAAATGGTCTTTAGCAATAATAATCTGTACACAGATAATATAATATAATAAGGCAAGAAAAACCGAAGGATTATTTATCCAGTTCGATCAAACGATCTATTCTGGGAGAGAGAGCAACTCTCCAATTCACTAAACTTAGAAAGTTATTACAAGAGATTACATATGAGTTACAAGAAAATATACTTCTCCTTCAGGTTCCCAAGAAAAACCCTGAAGGCGCCCAAGAAAAACCCTATTTTCTACCCAAGTGTTTTTCTACCTCTCTAACTCTGAATATATGAATCACTCAAACTCAAGGTGTAATCCAAAGTTTTCTTTGTGCATAGTTGAAACTCTATGTTATATCTTTAAACCCTTGGTCTCCCTTGTAGGTGAAAACTCTAAGATTGTCACACACCAAGCATATAAGAGATACATATTTATAATAACAAATACCCAACAAAAAAAGACCAAAATCACATGGATCTATTGACCGAATCAAATAAATCTCGAAAACTCGATAACACTATTCACCGTATGGACAAGACTATTCATCTATACGGACGTCACTATTCACTGACCATTTTTTTTTAAACTTTTCGTCCGACTTTTTAAAACTTCTGATTTTTGCGGTAAATGCAATCACCAAAATATATTTTCTTTCTCTTCATCAACAAAGGTTTTAAGGCACATTTACATCACACACACACACACACACACACACACACACACTCACACACACACACACACACACACACACACACACACACACACACACACACACACACACACACACACACACACACACACACACATATATATATATCTATATCTCTATATATATATATATATATATATATATATATATATATATATATATATATATATATATATATATATATATATATATATATATATATATATATATATATATATATATATATATATATATATATATATATATATATATATATATATATATATATATATATATATATATATATATATATATATATATATATATATATATATATATATATATATATATATATATATATATATATATATATATATATATATATATATATATATATATATATATATATATGATACTAGTAGGCAATTTAACAATCATGCAAATAGTACTTGTAATCAAAACAATAGCAATTAAATTACTAAAACAATCAAAACTAACAATTATAATACTAAGTACTAAAACAATAAAGTGCATAATAGAAATAGCGAAGATATAGGTACTGCAAAGTAAGATAGCTACGAAAATTGGAAACGGAAAACTTGTAAATAAAATTATGAAATAAATACAGCGACACGATTACATAGAGGATGATCCAAGAAAAGTCTATAAATCTTCAAATCCTATCTCTATGATGCACTTATCACTCGATGTGAGAAAATAAAGGCTTTTCAATAAGTGTTTTTTCTGCCTAGTTAAATTCTAAAAAACTTGAATATCAAAATACTAAAATCTATACCTATTTATAGAGCTCAAACGGGTAAAAAACGTCCAGAAATCATGCTGAAGATGTGGGAGAGAAGTTTGGGAAGTGGTGGAAATTAATTCCACACTTCTGTTATTTTTTAGCCTCTAAAGCCCATGGCGAACGCCATGGCCTCATGTTGAATGCCATGAGTGTAACTTGTTAAACGTGGGCTAATCGGGGGTCATGGAAAACGCCATTCCCCCATGGCTAACACCATCAACTTCAAGACCTTTTTTTACTACATTTTATTCAAGGTTGGTGATGCACCATGGCTGCCACGTCATGGCCAACGCCGTGGAGGGCGCCATCATTACTTTTTCTTCATTTCTCCTTCGTTTTCAGTCGTTTTCATTATGTTTTCTCGTGTACCGGCTTCTACTTGTAAAGTACCTAAAACAAACATAAACTATCAGTATAACACTATAAAAGGTGACAAAATAACATCAAATAATAAGTGAATCGAGTCATAAAATGTGATATATTATGTGGTTATCAAACTCCCCTACACTTAAATATTTTCTTATCTTCAAGCAAACAACCAACATGCTACAAATGGTGTGAGTGCAACATAGACACAACATCACTTCTATTCGTACAAGGTTGTTCGTTTTGGTTTGGCTAATGTTAGATTGATAAGTACTAGTAGGTCAACACCAAGGATACCGTAGTCACATCTAAAAAAACACGATCCTCCGCGATGGTCACGAAAAAATGATTCGAACAGAGTCGCCGCTGAATTTTATTTATTCTAATAGAGGAATAGGAAAATATCGATAAAACCATTAAAAAGAAAATGGTTGTCGCAACCATATTCGGGTTCGGGAGTCGATTGCGCAAGGAAAATGTATTAGCACCTCTCACGACCGTTGTATTCAACATGAACGTTTTAGTTAGATTTTAAATTGAATGTTAGCTTATGCCAATCATTTTATTTGAATAGTTAAAAAGAGAAAAAAAGGAAACCGTAATTTTTTACTTATTAATGTGCGTGACAAGATTGTGAGTCTTACTCCTACGTATCTTCAAGTGCAATAGAGAATTCAAGGCTTACATAGTTATAGGCAAGACAAAAGATGTTTTTGGTGTTTTTTTTATAGTGTTTGATGAGACTTGAATCTCGCTCCTACATATGTCCAGGTGTGATATAGAACTCAAAACTACGTAGTTTTTGGGGAAGGCTACGGTTTGTTGGTTTGTTTTATTGAACAAGTTTGTATTCGCATTATAATGGACTAAACAATGTTCTTTTACTAAAGGTATTTTACTTTTTGATCGCATAGTGATGAGAAATTGGGTTTAATGGGATTCAATCACACAGGGGCAAGAAAATATAAGTTTGATTTGTTAAGTGTTTTAGGCGGAAGACGAAATTTTAAACAAGGAGCTCTACAACAATGTTCAAATAATCGGAGACTGAGGAAGGTCTAAACCCAATAAGTCATTTTTCTTCCAATTTATTACAAAAGATATGTGGTGAATTAAGTTAATATTCATTAACTGAAGACGATTATTCACATATGGAGCTCTACAGTAGTGTCTAAATAATCGGAGACTGAGGAAGATCTAAAGTCAATCAGTCCTTTTTCTTCTATAGTATAACCAAACTTAATTCTAATAATTAAAGTGTTTTATAAAGGAAGACAAATGTTCGAACATAGAACTCTGCAACATTGCCTAAATAATCAGGAAGGGAGAAGGTTTACACCCATCCTTTTTTTCATCCACGTCATTGTGAAAATGAGTTGGTCTAAGTTTTAATTGTGAAAGTGATTTTAAAATGGTTTGAAGTCGATAATGAAATTGAATTTGAATTGAATCGAAACATATTGGTTTGAGAAAAAGAATCCATTTGGCGTTGGACCAAGGATTTCGCTTATTGAAACGTTTATTAACATATCACTTATTATTTAATTGCAAAGATGATCAACAATGCATAATTATGTCAAGAGTAAAATGGTAAAAATACAAAGTTAACCATAATATACTCAAATCCGGTTTGTGCGTAATAACAATATGATTAGATATCACATGCAAGGATCATAACGTGGACAAATATCCTATCAATGTTTTGAAACTTTCAGCGGCATAACGACATATAAATGTTGAATTCGTGGATTAAATATCTAATTTACATGGTGTGAAATTAAATAACATCATCAAACACAAACATACAATCAATATGATATGGATACGACAATGGAAAGGAGTTAAATACAAATCTACAATGAGATTACAAAAATAATTGTCATTTTCTAGTAGCAATGATTAAGTTAACCTTATGAGTAACACGAGTTACATTAACACTGAGGCTTGATACCAAACTCCTAAAACTTTTCAAAATAAACAGCAAGAAAACTGAAGACTTTTCAACATTGAATTAATAGTTTTAAATCTAGTACTCACCAAAATACTAATAAGCCAGAGTTAACCCAAGATTGTGAAACCAACACAACTAAACCTTTAAAAGGAAACTAAGATTAATCAATACAAGTTTCCACCGACACAAATCTTAAATAGGAAAGGTAACAAGCACTCAACATTTCATGACAACTAAAACAAACTTAGCATGAAAAAATGTTAAACAACAGCATCACCATAGAACATGAATTCAACACCAATACAATAACAATGAAAATAAACGCATGGCCAGTCTTGAGTGGAGGGAGAAGATCTTTTTTCTTTTTTTCTGTTTTCCTTTATTTATTAATATTTTTATTATTTCTATTTTTTATTGGTGGAGAAGGAAATACAAGGATAGAAAATGTGACCTATTGATCAATTGGATTCAACAATTAGAATTGAAACAAAGAAACACAAATTGCTAATTAATTTTACAATGTCCCTTCTAGACGCTTTGAGGAATTAAAATCAAATTAAATCAGCTAAAAATAAAAAAAATTCACACATTTCAAAATAGCCACAAATTAAAATGAAAATATGAAAAGTTTTACTTAATTTTTTTTTAACCTTTTGACAAAATAAAAAATAAAATAAAATGTCTGAAAATGAATAAAAATCGATTGCAAAAGTGTTTGATCAAAATTAGCGCAAAATAAATTTTTAAGAAACATATAAGTTTTGATCAAATTTCAAAGTAAAAATGTTCGGTTAAAAGGCTCAGACTGATTAAAATGTGACTGAAAAAATTGTCAAAAAAATACAATGAGGACGCCAAATTAAACTAAGCGAATCATAGATTAATAATACTAACGTCTGCAAGCTCGATTTTGAAACTTTTTGCCCGTTGATTTTAAGTACATTTGAGAAACGATTTAACCGGTCTGTCTGTAGATTCGAGAATTTATTTTGGTTGATATTTCAGGCATTATACATGATGAAAGACATGTTATGTTATCAAGATGATACAAAGTAAAAATAAAGTTAGATAAATGACATTTTTAAAATTCCCAAACAAAATTGAAGTATGAAACACCCCACAAAAGCTTATACTTAAGTTTATCGTCCATCAATAGAGTCTCTCACCTCACGTGAGGAGGACCCTAAAGCCATCATAAAAAAACTATATTACATGGCTTCTTGCCGCTGTGGGCAATCTCTAACCACTTTGCACTTGTAGAAGGAACACACATCTGCACTTTTTGACCAGTATAATTGCGAAGACAATTTTTTTGTTTAAGAGTTTTACCAACGTTTCCCCTTTTTAAATAAACTTTGATTGTGACTTCATTGATTTTAAGCACGCTCAAATATTTTTCGCACTGCTACATACAATAATAGATATTAAGGAAAAAGTCCACAAATCTCCACCTTGCTTTCAAGTTGATGTTAGTGTCAAATTAACCATCAACCATATTGGGGTTTTCTTTAAATTTAAATCTCTTCTCAACAAAATTGATCAAGTCCAAGTAATATTTGAACTTTGACTTAGATATTGACTTGATGAACATATTTGTTTAATTGTCTTCCCAAACAACTTTCTCCATTCAAATTTTCTTTGACTTTATCATGTCTCTAATAAAGTGCAAACAAATTTTAATGTTCTTTGTCTTATTATAAAACACTATAGTCAAACAGATTTTCGTTTGACAATCACAATGTATATTTTAATAAGTTTGTATGATTCATAACTATTCAATAATACCTCTTAACTAGATGGCTTCTTTGAACCCTTCCACTAGGGCTACATATTCTAATTGAGTTGCACAAAAACCAACTATCAACTATTGATTTGCTTCCCAATTTATAGTTACTCTTAACAATGTAAACACAAAATGATACAAAAATTATCTTTTGTCCATATTTCCTATATGGTTTGCATTCATAAAACCCTTTAACACATCTTCCTATTGAGTTATTTTTATGAACTTTAAATCACCTTTCAATGAGCTATTCAAATATCTCATTATCCACTTCAAAGTTTTTCAATGAATCAGATCTGGATTTTTCATAAACTGACTTACTATGCTAATGCCATATGCTAATTCTAATTTACTACTAAACATACCATACATGATCCTTCAAAACTCATTTTCATAATACTCTCTATCATCTTCATCTCATCTCAACAGTTGTTTAAGGACATTGAATAACCGAAAGATTAGTATAATGAACCAAAAGAGTTGATGGTTTTAGCATTTTAAATCTCTCCATCTCTTTCTTAGCTAGAGTAGCTAGATCTCCATCTCTTTCTTAGCTAGAGTAGCTAGATTGAGATAAGAACAATTCACTTCTTTCAAAGTCTCTCATAATATTCATATAAAATTCTCCATTTAAAGTCTCATTGAAAAAATCAATCTCTTCCTTTCTTAAGCTTGACATCAAAATATCATCATCATATATAAATAAGTAGATAACTAACTTTCTAGTTCCTCTTCAATATATATATATATATATATATATATATATATATATATATATATATATATATATATATATATATATATATATATATATATATATATATATATATATATATATATATATATATATATATCATAACCACTTATCACAAAATAATGTTTAGAAAAAATTCATCAATCCAAAGATATCAATCATTTCATATTAATTTGTTTTAATTCATACAAGTATTTCTTCAAAAGATACACCTTAAACTTGTCCTCTACAAAATCTCAAATTTCTTCACAAAGATTTTTTTTTAAGGTCTCCATGTAATAAAGTTATTTTGACGTCTTCTCATCTTTAGTCTCACCAGAAGAACCTTCACTTCTAATAGAGTTTTCTCCACCTTATTTAGAATTTTCCCTTCATTCTTGTACAGGTTTTTTTGATTCAGGTTTTGTTGAATTTGAACTTAACAAACCATTTCTGTTTGAGTGATGTTACTGTTAGGTGGACACGTATTAGTGTTTTAGTATTTGTTTTAGTCTACTATTTTATTAGTTTGTTTGAATAAGACTTATTCTTTAGGAGAAATAGGGTTTGTTATTTATTTTACTACTCTGTAGGCATGTAAAGAGTAGAGTTAGTTATTTCCTTTTGCTTGTAAGATGACTATATATTAGCCACTGATTAATCGAATAAAACACATTCCTCCACTCAGTTTTGTAGCTTTGTTAAAATCTGATTTCTAACATTTGGTATCAGAGCTTTCGAAAGGGGCTGTAGGAGTGTGAGAGTGAGTGAAGCATGACAACCTCTGAGAAATTTGTGACTCCAAGATTTGACGGCCATTATGATCATTGGTCGATGTTGATGGAGAATTTCTTGAGGAGCAAAGAGATGTGGAACCTGGTGGATGAAGGTATTCCAGCACCAGCAATCGGGACTTCGGCGGCAAGTGAGGCTCAAAGGAAAAGTGTCGAAGAAACAAAACTCAAAGATCTGAAAGTTAAGAACTATCTCTTTCAAGCGATTGACAGAGAGATCATGGAAACCATTCTTGGCAAAAGAACATCAAAGGCGATATGGGATTCGATGAAGCAGAAGTATCAGGGATCAACCAAAGTAAAGAGAGCGCAGCTGCAGGCATTGAGGAAGGAGTTTGAAATGCTGGTTATGAAAGAAGGAGAAAAGATCGATAGCTTCATTTCACGAACCCTCATGGTGATAAATAAAATGAAAGTGAATGGAGAAGATATGAAGCAAAGCACAGTGGTGGGTAAGATTTTGAGATCTTTGACTCCCAAGTTCAATTATGTTGTATGTTCAATTGAGGAGTCAAATGACATAGATACTATGACTGTTAATGAGCTCCATGGAAGTTTACTTGTTCAAGAGCAAAGAATGCATGGGAATCAGGAGGAAGAACAAGCATTAAAAATTTCTTATGACGACAAGCCACGACGGGGCAGAGGCTCATTCCGAGGGGGTCGAAGTAGAGGAAGAGGGAGGTCATCTATGAATAAAGCCACTATAGAATGTTTCAAATGTCATCAGTTGGGACACTTTCAATATGAGTGTCCTGATTGGGAGAAACGGGCTAACTACGCTGAATATGTAGAAGAAGGAGAAGAGGTTCTGCTGATGTCTTATGTTGATGCTGATCAAACCAAAATAGAAGAAGCTTGGTTTCTTGACTCTGGATGTTCGAATCACATGACCGGAAATAAAGAATGGTTCTCGGAGCTAGAGGAAGGATTTAAATAAACTGTGAAGCTTGGGAATGACACTAGAATGGTAGTGGTAGCTAAAGGGAGTGTACGACTTCAAGTGAACGGTATTATTCAGGTAATCTCAAATGTTTTTTACATACCTGAGTTGAAAAGTAATTTGTTGAGCATAGGCCAACTTCAGGAGAAGGGTTTAGCTATTATAATTCAGCAAGGGACTTGTAAAGTTTATCATCCTAAAAGAGGTTTAATTATGCAAACTAACATGAGTGGAAATAGAATGTTTTATATGTTAGCATCTATGGCAGCAAAAGAAAATTCGATGTGTCTTCAGGCTAAACTTTCCTCTGAGAAAGAATCACACTTGTGGCATCGTCGATTTGGCCATTTGAATTACACAGGATTAAGAACACTTGCATACAAGAAAATGATAGACGGTGTGCCGCTGCTCAAAGTTCCAGAAAAATTATGTGAAACTTGTTTGGTTGGCAAACAGCATAGAGGATCCTTTCCAAAACAAAGTTCTCGGAGAGCCTCAAAGCAACTTCAACTCGTGCATTCTGATTTGTGTGGGCCTATCAAACCTGCTTCCAACAGTAACAAAAGGTATATCATAAGTTTCATTGATGATTTTTCACGTAAAACTTGGGTTTATTTTTTACATGAAAAATCAGAAGCCTTTAGTGCATTCAAGAATTTCAAAGCATTTATTGAAAAAGAGGTTGGTGCATATATAACTTGTTTGAGAACAGATAGAGGAGGTGAGTTTAACTCAAATGAATTTGGAGAATTTTGTAAAGCTCATGGTATAAGCAGGCAGTTGACAGCAGCATACACTCCACAACAGAACGGAGTTGCCGAACGAAAGAACAGAACAATCATGAATGCAGTACGTTCAATATTAGCTGATAAGAAAGTTCCAAAAGTGCTTTGGCCAGAAGCTGTAAATTGGCGTGTTCACGTTCAAAATAGGAGCCTGACCGCAGCGGTAAAAGAAAAAACTCCAGAGGAAGCATGGAGTGGAGTGAAACCAACAGCAACTTATTTCCGGGTGTTCGGTTGCATAACACACGCTCATATTCCAGACCAAAAGAGGAGCAAGTTAGATGTCAAAAGCAAGAAGTGTGTATTCATAGGTGTTAGCAATGAATCCAAGGCCTATAGATTATATGATCCAACCACTAAGAAGATCATCATCAACAACGATGTTCAATTTGAAGAAGAAGAGGGCTGTAATTGGGGAAGAACTGAAGAAGAACTGAATTTGGATGTGCTAGAAGATGATAATGAAAGTGAAAAAGAGCATGTCGGCGAGGATAATATTGTGGAGGTCATGGGCAGAAATACTACTTCCGATTATTCACCACAAAATGAAGAAAACATTCAAGAAGTTGCAGATGAAGGGAGGGGTGAAAGAGTCAGAACAAAACCGGTATGGATGGCAGACTATGAAACAGGAGAAGGTTTCTCAGAAGAAGAAGAAGATATGCATGCAATGATGATGGTAACAGAGAATGATCCTTTTTCACTTGCAGAGGCAGTCAAAAGCAAGAAGTGGAAAGAGGCTATGGAATCAGAAATGAAAGCTATAGAGAAGAACCAAACATGGGAATTGATGGATCTGCCTAAGGATGCCAAGCCTATTGGAGTTAGGTGGGTCTTTAAGACCAAACTTAATGAAAATGGGGATGTCGAGAAACATAAAGCGAGATTGGTTGCTAAGGGTTATGCACAACGGTATGGAGTTGATTACACCGAAGTATTTGCACCAGTGGCAAGGCTCGATACCATTCGAACAATACTTGCAGTAGCAGCACAGTGTGGCTGGGAGGTTTTTCAGCTTGACGTAAAGAGCGCTTTCCTTCATGGTGAACTCAAGGAGGAAGTATTTGTACAACAACCTGAAGGGTTTGTTAAGAAGGGAGAAGAAGGGAAGTTTTACAAGCTAAAAAAGGCTCTATATGGCCTTAAGCAAGCGCCAAGGGCGTGGTACAACAAAATTGAGGCTTACTTTCTGCGTGAAGGCTTCGAGAAATGTTCGAGTGAGCATACTTTGTTCACCAAGTCAAAAGGAGGTAAAATTTTAATAATTAGCCTTTATGTAGATGACTTAATATTTACTGGAAATGATGTGAGCATGTGTATGGAATTTAAAAAGTCAATGATGATAGAGTTTGATATGTCCGACTTAGGAAGAATGAGACACTTCCTTGGAATGGAAGTGCTGCAAAATTCAAATGGTATTTTTATTTGTCAAAGAATGTATGCACGAGAAGTGTTAGCAAGATTTGAAATGGAAAATAGCAATAGTGTGAAAAATCCAATTGTACCTGGAACAAAGTTGTCAAAGGATGAAGGAGGAACTAAAGTTGATGCAACAATGTTCAAACAAATGGTTGGAAGTCTCATGTATTTAACTATAACTCGTCCTGACTTAATGTATGGTGTAAGTCTCATAAGCAGGTACATGTCTAGACCAACCATGTCACATTGGTTGGCAGCCAAAAGAATTTTGAGGTATTTAAAAGGGACAACTAAGCTAGGCATTTTCTACACAAATAATGAAGGTTGTTCAAAACTCTTGGCATTCACAGATAGTGGGTATGCGGGTGATCTTGATGATAGAAGAAGTACATCTGGATATGTGTTCATGATAGGATCTGGAGCTGTATCCTGGTCGTCAAAAAAGCAGCCTGTAGTGACTTTATCAACTACCGAGGCCGAATATATCGCAGCAGCTCTATGTGCTTGTCAGTATATATGGCTAAAGAGAATCTTGAGAAAGATTGGAGTGGAGCAGGTTGAAGGAACTATAATTCAATGTGACAGCAGCTTTGCCATTCAGTTGGCTAAGAATCCAGTTTTTCACGGAAAAAGTAAGCATATTCATGTGCAGTTTCATTTTTTAAGAGATTTAGTGAATGAAGGTGTTGTAGAATTAAAGTACTGCAACTCACAGGAGCAAGTAGCAGACTTGATGACAAAACCACTCAAACTTGAACAGTTTGAAAAACTCCGTGGTATGCTTGGAATGGTTAGTACGTCGGAGTTAAACTAAAATACATGTGTTTTAGTTTAAGGGAGGGAATGTTAGATGGACACGTATTAGTGTTTTAGTATTTGTTTTAGTCTACTATTTTATTAGTCTGTTTGAATAAGACCTATTCTTTAGGAGAAATAGGGTTTGTTATTTATTTTACTGCTCTGTAGGCATGTAAAGAGTAGAGTTAGTTATTTCCTTTTGCTTGTAAGATGACTATATATTAGTCACTGATTAATCGAATAAAACACATTCCTCCACTCACTTTTGTAGTTTTGTTAAAATCTGATTTCTAACAGTTACTTCAAAATATATTATTTTTCTTATGAAAAAGTTGTCTATATTCTTAACATGTAGTTTTTGTTGCTACTAGTTAGTTAAATATGATGATCCCTATGTTATCCTCTTGTTCTAATTATTCTCCTTAGACCAGAGACAGTTGCAAGTTAACTTACTGTAAATAATAAAATTAACAATACATAGTTTGGATGTTTTCAACATGAAAAATCAAAATCCTGCTATGATATCTCAAGTGGATTATAACAATAGATAATATTTTTGTGTTAATAATTTCGCTACAGAAGCACTTTATCCTTATCTTTTCTAACATCTCCACAACTGAATTTGCATCCATGACGTCGAGGTTTATCAGGATTCTCAGGATCAGAATCACTTGGTTCCACCATAAGTCCTCTCAGGCATCTTCTTCTAACAAGTGGCTGGTAAGTTAACTTCTCTACCCGGCTAACCTGAGGCTGAGGCTGTGGTTGAGGCTGAGGTTGAGGCTGTGGCTGTGGCTGAGGCTGTTGGGGAAGAATGACACGAACGCCAGGGTCTCGTCCGGTTACTGAACCTTCAATCAGGAATGAATTATTCATACTCTGTATGTTACTGTTAACATATGCTTTTCCTGCTTCATCTTTATCTTCTTTCTCGTTGGATTTGTGTATGTTTTGGATTGAGCCTTTTTTCCTTGTTGATTGGGACTGTGAACCTGCAACATGCATTGTTGCGCCTCTGTTGTCTCCGGCTAGAGTTACAATACTAACTGTTTTGTCATCTGTTGGAAGCAGTGTTGTTGGATTCACAGTAGCTACTCTATTAACAAGATTTGTTACATCATCGTTCATACTCATGGAACCTTTTTGCTTGGGGGAATTTGATACGGTTGTGGTGACCGGTATTGCAGGTACTTCGATGTTATTTTCACTAGGGTTTGATGTTGAGACCGCAAACATCACTTTTCTCTCTAGAGTTGTTTGAGGTTCAGAAATTGGAGTAGGAAGAGGCTGTGTTGGGCCATAGGCTAATTGTGGAAAAGATTTTGATCTTTGTTTTCGATGAAACGGAGATCTCGTGGAAAAAGAACCTGATATCCACGGGATTCTAAAGCGAAATTGCTTCTTTTTTATTCCTGACATCGATAATGTTTGGTTTGATAATTTATCTTCTGTCACATGAAAAAAAAGGTTGGATGATTTGTTCGTTTATATACTCGGAACTAAGAATATATACCTTAGATGCATAACAGCATTCTTAAATCTTGTTGGAGAGGAAAGAAATTTCTGTTGCTTGTTACAAAAGAAATTCCTTGCATATTCAATTGAATTCATCAACCAAAAAGTTTGGCAATTCTATGTGCAAGAAACCATAAAGTGAAGTTCCTTTCTTTGTATTCTCCCTCAAGAAAAGTATTTAACAGTTATTTAAATTTTGATTGAACAGAACTAGAATAAGTGAATAATAGAACAATGCAAGGGATTTACCGGATACTGCGACCTTATCGCAATCCTCCGAGGGCTGCGATATTTCAACAATTCCACGGGAATGGAATCTTTAACCTGAACAAAATATCTTCAGGCTTTGGATTTATCACATCCTATCCACCCATGCAGCAGAAAGGGTTGGAGAATGTTACAGTGTCAGAGGTACTGATGACAAAGGGGGAAGAAAAAGTGGGTTCCTGGCTGTGGTGTAGAGTTGATGATGCTGTTATTAACGCAATGAGGAACGTAAGATAGTTTTTCAATTTGTTCTTATATAGTTTTTGTCAGATTCAAATGGTCGAAAACAGAACATTTGCTTATAATAATGACCAGAGTAGTAAAAGATTTATGAACGAATATATAATGATATTATAGATGGCTGAATATGATATTGGATCATTGGTGGTACTGAAGCCCGAGGGCCAAGACATAGCAGGCATTGTCACAGAAAGAGGTAGGTGTTTCGTGTTCCTACATATATGTCGGTGTCATGTCAGTGTCCTATGTGTCAGATGTTATGTCGAAGTGTGGACTTCATTAGCCGTTATTCATTATAATAAGTTTAATTTAGCGTCAAATGGTACTAATACGACATGCATGAATAGACACAACAAACTAAAGTGAATCTCTGTTGGCTTCATGTATGCATGATTCTGCAGACTGCTTGAAGAAAATAGTTGCACAAGGAAGATCGCCTTTATACACGCGAGTCGGTCAAATAATGACTAATGAGGTTATTTTATATGCTCTCTCATTTTCATTATGATTAATCCAATCCATCGTTTTCACTTTCAACTGATATAGTTACAAATATATAACAGAATGACTTGGTAACCGTGACCTCTGACACAAACATTCTAAGAGCAATGAGACTAATGTTAGGTAACTATTCCATACACACAATGTTTAATGTGACCAAATATTGAAGAACTATGTGTGACCCTTTTTACCTGTACTGTAGAAAATCGCATTCGGCATGTTCCAGTTATAGATGGGAAAATAGTTGGCATGATTTCAATAGTAGATGTTGTGCGAGCAGTGACAGAGCAACAAGATGGAGAATTGAAGCGACTGGGTGATTATATTAGAGGAGAATACTACTAGGTCTGCAAAAAGATTAAACCATATGTACTTTTAATTTAAAAGTAAAATTCATTTCAGTTTCGCCCTTCTTCATCTATGAAAAGACTTTTACTGGAACAATAGAATTTCCCATTACATTGTTATTCTCCATTCCAAACCGAGCTAACACTTCTCCAGCATATTTTTGCTGGCATATGAAAATTTCATTTTTAGTTTAAATTATTTCAACTTCCAAGAAGTATTTCATTTTTCTTAACAATATAGAGACTTAAATATTCATAAGTAAGAGAACTTACCTATCTATTTATCAGGTTAAGATGGATGAATATGTGATGTGTCTAATAGTGTGTTTGAATAAGTTAATTGAATTTTTTTTTTAAATTTAAAATTTTAAACATTTTAAATGATTCAATTGAAATTTATTTATTTTTAAATTCTTTTATTTAAATGAAATATTAAAATGATTTATTGTAAAATATTTGGGGTCATTTTCATAAATTTTAAAACTTTTAGGCCAAATTTAAAATATAAAATAAGGACCTTGTAATTTATAAAAATTTGAAGGAATTAATTTATAAAATTTGAAAGTTATTAGAGACTTGTTTATAAATTTTAAAAAGTTTGGGTATGAATTTAAAATTTTTATAAAATATTAGGAGCATCATGCAAAATTTGAAAATAATAATAAACAATTTAACATTTGCATTATATAGATTGAAGAAGCATTTTCAAATTTTTTAAAGGCAAAATACCCTTTTTGATCCCTTAATTTTATTCTTAGGTTCAGATTGGTCCCTTAATTATTTTTTTTTGTCAGATTGATCCATTAACTATTTAAAACGTGTTATATTAGATGAAAACAGTGAATTTTTTTCGTCGCTAATTAGATGAAAATGACCAATATGACACGTTTTAAAGAGTCAATAGACCAATCTAACACAAAAAATAATTAAGGGACCAATCTGAATCTAAGGATATAATTAAGAGACCAAAAAGAATATTTAGCCTTTTTTTTACCTTTTGGTGTCATTTGAAATTCCTTAAATTTAACTTGAATAAAATACTTCATAAATTTACATAACTTTAACAATTCTCTATATTTTTATCCAAACAATGGATTTGGTCAAGTCATTTTAAATTTCCTCAAAAAATTACTTTTCTTCATTAAAATGTTTCATCCAAACACACTCTAAGGTTTTGGGTGAATATGTAGTGTATCTCTCACAAAGGTGTTGCTAAAAAAGAAGTCTCGCAATGTTCAATGATCCTTAGTTGAAAAACTCCCCTAACAATTCTACTTAAGTCAGACATCTCGAACTCATGCATCATTTCTATCCATAATTTTATCATTTCCAATGTAAACCAAATCATCTACATAAAGACTCATAATTAAAATCTTACCACCATCCGTTGCTTTTGTAAACGGTGTATGTTCGCAAAAACATCATTTAAATCCTTCATGAGAAAAGTATGCTTTGATCTAAGTATACCATACTCTTGGTGCCTATTTGAATCCATGCAATGCTTTATTTAGCTTGTACACCTTATCCCATTCACCATGTTTCTCAAAATCCATAGGTTTTTGTACATATACTTCTTCTTCAAGATCTCCTTGAAGAAAATCACTTTTCACCTATATTTGAAACGCTTCCCATTTATTCTATGTCGCAGTTGCTAGAATGAGTCCGATTGTATCCATCCGAACAACTGGTACAAATACCTTTGTATAGTCAATTTTTAGCAATTAACCTTGCTTTGTACTTTTGCCTTTTCAATACATACTACAATGTAATTGAATCTCTCAGTGTGAGTTCACAATATCTTTTCCACAATCTTGACGTCTTGCATGTCCTCTACATTATTACACATGTTATTCGCGACCAACATTACCCGAGAAATGTATTATGTGACCATCTCATCTTCCTTCATCTCCAAGAACTTAAACTTCCTTTGAAATGCTTGCAGTTGTGATATATGCACCCTTTTAGTCCCTTGACACTTCATCCTCATTGAATCTCGTTTTTGTTGAATAGTCTTCTTCTAAAGGATTGTCTTCAAACTTCTCTTGTCGACGGCTGAGAATGAGTAATTTTTAACCTTCAAATATTTTAGTTTTAGATCTGCTCTCACAGTTTCTTTTACCCTGCCTCTAGTTCACTGTAACCTGGGTCAATGAGAAGCCACCACTTTTTTCATTGAAGTAGATTTTCCATCAGCATAACTGTAATCATCGTCAAATTTTAGAATGCTTTTTATTTGAGATATTATGTTAATCTGATATTGGACAGATAGGGATTCCTTACCCGCAGCCTATGTGTTGGATCCAGGGCAACTGTTCTACTTACGCTGGTTAACTAGGGATAGGAGACTCTGAGGAGTGACATCAGGAAATAACGGTCTGTATATCATCTAACACTGCTTACGCTGGCAAACTAGGAATAGAAAGCTCTGAGTAGTTGTTAGTGAGTTATTTTGTGGGGGACTGGCTATAACGGTTTTGTTAATTCGTCGTGAGATTATAAGGATAAGACCATTCATACAAGCCATCATACATCAACAACAAAGGATAAAGGAATTCTAATACACAACCTGGTCGCTTTCGTGACATTGTTTTTGCACTGAAACTTGCAACCCCACTTTCTTTACTATTTTACTTTGAATTGCACAAATCTTGTGTTGTTCGAACACAGCCCTTGTAGGTTCGATCTTTTTATTACTGCGACGTTATCAGTACATTTTCTGAGAATTCATCATTTTTGTAGTGGACAAGTCTAAGGTGTTCCTTTTTAAGAAATCTTTGTATGTGTTGAAATAAGTCCTTATGAAATGATATCATCAGTTTGATAGGTTTCTTCTTAAGCATGGTTTTATGAGAATTATTTATGATAGTTGTGTATACATACTGAAGAAGAACTAGCAAGTTGTTTATCTACTTATATATATATGTTGCTGATATCTTGTTGTCAAGGTTAAGTAAGGAAGAGGTCAGTTTTTTCAAGTAGACTTCGGATAGAGAATTTTATATGAATATCATGAGAAACCTTGAAAGAAGTGAATTGTTCTTGTCTCAGTCTAATAACTTTTAGAAAAAGGTGTAGCGGTTTAGAATGCTTGGTGCTAAAATTAGTAACACTCTTTTGGGTTATCATACTAATCTTTGGGTTATGTAATGTCCTTAAATAACTGTTGAGATGAAGACAATGGAGATTATTCCCTACGAAAATGGGTTGGAAACGTCGTGTATGATATAGTTTGTAGCTAATCAGACTTAGCATATGTCATTAGAATATTAAGTCAGTTTATAGAAATTGTAGGTTGACTCATTGATAAACTTTGAAGTAGATGTTGAGGTATTTGAATAGTTTATTGAAGAGTGGTTTGAATTTTATAAAGATAGATCAATAGAAGTATGTTTTAAAGCGTTTTGTGAATGCAAACTATGTAGAAAATGTGGAGAATAGATAATCCTTGTAGCATTTTGTGTTTACGTTGTTTGGAAAAACTATAAATTGGGAAGCAAATCAACAGTAGATAGTTGTTTAATCTGAAACTCAAGCAAAATATATAACAGTTGAAGGGGTCAAAGAAGTTGTATAGTTAAGAGGTATTATTGGAGAGTTATGAATCACTTAAACTTGTGTGAATATACATTGCGTTTGTCAAACGACATTGAAATTTGTTTGCACTTTATTATAGACATGTTCAAGTAGAGGGAGATTGTATTAGAAAAAATTATTTTGGAAGATAATCCAGAGAGTGTGTTCATCAAGTCATTATCTAAGTCAATGTTCAAATATTGCTTAGAGTTGATCAATTTTTTTGAATAATGACTCAAACATGAAAAGAACACCATTGTGACTGATGGTTAATTTGACTTCAACATCAATTTCAAAGCAATATGGAGATTTGTGGAGTTTGCCTTACTAGTTTATTGTATAAGTTGAAGCTTTTGCTTTTAAAAAAATCGTAGGCTTTTCTAACAATCTACTTGAAATTCGTGTATTACTTATATGGATTTTCATGCAAAGATGATTTGAGATATTTGAAAGTTATCTAACAGTTGAGAACATTTCTAAACATTTTGAGATTAAGTGATTCATATATCGAGATGATGGGTTATTTTGTCACAAATGAATAGAAATTAAAAGTGTTCTAAGGAATTTTTGTGTGAATTGATGTTGTCAAGAACAAACCAAAATATGAGAAAAAGATTAAATTTTTTGAGCAAACACAAGAAACGCTATTAGGTTTTACAAAAGATAAAGAAGAAGGAAGAAGAAGAAGAAGATTTGGTTAAATCTATTTTAATATTCACTTACTCAATAAGGATTCAAAGATTACAAGCGAATGCCAACAACTGATCTCTCTTAACAACCTGAGAGAACTAGTCTATTTATGGACTACTAAGCTAACTTAACAATTGGGCTTACAAGCAAGGCCTAATTCGACATGCTCTCTTAAACACATAACATATTTCGATAGTGTGATAGAACAGACTTCGACTACAACATGCACAACTCGTGTCGAACTATAACGCTGCCATTGTCGATACTAGAATTCGATCCAAATACCACAAATCTCCACCTTGGAACAAACTATACACTAACAATGGGACAAACTAGCTTTTATCATGCAACTTTATCAATTGCATACAGTAGAAAAACTTGCTACATGGAAATATCTTGGTGATCATATCAGTAGCATTGTCATAAGTCAAAACCTTCAGCACTTGGACTTTTTAACACTCAATCATCTATATGAAAAAATGCAGCCTCAAATGGATGTGTTTGATTCGCTCATGATAGGTTGAGTTCTTTGAAAGGTGTATTAAACTTTGACTGTCACGTTTAATAATGATAAATTGACCTTGAATTTTTAGCTTCTTAGCAAAACCTTCAAGCCATAATGCTTCTTTCACAGCTTTAGTGAGGACGATATACTCTGCTTCAGTGGTTGATAAGGAAACAACCTTCTAAAGTGTTTCTTTCCAACTAATTATTGTGCCAAACATAGTGAACACATATCTATAAATAGATTTTTTAGAATCCGTACAATCTGCATAATCAGAGTCGACAAATCCTTCGATTTCGACTTTGCTATCATCACCACATGCTTCATCATAAATCAAGACTCTGCTCAGAGACCCATTTATGTACCTAAGAATCCACTTTAATGCTTGACAGTGCGCCTCCCTAGGATTGGCCATATACATGCTTAGAAGGCTCACTTCGTATGTTATGTCTAGCCTCGTACATACCATGTCATACAACAAAGAAATTACCATACTAGCATATGAAATTCTATTCACATAAACTCTTTCGACTTCAATACTAGGACTTTAAGTCAAACTCAACTTGTATTGAGGATTAGTCGGTGTTAGAACAGGATTTGAGTTCGACATACTAAACTTGTCGAGAATCTTCTTTAGGTATGCCTCTTGAGAATAACATAATCTCGACAACTTTCTATCTCTCCAGATGTTAGTCCCAAGAATTCTGGACGAAGCTCCCAAATCTTTCATGTAAAACTCCTTATTGAGTTCAGATTTCACCTTCATAACATCTTCAACACTATTTCTTTCTATGAGGATGTCATCCACATAAAGTAACAAAATAACAAGTTAATTTCCAGGTTGAAATCTGAGTAAACACAGTGGTCAAACTGACACCTAGTGAAACCAATGTTTGCCATGAACTTGTAAATCTCTTCCTTTCTCTTTTCTACATACCCTTCAAGTTGCCTCATCGAGATTGTTTCATCTAGATCACCATACAGGAAGGTTGTCTTCACGTCCATATTTTCAAGTTCTAGGTCGAACTTCGCCACCATGGCTAACATCATTCTAATGGATCTATGATTTACAACATGTGAGAACACATCATTGAAATTGATACTTTCATTAAAGAAACAACCTATCTATTTCCAATAGGCAACCATTATCTGTCTCCTCAGCTTCGACAGTAGCTTCTACATCTTCTTCGACTTCATGTGAGTCATGCAATTCAGCATCATTATACTCCACCTCAATAGGAATCTCTTCTTGTTCCAGCTCTTTTCCAGATATCTTCGAAATTCGTTCAATGTCATCAGTTTTCTTGAAAGTCATCTCAACTTCATTGAAAACTACATTTTGACTTGTGATACACCTCCTGCGTCCTGGCTCATGGCACCACAACCTATAAGCTTTGACTCCTTCAGGGTATCCAAGGGACATACATCTGAAAGCTTTAGGTTCGACCTCGTCTTGCCTACTATGAGCATAGGCTAAACAACCAAATACTCTAAGTTTGTCGAGACTAGGTGGATGTCACAACTAGACTTCTTCAGGTGTCTTCATTTTCAAGGTTGTCGAGGGACACTTATTTATCAAATATGCTACAGTTACAACAGCTTCGCCGCAAAACACCTTCTTTAATCCCGCACTTACCAACATGCATTTCACCCTTTCTAGAATGGTTCGATTAAACCTTTCGGCCAAACCATTTTGTTGAGGAGTCCCTGCAGTAGTTATGTGCCTTGCAATACTAGACGCATTACAATAGCTTTCAAAAGCCTCATTACAAAATTCAAGACCATTATCGGTCCTCAACCTCTTGATCTTCCTACTAGTTTAGTTTACGACCAGAGTCTTCCAACTTTTGAAATTTTCAAAAGTTTCATCCTTAGTCTTCTGGATGAATACCCATAACTTTCTGGAGTAATCATCAATTATGGATAAAAAATACTTTGCACCTAAGTGAGAAGGATTCCTTACATGTCCCCAAAGATTAGCATGAATGTAATCAAGAGATTCATGTGTTCTTTGTTTACCTTTGTTAAACTTCATTTTACAAGATTTACCAAATACACAAGGTTCACAAAACTGCAGTTTTTTGACCTTGTCACCACGCAACAAATTTTGTTTCGACAATTCGACCTAACCTCTTTCACTGATATGACTAAGTCTTTTGTGCCATAGTTCAGTCTTCGACATAGATTTCGTGGATGTCATATCTTCTGAATCATTTACAATCTCAACCTCAAAAATATATAAGCCTTGTTTTTTCACACTTCTCATGACTTCCTTAACAAATTATGAATGTGTATCCCGCTAAAATAACATATTTAATTTTAAAATACTAATATGACATGATAGAATGTTATAATTTTATCGGATGATAAATTCCTACTAATGTAGTATCTTTAATCTCATCCATTAAATACTTTCCATAAAAATGTAGGTTGACACAAAGAAAATCTATAAGTAATCCGAATACGTTCGAGGTTTTGGATAACGTGTCAAAATCAATATGCGATGTGTCTACAAGTTTTTTTTTCTCTCAAAAGAACACGTCAGCAGAGGTTTTAGAAACCGAGGTGAAATCACTCCTTGTTTTCCAAATCTGTGGGTTGCTTCAACTTGAACCTGAAACCTTAAAATATTCATATAAACAGATATTTGTCGTTATCGCATAATCAACCTTATCAACATACCTCAGCAGCCGAATACGACACTTTCATGATAAAATATCATAAATAGATAAGAGCAAAGTTTGAAAACTATAGGAGCTTCGTCACTACACAAGCACTTATATATATTGCTATTATAACACCGTTCGTTATCATCAAACTCAGAAACAGGTCAACTATATACAAAGACATTGGAAAACAGTTGAGCAACAATGGGTTCTCTTATGGCAGGATGGGACTCTAACACCTCATCTTCATCGCTAGAAAGGAATCGATCACTCACCAAAGAAGAAATCGATGCTTTCTGGAAATCAAAGAAGGACACAGAGGAAGAACACCTCAAGGCTATTTCAAATTTATCAAAGACTATTCAGGTTTCACTTTGAAATTCACATTTCTACTAATGTTTGTCACTATGAAATTATATTGATATTGAATTCGACAGCCTGGAAAGTACGAGGATACTGTGCCCTTGGCCCTACGCATGAAGAAGACATTAGGCATGGATGTTAACAACAATTTGGAGCAGCTTATCAACAAAAATGGCTGGTAAGTTGAAATACTTTTAAATAGAAAATTTGTTATGGATGTCTTTAATTTGAATATGGTTGCATTGAATGAGTGCAGGTGGACGAAGAGCAACTGGGCATTTTTGAATGAACCTCCGGTGATGGAAACTTCTTCAAACAAGTATGTATCACAGTTTCATGTAGCCAACTCGGGATCATCGAAACAAAACCCTGGACATGGAATTAGTGCTTGATCCGAATAGTCTCTCTGATTTCACCCTTTACATGCATGTAACATATCCCAGAATGTAATTGTTTTTTTTCTTCTTTCTCTTTTACATATACGAGGTGTACACATACCGTGTAAATATTTTGGTGTAAACATAGCACTCCTCAACAAAAGGTTTTGTTTCTAAAAAAAAGTTGTTTTTTATCAGCGACACCAAACACGACATCAATGCTTATGGGATTGTGTCGCTCAACTAACAATTTTTTGATGCAGGTGAATTTTGCTGGGCTTAGAAATATTCTCCTATATCATATGAAATTGTTTTTTTATTCAATTAACCTTCGACTACAGAAATTAGAATATGGTTAAATCTTTTTTTTATAAGCAACACTTCAATCCACATAACAAAGTCTCCGACATACACACCAAAACATAACCTCCTACATATAAAGCACAAAGGCCTACAAAAAATTTGCGGGAGTCTTAAGCCATTCCTAGTAATTACATTTCACCTTTCTAGAGAAGCATAACTCTAACCACCATTAAGAATGGTGAATTATGAAAAATTTCGCTTGCATTTACAATCGCATCATGAACAAGATTTGTTTCCTTATCTACCATATTATTCAACTAGACGTGATCATATAAAGTATACGGATGTCTTATCACAACACCTTTCCATCTTTAAAAACCAATCTAACATGAATCGCATAGTCTATCCTTTTCATCCCACGTAATGGTACTTTTCATCCCACGTAATGGTAGGGATGCTTAAATAAATCGGTTATTTAAATTATATATATCTATATGTAAATTCTGCGATTAAAAACCGATTAATTATCCGTACGATTTTAATCAAATCCATATTTTAGATATATTATTAATATGGTTTTAAACAAATTTATAATTTGGACTCCATATCCAAAATAAAAACTAAATTAATCAATTATTTTATAAAAAAATTTGGAAACAAAAACTTTTTTTCAAAAAAAAAACTATTTTCTTTTTAAATTTTTTTTTTAAATTTTTTTTTAGTAATTAAAACAATACTGAAAAATTAAAAAAGAAGTTTTTTTAAATAAAAAAAAATATTTTTTATTTTTGAACATAAATGTTTTTTCTTAAAATAGAAGTTTTAAAAAAATGATTAATAAAATTAAATAAAAACTAATTATAAAATTGGTTATGGATATAACCAATTAATAACTAGTTTATAATCATTTTACAAAAATGAAAACCCGTTATTACAATTGATAATAACCGGTTATAACATATGGATTATTTATGATTATGGATTGGTTATGATTATGGATTATTTATGATTATGGATTGATTATGGATTCGATAAACCTACTTATAATAATTATATTCACCTGCTTATAATTCAGGTCTTTAATTCAACACTTTGGCCTTATATATACATTGTAATTCAACACTTTGGCCTTAATCATTGTAATTCACATAAACCTGCTTATATATAATTCAACACAAGCCGATCCTCAGAACAACTTCACAAATACAGTCAATTTACATATAATTACAAAACCGATAACTTTACAAATACATACGACTTTCAGAAATATTATTATGCCGCATCAATATTTGACGATACATATACCTTATACAATTCTCAACTCAAGAATGTATTGACACCATTCCTCCTTAATTTCTTCCAATCCTGCTTTCGAGTAAGTACCACACTTGAATTCATCAAAGTACTACATAATATAACAGAACATGTACGATTTAGTTTTAAAACTAATTACTCAGATGAAATATCGGTTAATTATTAAGATAAATCATATAACTTATGAATTGATCCATATCATGATTGGAATATCTATTTGACCCGAGTGAATAATTTCCTTCATAAAGCGCAATACAAAATATCCGCAATCAATCCCATTGCGCTGACGAGGACACTGTAAATGGAAAAAAACAAACGATCATTTATCAAGATATATAATTTAAATAGTTTTATCAAGTAGAATCACTATAACAGTCAAAAATGTGAAAATATACCTGCACTCTAATCCAGCTAATGTTGTTAGCCTTCCTTTTTGGCACTGTTGCTTTTCTTTGCGATCGAAATATTTGTATAGCTCTAACATAATATAAATGAATATTTAGAACAATCTCATATAATAAATAAAGATAATTATTCATAACAGTATATCTCATCACTTACGTATCAACCATAGTCTTCATATCAGGATATTTTGTTTGATCACCATCCAATGAATCCAGATAATACACTATTTCTTTCATCGGATTAATCGCGACCAACAACCAGTGTCCACTGTAAAATAAGACAAAAGTTTAGACGAAAATGTTATATAGAATGGCAAAAAATGAATAATTATAATGAATGAATTTAGAATGAAATCTAACCCATGACCATTATTATATGGCAAAGAGTACAATTTCTCTGTATCTGCGGCCATAAATGATTTGACTATGTAAAATCTGACTACATCTGGAGTGTGATTGATTGACCGTGCGTTGATACAGCTAGCAGATAAGAATGCGAATCTTGAAGTTAAATCATGCGGGACCAACATCTTGTCATACAATAACCTTAACTAAAAATATAATCAACATTAGAATATTCATTAAAATGAGCAAATAAATTGTTCAATTATTTAATTAAAATTGATCGGGGGTACTACCTGATGTAGGAATGCATAATACCCATGCCCAATTCAGAATGTTGGAAAATTTGGTCCAAATCCTCCTTGGCAATTGTTTCAGCATATTCAAAACCGAAAATACCTTCCTGCATAGGTATTTGACGGATGCCACCCTCAGCCATATCTGTTGTTCCTACACATGTTTCAAGGCACAACCTAAATCGAGGAACATATGATTTTTTTGGCTCGGCCTTTTTTTTGTTGGGCACCTTGCTAGATTCAGGCATCTTACCCTTGCTGACTTGTTGCAACTGTTGATCATGAACCTAAAAGTCATATAAATTCAGTAATTAATGTATAATAAGATCATCGTGTAACTGTAATAGTACCTTTTTTTTATGCAGCTGAATCAGTTTCCCGCACAATAATTCCCTTATCTTTTGATTTGGATTTTGTAGGAGTCTAAGAT
Organism: Lathyrus sativus; assembly: GCA_963859935.3. Lineage (NCBI taxonomy): Eukaryota > Viridiplantae > Streptophyta > Magnoliopsida > Fabales > Fabaceae > Lathyrus > Lathyrus sativus. The sequence continues at coordinate 662,434,809 of OZ012739.1, forward strand.
CATCATGTAAATAAGTAAATGTAAATGTAAGAATAACTTTCATGTATGGGTCGTAAAATATTTGAATACTTCATAATGGTGTTCAACCTACCTCATCATCTATGAAAATGAGATTTGACGGCCATGTAACATACAATCCTATTGCGTCTCCCACCACTGTTGCGTCAGAAACATCATCTGGTATAGGCAACAACGCACCCCCCTCTAACGCAATATGAACCGATACTTTCAAAAATCCACCAGGGAGCGGTTTATGGTGAAGTAAGTCTCCCAACGTGTTATGCATTTTTCCCTTGCCAACCATGCAATAAGTCGGTAACGATAAATATAGCCGGCAAGGTGAAATGCCCTAAACAAATAATGAATATGATTAATGTGTCAATTAAGAAAATTGTGCTAAATTAATTTCAATGTAATATATACAATTACCTCTGGAAGGTTCTGCGGACAATTGATACTATTTTTGTCGCTAGTATCTAGGTCGTATTATCCTCCGGTTCAACATTCTCGTTACTTATCTCACCATGTAATGTCCAACATGTATAACTTCGATCAATTCCATGTCTCATTAAATGAGATTCCAACTGAACTGCGTCAATCCGACGCCCATAACAACAACCTAAGCAAGGACATGTGATCCTACTGGGGTCTTTGGCCTGTTCAACAGCAAACTTAACGAATTTTGATACCTCATTCTCGTACTCTTTTGACAATCGATTAGAAGACATCCATTTTTTATCCATACTAATTAAGTAGGTTAAACTAAACTAAGAAAGCTAAACAAAAACAGCGAATACTTGTAGCACCTGTAGAGAAATCACCAACTTCTAGAACTACACAGTAGGATTCTTGAAAACGATCACAATCTTGCTCTACACAGGTAACCCCTATAACAGACAAAATTAATAACATCATCAACATTAAATAATTCTTGGAAACGATCAAAATTAACAGACATAAATAATTCATTTACTTTCATCAACAACAATAACATCAACAACAATAATTTATTTACTTTAATTCAAGTTTCCATCGACAACAATAACATTAACTATATACGAAATTAATTCATTTGTTTCCGTCAACAATATCAACAACAATATCATTAGAATCAACACTAACAACAACATCATTAACATTATTTTTTTCCATCAACAACAACACTAACAACAACAACATTCCATTTTAACATCAATAACAACATTCCATTTTAACATCAACGACAACAACATTCCATTTTCACAACTAATACTTCACTAACATCTAATTCAATTTAATTGCATCCTAACAACTAACTTTACTAGAATTTCTAACTTTGTTAACTCTTTAACAAATTTCTACATGGCATTGGACATATTCAGCATCGAATCAAAGCAAAAAACTATATGCTCAACTTGCATCAAAATAAAAGCAGCAAATACAAGATGTCCAAAGTTGTATCAAAATAGTGGAAACAATATCAAACCTAAACAAAATGTTAATCTTGTATCAAAACCGAAACAAACTACTCAACACTCGTATTAGTCAAAACCGAAACAAAATGTAACAATGTAGTGTGAATGTAAGTCAAAGTCTGATATAGAAATAAAATGTAATAAGAAACTGAGGTGGAATATGCAGAACAACTTTACAACTGCTATATAGAAATAAAATGTAATAAGAAACTGTGAAAATGATAACAACCGTTTTTCACCATTGATGTGCATAGAAAGCTAACAGTATGAAACAAATAACAACATTGCGAGATTGATTCGAAGCAAACCTGTAGATTTCGTACAGAATGGGTGGAGGACGAAGACAAGCCATCAAAACGGACGGACAAAGGCAGAAATGGAAGACGGCGACGGAAGATTTGATTCTTTATCCACCATATTATTCAACCAGACGAGATTCATATAAAGTATACAGATATCTTATCACAACACCTTTCCATCTTCAAAAATCAACTCAACATAGATCGCATAGTCTATCTTCTTCGTCCCACGTAATTCAAAGCCAATCTGATACCCTTTTCTATATTAAACAAATACAGGTAGAGATGCTCAAATAAATCGGTTATTTAAATAATCTATATTCATATCTAAAGTCTACGATTAAAAACCGATTAATTATTAGTATGATCTTAACCAAATCTATAGTTTAGATATATTATTAATATAGTTTTAACCAAATCCATAATTTGGACATCTATATCCAAAATAAAAACTAAACTAATCAATTATTTTATAAAAAAAATTTTGAAACAAAAACTTTTTTTCCAAAAAAATAAAAATTTGTTTGAAAAAATATATATTTTTTATGAAAAGAAATTTGTTTTAAAATTTATTTTTTAGTAAATAAAAAAATACTGAAAAATTAAAAAAAAAAGTTCTTTTTAAATTAAAAAAAGGATTTTTTATTTTTGAACGTAAATATTTTTTTTAAATAAAAAATTCTTTTAAAAAATGATTAATAAAATTAAATAAAAACTAATTATAAAATTGGTTATGGATATAACCGGTTAATAACTGGTTTATAATTATTTTACAAAAATGAAAATCGGTTATTACAATTGGTAATAACCGGTTATAACATATGAATTATTTATGATTATGGATTGGTTATGAAAATTAATCGTCCATGAGCATCTCTAAATGCAGGGACACAAGCAAAACAAATGATCATTATCTTCCATGGCATTGATACAGGACATACAAACCAAATCATGGATGTTAGAGATTACTCCCCTAGCTACAAGGTTTGATCTCGTCGGTAACCTATACAAAATCAATCTCCAACAAAATAATTTAGCTTTCAAAGAGATTTTTGTTACCCAGAGAATTTTCAAGGCAGTCTTGGGAGCAATCTCGAGATCCGTCAAACTGCCAACTAATATCAAACCTGCATAACAAGTTTTAACATAAAATATTTGTTGATGACATTTTTGCCAAACAAACTTATCTTTATAACCGGGCAGGCAAAATTCTTGCAAGCAAAGCCTTAAGTTCTGCTAAATTTTCAATCAAATTGCCCACCACCGCATGTTCTATGATGCTAACATCTCACACCCACTCCTCACCCGACCACGCCCCCATATCATTGACAGCGGTTCGCTTCGAGACAGAAACTTCAAACAAACCCGGATAAGCACACCTGAGAGGTAATTTCCCAATCCAACAAGAGTTCCAAAAATGAGGCAAACTTTCCTTCATCAAGCTTACAAGATATCTACATTACAAAACCTTATTCTTCTATTACATCTCCCACCCTCATAACGTCCTTCCACCATATTAAATCTGATATTGACTCCCTAGGCTCCTTCTTTAACATAGCCTTACTCTTAAGACAACATACCTAGCCTCAAGGAATGTCTTCCATAAAGAAGAAGGTTCATTGATGAATCCCCCACAACCACTTTGACAACAAGGAAATATTAAAAACACCAATATTCTTGATCCCAATACCACCATGAGTCTTTGGCCTGCAGATGGAAGACCAACTAACCCAAGCCATACTTGCCTCATCTTTCGATCCTGACCAAAAAAATCTCCTTTGGATTGTTGCCAAAACTTTAGCAATTTGAGTTAGGACTTTGAAGAAAGATAGATAGTACACAGGTAGGTTAGTCATTATTGGATTTATAAGGTTTACCCTCCCCCTCATTGATAGCATACGACCCTTCCAAGTTGAGGGCTTTGACTTGAAGCAGTGAATCACTAGATTCTGAAATTCCAGCCTTCTTTGATTACCACCCAACACCAGGCCAAAGAATTTTAAAGGGAGCATACCTGTTTTACAAGCTAGAAATTGGGAAGCATCCTGCAAGTATGAATCTTCGACACCCACCCCCAAATAAGTTTATTTTCTAGAAATTTATGGTCAGCCCTGAAATCATTTCAAAACCTCGAATTATTGTCTTTATGCCCCAAAGATCCGACCATAAACCATCACTAACAAGTAAGGGATCATTCGCAAATTGAATGAGGCTAATAACCAAACCTTCAGCAACCAAGGAAAATAAGAAAGGTGACAAGGGGTCACCTTGTCTAAGGCCCATTGACGCCTTGAAGTCCTTCGTCATACCTCTATTCACAATAACTGAAAGATAACAATTCAAAGCACTACCTTGTATCCATTGTAACCATTAGTCATTAAAGTTCATAGCTCCCAAGACTTTCAATAGAAACTCCCAATCCTCATAATCATATGCATGGGAAAAATAAACTTTGAATAGCAAGTATTTACACTTCCTTCTTTTTGAAAGATCTAATAATTCGTTTGTTAGCAGAACCCCATCCAATAATTGTCTCCCCGGAATGAAAGCAGTTTGAGAGCTTGAGACCAATCTACCTATAACCTTGTCTAATCTAGCAGCCAACATCTTAGAAATCACCTTGTAGATGCACCTTACCAGGCTTATAGGTCTGAAGTCATCCATACCAAGAGGGATTTCTTTCTTAGGTATAAGAGCAATGAAGGAAGAAACTACAGGTTTTGGTAAGGTGAAATGTTTATGGAACTGGTGTATAACTTCGATAACGTCTCTCCCTACAATGTTCCAACATCTCTTTAAGATGTCCAGATTGAAACCATTAGGACCGGGACTTTTATTCCCATAATAGCCTGTAATTACGTCAAAAATCTCTTCACCAGTGATCGGCTCAATCAACTTCTCGTTGTCTTCAGCGGGTAATTTTGGAAAATCTGACATGTTCATACAAGGTCTAACACCACCACCATTCTTGAATTTGTCTTCAAAGAATTCCAAAATGGTATGCTTTACATTGTCCACCTCTTCCACCATACCATTCCTAGACTTGACAGCAACAAGTGTGTTCCTCTTAATTCTATGCTTGATCGTAGAATGGAAAAATCTTGTGTTTGAATCACCTTCCTTTACCTAATTTAACCTAGATTTTTTTCTTTAGGATGTTATTTTTGAGATGAAGTTTGCTTCAAATTTCCCTTTGAGCCACACTCCTTAGATGAAGCTATTCATCAGACACAATATCTTCTACCAAATCTGTTTCTACCTTTATACCGTTGAGAGTTTTAATTCCTTCTTCAACTTTGAGATCCACCCAACCAAAAATGTTTTTATTCCACCATATCAACCTTTCTCTTAATCCTTTAAACCTGCTCAACCAAATGTGACTCGAACTTCCCTTGTTTGAATAGCATTCCACTCTTCATTTATAAATTTCAAGTACTTTGGATGTTAAAGCCAACAACTAAAAAATTTGAGGGTTTTGAACCCCAATTGGCGTTATTGGTTTTCAATCACACATGCCTATTGTCTGAAACATCCATGTCCTAGACATGTTAAGAAACCACACTCTACAACCTAATCAGTTCTTCTGAGACCAACATCCTATTAATTCAACTCTTGAAACTACCATTAGAATTGTACCAAGTATACCTATTACCAACCGCAGGAACATCAACCAATTCAATGACATTTATGAATGTTGCGAAGTCCTCCATTTAAATTGCATTGCATCTGCTCTTTCCTTTCCTTTCCGTCTTTGATTTAATTGTGTTAAAGTCTCTAGCAACCAACCATTCCCCATTTAGAAATCAATTTTTTGCCTCAATCAACATAGACCAAAGCTTCCTCTTGTCCATTATGTTGCAAGGTGAATAGACATTTACTGTGTAATAATTAACCCCTTTCCACTGGCCAAAATACCCAGGAAACCATTTCTTTTAAAGCTAGAATTAGAATGAAATAACTCCTTCTTCCACAATGTAAGAATGCCACCACATTGACCAAACGATGTTAGTGCGACTAATTGTCGTTAAGCGATAAATGACACAGAATCGCCATCGAATTTTATTTATCCCAAAGAGGGAAAGGGAAATAACAATAAAACCTTTAGGGAAAGAACATGGTCATCACAACCAAGTTTCAGGTTCGGAAGTCGGTTATATGAGGGGAAGGTATTAGCACCCCCTCACATCCATCATAATCGATAGGAACCATCTAAGTTGTCTAGATTGAATGGGTGTTCTAATCTAAAAGTCTACTTGCTAAATGTTTACTTTTTAAAGGGGCAGAGAGTTGGTTTTTTATTAGAGTCTTCGCCAAGGATTGTGGCACCTGTGCCTACGTATCCTTACTTAAAAGAAGTGAAGAATAGAGCTCTATAGTTCGAAGGCTTGAAAAATAGTTGTGCTTTGATTGATTTTATACCTTAAAAAAGGGTTTTCTGATGATGCCTTAAGGAGAAAAAAGAGGTTTGGTGAGTCGATGTTGTTTTAGGGTTTTGAAAGAAAATTGTTCTTAATTAGGATTGCACTAAAGACTATGGGTAGAGGAGAATATTTCGAATGACCAAGTCGAGCGTCTTGTGTTTAAAATACTTGGAATGAGTGTAGGAGGGGTTTCATTCTCACTCATTCTCCACCACTTAAGCCTCGTAACGCGCAATCCTAACTGTATTTTATTGCGTTTTTGAATTTATTGAGAAAAATACCACTTGATGTTGGATCAAGGGTTTTATTGCTTATTGACAAAAAGTTTGAAGTGATGCGCACAAGGTTGATGGCGATGCACGAGGAAATCGACTTACAAGTTGGGGTATGGCTTGATATATGGATCAAGAATGCTTTTGGGGTTTGGTCCTAATTCCTAAGACGTCTGACTAGCGGAACAAAGGAAAACAAGATAACAAAAAAAAATCAAACGCGGGAGGGATACGTGACAAGGTACAAAAGATAATCAAAACGAGAAATAAAGAGGCTCATTGTAGAGTAGCCCAAGAGGAACTATGTGTGTGAAAGGTGTCCTAAATTAAACAAGTGAATCCACAATACAAGTATATGTCAAAAAACGAGGTAACAACAATCACCTTGCGATTTAAGATCACAAGTCTCTAATGATGATTAATGTCAAGCCTAGGTCGCACACAAAATCCAATAGACACTTACAAAAGCTCTCATACCTCAAGCTTAATCCTAAGAACTAAATATTTTTGTAATTTTGATTTTTATCATTTTTTGGTTATTTTTCATTATATAAAGGTTACTAATCAAAATCTCTAATCATAAAATTAAAATCTCTAATCCTAATAATTAAAAATAATTATCTTAAAATTACAATCTCTCATCCTAAAAATTAAATTACTAATCCTAAAATTAAAATCGTCTTTTTGGTTTTAACATTTTTTTAAATTTTTTTTTAGAGAAAACTATTATATTTTAAATATCTAAATTAAAAACCAACTACCTAAATCATAAAAAATAAAATCACTAAAATTAAATTCTCCTCTTTTTTTTATTTTATTATTGAAGTTAAAATTATTATTTATCTAAAAAATGAGAAGATTAGTTTTTTATTAAAACAAAAAAAAAACAAAGGAAAGACATTATGGGCCAAGCATGGAATGGGGCGGTTAAGCCCAAAATGAAACTTGGAGCAGGCGGGTCGGGTCCTGGTGACCCGAACCCGGTTCAGCCACTCAATTGAAAGGGTAAAAGAACCCTAAATGCAAACATAGCCGCTGACTAAAAGAAATCGCATCGTGGGAGACAAAAAAACTCGGCAGACATCATCTTTACAAGTGATTCTAAGAAAAAAAATAACATAAACCTACACATTCATAAGAAAAGTCAACTCATCAAATCTTTGTTTAGTATCATTATCCCTCCAAATTCACACATGCACCAGCAGTAAAGACTCACAAGAAGGAAAAGAGAGTACCTGAGGTTTCAAGCTCTTTTCACAATTTTTTCGATCAGGTATACGCAAATTCTTCCTATATCTTCAGTTTGTAGCTAGAATTTTCGAACCTTTGTTTTTGCTTGTACTGTTGTTGTCGATTTTTGTTTAAACCTTGTTCAGTCTTCTAGTATAGCATGTTACACAAACCTTGGGCAGAGTTCCTTCGAATTCCAGCGGCCACACCGCTGTGTGTGCCACCATCCTTTCCATGACCATCAGCCAAATCTGGGCTAATACTAAGAGGAGAGGAGAGGTTTTATTAAACGAAAATGGGAAGGAATCGAACCGTGAGAGGTATGTGAAGAAACTTGAAATTACGAGAGAGATGGTTGAGGGTGCAAATTGCGAGAGATGAGAGGCCATGATAGTAAGGTTTGAATCATGATTAAAAGCAAATTCTTTCCAGACTTGAGTTTGAAAGTTCGAATCCATGATATTTGCCGCTACGTGAAAAATGACACAGAGTCGACACCGAATTTTTTAAATCCCAAATAGAGAAAGGGAAATAACGATAAAACCTTTAGGGAAAGAACATGGTCATCACAACCAAGTTTCGGGTTTGGAAGTTAGTTATATGAGGGGAATGTATTAGCACCCCCTCACATCCACCGTACTCGATGGGAACTATCTAAGTTGTCTATCTTGAATGTGTGTTCTAATCTGAAAGTCTACTCGTTAAATGTTTACTTGTTAAAGGGGCAGAGGGTTGGTTTTTTTATTAGAGTGCTCGCCAAGGATTGTGGCTCTTGTGCCTACGTATCCTCACTTAAAATAAGTGAAGAATCAGAGCTTCGTAGTTCAAAGGCTTGAGAATAAATGTCTGTTGGTTGATTTTATACCTTGAAAAAGGGTTTTCAGATGATTCCCTAAGGCGAAAAAAGAGGTTTGGTGAGTTGATGTTGTTTTTAGGATTTTGAAAGAAAATTGTTTTTAATTAGGATTGCACTAAAGACTATGGGTAGAGGCGGATATTTCAAACGACCAAGTCGAGCGTCTTGTGTTCAAAATACTCGGAATGAGTGTAGGAGGGGTTCCAATCTCACTCCTTCTTCACCACTTAAGGCTTATGGTGCGCAATCCTAACTGTATTTTATTGCATTTTTGAATTTATTGAGAAAAATACCACTTGACATTGAGAAAAAGTTTGAAGTGATGCGCACAAGGTTGATGGTGATGCACGAGGCAATCGACCTACAAGATGGGGTATGGCTTGATATGTGAATTAAGAAATCTTTTGGGGTTCGTTCCTAATTCCTAAGACGGTTGACTAGCGGAACAAAGGAAAATAAGATAACAAAAAAACATCAAACGTGGGAGGGATACATAACAAGGTACAAGGTGTAATACCCTAATTTTTACCCCTAAGATCCCACATGTCATTTGCATCTCATCCCACAAACAAGATTGCAAGCTTTGGTTCTCTTGCCTTCCTCTGCAGGTTTGTTCTTGAGAGATCACCAGACACCTTTATTTTCTTATTTGTTTAATATTTGTGTATGTTTATGTTTACTAACCATTGATTAAAATACAAAAAATGTTTGTTTTTCCTTTACTAACTTCTTCAGGAAGATTTTGAATCAAAGATATCAAATACTAGTCCCTCCGCTCGAATGAATTTCATCTGAACAAAGTCAAAGTTGATCTGCAACCATTTCAAATTCATCTGATCAAGAGTTTCCCAAGATTTGATTGACTTTTATTTAAGAGACTCCAAGGTTCATAGGTTTATTTTCATGCCTTCTTTAATAAGCAAAAGAATCAAGCCAGAGCCAAGATAACACATCAAAAAGGTAATTTTTCACCAATTTTTTCCTGTGGTAATCGATTACCAGTATTGGGTAATCGATTACCCTGTGTGAATTTTGTGAAATTGGTTAAATTCAAATTCTACAGCATTTTTGGCACCAAATTAAAATATTGCAACATGAGAATATTCTAGATCACTTCATTTTAATTCCCCTACCTCATCATAATTAATTCTCACCATACACCTTCACTAATCACCACTTGATCATTAATTTCCCTCCAAATTCAAATTCCAAGCCTAACTTTGATTCTAAACTAAACTCCAATCCACCAAATTTTCCAAGCCTAAATCCTATAAATAGAGGCCTCATTTCTCTCATTTTATAAGCTTTTGATAGCCAAAATCACCTTGTCAAATTCCTTCTTGACTCTCAATTTTCTCCAATTACCAAATTCACCAAAGTTCTTTCTTCCTTTGAAAGTTAGTAAGTTCATCATTAGAACTTACTAATCTTTGAGTTAAACCTTCATTCATTCATTTTTTTCATAATCAATTCTAGTATATTAAGGCTTTGAAGTGTGGTTTATGGAGTTGATTTGAATAATTTCTAGATTTGGAGTGGTAATTTCTTGATCGACCATTGTTGTTCTTGATACATCTTCCACAAGGTGATCTATTGTTGATTCTTGTTGCTTGATCTTTGGATCTTGCAAATTGTGTTCTATTGGTGTTGATTGCTGTTATTTTACTTGAATTTTCGTGCTCAATTGCATCCTTTATCATGAGGTGTTTGGACAAATGATTGATCAAGTTTCTGCACTTTTTAAAGTTATTTTGCAGCTATTTTGCAGTAGTAACCGGTTACCAGATTTAGGTAATCGGTTACTCGGTGTTGATTTTGAGTTTTGGGACTATTTTGGTTCTTTCTTCTTCTTCTACCATTTCCTTTTGATTTTTGCCTTGGAATGCACTTTTAAATGTCATTTTCCTCTTTAAATTCATTGGACTTAGGGTGTAGATGAAGTTGAATAAACATTCACTAATTCAAATCTATCTTTAAAGTGAATTGTCTAATTCAATTTAGGTGCTTTGAGTTAATGATATGTTTAGTGCTTTAATCCACCAAGATGAGCGGATGAACTTATAGACGGAATGACCTTTAACTTGTAATCTAATTTGGCATTCCCTTTCCTCTTCTCTTTTATCTTTTTATCGATGAAAATCTTCAATATTTTTTTAACTTATTTCAAGTTCTTGATGAAGATGAGATCGTTACTGATTTTCTTTTTGTGTGGTATTGCTTTCAGAGAGTGGTCTACATATCACTTCTCTAGCATGCATTAGCACTAACATTGTTATTGACCGACCTTAGATAATCATGGTTTCTACATAAACCCAATTACGATTACTTAACATAGCGCTAAATTGTCTCGTAATTGGAAAGTGATTATTCGTGGCTCAAACTTATGTATGAAAGTCCAAGTATGGTTGATTATTTGTCTTAGGTCCATCACCTATGAAACTTGTTATTAGGAGGCTTTGATTTTATCAATCCTCTAATAAGTTTTCATCAACTTTGACTTAAGTGCATGAATTAACCATCGTTGATCATTTGCTCTAACAACTAACCACTAACTCACTAACGATATCATTGTACTAATTTTGTTTATGGTTCCTTCTTGCTCCCTATCTCTCTTTTATCTTTACGCTCCATTATTATCATCTCATATCATATTATTATTTATACTTCCATTATTTTTCCTTTGTCCGTTGGACACATGTTTATGTTTCCGCCATTTTTTTTGTCCACTTGGACCATATCTTGTTTAAAACACTAATAAAGGATTTAACCTCTAAAAAACTTGGTGCTCTTAATTTTGTGGTTATGATCTTGGAATATTCTTAGACCTTGGATTTCTTGTACTATTCTTGGACCCTTGGACTTAGAATTATGACTCTTTCCTATGCTTGGAGTATTATGGATCTTTGCCTTTATTTGGCTTGCTTATTTGCTTATACTCAAGGCGGATGGAATTCTTATTTGGCTTGCTATGAAGTGTTCTACAAGTTAGTTAAATCCTTCTTATCTCTAGATTTTATTTTGCTTTCTAGGGTAGTCACTTCATCTTCTCCCTTTCTTAAATTTTCAAAATCTCCTTTTTTCAAAAACTTTCTTGCTTTCAAACTCAAAACCGTTTTCATAATAAAACTTTGACTTTTGTCAAGTGATTTTCAAACTTTGTTTTCTTTAATAAATGTCAATCAATGTTAATCATATTTTGACAAATTTCAAAAAGACTTTAAAACTTTTCATAAAGTTTAGATATGAGTCATTTCCATAGTTGAGATATAATTCTCCTATTCTCCATTGTATTAAGATCTTGACATTTTCAACTTAGATGTTGAGTGATAGACTTATTGATTTTAATCCAAGCAAAATCCTCCATCTTTAGGTGATGCAAATGTTGTCTTATAGTTGTGGGCGACTAGTCGCAATTTTCTCCTTAAAATGACGACTTGTCTTCACATTTAAAATCAATCGAAACCAACAAATTTTTGTTACTTGTACCATGAACTACGAGGTTTGGATCCTATATTGCACTTCGTGGGTACGTAGGCATCCTTCTGACTAACAGCCTTACAAGAATTTTAATTAAAAATGATATCATAACCATTGTCACTGAGTTGGCTAATAGACAATAAGTTATGCATCAAACCAACGACTAAAAGAAAATTAGTAATAGAAGGAAGTTTACCATTACCAACAGTTCTAGAGCCAATGATTCTACTCTTCTAATTTCCTTTGAAACCGGCAAAGCCTCCAGGCTTAAGTTCTATACTTTGGAACATATGCCTTCTTCCCGCCATGTGTCGTGAGCAACCACTGTTCAGGTACCATGATTGGTGTTTCAACTGAGCTGCTAAGGATATCTGCAACATAAATAATCTTATCCTTAGGGACCCATTTTCTGGGTCCTCTTTTGTTAGTTTTCCCAGAGTATTTAATAACCTTGGGCCTATGTGCAACAGGATAATCAAGTGGAATTTTCGCATGATATTTTGATTTAGAAATAGATTTTTGTGTTTGTGAAGGTGCTTTCACAAGCTCAGAACAATCAAGCTTAGTGCCAGAAGGCACAAAATGATCATAGAGAGGTTTTGGTTTTAGAGGTTGACTTTCGTCATATTCAAATGATTCTGTACACCCCAAACCTTTCTTACCATTTCTGTTAAATCCATAGATCATGGAAGCAATCTTACTTCTATCTATGCTTTTATCCAGAAAGTGTTGGAATGCTCTATCATACTTATTGACATAACAAGTATCAGAGAAATTTAGACTAATTCTTCTTCTAGTTTAGAAACTTTACTTTTTAGGGTACAATTACTATTTTTTAAAGAAAAAAAATTTTTATTCAAAGAAGAATTATTCTGTTCAAGCTTATTTTTGGCTTCAGAAATAATTACATGAGATTTTTTAAGATCCTTGTATTTACTTTGAAGAGCTTGATATTTTTCCTACATTTCTGAAAGAAAAGACTCTAATTTACAATGAGAGAGTTTAGATAATACCTCTGAGTCATAGTCTGATTTTGTTAGTGTTTTATCTTCTAGTTCTTCAGAGACCTCAGCGTTAACTGTTGTTGCCACTAGTGTAACATTTGTCTGTTCTTCATCAGATTCTTCTTCTTCAGAATCAGAGTCGTCCCAAGTTGCCATGAGTCCCTTCTTGACTTTGGTGAAGTTATTCTTTGGCTTCTTACCTTTAAGCTTTGGACAATCATTCTTGTAATGACCTGACTCATTAAACTCATAGTAGATGACTTCTTTTCCAGAGCTCTGCTTCTTCTGTCCAGATGATGAGTCAACACGACTTTTGTTTCTTCTTGATCCTCTGAAATTCCCTTGCCTATGTTTCCAGAGTTTGTTGATCCTTCTGGAGATAAGTGATAGCTCATCTTCTGAGTCTTCATCGGAATCTTCTGATTCTTCCTTAGCTTGATAAGCCTTTGCCTTTTCAGGTTTAGACTTAAGGGAAATCAATTTATTCTTCTTTTGGGGTTCATTTTGCTCCAGCTTTATCTCATGACTACTTAAAGAACTAATAAGTTCTTCAAGACTTATATTATTCAGATCCTTTGGATAGTTTGAGAGTAGTTACCATAGGTCTCCATTTCTTGGAAAGGCTTCTGATGATATTTTTTACATGATCAGAAGTTGAGTATCCTTTGTCCAGAACTTTAAGTCCCGCGACTAGCATTTGAAATCTTGAAAAATATTCGCAACTATTTCATCATCATCCATTCTAAATGCCTCATGTTTCTGGATTAAGGAAAGCGCCTTTGTCTCCTTAACTTGAGCATTTCCTTCATGAGTTATTCTTAGAGAATCAAAAATAGACCTGGCAGTGTCTTTGTTGTTATCTTCTCATACTTAGCATGAGAGATAATATTCATCAATATAGTTCTTGTCTTCTGATGATTCTTGTAATCTTTCTTTTGTTGGTTGTTCATAACATTTCTTGATACTTTTGCTCTTTCGGCATCAACTGGGTGAGTATAGCCATCAACTACGAGGTCTCAAAGATCTACGTCATAACCAAGAAAGAAACTTTAAATTTTATCTTTCCAGTAGTCAAACGTTTCACCATCAAAGACTGGTGGTTTGGCACTGTAATGATCTTTCTCATCTTAAATAGAATTAACATTAGTTGTAGCCATGATATCTCACACAAATACTAGATTGATACTGAACACAGTGAAGTGTTGATAAAACTTTTAATCATAATCAAAACCAGGCTCTGATGCCAATTGAAGGTGTGATAAAACACAATAAGTGGGGGTTTGAATTGGGTTATCAAAAATGAAAGCTTTTTGTGAAACTCAAACAAAGATCACAAATAGACTAATCAATAAAGAAAGTCACACGATATATCCTAGTTCACTTGAAAACTATCAAACTAATCCAGTCCATCCACCTTTCGCCTTATACACAAGGACTTAATCCACTATAATCAATAGATTACAATGCACTAGCAACCGCTGATGATTAACAACACAGACAACTGTCTCTTCTTAAGGATTCTGACCCAACTGGTCCCTTAAGGAATTACAATCTGCACAAGCAACCGCCAGTGACTAACAACAATGACTAACCGTCTCTTCTTAAGGATTCAGACCTAGCCGATCCCTTAAGGAGTTACAAACAATAGTTTGAACAAAGATGTTTACAAAAAAATTGCTTCTAAACAAGCAGATATAAACACTATTAATAGTTCAAATATCTTAAAGACACTAATCCAGTATGCACAATATTATTTCTTTGTATTATGGTGCTTCAATACTGTAGCTTCAGTTCTTCATAGATTGCTTTCAATCAAAGTGTAACCTTTGTATTAATCATTGTGAAGCTTTTTTTTCTTCAAGTAATCAAGTCCTTATATAGTCAGAAAAAGATCCGTTGGAGGGAAGATCAGGAATATCCTTTAGGTAGCTGGCGACTTGAAATAAGTTACGCAGGGATGAAAATCGTACATAAAAATTGTCCTTTGTACCACCAAATTAGGGTAGTGGAATGAGACGTTAAAACGTACTATGTACTATTTTCCCTCGTAGACGTTTGAGTTTCTCTTCTTCACATCAGAGGTTTTTGAATAGAGATGATTGAAGCATGAGTAGAAGATTTGATCAGTAGGTCTTCAGAGTATTGAGTCTTCAGAACTTGTTCACCAGAACCTTGTCCTCAGAACTATAAATACACAATCTTCAGAACCTTTGGTCACTAGTAACTTAAGTCTTCAGAGTCTTCAGAACGTCGTTCAACACTTATTCTTCAGAAACTCAAGTCTTCAGAACTTTGTTCAATAGAACCTTGTCTTTAGAGTCTTCAGTACTTAGTCTTCAGAAGATAATGACTTCAGAAGCTTGAAATCCTTCATAAGTAAACTCTCAGAGTCATGATCAGAAGCAGAAATGCTTCTTGTAGCACAAAAGCGACTTTGGTCATATCAGAGTAATCGTTGAATATGACATCTATCAGAGTCAAAGCTTTCTCTATCAGAGTCGGAACTTGTTTGTTAATTCTTCAGAAAAACAAACGTTAGAGTACTAAAATTGTTGTCACACAAATACCATTTTGTTATTATCAAAACTTAGAGATATTTTGCAGAATCAAATCTTGTTCTAACATAAAACCTTTAAAATATATATAAATATGTAAACTGTCTAGGTAAGATTTTTGATATAAAACTCTCTAGTTCAGGTAGAGTTGTCAAAATTGACTACCCAATTGTAAACAGGTCGGTCTTAGCAGACTTTGGACATTTTAGGACTGGACAAAAAAATTTGTTGTAATATGAGCTCGAAAATAACTACCCGACCCCGCTCTATATGGTTTCAAACTACTCAGTCCTAAATGGACTTTTTTAAATAAAAAATAAAAATAAAAACATGTAATATTTATCATAAATAAAATCAAAAATTATATTATTTTAAATATAATATATATTATCTTTTATAAATATTATAATATATTTTAAATACATCAGATGTCTAAATTGTATAAAATACGAATATTTAATATAAGAGAAACTAATATAATAGTCGGAAAAAAATTTAATTATATTAATGTATAAAATTTAAAAGAGATAAAATTTAGCAATGTGAGAAAAATTAATGTATTATTTTAAAGTAATACAATATAATATATATTTTTTAAAATTTATAATTATGCGGGTCTAACGAATTATCCACAAATACATATTAAGTTTAATGAGTAGTAAATTTTTTAGAATCCGAATAAAAAACCCTACAAAATATAGACCATAATTTTAAGACACCAACTCTATCATTTTTAAAGTAATCGATCCATATAAGCTAAATTATTTTGATAGCTCAAAATCCAGGTACGATGAAAAAGCAAATAATGGTCTTTATAATTTTCTTGAAATAGATCTAACCAATTTATGTAAGATTGATAAAAGAAAATCTTTTATAGAAATGCAAACTGTTATAATAATTTCACATTAAAATATTAACTAAAAGTGGCTTAATCAATTTTGTTATTACATTAATAATATAATATTGCGTTTATTTTTTACTACAATTTTATTTATTTTTTCTTTTCAGTAACAATGCATTATGACATACGTAAGCATGACTCAAAAACTATGCTGTTAAGTTTAGAAAACGTTAAAGCCTCAACAGAAACTGTCCAAGTACATTGAACATACTCATCATTTTACTTCTGATATTCTAGAATGTTGTAGCTAATAACTTACTTAATATGATATTCCAAAAATAAAAACTTAAAATATTATTCACTCCAATTTTTATTGTAAAAATATTAATTATTTAAATAATTAATATATTTAACTTATATATAATCTAAATACATTTATTATTCAATATATTTTTAAATTATTTTTTTATAATAAAGATTATATTTTCTTATAGTAGAACCCATGAAATATATCAATCATATCACTTTACCAACCACACGTTAGATGGATTAGAAGGAGAGACACTAAGAATGCTAAGGCCACCAACTCCTTTGCTTTCAAATCAAGATTCTTAATCATGATACTACATCTTTAAATTATCTTGTATTATATCTCTTTATATAATATAAATAAATATATTTTTTTTAAGCAACCAAACAAATAATTCATTAAATAATATTTCTTTCATCTCAAAATAAAAGTTTTTAAAGTTGTTGTACATGAATTAAGAAAAATAATAATTAAATAATTAAATGTAACAATTTTATAAAAATGTTCTTAATTATTATTGGTTGTTATAAAAGTGTAATGTGATGTAAAAAATTGTGTTGACAATATTTATCAAGGGTAAATTTGGTAAAGATTAACTATTGTTGTCTTGAAAACGTAAAAAGACTCTTATTTTGAGATAAATTTTTTTTAGTTAAAAAAACTTTTATTTTGAGACAGAGAGAATGAGGCATAAGAAATGGCAAAAAATACAAATAAGCGTAGACCACTGTTAAATGTTTTTATGCAAACACACCAACTGAAGCCGCCAAAGCATATGAAAAAAGCAACAACTCCTAATTTTGCTACTCATTTAACCTCTATTCCAAACAAGCAAAACAAGAAACAAATATGGAACACGAACTAACATAGGTTTCACACATTGTCCCTACGATCCCAAACATATTTGGACTAATACGAAGACACGCCAACTAAAACAACTGCTCTTGAAAACAAAATGAACGCATACAAAAGTAGATAAACCGAACATTTTGCACCTGTATAACCAAGTTGGACATATTACTGATTTTACACCAGAAGATCAGTTTAGCCTAACTACATTAAATCGAGCTACATATTGAATACTGAAAATCGACACTACTTCACTGCATAATCAGGACGCCCCAAGATAACAATATTGACTCTTTACAAAACTGTGAGGGCAATCCTCATAGGTAGGTACACTTGTTTTAATGATGTCAAAACTTAGATTGATAGAAAAATGTACTTTGGACGGTATCATTGTGTCACATATGCATGTCTTATCCCTCGTGAGTCAAACATTCGTTGTGCATTCTACTTGTTAGAGGTGATAACGTCCAAACATAGGATTGGTGTAATCGGGCTTGGGTTGAGAAATCAGTAGGTTTTTCTTGAATAAAATCTTTAGGGTTTTGTCCTCCAAGAATCTTGAATTTTTTTTTTGGGGGGGGGGGGGGGGGTTGCACGAATCAGTCCATCACAGATTCAGCCAAACGAAAGGTAATCGAAGAACGGGTGGTTTTGTCGGTTTAGTAGCGGTAATCGGAGGATTATGAGAGGAAGATTCAGGTTCGACATGTTGGTGACTGAAATCAGCCGGACAAGATTTGAAGATCGTGGGGTTGTTCAAAGGGTGTGCCATAGTCGGAGGTTTATTCACCGCGTTCGAAGGACTTGATTCAACTTCAATCAAGGGAAGAGAAGAAATAGGCTCTGCATCAACAAATTGTGTTTGATCGTTTGATTTCTATTTGCTTCTCGTGTAAACATTGAACAACAGGTTATATCTATATACAAGTCTCAATTCTATTTTTAGAATTGAGGGCAGAAGTACCCCAAGCGAGGACGACAGAGGAACTGCCTCAACAAATCGGTGTTCTATCTCTTTACTTTTAAATTGCTAAAATTCTGAGTTTGAGTGCAAACAATTGAGTTAATCAAAATTATGATGTGAGTAATGCTGAACCATTTTTAATCTTGTTAGAATCCTTGATTGTAATAGAACACTTGAGCACTTTACTCTCATATTGGAATTCACTTGTAGTATCTTGCACTCCAAGTGTTTGACCAATTGTGTGAACTACAAACAATTGTGTTGTCTTTGCAAATTGCCTATATTTTTAAAGCATTGGAAATAGTCAAACCTTATAGTGAACAAAATCTGATTGAAGTGTGATCAAGTTAGTGATTCATAAATCTCATTTTTATCAAATTTCATAGGATTTGCGCATATTCGGTTTGTTCGGTAAAGGTTTATTTTAGACGAAAATAGTTCATCGGCAGCTTCCGCCTAAAACATTTTAAAAATCAAATATTGGTAGCACCGACTCTGTTTTAAACAAGCGATCTATTCAACCCTCCCATTCTAGATCTGCGCCATCGTCTAATAAAAACTTCTAATACAACAGCTTAACCAAGTTGAACCAACTCTCATTGATTCGTTAAACCGACAAACTCCTTGAGATCCGCAAGCATAATGAACATGTACCTAAAACTTTTGTCTACTAGCCTTGACTTACTTGAATCCCCACTACAACAATGTACACACCAACACCTAAACATACCTTGGGATTTTACCACCACACTGCAAAATCATTTGTAATACTCTTTGATTTTAATTTTAACCATCTCCATGAGTGTACTATTGTTTCTCTATCACCTTTGCGACCTGAATTTCTATCTTGCGAAATACTTTACAATTCCTTGCTTTCCATAGGCACCAAGTACAAGCACACCATAACATCCGAAGCTTCGGGTCCATCTCTTTTCCACCTTCGTGTAGATTTTCAGACTGCATCGTATGTTGCCATCCTTCATTGTGAAAATGTGTTGACACTCATAGCCATCTACGTATGTAGCTCAAACACCTAGAAAACATTGGCATTCGAAAAAAGATGAGATACCGACTCCTCACTCCCGCAACCACCAACACACCTAAACAGATCATGCAAAACGATTCTCCTCCTATCTAAATTATCCTTTGTTGCAATCCTGTTTTGTACTAGTTTCTAAACCATATACGATACTTTTGATGGAATCGCTTTATTCCAAATCTTAGACCACGACTTCCTCATCTCAATTGTACCTTCGGATAGAAGATTGTAAACATTATTCACAAAATATTCACTTGGATCTTCCATCCCTCATAAATCCAAATTATACACATCTTTCCACCATCCAGAACCATCTCTCGCCGCTGAATATAATCTCTCCTCATTTAAATTGTATCTATTTACTAAAGTCGAAAACCAAATGCCCATTTTTCTGTTATGATTCTCCATCTCTATTTTCTCAATAAAGCTGAATTAAAAGTCCATAACCTTCTAATACGTAGCCCTTCATCTTCAATTGGCCTAGAAACCCGATCCCACTTGACCCAATTTATTTTACTCCCTATCTCACACCCCAGTTTTAGTTTGATTTCAAGGTTCAAATATTTGTAATTGTTGTAAATAATGATAACACTCTGAAGACATTAGACAAATGATGCCACCTATTAATATTTCTATCAATAAACCATCAGATGATACAAACATATTGTATTTTGATATTTGTCATTTATAACTATTGTAGAAAGATAAAAGGTTATGGAGGTTGAACCCCCTAGAATCTCATTATAAAGCTTAACAAAGACCTAACATGTTTAATAATTTCTAACTCGAGCATTAGAGATTTCTAGGTATCATCCTCAACGCTAAAGCAATCAACTACCAGATACATATTGGATTTCACCATCATGCCTAGATTCGTTATCGTGTTCCCGGATCACTTAAATCTCTATAAGATCATTGGTGTTGTATGTGGAAACTATTCATTAAAGTTTCTACCATAACAATCAAATTTGTGATGGTGAACAAAGAAATAAACAATTGCGCCAATATCTAATTGGGCATGTCGATATTTAGTTAACACAATTATCTAAGTAAACCATGGTTCAAAAGATAGAATTACAACATCCTAATCAAATTTGAGAGTGTTGATTCCCCTGTCACCACTAGCTATTGAGACATTTTTTTCTCCTCCGTTGCAGATTAAAAGCATCCCATCTTCCAAAGCATATATGAGATTGTATTAACCTAGACAAGTCCAAATATTATTGTTTCATTAAAGCAATAACCACAATACAGAGGAGTGTATTCAGTTAAGAGACGCAATATAATGGGAAAATATGAGACATGAGATTCAGAGAAAGAACTCCACAGAAAAAAAGGAGAAGTTACCCTAGTAACCAATGAGGAGAAACAATTTGATGACAAAGAAGAGAAAGAGCAGCAGTAGCATACAAATTTGCTTGAGTAACATTTTCCAAATGGGAGAACCTCCTCATTCTGATGAACATTAAAGGATAAGAATTTCATTATTGGAAATACCTTCCAACAACACGGGAGTGAAGTTGGAAAGAATAATAAGATTGCAAGAAGAAAAAGATTATATGTGGAGGAATGAAACTGAAATGGAGTTTAATGAAGACTAAAAGATTAGTATGACGAGGCTTTCCAAATTCAGACGAAGATGCGTTTAATTCAATAAAAAGAAAACTAAGAAATGGCTCAAACGTCAACATTATCCCACCTATACTTTAAGCAAAATATCGAAGGACATATGGGTGTAAGCAGATCAGAAAAAAAATCAATTAAACTGATAATTCAAATCTTACTAAACTGGCAAAAAACCATTTTTTGTTTGGTTCATAAACCGGATCAGGCCGATGAAAACCAAAGTGCTTTGGTTTGGTTCTCAGCTTTAGTTTTTCGGAACCGTCAAACCGATACACTGAATTAATGACTATAATTATCCACTTAATCTTTCATTCAATCCATTATTAGTTCCGACATTTGTATTTGATGGTGAACTTATTTGATTTGTATTAGTCACTTTCATGTGCAAAGTTTTGTATGTGATGATGAACTTATTTTGGTTGTTTTAGTCACTAGAAAGTGTCAACTTTCTTATTTAATAGTGAACTTATTTTATGATGCAATGGAAATTATAACACTCATTTGTATAGATTTAGTACAACTTATAGATTGTTTGAAAAGTATAGCATGAAATAGATTATATGAAATGTATTATTTGAAAAAATAATAGTAAAAAATACAATAAAAAAAATGATAGCGGAGAATACACAAACGAATATAATGTTTGAAAAAAACATTGTAAGCTGATCAACCAAATCGATGAAGATATCATCAGTTTAGACATTTGTGACCAAAAACCAGTCCATAACCGATTACACCCTTACATGGACATGAACATTATTAAAAGATATATGGGGGAAAAAAGGGGCACCTCCATTGCATAAGGGAGTCACTCATCCCATCCTCATGGAAAAAAATGTATAACTTCATAACAAAAGATCCAGTAGAGAGACAGAACAATAACAAAAATCAAACTTAATCAACACTTGGAAAAGTATTCCTAACAGAAGTTGAAACTCAAAAGAGACAAAAAAAGAAATTGATGCCTTTAGACAAAACACGCAATTTCTAGTTTGGAAGAAGCTGGAGCCAACACACACTTAGAAAGAACAAATGCAAAGACATCAATGACATGTTGAGATCACAAAAATGTGAAGAACACAATCAAATAATGATAACTCCTACTTATAAGAACTCAAGTGATTTGAGGCAATTATCAAAGAACACGTGAATTTGATAGAAATCATTATGCAACTTCCTCACACACTGTAGTTATTACACATGTGCGAGGGGTGAAAAGCCTTAAATACGCATCAAACCTAGAATTTCTAGAGACGTACTTAGTTAGTCTGACTATATAGGTGAATGACAAGAGTCAGCTAAAGATTCATCCATATGTTCCTCATCTAGTTCAGAAGATGAGAAAATGATGAGACCAAAATACTAAATTGGTGCTCCTTCAACGGTTAAATTTCAAAGACAAACAACAACTCAACTCTATCGATCCATGTTTGAGAGGCTACTGTTTTGGTTTGGCCTCAAGGCCCAAATGATTATAATCTAACCCAAGGTGAATTCTTCAAAACCATTAACAAGAAATGACAATGCACTTCCATATCAAACTATTGAAAATGATAAAATCATTCTGATAATGCCAAGCTGATGACGTCGCATATTCAGGATCTTATCCATATGAAGGTTTTAGCATTTTGGGACCTAGGATGGACATGCCCTAGGATAACACATGATAAGAGAAAATCAATATAATCAGGACCTTCAAAAGATATAGACACACGATCTTCTGACATTTGTCATTTACAAAAGGGTAGTCAAATAGAAAGGTCTAGATACAAAAATACTAGAAAGCATATGATAAGGCCTAACAAAGGCCTTAGAAGTCAGGTACACACTTTCAATCCTAAAATATATATCACTTTTGACAGTTTCTAACCTAAATATTAGAGTGTTTGCATGTACCATCCTCAGTACCAGAGCCGGAGCAACAAAGTATCAAATACATAAAATAATTCACTATCAGACTTGATTCAATATTATATTCACAAATCATTTAGATTTCTACAAGTCAATTATAATATGTGTTTTCTTTGTAATTATTACATGAAAAATAAAATTAAGGTGATCATAAATCAAATTTACTAACAAATACTCCATATTTGTTTAATATCATATTAAAATTGAAAAAGAAAACACACCCTTATTATTATTGTATTTTCTTTTTTATCTAGCACGACGTTAGATATCATTGACATTGAAAAGATATATTTATTAAATATTTAAAAATTAATATTTTTATCAAATATTTTAATGATTCAAATTCAACTTTAAAAAATGTAAAACATCGCAGATTCGAATATGTGCCTAATATCACAAATTTGAACTCGCACCTTCAAATATGTCTAACGTTATAGATTTGAAGTCCCACCTAATATAACAGGTTCAAACTCATATGCATTTATGTGATATTTATGCACAACCAACTGAATTACCTTAATAAAACAAAAAAATCAGTACTTTCTATATAAATATAAACAATAATTTTTAATGTCATTCTTTTTAAGGTACTCTCATTAAATTATTGTTTTCGTTTTCATTTCAATACTATCTCATCATTAACCCGTCAAAAAAAAGTCTCATCATTAAATTATTTTCTTTATTTATTTAATTTTTATGATAAATTATATTTTTTTTGGATCCTTATAATAAAAAACTATTCATTTTATATTTATTAAATAAATATTACATTTAATTTATATATATACTAATTATTTAATAAATTTCAAAGATGATTTTTTATAATAAAAGTTCTTATAAAAATATTAGAAGAAGTAGTAGCGAAATTCATACTTAAATAAATGTTTACTAATAATATTTATAAAACATATTAATAGATCAACATATATTAATTTTAAAAAAATATAAAAAAAATTGCATATATGAACAATAGTTTGTATAGTAAAAAATTATAATAGAGAGAAAATATAAAACTTCATGGAAAAAACATTTTTAGAAACATAAAAATAAAAATATTTAAAAATGTCAAACTCATTTTCAATCACTATAAAAGAAAATTGAAAAAAATCATAAATTTTTTACTTTTTATTTTTAAGTAACAGCTAAAGCGAAAATTAAAATATGAAGATAGAGACTAAAAGAAAATAAGGACATTGTCAAAATTAATAACCATAAAAATTAATTTGTTCCTAAAATTCAAATATTGAAACTTCACTATCATTTT
This sequence comes from Lathyrus sativus, assembly GCA_963859935.3. Classification (NCBI taxonomy): domain Eukaryota; kingdom Viridiplantae; phylum Streptophyta; class Magnoliopsida; order Fabales; family Fabaceae; genus Lathyrus; species Lathyrus sativus. The sequence continues at coordinate 662,459,181 of OZ012739.1, forward strand.
GTCTATATTGTCAAAATCTGGACTAAATTCATTTTGTTTTTTACTTTAAATCTTGGAGTATAGTTTAAGAAAGTAAAGTAAGGGTGTAATCGTAATTCAGAACAAAATTTTCGCTTATAATTGAAGGCTGGTAAGACAGGGCAAAACAGAACAAACTCGAACGTAAAATAAGCATTAGTTTTCAACAACACAACCATGGCTGAGAAGAGCAAGATTTTGTTCATCGGAGGAACAGGTTACATCGGAAAACACATTGTAGAAGCAAGTGCAAAGGCTGGTCATCCTACTTTTGCATTGATCAGAGAATCCACTCTTTCTGATCCAGCCAAGACTAATCTTCTCAACCATTTCAAATCGTTAGGCGTCAATTTGGTTCCTGTAAGATGTTTCTCCTTTAAGCTATTTTCATGAGGATATTGTAGATTATGAATTTGGTTTGAGATTGGAATAAATTGCAGGGGGATTTGTACGATCATGAGAAGTTGGTGAAAGCGGTTAAGGAGGTGGATGTGGTGATTTCCACGGTAGGTCAGGCTCAGCTTGCGGATCAGGTGAAGATTATCGCTGCTATTAAGGAGGCTGGTAACATTAAGGTTCAATGATGTCACTCATGTTTAACATGACAAGTAAAAATTCATAAATTCTTGTTCTTGTTGTGAATAATTTTTAATGTAGGACTTGTATGTTGTTTGCAGAGATTTTTTCCTTCTGAATTTGGGAACGATGTGGATCGTGTCCATGCGGTAGAGCCAGCAAAATCTGCGTTTGAAACCAAAGTCCAAATTCGACGGACTATTGAAGCAGAAGGAATACCGTATACATATGTCTCTAGCAACTACTTTGCTGGATATTTTCTCCCCACATTAGCTCAGCCTGGACAATTTTCTCCACCTCCACCCAAAGACAAAGTTGTCATTTATGGTGATGGAAATGCCAAAGGTAACAAACAAACAAACTTAATGTCAGTTTTATCTCTTTTGTTCTTTGTAAATTCTGTGTTTGTTATTTGATTTGTATATTTTGTTGAATATGCGCAGCGGTGTTTAACAAGGAAGATGACATTGGAACATTCACTATTAGAGCTGTGGATGATCCAAGAACATTGAACAAGATTCTATACATTAAACCACCGAACAACATTTACTCATTCAACGAGCTTGTGGCATTGTGGGAGAACAAGATTGGGAAGACATTGGAAAAAAGTTACATTCCGGAAGATAAACTTCTGAAGGATATTGAAGAGGCACCTCTTCCAATCAATGTGATATTATCAATTAACCATTCTGTATTTGTGAAGGGAGATCAGACTAACTTTGTGATTGAACCATCTTTTGGAGTTGAGGCTTTTGAATTGTACCCGGATGTTAAGTACACTACCGTTGAAGAATACCTTGATCAGTTTGTTTGAGAGTTGAAACAAAGAAAATGTATCTAAATAATAATGTTTGTATGAGTTGTTTGTCGCTTTGGAGATTGGTGTGGAACTGATCTGCCTCTGGTGCTTGTTGCTTCTTGTTGGCTATGTAGAGTGGTTAATGGTTAATTATTTATTATCCCAAATTATATCAAAAAAATGCTGTCTATTATATGTCAAAAGGTTGCATTCTTTGTTTCGATTGTATTCGTTTTTTCTTGCTCTATTTTGTTTTTGTTCTTTTTCTTACTTTAAGTTCTATTTTTTTTTGGTTTAACTTTTATTACTCACTACTTTTGTCTTCATTTTTCAAATATCTTATCAAAATAAATAAGTTTTTCAACATTTTTTTTTCAAATAATCTTAATTTTGTTTATAGTCTCTCAAATTATGTTCTTTAAACAATAGTCCTTCTAAAAATTTTCATCTACATTTTTGGTCTCTAATACTAAAATTGTCGTTAAGTAATAAATCGTCGCTAAAACTGTCGCTATTTCTATTACTAAGTTGTAAATCGTCGATAAATTGCAAGAGGGACCAAAAATTTGGATGGAAAATTATAGAATGACCATTCTTTGAAGGAAATATTTTGAGGGACTAAAACTGAAAATTGACAACGCAGAACACCTTTCAATCTAATTGACGCATGTATTTAAAAAAATAAAGTTAGCACCAATTGAATTTACGACACTACATGGCAAGTAAATGGAGACGTCAATTAACTAGGGGCATTTGTTTTTTCGAGCCAGGTCCTCTGTCTATAGAGTTCTTGTATGAATGAGACATAGTTGGGTCCTCCTTTTCTAGAGTTGTTTTTGTTTAGTTGTTATTTTGGGGCTTATGCCCTCTATTGTATAAAAAAAATCTATCATCTTTAATAATTTCTAACTTGAGTGTCAGAGGATTTCTAAGTATCATCCTCAACGTTAGATCAATCAACTACCAGATACGTATTGGATTTCACCATCATGCCTAGATTTGTTATCATGTTCTCGGATCACTTAAATCACTATAAGATCATTGATGTTGTCTGTGGAAACTATTCAATTAAAGTTTCTACCACAACATTCAACTTTGTGATGTCAAAATCTAGTTAACGAGGTTATCTAAGTTAACCATGGTTCGAAACACAGAATTACAACATCTTAATCACACCAGGGAGTGTTGATTCCCCATCACCGCTAGCTATTGAGACATTTTCGTCTCCCCCTTACAGATATTATCGTTTCATAAAAGCAAAAACCATAACATAAATGAGTGTATTTAATTAAAAGACACGATATAAGGGAAAAATATGAGACACGATGTCCGGAGAAAGAAGCCCAAAGAAGAAAAGAGGAGAAATTGCCCAAGTAACCAAATAGGAGAGACAATCTGATGATGAAGAAGAGAAAGAGCAATTGGTATCATACAAATTTATTGGAGGAACACTTTCCAAATGGGAGAACCTCATCATTCTAATGAATATTAAAGATAACAATTTCAGTATTAGAAATACCTTACCTTCCCACCAACATGGGAGTGGAGTTAGAAATAATAATGAGACGCAAGAAGAAAAAGATTATATGCGGAGGAATGACATTAATGAAAACTACAAGAGTAGTTTGAGGAGACTTTTCAAATTTAGACGAAGATTTATTTCACTAAAAATAAAACTAAGAAATGCGTCAAACGTCAACATTATCCCACCTATACTGTTAACCAAAATACCAAGGACATAGTGATGTAATCGGATCAGAAAAACCCAATTAAATCGATAATCCAAACCATACCAAATTGAAAAAAGAAACCAATTTTTTTGTTCGGTTCATACACTATACTAGATCGAAAAAAACCAAAGTGCTTTTGTTTGGTTTTCAGTTTTAGGTTTTCGAAACAGTCAAATCGGGAAACTGAACTAATGGCTATAATTATCCAATGAATATTTTATTCAATACATTATTAGTTCCAACATTAGTACTTACTATCACATTAAAAAGAAAATTAGGATGATTAATATGTCTAATTAAGCATGGTTAGTTTTTTTTATGTGAATCATAAATCAAGTTTACTAACAAATACTCCATATCATATTAAAATTGAAAAAGAAAACACACCATTATTATTATATTTTCTTTTTTTATCTAGCACAACCTTAGCCATGATTAACATTGAAAAGATATATTTATTAAATATTTAAAAATTAATATTTTTTATTAAATATTTTAGTGGTTGAAATTTAACTTTTAAAAATGTTAAACGTTGCGGATTTGAATCTATGCTTAATATTATAGATTTGAACTCGCACTTAATGTCGTGGGTTTAAACTCGTGTCTCTATATCTGATATTCTTGTGCAACTATCAGTTGAATTAATTTAAGAAAACCAAAAATCAATATTTTCTATCATAAATATAAACAACTTTAATGATATTTATAATTTTTAATATCATTCTTTTTAAGTACTCCTTTCATTAAATTATTATTTTCATTTTAATACTAAAAGAAAATTATTATATTATTTTCTTTATTTACTCAATTTTTATAAAAGATCTTAAAATATATATTTTTGGATCCTTATTATAATAAAAGAAAGTTCATTTTATATTTATTAAATAAATATTACATTTATTTTATATTCAATCAAGATAGGTTAATTATTTAATAAATTTTAAAAATATTCTTTTTATAATAAAAATTCTTATAAAAAAATTTAAGAAGTAGTACCGAGATTCATACTTAAATAATTGTTAACCGATAATAGTGATAAATATATTAATAGATCAACATATATTAAGTTTTAAAAAAATCTAAAAAAATTGCATAGATGAAAAATATTTTGTATAATTAAAAGTTATAATAGAGAGAAAATATAAAACTACATGTAAAAACATTTTTAGAAACATGAAAGTAATAATATTGGAAAATGTTAATTTCATTTTCGATAACTATAAAAGAAAATTGGAAAAAAAATTACAAAATTTATATTCTTTATTTTCAATTAACAGACAAAGCAAAAACAAAAAATATGAACATAGACACTAAAGAAAATAAGGACATTGTCAATTTAATCCTATTTTATTAATAATTATAAAAATCAATTTGTTTCTAAAATCCATCTTAATTCCTAATATTGAAATTTCACTATCTTAATACCCTATACACATGTCTCTAGCAACTGATCCTCTTCTGAATAATAGTGTTTGTATGAGTTAATGTTTAATTATTATCCTAAATTATATAAAAAATGTATTTCAACATTTATTTTGTCAAAAGGTTGCATTCTTTGATTCGATTATATTCCGTTTTTTCTTGTTCTATATTTTCTTTTTGTTTTTCTATTTATTTATTTTAAGTTTTTTTTTTTATAATTTTATTACTCACAACTTCGACTAATATTTATGTTCATTTGACAAATTTCTAATTAAAATAACTAAGTTGTTCAACATTTATTTTTTTAAATAATCAAGTTTGTGTCCTCCACGCACACTTGTTCACAGATATTAAATGTTATTATTTATCGAAGTTGTACATAAAAATTATATATAGAAAATTAATATCAGTTAGATCAACAATAGATTTTATGGGTATATAAACATTAATTTTATTTTAATATCGCTTATAAAAATATTTGAAATAATAATTAAAAAAATTTGTTTACAAAAATAACGTTTATTATTAAAATATTTGGATCAACAATAAAATGTTTTTACCTATTCAACAATAATTTTTGTGTGGTATCTTTTATAAAAAAAAAATTGAAAAATTTGAAACAACCTTAACCTTTTTTCCCGTATATAAAAATTTGTTGTTTATAAAGAAAACACATTTCTTAATAGTTATAAAAAAGTTTGTGTCAGCATTTTTTTTCCCGTTTGTGAATATATTTGTATGTTGTCAAAAAAAAAAAAAACATTTCTTAATATTTATATAATATATATCAAAATATTGGAAAAAAAATATTATTTTGTATAAAATTTGTAAGTTATTGTAATATATATTTTTCCATTTATTTTTAATTATTTTTTTGTTGAATGATTGAAATGTTTTAATAGTTATCAATTTTAGAATTTAATGCGACAATAATTATTTTATAAATAATATACTCTTAATTATTTGTTGGACAGAAAAAAATGAGTGTAATTAAGTTATAAATAATGAATGTTATAAAGAATAATAAATTTTATTAATATTATAATAATGTTTCAATGGTATAAATGACACTAAATATTTTTGTTTCTCATAATTTTATACTTTTATTCAATGTTTAATATTTTTAAAATTGATTTTTTTTTTTTTTTAACTTTTTCTTTTAAACTTATTAATACCTGGTCTAAATTACAGAAAAAATGTATATTCATTATGATTTCTACATTTGATTGACTTTTTGATTAAAAAAAGTGTGCCTAATCATTGGCATGTTATTAAAAATAAAATAGAAAAAATTGAAAAGTTTAATTTTTTTATTTATTAATAATATATTACTATGACTTATATAAATCAACTTTTATCGCATTAAAAATGGGTAGTAAAAACTCCAGGAGGATTTTTTTTATTCATTAAAAGTATATTACTATGACTTATATAAATCAACTTTTATCGCATTAAAAATGGGTAGTAAAAAGTCTAGGAAGTTTTTTCTTTTTTTTTTATTTTATTTTAAATTTTCCAATTCTTTTCTTTTTCTTTCTATCTCACAAGTAACAAATATCTTTTTTCTTTTTCCATCCCACAAACTAACACAATGAAAGTTTAAAATTTCTTCTATTTATTTTAGCTAATATTCAAATTTCATATTAGGAAATATTCATTGAAAATGAAGATTAGAGTATTAATCATTAACAAAGAATAATACATCTGATCTTTTCAAAATCAAACAATTAAGTGTTAAAAAAACTTTAATATCAAAATTAATATTTAAATGATATTTAATTTTAAAAAAATTGGATGACATTAATAAATCATATGATCAATGAAGGTTTAAAAAAAGGAAAACACAAGATAGAAGAAAAATGACAATGGAGAAAAATGGGTTTCATTTTCTTTTGATTTTTGAAGTTTGTCATCTTGATTGTGTTGGTGCAAAGGTAGAATAAATGATGAAAAGGAGAAATATTCTATTAAGAATGACGGCTACAAAAACATGATTAAAGTTACAATGATTGTCACCCTATTTATAAACTAAAACTAGGGTTACTAGAATAAGATAAAATACTAAAATACCCTATAACAAACTTAGGGGCTAAGGAAAATAGTACAACTAAATAAATATGAATTACTATTAATATTCTAATACCATCCCTTAATTCATATTCCATCAAAACTTGTAACACCAATTCCATCCCTTAGTCTGAGAAATTGATCAGTTTTGATAGCTTTCGTCAGAGCATCTGCCAACTGCTTCTAAGTGCTGCAGTGTACAACTTCTAACACTCCACTCTGAACTTGATGTCTCAGAAAATGGTACTTGGTCTCAATATGCTTGCTTCTCCCATGCAACACTGGGTTTCTGGCAAGATTAATTGCAGACTTGTTGTCAATCATCAACTTCAGAGGTTTGTCTACTTTAATCTTCAGATCTTGCAACAGATTCAGAATCCACACAGCTTGGCATGCAGTAACAACACCTGCAATGTATTCAGCTTCACATGTTGATAACGCCACAACAGGTTGCTTCTTGGAACACCAAGAAATGGGACCTCCTAGAAATTTGAACAAGTATCCAGAGGTACTTCTTTTGTCAACTCTGTCTCCACACCAATCAGAATCTGAATAACTCAGAAGTTCTGATTCATCCTTTCTTCCAGAAGGAAACAACACTCCATACTTCAGAGTTCCCTTGATATACCTTAGAATCCTGACAGCAGCTTGGTAATGGGACCACTTAGGTTTACTCATGAACCTACTAACCATCCCAACAGAGTAGCAAATATTAGGTCTGATATTGCACAGATACCTCAGAGAACCAACCAACTGTTTAAAGGTTGTAGCGTCCACATCCTTTCCATCAGAGTCAGAATCCAGTTTCTGATTTGTATCTGAAGGTGTGACAGCAATCTTACAATTCTTCAGTTCAAATCTCTTCAGAAGTTCTAATTCATACTTGAGCTGATGCAAAATGATACCTTTCTCAGAATATCTGAACTCCATCCCTAGAAAGTATGTCATTTTGCCTAGATCAGTCATTTCAAATTCATTCATCAGAACTTTCTTGAACTTGGCTATCTCCTGTTCAGAACTTCCAGTCAATAGTATATCATCAACATATAAACATACCAGAGTCATATTGCCTTCAGAAGTATGCTGAATATAGACACCGTACTCCATCTCACATTTCTGAAAGCCTTGCTTCTTGAAAAATGAATCAATCTTCTGATTCCAAGCTCTGGGCGCTTGTTTCAATCCATATAGAGCTTTGTATAATCTGTACACCATCCCTTCCTGATTCTTTTTCACAAATCCAGGAGGTTGTGACACGTAAACTTCTTCTTCTAATGGACCATTCAGAAATGCAGATTTTACATCTAAATGCATCAGAGGCCAATTCCTATTAGCAACTATTACAATCACCATTCTGATTGTTTCATGTCTTGCTACAGGTGCAAACACTTCAGAATAATCCAACCCAGGTTTCTGTAGAAATCCTCTGGCTACCAACCTTGCTTTATGTTTGCCAATTGAACCATCTGGCTTTAACTTCTGCTTAAAAACCCATCTAACACTGATGGCTTTCTTGTCTTTTGGAAGTTCTGTCAGCTTCCAAGTCTTGTTTCTCTCTATAGCATCAAGTTCTTCTTTCATGGCCTTCAGCCAGAGCTTCTGCTTAAGAGCCTCCTCTGTACTTATAGGTTCAGAGTCTACTAACATGGCACACTGAATAACTTCTCCTTCAGAGTCTACTTCAGTGTCTTGCAGCATGTCAAATTCTGCAAATCTTCTGGGAACGCTTCTGATTCTTTGTGGTCTCTGAACTTGTTCAGAGTCTTGAGCTTCAGAGTTTCCAGCTTCAGATGGTTGACTTCCTCTAGAGTTTTGACCATCTTCAAGATCTGGCATATTTTCAGAGTCTTGGCCATCTTCAGAGTCTGAATTGCCACCAGAATCTGGATTACCATCAGAGTCTGGATCATCAGAGTCACCTTCATCTTCTGAGTCTTCTCCAGAGTCAGAATCACTATCAGAGTCAGAATCAACGTTAGAGTTTACTTCAACTTCAGAAATTCTTAACTCTGACCTTTCTTCAGAAGTTCTAACATCAGAATCAGATTGAGACTTATCCCAATTCCAAACTTCTGATTCCTTCACAATCACATCTCTGCTGAATTCAATTTTATTGGTTTCTGGACAATAGAGCTTGTATGCACCTGTACTGTGGTACCCTATCAGAATCATCACTTTGCTTCTATCATCCAACTTCTGTCTTCTGGCTTCTGGAACATGTTTATAGCAAACAGAACCAAACACCTTCAGATGACTAACACTTTGCTTGTCTCTAGTCCACTTCTGCATAGGAACTATTTCCTTCAACTTCTTCGTAGGACATCTGTTGAGTACATACGTTGCAGTGGCAACAGCTTCTCCCCAGAGCTTCTGAGGAAGCTTCTTCTCCTTTAGCATGCTTCTCACCATATCAAGCAAAGTACGGTTTCTTCTTTCAGCAAGACCATTGTGTTGAGGGGTATAAGGAGCAGTAACCTCATGCTCAATTCCATTCTCCTCACAGAACTTCTGGAACTCTTTGGAGTTATACTCACTGTTGCGGTGAGAATTGTGATACCAAGCTATTGATTAACTTGAATCTTAATTCTTAAATTCACAACCGGACTTTAATTTATCCAAAAAGGAAAGGTTTAAAGAAAGAAAAAACCTATAAAAGTGCAAAGCAAAAAGCAAGGCTTAAAGCTAAGCAAAGAGAGATCTAAAGGTTCGGGGGTTGGTTATGCCTAGGGTAGGTATTTCACATCCTAAACATCTGTAGTACTCTACAGGAACCTCTTGTTAATATTTGTGTTTGCTAAAGTTTGCTTGCTAAAGGAAAAGTGCTAGGGGTAAAGATATAAAGTATAAAGTATGTATAAAGTTTGTAAAGTATGTAAAGTATGCTCGCGAAGACATCACATCTTGTGCCTACGTATCCTGACGGGAATGGAATCAGAGCAACCGTAGTTCCCCTATCTAGGGGGGAGGAACTCTTGACTGTGGTCAAGGTTCCAAGGGGATGTAAGCATTCATAGGGAAGTACTTACATGGAGTGCGGCGACTCCTGAATCTAAGTTGAGATTGTTATGGTAGAGAATGTCCACGGCGGGACGCTAAACATGAGTACGACAACTCAGATAGGTTAGGATAAAAGGGTAAATGATGTCCACGGCGGGACGCTAAATGTGAGTTCGGAGACTCAGATCCTAAATTGAGAAAGGTAACAGGAAGTTAGTGGTTAGTGATTAATGAGTTGTCCTGTCTGATTTCAAATCAACGATCTCCATTTGGATTTCTACATTATGCACTTCTTGCTCTGATATCTTGCGTCTGTAAGTAGCTCTAGTCCGATATCGGTGTCGAGGAATCAGCTTGACGACTCAAAGGCACACAGAATGATGAAGACAGCTGGAGATGAGCGACTGGACCAACAGAGGTATGCAATGAACCATGCAAAGATGTAAATGCAATGCAATGCTATGCAAGACAGGATGCAAAACACACATAAGAGGATCAAAGGTTCGAGATCCCAGTATGGAGTTTGGGTAAAGAACCAACCATAGGGTGTGTACTATGGGTAAAACACCTGCACAGCGGGTTCTAACAAAGTTCCCAAAGTCATCGACCCATCTTTCCGATATTATCGACACACCAAATACTTGGAAATCAATAATATTCTCAAGAGAGTCTCGTCTGAGTGTAGTATCGCGTATCAACTACTTCGGGAATACTCCCTCATAGTCATCGCACTACGTCCTAAAAGGCTAAGTGGGGATAAAAGGTAACTAAAGGTCCTCAGTGTCAAAGGCTCCTAAATCGAAAGTAGTAATGTTTTCACAAATACTCGTTCAACAAAACTAACTCTCAAGAGGGCCTCCACTGAGCGGTGGTTTCTCAAGTTAGCTTGGTCGGGAATCAACTCCCTATAAGCCTTCTTGAATATACCACCATCCTATCATAGGTGCACTCAAGTCCGGGTATAGGACTTATCCTCACCACTCCAAGTAATAACCCTACATACAGATAAACCCAGGCACAGACAAATATATGTACAAATATATACAAATATACAAGCAAACAATCATATAGCAAACACAAATATAAACAAGGTGGGCTTAACCCTCTTAGGGGAGTCCCCAGTGAAGTCGCCATTTCTGTTGCGGTGAGAATTGTGATACCAAGCTATTGATTAACTTGAATCTTAATTCTTAAATTCACAACCGGACTTTAATTTATCCAAAAAGGAAAGGTTTAAAGAAAGAAAAAACCTATAAAAGTGCAAAGAAAAAAGCAAGGCTTAAAGCTAAGCAAAGAGAGATCTAAAGGTTCGGGGGTTGGTTATGCCTAGGGTAGGTATTTCACATCCTAAACATCTGTAGTACTCTACAGGAACCTCTTGTTAGTATTTGTGTTTGCTAAAGTTTGCTTGCTAAAGGAAAAGTGCTAGGGGTAAAGATATAAAGTATAAAGTATGTATAAAGTTTGTAAAGTATGTAAAGTATGTAAAGTATGTAAAGTATGCTCACGAAGACATCGCATCTTGTGCCTACGTATCCTGACGGGAATGGAATCAGAGCAACCGTAGTTCCCCTATCTAGGGGGGAGGAACTCTTGACTGTGGTCAAGGTTCCAAGGGGATGTAAGCATTCATAGGGAAGTACTTACATGGAGTGCGGCGACTCCTGAATCTAAGTTGAGATTGTTATGGTAGAGAATGTCCACGGCGGAACGCTAAACATGAGTACGACAACTCAGATAGGTTAGGATAAAAGGGTAAATGATGTCCATGGCGGGACGCTAAATGTGAGTTCGGAGACTCAGATCCTAAATTGAGAAAGGTAACAGGAAGTTAGTGGTTAGTGAGCTCGCCAAGAAATTGCATCTTGTGCCTACGTATCCTCAAGAAGGACTTGAGAAATCAGAGCGTCCGTAGTTCGTGAAACTACGATTTATTAGGTTCTAAGAACCAAGAACAACTAAGACAGGTAAGCAAGGGACATGCACAATGATAATAAGTCAACACACAGTCCCTTTCCTTGGATTAGGTCAACAAGGAATAGAAGTAAAGTAACATGTACATGGAAGAAAATCAGTCACAAATAGAATCAGGCAACCAACAAAATTATTAATCAATTTAAATATAAATATTTAACAAGATTAACTAATAATTTAATTAATCAAATTAAATACAAATATTTAAATTAATTAATAATTACAACATATATTTTTGCATTTTTAAATATTTAACAATTAACTAATAAAAGATAAATAATTAAAAATCCCTTTTTGTCTTTCCAAATATTTTACAAATTAAAATAAACTAAATAAATGAATAAAGTAAAAGAAAAGAAGAAAAAAAACCTGATAAAGATTAGATGAGGGAGTATTGTGTCTACTTGGAGGATGATATTTTATGTGAGGTTAGAGGTAGCATGAATAAAAAGAAATGTAGGTGGTGGTTTATTATTGAAAAAATGAAGGTGAGTTATTCATATCATGGAAGATATTGTGTATGAAAGAGTGATGATAGAATATGGTGGATAATGAGTTTTTAGTTTATGTGGAAGTGTGATAAGGAAAAGAGCATGAAGTGTGAGATTTTATGGTGTGGTTGCTTCCTTTATATAGGTTGAAAAAGAAAGAAGAGTGTATGAGACTTATTTGACAAGTTTCTAAAAAGTAAATAATTTAATGAGACTTATTTGACAAGTTTCTAAAAAGTAAGTAATTTATGAGACTTATTTGACAAGTTTCTAAAAAGTAAGTAATTTATGAGACTTATTTGACAAGTTTCTAAAAAGTAAGTAATTTATGAGACTTATTTGACAAGTTTCTAAAAAGTAAGTAATTTATGAGACTTATTTGACAAGTTTCTAAAAAATAATTAAAATAAAAAATTAAAATTAAAACTCAAAAATTAAAAATTAAATATAAAATAAGAAAGGGTATTAACTAAAAAAAATTGATTAATTAAAAAATATATTATTTAAAAGTATAAATAAAACGGTAAAAAAACGAAAAAAATTGGACCGGTATCGAAGTGCTCGAAAAAATAAAATGAATACACCAAAGTGATCAACAAAAAATACACGATTAAGAAAAATACAGCGTTTTGTCAAATTTTGAAATAAATTTTATCCGCTAAAACGACTTAAACTGCCTAAAAAGTTTATTTCAGCTGATAAATTGGATATTATGAAAAATGTAAGAGATGATAAACTATACCGATGATGCAAAAATATGCGGGATCTTAGAGTCAAAAATTAGGATGCAACACTCACCTCCACCATCAGTTCTAAGAATCTTCAACTTCTGACCACTCTGATTCTCAGCCTTCATTCTGAATTTCTTGAATTCATCAAACACCTCGTGTTTGAACTTAATAAGAGATACCCATGTCATTCTTGTGAATTCATCAACAAATAACACAAAGTATTTATTCCCTCCAATTGATGCTACTGGAAATGGACCACACACATCAGAATGTACAACTCCCAAGGCATGTTTTGCTCTTGGAGCAACTTCTGACGCAAATGGCAAACATGGTTGTTTTCCTTCCATGCAAACTTTGCATGACTTTTCAGGCTTCTTAATTGCAGGAATTCCATGTACCAGCTTCTTTGAATTCAGATGTTTTAGGCTTCTGAAATTCAAATGACCAAATCTTCTGTGCCACAACTCACTCTCCTTCTCAGCACATGTTGCACTAAGACATTCTGAGTCTGCAGTTCTGACATTCACCTTGAATGTTCTATTCCTTCTCTGTTCTGACTCCATAATCAACTTCTGATTGCAGTCATACAACTTCAGAAGATTATCCTTCATGGTAACTGAAAAACCTTTCTCAATTAATTGTCCCACACTCATCAGATTGCTTCTGATGCCAGGTACATACCACACGTTCTGAATCAATGCTGTTTTCCCATTGTTCAGAGTCACTCTGACATTTCTCATACCTTCTACATTAAGATATTTGTCATCAGCACATCTGATCTTTGTCCTCTTTTCAGAGTCAAAGTCAACCAGCCATTTCTTGTTTCCAGTAAGATGATTTGAACAGCCAGTGTCCATATACCACCAGTCTGTCAGATCCATATCATCAGATTCAGAGGCCATGAATAGCACAGATTCGTCATCAGAACTTCTGGCTATATTTGCTTCTTCTGATTTTCTCTCCTTGTTTGACCAACAATCTCTAGCAAAGTGACCAAACTTCTTACAACAGTAACATTGGATCTTCTTCTTGTCATACTTCTCTTTTCCCTTCTGAGCATTCTTTTGTCTTTCAGAGGTTGAGCTTTCTGACTTCTGACCACCATCAGATCTTCTCTTGGCTTCTGACTGCTTCTGGTACCTCCTATCAGAAGTTGCTTTCAGAGCATGCTGCTCTACTTCCCTTTCAGAAGTTCTCTCAGTCAAACGCAGCTCTTGCGCTTCTAAACTGCTCTGCAGCTCTTCAATTCTCATGGTAATCAGATCTTTGGAATGTTCTATTGCTACCACAATGTAATCAAATTGAGAGGTAAGGGATCTCAATACCTTCTCCATGATTGTTTCTTCAGAAAGAGTTTCTCCACACGCCTTCATCTCATTAGTGATCAGAATCACTCTGGAGATGTATTCAGAAACTTTCTCATTATTCTTCATGTTGAGATTCTCATATTGCTTTCTCAAGGACTGAAGCTTCACCTTCTTCACTGATGCATCACCACCATAACATCTAACCAGTGTGTCCCACGCAGCCTTTGCTGTCGTTGAATCTGCAATCTTCTCAAACACATTTACATCAACACATTGATGAATAAAGAATAATGCTTTCTGATCCTTCTTCCTTACTTCCTTCTGCGCGTTTTTCTGTTCATCTGTTGCATCTGCTGCTACCGGAATATAACCATCAGTGACAAGATCTAAAACATCTTGAGCACCAAACAGTACACGCATTTGGATCATCCAACGATTCCAGTTTTTACCGTCAAATACTGGAAGCTTGGTGTTCATGTTGCCGTTTCCGTTCATCTTCACCTTGCACAATACACTCAGATTTCTCACACAGTGTTTCCCAACCCACAGAATTAAAATTCTGATCAGATTTTGTTCAAGATTCAACACGAATCTAAGAATCAAAATCAAACACACAAGACCTCACGTTCACTCGTGTTTCCCGTGTTTCCCAATGAATCTGAACCGGAGCTCTAGATACCAATTGTTGGTGCAAAGGTAGAATAAATGATGAAAAGGAGAAATATTCTATTAAGAATGACGACTACAAAAACATGATTAAAGTTACAATGATTGTCACCCTATTTATAAACTAAAACTAGGGTTACTAGAATAAGATAAAATACTAAAATACCCTCTAACAAACTTAGGGGCTAAGGAAAATAGTACAACTAAATAAATATGAATTACTATTAATATTCTAATAGATTGTGGTATCATAATGAAAAAAAATGTATTGTGCATCCTTCATTAATTGAAAGTGTGTAAAGAAGGTATTGAAATAAATCATATGAGTGAAAGATAGAAATGTATTGTGCATCCTTTATTTGAGGCCAATCCTTCAAGGGATCTCATATGCAATTCTTCTTAATTGTTTTTGGTATTGTATTTTGGATTATGAGTAGCTAAACTCCTCTAGGGTATGTTGTATTTGATGGATGTGTTTCAATATTATTGGGATATGTTGAGTTGACTTTGCATGAATACTTTGATCTATAATACTATTCAATTGTTTCTTGTTCGTAATGCTTTTTATGTGAGATACTCTTTTAATATGATTATGAGAACACAAGAAATACTGGCCGTTGATCTATGTGCTGGACCTAGGGAAATTATTGTGCTTATGCTGGTTGAACAGAAATAGGAGACCCCAAGCAGTGGCTAGTGAATTAACACTCTGTTGCCTCACATAATCCTACTTACGCTAGTGTACTAGGAATAGGAAACTTTGAGTAGTGATTAGTGAGCTATATCACAAGGGATTGGCTATAGCGATTTTGTTAATTCGTTGTGGAATTATAGTGATAAGATATTCATGTAAGGCATCAAACATCAACAATAGAGAAATAAGGGATTTTATGCACAACATGTCTGCTTTCGTAATTCTGTCTGAACACTTTCTTTTATTTTCGCATTCAAACTCGAACCCTCCAATTTACTATTTGTTACGCATTGCACAATATTGTCTTGTTAAAAAGCAGTACTTGTGGATTCGATCTTATTTATTACTACGACATTATCGATACACTTGCCGAGAAATCATCAATATCCATGAATTCGTGAGTACCATCGATCATGCATAGAGGAAAAAGATCTTCAGTGAGGACAAAGTCCTATAGTTTATTTTTATATGTGTGATTGCGTCTTGAAGATAACATGGATAAATTTCAGTTGGTCTACAAATTTGCCAACACTCAAGGTATCAAGACTGGTCCTGCTGGCCAAACTCGTATGCCCTCTCTTATAACCAATACTCTTATCCCAGATGTCGATGTTGCTACAACTGTCCCTTGGCTCGACCTTGTTGGAATATTAGATTAGATTAGATTTAATATTTAAATATAATCCAAGTTGTTTTAGCCCAAACCCAATTAAGTTGTATATAAATAGTCGTAGTATGTATCATTATTTGTAACAATTCATTCAATAAATTCTTATTTTCTTATTCTCTCTCTTTCTCTCTTCACTAAAAGTGCCTCACGCACTAATAGACCTCTTTACCAATGATGTGTCAAAAATATGCTACAATCCTCCATTCTAGTAAAGAGGGACCGAGATGAAAACCACCATTCCCCATTGGATTTGTTACAATCTTATACATCGTTGATATTAAATTTTTTTTATTAAATATCTAAAAATTAATATATTTTTATCAAATAATTTAGTAATTAAAATTCAAATTTAGACGCAAATTTAAATATACATCTAATTTCGCGAGTTCAAAGTCGCACCCCTATATCAGATATCTTTGAACAGCTACTAATTAAACTAATTTAATGAGACTAAAATCAATACTTTCTATCATAAATATAAACAAGTTTAATCATCTTTTTGTAATTTTTAATATCATTCTTTTTACAATACTCCTTTCATCAAATTGTTGTTTTCATTTCAATACCATCTCTTCATTAAATATCTTCTTTATTCATTTAACTTTTAGAAAAGATCTTCAAATATTCTTTTTGGATCCTTATAATAAAAGAAAATTCATTTTACATTTATTAAATAAATATTACAATTTAGTTTATATTCAATCCACATATATTAATTATTTAATAAATCTTAAACATAATTGTTATAATAAAAATTCTTATAAAAATATTAGAAGAAGCGGTACAAAAAATTCATACTTAAATCAATGTTTATTTTTATCTTTAATTAACAGCTAAAGCGAAAATAAAAATATAAACTTAGTCACTAAAAGAAAATAAGAACATTGTCAATTTACTCATATATCTAAATTGATTTGTCCGTAAGTCCCATCTTAATTCAAATATTGAAACTTCAGTGTCATTTCGTCTATATACTAAATTATCTATTTTCTATTAAAAAAATTAATTTTTTTTATTTAAAAATATCTTTAAAATATTAAATATAAAAAAAAATCAAAATGTATGTTGTCAAAATCTGGACTAAATTCATTTTTTTTTTTTTACTTTAAATCTTGGAGTATAGTTTAAGAAAGTAAAGTATGGGCGTAATCGTAATTCAAAACAATTATTCTCGCCTATAATTGAAGCGCTGGTAAGAGAGCAAATCAGAACAAAACTCGAAAGTAAAGTAAGAGTTAGGTAACAATCACATTCATGGCTGAGAAAAGCAAGATTTTGATCATCGGAGGAACAGGTTACATCGGAAAACACATAGTAGAAGCAAGTGCAAAAGCTGGTCATCCTACTTTTGCATTGGTCAGAGATTCCACTCTTTCTGATCCAGCCAAGGCTGATCTTCTCAGTAATTTCAAAACATTAGGCGTTCATTTGGTCCCTGTAAGATGTTTCTCCTTTAAGCTATTTTCTTATGTATATTATTATAGATTATGAATTTGGTTTGAAATTGGAATAAATTGCAGGGGGATTTGTACGATCATGAGAAGTTGGTGAAAGCGGTTAAGGAGGTGGATGTGGTGATTTCCACGGTAGGTCAGGTTCAGCTTGCGGATCAGGTGAAAATTATCGCTGCTATTAAGGAGGCTGGTAACATTAAGGTTCTCTCTCCTTTTCTTTTCTTTCTCTACAATTCTGAATATGGAAGACAGCACAAAAGTTGAATAGCCACATAATCATGATGCTAGGGGAGGGAGACCCACCACTATGGACTTTGATGATACATGGCCTAACAAACATTTCTTTAATAATAAAGAATTCACAGAACAATTGAAATTGGGACTCATGTTAACCATGATACACCTAAGTTAAAACTCATAAATTCTTGTTGTGAAACATTCTAACATAAGACATGTGTGTTGTTCACAGAGGTTTTTCCCTTCGGAATTTGGGAACGATGTGGATCGTGTCCATGCGGTAGAGCCAGCAAAATCGGCATTTCAAGCCAAAGTCCAAATTCGACGGACTATTGAAGCGGAAGGAATACCGTATACATATGTCTCTAGCAACTACTTTGCTGGATATTTTCTCCCCACATTAGCTCAGCCTGGACAATTTGCTCCACCTCCACCCAAAGACAAAGTTTTCATATATGGTGATGGAAATCCCAAAGGTAACAAACATTACCTTAACTTAACCCATGATTTTTCTCTTCTGTTTGTAAATCATGTGTATGTTATTTGTTGAATATGTGCAGCGGTGTTTAACAAGGAAGATGACATTGGAACATTCACTATTAGAGCTGTGGACGATCCAAGAACATTGAACAAAATTTTATACATTAAACCACCGAACAACATTTACTCATTCAACGAGCTTGTGGCATTGTGGGAGAACAAGATTGGGAAGAGTCTGGAGAAAATTTATATTCCAGAAGACAAACTTCTGAAGGATATTGAAGAGGCACCTCTTCCTATCAATGTGATACTATCCATTAACCACTCTGTTTTTGTGAAGGGTGATCACACCAACTTTGTGATTGAACCATCTTTTGGAGTTGAGGCTTTTGAATTGTACCCGGATGTTAAGTATACTACTGTTGAAGAATACCTTGATCAGTTTGTTTGAGAGTTGCAATAAACTATGTATTTTAATAATGATATATGACTTGTTTGTTGCTTTGGACATTGGTGTTAGAACTCTTATGCATCTTTGCTTCTTGTTTGTTGCTCCTTGTTGGCTATGTAAACCTTTTAATGCTTAATTGTTATCTCAAATTATATAAAAATAAAATGTTGTGTATTTTGTCAAAGAGGTTGCATTCTTTGTTTTGATTATATTCCGTTTTTTCTTGCTCTATATTTTGTTTTGTTCTTTTTCTTACTTTAAGTGCTATTAGTTTTTCTATTTAAGATTTATTACTCACTACTTCAAGTTATGTTTGTCTTCATTTTGCAAATTTCTAATCAAAATAATTAAGTTTTTCAATTTTTTTTAAATAATCAGGTTTTTCTGCTAATCAGGCCTCACTTCCATTCTACTATTGTTAAATTTGCTACAAATTTCTAAAGAGTTCTTAAATATAATATGTAAGAAAATATAGAACATCCTAGAAACTATAAGGTGTATGAATATGGTAGAATAATCTAGATATATAAGTATATGGCAAAGATAGAAAAATCTAGATTTATCATGATAATAACCTATCATGAGAACTCTAGAATATTCACCACCATTGAAAGATTGGTGACTTGAGCCTATAAATAGGCATTTGCTACATTATAAACCATCATCCAAGAAATTAATCACAAAACCTTCTTTCTAAACTACTCTCTAACACTATCTTCTACCAACTATCATCTAAACAATTCAAAACAGTGGCATCAGAGCTACGTTCGGTCATACATTGGGCGTAGTTATACTAATACCTACCATTTCATAATCCTCCAAACTACTTCAAAATATTTCCCTTATACTATTAACCCACTACAATATTTTTTCTAAGCCATGGATAACACTACTCAATCATCAACTATTTGTGTCCCTATTTTCAATGGTGAAAATTATGATTTCTGGCGTGTTAAAATGGAAACATATTTTTCATCTCAAGATTTATGGGACATAGTAGAAGAAGGCTTCATCGCTCCCATAGATACTTCAGCTCTAAATGCAGCTCAAGAAAAAGAGTTGAAGAAAAATAAACAGAAAAATTCAAAGGCATTGTTCACCTTGCAACAAGTGGTGACTGATGCAATTTTTCCAAGAATTATGGGAGTTAAGACTGCAAAAGAAGCGTGGAAGACGTTGCAGGAGGAGTTTCAAGGAAATGACAAGGTACGTGCTGTCAAACTTCAATCTCTAAGAAGAGATTTTGAACTATTGAAGATGAAGGAGTCTGAGACAGTTAAAGATTACTATTGAAGTTGAAGATGAAGTCTATGTTAGAGGAAATGGTGTCATCTTCACTCCCACTACCATCAATAACTTCCTTGGAAGATCAAATGAAGCCCAACCTGATTTAACCATCTCTGACAACAAAATGTGCCAAGTAATTACTGGAAATCAAGTCAGAAAGTGGTCATCAAAAGGGAAGCTTGCTGCCAGCAAACTAAGTGTGAAATATGATGTGCTACACAAGATTGGTGCTGCAAACTGGGTGCCCACTAATCACAAATCATCAGTGGCCACTATCCTGGGGAGAGTTATCTATGCTGTTGGGACCAAGACCAAAATGGATTATGGCACCTACATCTTTGATCAGACCATGAAGCATGCTGGTAGCTATAGCGTAAAAGGACCCATAGCATTTCCTTCGCTCATTTGTGGTATTATATTAGCACAATTCCCAAATATCCTCAAGAACAGTGATGTAGCAAGTAAAAGAGACACTCCCTTAGCCTTTCATCACAAGTTGTTTCAAGGAACTCATGTTCCAGGTATTGTCATGACACCCAATGAGACATCCAAAGGAAGTCCAAAAACAAGAAAAGCTGAAGTAATGGCAATAATCAAAGAGACATGCAAGGAATTGGATACGAGGAAACAGACACTTGAGAAACTACTGAAATCTCTTGAGCAAGAGGAGGATGTTGAACTCACTGATGAAGCCAATGATGAGGGTACAAGGGATGTGGATGGTCAGAAAGCTGCCTCTGAAAAAGTTGCTGCCAGTACAGAAGAAGGCACTAATGAAGAAAGCAATGAAGAATCTGAGGAGGACAGATCCAACTCAGTTGAAGAAGAAGATTGATGTCTTGGCCTACTGTGTAGCTCAGACTACTGAGTGCTGAGTTATTGCAGGAAGAGGTGCTGCTGCTAGTTTGTTTTGATTAGGCTTCTGTAGGAATTGTTTGACAACCTGAATTTGTGATGCTCAGTACGAGCAGTTTGTATAATTTGCCCCTAATAATTGTAATGTTACAATTTTTGATCTATGCTAAGTTCTTAGTTGGATCTTAATTTGTGGCTAAAAAGGGGGAGAAAGTGTTAGATCATGACAGCAGGTGAAAGAATAGGTTAAAGACTTGCTAGCATATGTGCTATTGTGTGCACATGGTATAATTATGATTGCATGTGTGACCACAGGGGCTGCTGAGGATATGTGTGAATTCCTATGGTGTATAGGAATGTATGTTAGAACTGAATGGTTGATTGTGTTTGTTGCTAACCCTGTGTGATCCTAGAAGGTGTTTAGGAGTGACGTGTGTGTCTGCAGGATAGTAGCAGAGTGTGTTGTGCATCTCTTCAGAGGGAGTAGCTCAGGAGGTTGTAACTTCAGGATGTTATCCTGAAGGTCATGACATCCAGAACAGGCTGGATGTTTATGTGTGACTGCAGATTGTGCAGGTTAAGTGCTCAGCTGGTAAGGTGTATCAGTTGAGGGGGAGTAACCTAGTGTATTACTCAGAAAAGTGTGACATCTGTAGTGGTAACTAACAGATGGTTAACAAGGTGAGTTATAACCTCCTGAGCTAACTGTGAGGACTCTGAGAGTGTGTTGAGCTAGTAACTTTCCTGCAAGACAGGGCATATGATAAGTCTTCTGCTGTGTGTAAATCTCTTGTATAATAACAGGGCGTTTTAGCCAAAAATTTGCCAAAGGGGGAGTTTGTAAGTGCTCTTGACTGGCTTCATTTTGTGGCAAAATATTAGAGTTTGCATGTATGTCATACTGAATGTTAAGACATACATAATGATGTGTGTGCAAGGTAAGTTAACTATAAGTTAAGCTGGATGTCATACAGAATGTCATGACTTGGATCGTATAACATCAAGCAAGCAGGTTAGTTTTTCTGGTATCTAGAAATCAGGAAACAAATCAGAAGCTCAAGCTGAAAGACAGGAGACATTTTAGAAGCCCTAAAGCGAAACAAATGCTCCTGAATTAATTGGCAAGCGTGCAGATTATTGAAGAGAGGTTTGTTATGGATAAACCTAATTTATGCACCCAGGCCCAAAGACTGACTGCTGCTATAAATAATAGAAGGAGCAATCCTAGAGGAGCAACTCTTAACAAAAGATTAGAGAGTGCATATTAAGAGCCCTTGTAAGTGAAGAAGGTTGTTCTTCACATGAGTATTGTGAGTGAAGAAAGTGTGTTCTTCACGTGTGAATTGAGTCTTAGGAATACTTGTTTACCAAGCAACTGTATGCTGCATTGGTTAGGTAGGTTCTAAGTTGTGTCTCACTCAAAGCTGTTAAGCAAGAGTGTGTGATTCTTGATCAAAGCTTTGAAGCAAGATCAAGGTGTGTATGAAGTGATTCTTCATTTTTATTATGTAATTGTATTAATATCACTGTGGTGTGATTGAGGGGGAGTGAGTGGGAATACTCAGGTCTAGAGTGTCTCTAGGTTGAAGTGTCATTGGGTAGGTTTTAAGTGAGGAGTGAAAACTGGGTTGTTTGGCTCTGAATTAATTCTACTGATAGTGAATTTCCTCCCTGGCTTGGTAGCCCCTAGATGTAAGTGTTGTTGACACTTGTAATACCCCAAATTTTGCCCTAAGATTTGTCGTCGCATTTCATTGCATTTTTATTGCATTTAATCAATTACTAACAAGTTTGTGTAGTCGTTTGACTTTTTGCAGGTAAATATCATATGGCATGCATTTTTTTTCTAAAAAGTAAAAATGGCACAATTGGCAAGAGGACATGTGTAAGGAGTTGTGAGTGTGAGAGGTTGAGAGTTCGAATCTCACCTTTGTCACTTTTTTTGTTTTTTATTATTTTTACTCTAAATTTTTCTATCTTTCATTAAAAAATAACAAAAATAGTTTTTTATTATTATTTAATTATTATTTTCGTATTTTAATTAAATCATTTTTTAAAATATTATTTTTTTTCACTTTTTTCTAAATTATTCATAAAAATATCCAAAAAATCATAAAATAAAAAATATTGGAAAAAATTTTGTTCTTTTTATAATATTTTTGATTTTAGGAATCAATAAGATTATTAGTTTTTATTTTAAGTTTATTTTAATTATTTTAAATTATTTAAATTACATTTTTTCTTAACTAATTATTTAGTTTGTGCTTTAAAATGGGCTTTAGGGACATTATTGACAATTTGGTGTTAACCCTAATTTGTTCCCTATATATAATGTGTTGCCTTGTTGAAAAAAAGGGGCGGAAGGTTCAGACAGAGAGAAGAAGACACCAGAGAAGGAAAAAGGCTGCTGTTCTTACAACGCACAACCCTCACTCCAGTGTTCTCTTATTCAAACCAAACCAACATTCACCGAAGCAAGCCTCCGCTTCGAAGTTTTATCCTTCCGAAGGATTAGGTCCAGCCTTTTGGCCGCCGAGTCAATAGCCTTACCCCTTTAATGGATCAAACCCTGTTTAGCCTAGGTGTCCCGCTGTGGGCAAAATTGCTTTTATCCTAGTGTTAGGTAGAGCTGGCAAAATGGGCCGGGCCTACCGGGCCGGGCCGAAAAGCCCGAAAAAATAAAGGGCTTGGACAAGAAAATTAGGGCCCGTTTATCATCCGGGCTATTTTAGCCCGGCCCGTTGAAGCCCGAACTCTAACCGGGCTAGCCCGATCGGGTTGCGGGTAGCCCGTTTATTTTATAAAAATTAAAAATAAAAAATAAATATTAAAAATAAATACAACTTGTGTGATACAATATTTATATTAAAGTCATAATATACACACTGTATGTAGTTACTAGTTACACTTACACACTGTATGTATTTATATTAAACTTCTAGTTTTATTAAAAATATACACACTGTATCATAATACCTTAATAAAATCACAAGCAGTTCACTTCAATGTATGACACAACACACTCACAGTCAGTTTTGGATGGATAGCATAGCACTGGATGTGTCTAAACTCTAAAGTGCTTTTAATTTAAAGTCATAATATTCTTGTACTGGTTAAACACTTATACTTCTAGTCTTTAAACTAAAGTTCTACTTCTTCTAACCCTAGTTTCTGGTTTTCTGCACAGCCGCGGCACAATCAATACGGCAACGATGATGCACTCTCACTGATTCAGTTCTACACTGCATCAATACCCCAATCTTGTTACTAATTTCATTAATATTGTGAATAATTGATCCTCCACTGCAAGTTAATCAATCTCCACATATTTTCTCAAGGTAACTATTATCATGTTATATGAGAATTTGAGTCATGAATAATGTCTATATGAGAATTTGAGTCATGAATAATATCAATATAATTATGTTTCTTCTTGTATTTAGTTCTCTTTTTAATAATTATGTGCTTCTTTTTTATTTAGTGTCTCAGTATGAATATTTATGGTGCTGGAAAAAGTGTAGTTTTAGATGATGATGACCTTCAAATTTTAGAAACTCCTCCACTACAAGTTAATCAATCTCCAATAGCCAATACACAAGATACCACTACGACACCAAGGGAAAAAAAGAAGAGGGCACTAACATCTGATGTGTGGAACCACCTTATAAAGATTGGTATTGGTATTGATGGAAAAGAAAAGTGTAAATGCAAAGGTTGTGGTTCTATTTTGGGTTGTAAAGCTACCGGTGGAACCACACATTTAATTCGTCATGTTGATTCTTGTAAGTTTCTTCTTGAGAAACATGGGAATGTAGGGGATATGCTTCTTGACATGGAAGGAAAATTGAAAAGAAGAAAGTTTGACCAGAAGGTTAATCGAGAAATTATAGCTGAAATGATAATTACACATGGTGCCCCATTTAATATAGTTGAGTGGCAAGCCTTTAGAAAATACCAAAAGTTCATGAATGAGGAATGTAGGTGGATTTCTAGAAATACCATTAAAGCGGATGTAATGGAAATTTATAAGGTTGAGAAAGAAAGGTTAAGGTCACAATTGGCTCAAATTTCAGGAAGAATTTGTCTTACCTCTGATTGTTGGACTTCATGCACAAATCATGGTTTTATTTCTTTAACTGCTCATTTTGTTGATGTGAATTGGAACCTGAATAATAAAATTCTCGCATTTGCTCATTTAAAACCACCACATTCGGGACCTCAATTAGCATTGAAGGTGATGGAACTTTTACGAGAATGGGGCATAGAAAGAAAAGTTTTTTCTCTCACTTTAGATAATGCTTCTGCAAATGATAACATGCAAAACTATTTGAAAGAGCACCTAGGATTGTCAAATAGCTTGTTACTTAATGGAGAGTTCTTTCACATTAGATGTTGTGCACATGTCTTGAATCTTATTGTTCAAGATGGATTAAAGGTGGCAAGTGATGCATTACATAAAATTAGACAAAGTGTGCATTATGTGAGGGCATCAGAAAGTAGAACAATTCAATTTTTTCATTGTGTTAACAATGTTGATGGAATTGATACATCAATTGGATTGAGGACTGATACCCCCACTAGATGGAACTCCACTTATATCATGCTTGAGAGTGCTATTAATTATCAGCGTGCCTTTTATAGCTTAAGTTTGTGTGATCCAAATTACAAGTTATGTCCGAGTATTGTTGAATGGAAAAGAGCTGAAGTAATTTGTGAAGTTTTGAAGCCATTTTACAATATTACAAATTTGATATCTGGATCTTCTTATCCAACATCAAATTTGTATATAAGAGAAATATGGAAGATAGAATGTCTTTTGAAGTCAAATTTGACAAGTGAAGATTGTGTGATCAAGAGTATGACTATAAAAATGAGAGAGAAATTTGACAAGTATTGGAGCGAATATAGTACAGTATTAGCCTTCGGGGCTATATTAGATCCAACCAAGAAGCTAAATTTTTTGTCATTTGCATATAAACAAGTTGATCCATTAGAAGCTGAAGAGAAGTTGAAGATTGTCAAGAATGATTTGTCAAGATTGTATGAAGAATATGTTAAAAATGGTAGTCATTCTTCTAATACAAGACATTCACAACAAGTTAATTCTTCATATGGAGGAAACAATGCAAAGATGCCAAAATCATTGTATGTATGTGAAGTAAGTTAATTTTATCAATTTTTTTTAGCACCTTCATAGTTTCATTAACATTTTTTAAATTTGTAGGAATTTCATAATTCTTAATATATCTGTAGGAATTTGAAGAGTATGAAAGCCAAACAGTTTGTGCTGCGGGAACATCCGAACTTGATGTTTATTTAGCCGAGCAAAGGCTTCCACCCTCAATTGGTTTTGATATATTAGCTTTTTGGAAGGAGAGAAGTCGAAGATGTCCCGATCTTGCAAAGATGGCTTGTGATGTATTAAGCATTCCAATAACCACAGTGGCATCAGAATCTGCTTTTAGCATTGGTGCTCGAGTTTTGAACAAGTATAGAAGCTCTTTAAAAGATGACACCGTTCAAGCTCTCATGTGCGCACGTAGTTGGCTACATGGTTTTGTAGGTATAAATTTTAATTTTAGAATAACGGTTTATAGATTATAAAATGATATACTAGCTTAAGATATATGACATATTATTTTTGTAGAATATGATATTGACAGTGATGAAGATGAAGATAAGCGTGAAGTCATTCGTCAAGAAAACCTCGGATTTTCTGATGGAACAAATCAATGATAGTGTTGAAGTTGATCAATAGCAGCTTAAGTGTAATTGATCTTGTTCTTGTGATATTGACAGTTACCTTCTGTCCGATTTAGAATTGCTTGGCTGCTGCTGCTGGTAGTTTTTGTGCTGTGTATTGCTTGGTTTTGTTACCTTCTGGTGTTTGTTTGCTTATGTTCTGAGAATTTGTTTGCTTATGTTCTGGTATTTGTAATGGAAAAAGTAGTATTATCTGAAACAAATTATTTTGGTTATTGATCAGTTAAACTTACAATTTGCAAGTTGATATTTTGATAAGCTCTTTATTATTTTGATAACTCTGCATAAGCTCTTTATTATTTTGATAACTCTGCATAAGTTATGATAACTCTGCATAAGCTCTTTATTATTTTGATATGATAAACTCTTTATTATTTTGATATGATAACTCTGCATAAGTTCTAAGCTCTTTGATATGATAACTCTGCATAAGTTGATTTGCTGCATAGATGGATAATTGCAGCAGGAACTAATTGCATTGTGGTAGGAGAGGAACTAATTGCAGCAGGATATAATATAAGGAGGTATTATGTCTTTGAATGACCAATTTGGATGTTCACTTTTACATAAATGTTCACCTTTAAATGTTCACTTTTTTCTTGAGGGTTATTATGTCCTTGAATGACCAATTTGGAATTCATGAGAACTCTGTCTTCATACATGCTTTTATATAGTTTTGAAGACCTGTTGAACTTAGCTTTACACTTATTCAATTATGCAAGTCTCAATTATTGCTACTGAGGATGGACAAGTCTCAATTATGCAATTTATAATTTGACATAGATAGTAGCCATCACACTTATTCTTTCTTGATTGGCTGCTCCATGTCACACTAGTTCTTCTACTTTTGTTAATAGTACAATTATTTTTAAAATCACCTTAGTTCTTCTACTAATAATAATATTTTTACTGCTTCTAAATAATTAGTTTTATTTGGTGTTCTATATCTTCAGCAGAACTGTCAACTGCTCTTCATCGCTGTCTTTTGGGTGCTAAAAGTGGAGCAGGTATATCTAGCTCCTAAAAGTGGAGAAGGGTGGTGGCTTGTTGTTGGTGATACCAAAACCAACATGAGTATGTCTTGATATTGATAGTCTATTGATACCAAAACCACCGTAGAACAAGATTATTCTTGTAGTAGTCTGAGTTCAGTTGGCAGCTGTAGTGTAATAAGCGGTAGTGCAAATGAATTTTTTGGTGATATGTTAGCAGGTCCCTGCCAAGATGACGCAGATTCCCTTCGCAGTAATCCAGAATTTGCAGATGTAGAAGTTGTTGATGGATTTTATGGTAATATGTTTGCAAATCCTTGCCAAAGTGATGACAATAATGATTTGCATACTAGTAAGCAGGAAATGAATTTCAAATTAGCCTTACTGGGAAAGCAAGATGATGAAGTGTTAAAAACTTTCTTAGAAGGACATTGGTTAATGGTGATAAAAGATTTTGGCTAGCATAGAAACCAGTAGAAATACTATAACAGTATATTGATTTTAGTTAAAATTCAGTGTTCCACAAACTTGAGTGCTATTAAGTCAATATATTGTCATATTTTATGTTCTTTGACAAAAAGTCAAAAACCGGGCCGGCCCGAAAAACCGTAGCCCGTGAAGGGCCGGGCTTGGTCAATCAAATTGGAGCCCGTTTATGATTCGGGCTTTTTAGCCCGACCCGCACAAAGCCCGAGCCCGTCATGGGCCAGCCCGTCACGGGCCGGGTAGCCCGTTTTGCCAGCTCTAGTGTTAGGCCAAAAGAGTCGCCGTACTCTGTTTTAAGGTTTTCCGCCGTGGAATCCCTAACCTAACCCTAATTCACTTAACAATTTACAACGTAGATATTGGAGTTTCTACACTCCGCGTAAGCGTGTCCCTAAGATACGTTTATTCCCCATTGAAACCTTGGCCACAGTCAAGACGTTTCTAACCTCCCTTTTGAGGGGAACTACAATTACTCTGATTCCATTCCCGTAAGGATATGTAGGCACAAGATGCGATGTCTTGCCGAGTAAACTTAGAATTAACCCCTAGGTCTTTTTTAATTTTCAATCCTTTGTATATACCCTAAAGCAAAATAATTAATGAAATAAATAAAAAAAATAAACAAAAGGTTCCCGTAGAGTACTACGGAAGTTTAGGGTGCTAATACCTTCCTTAAATTTAACCAACCCCCGAACCTTAGATCTCTCCCTTTTAGGTTTTTCCTTTCTTTAACCTTTCCTTCGGATAAATCAAAGACCGGTTGTAAATGAATTAAGATTCAAGTTAATCAATAGCTTGACATCCAAATTTCACCGCAACAACACTGAACTGGGTGAACAATTACTGGTGTGATTTACTGATTTCCTTTACAACTTTTTAATTTTTCCAATAGTCTGTGTTACAGTGGATGTTATAACATCCGTGATAACATCCATCGCGTGCTTGCCAGAATTTCATAAGCAATTTAAAAATAAAGAGAGAACACCGATTTGTTGAGGCAGTTCCCCCATCGTCCTTGCTCGGGGTACGTCTGCCCTCAATTCTAAAAATAGAATTGAGACCTGTATATAGATATAACCTGTTGGTCAATGTTTACACGAGAAGCAAATAGAAATTAAATGATCAAACACAATTGTTGATGCAGAGCCTATTTTTTCTCTTCCCTTGATTCAAGTTGAATCAAGTCCTTCAAATGCGGTGTATAAACCTCCGACTACAGCACGCCCTTTGAACAACCCACAGTCTTCAAATCTTTCCCGACTGATTTTAATCACCAACGTGTCGAACCCGAATCTTCCTCTCACAATCCTTCGCTTACCGCTACTAAATCGATAGAACAACCCGTTCTTTGATTTTCCTTGCTCGGTTGAATCTGTGATGGACCGATTCGTGCAAAAAAACCCCAAACTAAGATTCTTGGAGGACAAAACCCTAACGGTTTTATTCAAGAAAAACCTATTGATTTCTCAACCCAAACCCGATTACACCAATCCTATGTTTGAACCTTATCACCTCTAACAAGCAGAATGCACAACAAAAATGATTATGTGTAGTTGTTGAGAAAATGAAAGAAAAAGGATGAAGATGATGGGAACAATCAGTATCTATTTTCACTTTTCTTGTTTTTCAAGTGTGTGTAAAAGAAAGAGCAAAACTAACTTTATATGCAAGATAAAACTGAATAACAAACATAAAAAACAAAAATTATCTTTTCTCATTTCTTTTGGTAGGATTCTTTCTCAGATTCTAGTTCAACATTGACAGACTTGTTCCTGACTGATGTTCAGCTATGGATAGTTTTGAAACCATTATTCATTACTAAAGTCTTTTTCCTTCTCTTCCTTTTTTGTTTGATGACAAAGGGGGAGAATGGATTGAGTATTTTAGGTTAATAATGGTTCTGAATGTGGTTAGAATTCTATCCAGGGGGAGTTTACGAATTTCACCCTTGGAGTAGATTTATTATTTAGTATGAAGAGGAGCTTACAAACCTCACTGTTAGACTTTACAGACAAAACTAAGGGGGAGATTACAAACCTCACCTCTTAGACTATTTAACTCAGGGGGAACTTATAAACCTTATACCTTGAAAGGTGTTGAGTAATTAATCTACTTCTGATTGTTTTTCTAAATACTTAATGTTGTCATCATAAAAAGAGGGAGATTATTGAAACAAGTTTGGTTCATACCATGCATCCTCTAAGGTTTTGATGATAACAAAGTATTTGAAATTCAATTAGATTTTATAACTAGCTAGTTTGTGTGTGGAAGATTATATTTACTTGATGAAACTGGTTCTGAACTAAAACAACTTTGGTTTGGTTCTATCATGCTAGTACACTCCAGTATAGAAGTGTGATATGCTGCCACTAATGCTGAGTAATGTCAAGTCAATTCTGCTAACACGGGACTCAAGATTTGTTAACATTATCTTCTACATGTTGTGTTGTACTTGAATCATAGTTCTATCCTCTGGACAATGACCTTAATTCGTGGATATTTGTGTGACTGAAAGTTCCAACACTTGCTCTATTGGAAAAGAAGATGTACTATAAGATTAATTTTTTTCTAGTCGTTAAAGATCTCAAATGTCTCTATTTTCTTTAGCTATAAAAATCAGCTGAAGATTTGAAGATCAACTAAGAAATAACGCTGCAAATTGCACTACTATCAAAAAGCTGAGTCTGTTTAGAGTTCTTATTCTTATGTTGATTAAGAATCTTTGTAAAAGTTTGTTTGTAAACACCTAAGATATTTATCAAGTGTTGTTGTAAGATATTTCTTCTCTAAACTATCTATTTTGATATAAGTCTTATTAGTAATAATTCATATTTTATTATATTATTTTCTTAAGCCCATAAGTTTGTTAGAGGGTATTTTAGTATTTTATCTTATTCTAGTAACCCTAGTTTTAGCCTATAAATAGGGTGACAATCATTGTAACTCTTAATCCTGTTTCTTCTGCCGTCATTCTTAAATAGAATATTTCTACCTTTCATCATTTATTCTACCTTTGCACCAACAATTGGTATCTAGAGCTCCGGTTCAGATTCATTGGGAAACACGAGTGAACGTGAGGTCTTGTGTGTTTGATTTTGATTCTTAGATTCGTGTTGAATCTTGAACAAAATCTGATCAGAATTTTATTCTGTGGGTTGGGAAACACTGTGTGAGAAATCTGAGTGTATTGTGCAAGGTAGAAGATGAACGGAAACGACAACATGAACACCAAACTTCCAGTATTTGATGGTAAAAACTGGAATCGTTGGATGATCCAAATGCGTGTACTATTTGGTGCTCAAGATGTTCTAGATATTGTCACTGATGGTTATGTTCCAGTAGCAGCAGATGCAACGGATGAACAGAAAAACGCGCAGAAGGAAGTAAGGAAGAAGGATCAGAAAGCATTATTCTTTATTCATCAATGTGTGGATGTAAATGTGTTTGAGAAGATTGCAGATTCAACAACAACAAAGGCTGCGTGGGACACACTGGTTAGATGTTATGGTGGTGACGCATCAGTGAAGAAGGTGAAGCTTCAGTCCTTGAGAAAGCAATATGAGAATCTCAACATGAAGAATAATGAGAAAGTTTCTGAATACATCTCCAGAGTGATTCTGATCACTAATGAGATGAAGGCGTGTGGTGAAACTCTTTCTGAAGAAACAATCATGGAGAAGGTATTGAGATCCCTTACCTCTCAATTTGATTACATTGTGGTAGCAATAGAACATTCCAAAGATCTGAGTACCATGAGAATTGAAGAGCTGCAGAGCAGTTTAGAAGCGCAAGAGTTGCGTTTGACTGAAAGAACTTCTGAAAGGGAAGTAGAGCAGCAGGCTCTGAAAGCAACTTCTGATAGGAGGTATCAGAAGCAGTCAGAAGCCAGGAGAAGATCTGATGGTGGTCAGAAGTCAGAAAGCTCAACCTCTGATAGACAAAAGAATGCTCAAAAGGGAAAAGAGAAGTATGGCAAGAAGAAGATCCAATGTTACTGTTGTAAGAAGTTTGGTCACTTTGCTAGAGATTGTTGGTCAAACAAGGAGAAGAAATCAGAAGAAGCAAATATAGCCAGAAGTTCTGATGACGAATCTGTGCTATTGATGGCCTCTGAATCTGATGATCTGATAGACTGGTGGTATATGGACACTGGCTGTTCAAATCATCTTACTGGAAACAAGAAATGGCTGGTTGACTTTGACTCTGAAAAGAGAACAAAGATCAGATGTGCTAATGACAAATATCTTAATGCAGAAGGTATGGGAAATGTCAGAGCGACTCTGAACAATGGGAAAATAGCATTGATTCAGAATGTGTGGTATGTACCTGGCATCAGAAGCAATCTGATGAGTGTGGGACAATTAATTGAGAAAGGTTTCTTAGTTACCATGAAGGACAATCTTCTGAAGCTGTATGACTGTAATCAGAAGTTGATTATGGAGTCAGAACAGGGAAGGAATAGAACATTCAAGGTGAATGTCAGAACTGCAGACTCAGAGTGTCTTAGTGCAACAAGTACTGAGAAGGAGAGTGAGCTGTGGCACAGAAGATTTGGTCATTTGAATTTCAGAAGCTTACAACATCTGAATTCAAAGAAATTGGTACATGGAATTCCTGCAATTAAGAAGCCTGAAAAGTCATGCAAAGTTTGCATGGAAGGAAAACAACCAAGATTGCCATTTGCATCAGAAGTTGCTCCAAGAGCAAAACATGCCTTGGGAGTTGTACACTCTGATGTGTGTGGTCCATTTCCAGTAGCATCAATTGGAGGGAATAAATACTTTGTGTTGTTTGTTGATGAATTCACAAGAATGACATGGGTATCCCTTATTAAATTTAAACATGAGGTGTTTGATGAATTCAAGAAGTTCAGAATGAAGGCTGAGAATCAGAGTGGTCAGAAGTTGAAGATTCTTAGAACTGATGGTGGAGGTGAGTATAACTCCAAAGAGTTCCAGAAGTTCTGTGAGGAGAATGGAATTGAGCATGAGGTTACTGCTCCTTATACCCCTCAACACAATGGTCTTGCTGAAAGAAGAAACCGTACTTTGCTTGATATGGTGAGAAGCATGCTAAAGGAGAAGAAGCTTCCTCATAAGCTCTGGGGAGAAGCTGTTGCCACTGCAACGTATGTACTCAACATATGTCCTACGAAGAAGTTGAAGGAAATAGTTCCTATGCAGAAGTGGACTGGAGACAAGCAAAGTGTTAGTCATCTGAAGGTATTTGGTTCTGTTTGCTACAAACATGTTCCAGAAGCCAGAAGACAGAAGCTGGATGATAGAAGCAAAGTGATGATTCTGATAGGGTACCACAGTACAGGTGCATACAAACTCTATTGTCCAGAAACCAATAAAATTGAATTCAGCAGAGATGTGATTGTGAAGGAATCAGAAGTTTGGAATTGGGATAAGTCTCAATCTGATTCTGATGTTAGAACCTCTGAGGAAAGGCCAGAGTTAAGAATTTCTGAAGTTGAAGTAAACCCTGATATTAACTCTGACTCTGATACTGATTCAAACTCTGAAGAAGACTCAGAAGATGAAGGTGACCCAGATGACCCAGACTCTGATGATTCAGACTCTGATGGCAATCCAGATCTTGGTGGCAATTCAGACTCTGGAAATGTGCCAGACTCTAAAGATGGTCAAAGCTCTGGAGGTCAATCATCTGAAGCTAGAAACTCTGAAGCTCAAGACTCTGAACAAGTTCAAAGACCACAAAGAATCAGAAGCGTTCCCAGAAGATTTGCAGAATTTGACATGCTGCAAGACACTGAAGTAGACTCTGAAGGAGAAGTTATTCAGTGTGCCATGTTAGTAGACTCTGAACCTATAAGTACAGAGGAGGCTCTTAAGCAGAAGCTCTGGCTGAAGGCCATGAAAGAAGAACTTGATGCTATAGAGAGAAACAAGACTTGGAAGCTGACAGAACTTCCAAAAGACAAGAAAGCCATCAGCGTCAGATGGGTTTTCAAGCAGAAGTTAAAGCCAGATGGCTCAATTGGAAAACATAAAGCAAGGTTGGTAGCCAGAGGATTTCTACAAAAACCTGGGCTGGATTACTCTGAAGTGTTTGCACCTGTAGCAAGACATGAAACAATCAGAATGGTGATTGCAATAGCTGCTAACAGGAATTGGCCTCTGATGCATTTAGATGTAAAATCTGCATTTCTGAATGGCCCATTAGAAGAAGAAGTTTACGTGTCACAACCTCCTGGATTTGTGAAAAAGAATCAGGAAGGGATGGTGTACAGATTATACAAAGCTCTATATGGATTGAAACAAGCGCCCAGAGCTTGGAATCAGAAGATTGATTCATTTTTCAAGAAGCAAGGCTTTCAGAAATGTGAGATGGAGTACGGTGTCTATGTTCAGCATACTTCTGAAGGCAATATGACTCTGGTATGTTTATATGTTGATGATATACTATTGACTGGAAGTTCTGAACAGGAGATAGCCAAGTTCAAGAAGGTTCTAATGAATGAATTTGAAATGACTGATCTAGGCAAAATGACATACTTTCTAGGGATGGAGTTCAGATATTCTGAGAAAGGTATCATTTTGCATCAGCTCAAGTATGAATTAGAACTTCTGAAGAGATTTGATCTGAAGAATTGTAAGATGGCTGTCACACCTTCTGATACAAATCAGAAACTGGATTCAGACTCTGAAGGAAAGGATGTGGATGCTACAACCTTCAAACAGTTGGTTGGTTCTCTGAGGTATCTGTGCAATACCAGACCTGATATTTGCTACTCAGTTGGGATGGTTAGTAGGTTCATGAGTAAACCTAAGTGGTCCCATTACCAAGCTGCTGTCAGGATTCTGAGGTATATCAAAGGAACTCTGAAGTACGGAGTGTTATTTCCCTCTGGAGGAAATAATGAGTCAGAACTTCTGAGTTATTCAGACTCTGATTGGTGTGGAGACAGAGTTGACAGAAGAAGTACATCTGGGTACTTGTTCAAATTTCTGGGAGGTCCCATTTCTTGGTGTTCCAAGAAGCAACCTGTTGTGGCGTTGTCAACCTGTGAAGCTGAATACATTGCAGGTGCTGTTACTGCATGCCAAGCTGTGTGGATTCTGAATCTGTTGCAGGATCTGAAGATTAAGGTAGACAAACCTCTGAAGTTGATGATTGACAACAAGTCTGCAATCAACCTTGCCAGAAACCCAGTGCTGCATGGGAGAAGCAAGCATATTGAGACCAAGTATCATTTTCTGAGACATCAAGTTCAGAGTGGAGTGTTAGAAGTTGTACACTGCAGCACTCAGAAGCAGTTGGCAGATGTTCTGACGAAAGCTATCAAGACTGATCAATTTCTCAGATTAAGGGATGAAATTGGTGTTACAAGTTTTGATGGAATATGAATTAAGGGATGGTATTAGTAATAATTCATATTTTATTATATTATTTTCTTAAGCCCATAAGTTTGTTAGAGGGTATTTTAGTATTTTATCTTATTCTAGTAACCCTAGTTTTAGCCTATAAATAGGGTGACAATCATTGTAACTCTTAATCCTGTTTCTTCTGCCGTCATTCTTAAATAGAATATTTCTACCTTTCATCATTTATTCTACCTTTGCACCAACAAGTCTCTTGTTGTAGGTTTGAGTAAGGTAAAGTCTTAGACACGAGCTCTAAGCAAGGGAAAGTCTTAGACACGGCCCTAAGCAGAGGAAAGTCTTAGGCACGAGCTCTAAGAAAGGTAAATTCTTAAGCAAATGGTCTAAGAAAGATAAGTCTTGGTTAGAAGTTGATTGAGTAGAGGGAAGTCTTACACACGAGCTCTAAGCAAGGGAAGTCTTCGACAAGTGGCCTGAGCAAAAAGAAAAGTCTTATACAAGTGTGTATAAGCAAGTGTAATTCGATTGATTATAGTGGAAAATTTCTTTCTTGGCAAGGGAACTGGAGTACTCTCAGTTGGGAGGGGAACCAGAATAAATACTGTGTGTTCTTTTCTATTTTTACTTTACTTTTATTTCTATTTCTGCTGCACCCTATCAGATTCTAAACTCAGTTTTTAGAATCTAAACTCTGGTTCAGAAGTAAATCTAGTTTTTGCAATACACAATTCAACCCCCCTTCTTGTATATTTTTCTCACCCTAAATTATCCCTTACAATATTTTCCTAATTATATTCAGCTTCTTCAATGTTATTGTTACAATCCAAGAAACTTTACAAAACAAATTCATTGTTGTTTTTCCTTCCACACATTATTGTCTTCAATGCCATCATGTACCTTATATTATATTTTATTACCAGGCTAACCATACATTTAATATTTTTGTAGATTACTCATCCCATACGATCAAAGACTACTATTGTAAGGACAAGTTTTAATTACTGTGACCAAACTTACATCAATGTATGCGCAAAAAGCAATTGTGTCAACATCAACTTCTTTTGCGTCTGGTTTTATACTTCCTAATCCTTGCTATAATACTATTATATGCCTTCTTTGCTCATTGCTTTCACTTTTAATTATATCATCTTGGCCTTCTAAATAAATATTACATTTCATATTGTATAGAAACATGTTTGACTTTTTTTCATCTGCTATATTGACAAACTATTTGTTTCACAACACTAACTTATTAATATTAACTGCTATGTCTTCTTCCAAGTATTTTTTATACTTCTCCTTGTATGGTTATCAAGCAATATTCATGTAACTTCTGTAATACAGTTAAGACTTCACTTCCGCTACATCGAATGTCCCGTTACCATTTTGTTTGATATTAAACAACGATCAAGCCCATTACTATTTTCAATTGGGATAAAAAATGTCTGCTAATAATGTTAACTTCAATGAAACACCTGCTTCCATTGCTATGAAAAGGAGAAAGTTAATGTTTAGTGACAAGAAATATAACAAGTCACATTGCAACAAGGAGAATATACAATTACCACCGCATTCCATAATGCCTTCTATGTCAACATGTTCCCCATGTTATTCCACACTATTTTTGACAGATATATCTAACATCACATACACTACCTCATATACTTCCCATGTCGGTCCAAGGGGGCGTGTTAAAAAGGGAAGATTTGAAATTGTTTCTAGGAATAATTTAATCAACTCATTCAATTCAGCACTTCCACCAGACATTCCTTCACCTCTAAACATGCTGGACAATAATTCAATATCAAATACGCCTTTTCCAACCACATCATCCCATGCACATTCTTCCGAACTTTTTTCCATCCTGCCATAGTTTTAGAAACTAATTTCCAGAATACCACTTTTTTCCATCAATTTTCCAAATTGCCACATTTTCAAACAGAAGTGGTTTTTGGTTGAAGGCCTCCGCCTTTCTAATGGACGGCAGAGGTCTAAAGTATTGGGTGTCGCCCTTTTAATGGACGGCTATGTCCAATTTCAGATTTTTTTTCGTTTTAATTTTCAATTTTTTTTAAATATTAATATATATATATATATATATATATATATATATATATATATATATATATATATATTAATATTAATAATATTAATATTAATATATATTAATATTATTAATATTAATATTATCAATAATATTAATATTAATATAATCAATTAATATTATGAATAATGTTAATATTAATATTATCAATAATGTTAATATTAATATAATCAATTAATGTATAATATTAATTTATATTTTTTAATACATAATTTATATTAATTGATATTATTAACTGATATTATTTAATACATGATGATTAATAAAAACACTAACTATTACTTGTTTCCACATTGGGACACCGGGTTCGATTGTGGCCCATTTGACGACACATTGAACATTTTCTCTCAAGCTTATCAAAGTTATCCATTTCCGTTGTAATACCTGTGTTCACTGGGTGACCTTTCTTGTTCCTCCGCATTCTTGGGTTATGGCAAATTTGATCTCCTTCATAAACAGGACAATATTCATCGTACAACAGCACTGGAAAGCTTGTGCTGTAAACCCCAAACAAGTTTGTAACCCTATAAACGTCGGACAAAAGAGCGTAAGCATCGTGGCGCACATTCGAACATGCAGCGATAACATGTGAGTAAGGGACACGATATGCTTGAAACTTTTCGCAGTCACACCACCCGCTCAAGAGGTCGACCTTATAATGTCCCATAGGCTTCCCCTCACCATGTTCCATTGTCTCCTTCACACTGAAAACATTGTTAGCGTAGTCAAAAATTCTGACTTGATGTGTGTTGTTTCTTCTTTCATCACCTTGAGGCAGTTGTCTGTAAATGTTTCGCTAGAATTCAACACAACACTCCACTTTGAACCCCGTTCAGCAAATAAAGATCCCAGTCTATAATATGTTGCCCTTACCAATGCTGTAATGGGCAAATTACGTGTGCCTTTAAAGACAACATTCATTGACTCAACAAGGTTGGTAGTGATGTGACCCCAACGTCGACCCCCGTCAAATGCCCTTGTCCATTTTTCGGCTGGAATATTGTCAATCCACCTTAAAGCATCTGCATTTGCCATGCCAATCTTTGACCGATAATAATGAAATATTGGTTGGTTTAAAGCATACTCTAAATAATTAAAATATCAATCAACAAAGGACAAACAAATAATATATGTTATTGAAAAAATTTAATGAATATTATGAAATATAGTTACCCATGTTAATTATTTTTTCCCGTAGATTTTCTCTTATAAAATTTTGTGCAATGGGTCAGATACAATAAACATGCACTGATGGGGATCATGCAAACCATTTTCCACATTGTTGTATGCACTTTCAATTGATGCATGGCGACCGAAACCCACACTTTTCACCTCCCCACGGGGGAATGCACAGTGACACTTGAGGATGTCCATATGTTGTTGGGTCTATGTGTCAATGGGTTAGCGGTTATGGGTAACACAAACTTTAACTATGAATTAGTGGAACAACTATTGGGGGTGCCTTTGGGACGAGGTGATGGGAAGGAGCAAAGCCTTAAAATCACATGGCTAAAAAGAATTTATGGTGCTTTGAACCTAACCGATGAGTCTCCCGAGGAACACAAAATTTATAAGACTAGAATTTATTTACTATTGCTTTTTGCACGTTTTTTATTTCCTGATACTAATGGTAATACTATCCATCTTCAATATTTACCATTATTAGAAGATTTAAGTCAAGTAGGTAGCTATAGTTGGGGCGCTGCTACATTAGCACATCTATACAGAAATTAATGTAGATGTGCAATGAAAAATGTGCATAATTTTGTTGGTTGTGGTGTTTTGATTCAAGCCTGGGGATGGTCCAGAATGCCCAGACTGTCGTCGATCAACCCCAATTCATATCACTTTCCATAAGCAACCAAGTAAGTATACAAAGTTTATGTATATATTCTTTTGATCTATAATTTTTACTAACTATTTCTTTCATAGGTGGTCTGCGTATGGGATGAATTACGAAAAAAACTCCGCACCATTGTGCTCCTGGGTATCGGACGTTCTTCGATCATTTTGAGGAAGATGATGTATTATCTCTAATCCCTTATTTTTTTACTAGCACTTTTCATTTTTTTCTCTAATCCCTTTTTAATTATGTTATAGTTTCTATGGAGACCCTATCTTGAACTTGAAGATGAGGATCTAACTATATGTGGAGTTCTACAACATTCATATTTTCTTTCACTTATGTTGAAATGCATCATTCAGATAGGGTGAAACTCTAATTCGACATTAAACAAGACATTCCTGGTTCACCTA
This sequence comes from Lathyrus sativus, assembly GCA_963859935.3. NCBI lineage: Eukaryota > Viridiplantae > Streptophyta > Magnoliopsida > Fabales > Fabaceae > Lathyrus > Lathyrus sativus. The sequence goes on from OZ012739.1 coordinate 662,499,037, forward strand.
CATGCATGGAGAGGTACTACAAGAGTACAACGAACTGACCCATGGAAATTCGATAATTGGAGAGACCATACCAGACCAGAACGTCAGCACTGGATAAATCGTCGTTGCACTGTTCTACGAGAAAATGTCACGGATACCGAATGTAAACCCAGTAGAAAATACATGAGTTGGTATTTTCGTGTATATATATATATATATATATATATATATATATATATATATATATATATATATATATATATATATATATATATATATATATATATATATATATATATATATATATATATATATATATATATATAAACAAGTGGCATTTTGGTACATATATTCCAAATGTGTGGCAGGACAGTGCAAATTTCCATTCTTCCAACCTTAGGCAGAACTTTCGGGCATCTACTTCGAATTATATTCACCCTGTTCCACAAATAGTTGGTACCTCAATCCATAGGCTTCTGCGTACTACCGTTCAAATGCTGCAATACTAGCTACAACACTACACATAATTCAAATGCAGCAACCTTTTTCCCATTCAACCTACAACACACTTTCCGATGCATGGATTTATTACTATGAAATTGTATGCAATTCGTACTACTTCTCACTTTTCATTTTGTTGCTATTTTATAGCATACGTTATTATTACTATTCAAGATTCTTTGTTGATCTATGTAATGATACTTCTTTACCTTCTTTGCCATATCTAATAAAAATATTTTTACTCTTCCTTGATGAACATGTCGTCAGACTTTTTAACTGACATGCATAAACTAATACAACAAAAATCGAATACATAACTTCCTATATCATAACACAAACAACCATTTAATATTAACAATTTTAATTTTTCAGGCTTACACAGCTTCAGCTAAAAAGACAACTATGGATACCATTCTACATACATGAACAAAACATTACATAAACTAACTCCATATACAAAACATCACAATATCAAACCACACTATTGGGAAAATAACACCATCCACACAAAATGATATATAACCAACGTTGTCAACACACTAATCACATTTCACTACATGCCTAAGCAAAGAAAATGTTACATTTACATGATAGATAAATATAAATGCGCCTCACATCCTAATACTCGCGTGCATGACGGATATTCCACTAGACATTATCAATTTAATCATATTTTGTTAACAATCATAAAAATTGATTTGTTTGTAAAATCCATCTCAATTTCAAATATTGAAACATCACTATCATTTCGTCTATATACTCAAAGATATATTTCATTAGACAGAGAAAATCAGAACAATAAGCCTTAGGTAACAGACACATTCATGGCTGAGAAAAGCAAGATTTTGTTCATCGGAGGAACAGGTTATATTGGAAATCACATTGTAGAAGCGAGTGCAAAAGCTGGTCATCCTACATTCGCATTGATCAGAGAATCCACTCTTTCTGATCCAGCCAAGGCTAATCTTCTCAATCATTTCAAATCATTAGGCGTTCATTTGGTTCCTGTAATATATTTCTCCTTTAACCTATTTTCATGAGGATATTACTATATATTATGAATTCAATTTCAGGTTAATTTTTGGTTTGAAATTGTAATTATTTGCAGGGGGATTTGTACAATCATGAAAAGTTGGTGAAAGCGATTAAGGAGGTGGATGTGGTGATTTCCACAGTAGGTGAAGATCTGATTGCGGATCAGGTGAAGATTATCGCTGCTATTAAGGAGGCTGGTAACGTTAAGGTTTTCTGTCCTTTTCTTTTCATTCTCTACCATTCTCAATAGTTCAATTTTAACCATGATACGTAAAAACTCAAATTTGTGTTCTTGTTGTGAAGCATTCTAACATAGGACATGTATGTTGTTGGCAGAGATTTTTCCCTTCTGAATTTGGGAACGATGTGGATCGTGTCCATGTGGTAGAGCCAGTAAAATCAACATATGATACCAAAGTCAAAATTCGACGGACTATTGAAGCGGAAGGAATACCCTATACATATGTCTCTAACAACTATTTTGCTGGATATTTTCTCGCTACATTAGCTCAGGCAGAACAATTTGATCCACCTCCACCAAAAGACAAAGTTTTCATATATGGTGATGGAAATACCAAAGGTAACAAACAAACATTACCTTAACTTAACCTTTTGTTCTTTGTACATTCCGTGTTGTTATTTGATTTGTTGAATATGTGCAGCGGTGTTTAACAAGGAAGATGACATTGCAACATTCACTATTAGAGCTGTGGATGATCCAAGAACATTGAACAAGGTTTTATACATTAAACCACCGAACAACATTTACTCATTTAACGAGCTTGTGGCATTGTGGGAGAACAAGATTGGGAAGACCTTGGAAAAAAGTTATATTCCGGAAGATGAACTTCTCCAGGATATTAAAGAGGCGGATTATCCAATCAATGTGATGTTGGCACTTAACCATTGTGTGTTTGTGAAGGGTGGTCAGACTAACTTTGTGATTGAACCATCGTTTGGGGTTGAGGCTTTTGAGTTGTACCCAGATGTTAAGTACACTACTGTCGAAGAGTATCTTAATCAGTTTGTTTGAGAATTGCAAAAAAACTATGTATCTGTATAATATTCTGCATCTTCTGCTTCTTGATTGTTGCTTTTAATATTTCAACATATCTCCATAATCTAAGTTGTCGAATTTATGTTAATCATAGTTGATCTGAACTATTCTTATTTTCTTTGCCAAATTTAGGAATCTGTCGATCTTCAATTCTTTGGTGAAAATGTCGGCCAATTGTACTTCACTTGAGCAGTGCCTAACTTCAATTTCACCTCGATTTACCTTTTTCCTTAAGAAGTGAAATCTAGTTTCGATATGCTTACTTCTTCCATGCAATTGGATTCTTTGCCAGATTTATTGTGGACTTGTTGTCAATTTGCAACACAAGAGGTTTTTTCACTTCGATCTCTATTTCTTCAAGTACCGATCTGATCCAAATTTTTTGACGTGCAACATAGAATCTTGCTATATATTCTGCTTCACATGATGATAACGCCACCACAAGTTGCTTTTTCGAGTACCATAAAATTGGGGAACCAAATACTTGAAAGAAATATCCAGTAGTGCTTCTTCGATCTTCCGTATCTCCGCTCCAGTCAGCATCTGAATAACAAGTAACCATAGTTTTTTTCTTTCAAAGTCTCGTCGAAATAAAATTCTATAGTTTGTCGATTCTTTTAAGTATCTCAGGATTCTTCTTGCAGCCTTCATGTGTGACACTCTTGATTCACTCATATATCTGCTTACTAATCCGACTAAGAAACATATATCAGGTTGACTATTGCACACATATTTTAGAGATCCGACAATCTGTTTGAACAAAGTTGCATCGACTTTGTCTTCTTCTCCATGCTTATTCAACTTTAAATTTGGTTTGATAGTCGAAGATGCAAGAGTCGAATCATTCATTATGAATCTCTTGAGTATCTCTTTGACATACTTTCTTTGATGTAGCACAATGTCTAACTTCAACATTTGAAATTCCATACCTAGGAAGTATGACAAATTTCTCAGATCTGACATTTCAAATTCCTTCGTCGTCAGCTCTTTGAACTTCGACAAGTTCTTCAGGCTATTTCCAATTACTAGCAAGTCATTGACATATAAACAGATTATTGTTATATCTTCTACCACAACTTGAACATAGTCACCATACTCAGATTTGCATTTTACGAACCTAGGTTGAATACAGAACGCAATCTTGCAATTTTTCTTCTTTGCATCCTATGAGTAACTCTCTGAGCGTTGTTTTCATTTTGGGGATGCTTAGGAACGCCATTAGTAACCACTTCTAAAATTTCATGAAAAGCAAATAATGATTGCATCTGTTTTCTCCAACGAATCCAATTTTTGCCATCAACAATTGGAAGAGAATTAGAAATACCATTGCTATCATTCATCTTTGTAGTAAACACAATTAACGATCTCCAGAAACACGAACACCGACGTGCAGTTCTTGAATTCATGATCAAGAAAACAAAACAGAAGCTCTAAATACCAAATTGTTAGTGTCAATACACTTTGATGAATGAGGAATGAAGGAGAGGAGAGAGAATAAATAGTAACTATGTTGAATTGTTAAAATTGAATTACGTTAAACATGTATATATACAAGTAGGTTACTTGTAAATCAAGTAACTAATCATAACAAACTAACCAACTTGCTAACCAAGTAACTAACTAACTAACATGGATTATATCACAATAATTTAATATAGTCAATAATATACAAAAAGAGTAGGAAGACAAACAATAAGCTGCGTTGCTACCCTTTTTTGAATCACAAAGTCAATCCTTTTAACAACTTCATTCATTGTATTAGAAGACACAACATTGTTATGCATGAACTTTTATACTATTGATAAAAGATCAACTGCTTCTGCTTCTGATGCTAGAAAACCAAAAATCTCAAAGGCAAATAGTATGAAAGCAAGATTTTGATCATGGGAGGAACAGGTTACATCGGAAAACACATTGTAGAAGCAAGTGCAAAGGCTGGTCATCCTACATTCGCATTGATCAGAGAATCCACTCTTTCTGATCCAGCCAAGGCTAATCTTCTCAATAGTTTCAAAACATTAGGCGCTAATTTGGTCCCTGTAATATGTTTTTCCTTTAACCAATTTTCATGACAATGTTATAGATTACGAATTTGATTTGAGGTTAATTAAATTTAAAATTAATAATGTTTGTCTGAATAATAACGTTAAGTACACTACTGTTGAGGAGTACCTTGATCAGTTTGTCTGAATAATAATGTTTGTTTGAGTTGTTTGTTGCTTTGGAGATTGTTGTGGAACTGATCTGCCTCTCCTTGTTGCTTCATGTTGGATATGTAAACTGATTAATGCTAAATATATTTTTCTCTCTTTTTTATAATCACAACTATTCCTTAAATTCAATTAAAAAAAATTAAATTTAAAATTTTCTCACTTCTTATTAGATGAGTCTAAAAGTATTGACTTATGCACATTTCCATGCAAGAATATGTAACTGATCTCTCATTTATATTGTTTTTTAAGTTTATTTTCTCTATTTTTTTTTTAGATTTTGCTTTTGGTTTTTGATCTTTTATTTTAATTCTTGCAAAACTAATTAATATAAAAAGAAAATTTTATACTTCTTATAATCTTTAATATAAGAAAATTTTTAATTTTTAGATATATTAAATAATCAAGATATCATAATTATATATAGAGTAGATAAATTAATTATTCAATGTATCAATTTCATTATGAAATTATAATTTGGTGTGATATGTTAATGTAGAATTCTGAACCGGTGGTGCTAATATCTGATACTGTGACATGAGGGTGGACCTGCAACATTATCATTCCAACGTCTAAATGAATTCAAAATGAGTGTAGTGAAAAATGGATATCTGATAGCATACCTTGCATTTCATGTGATATGACTTTTATACCTTTGGTCAAATGGAGTGAATTTGAGTTGGTTTGAACCTTAGCGATATGAGTCTTTGGTTGGCACAAAATAGTTACTCCCAAGGCTTTGTCAGGCACTGAGGGAGGCGCAGAAGCCTTTAGCGGTCATCTTCAACCTCCAAGGATGTCGTGCGATTCGAACTAGAAGTGAAACACTTAGAGTCAGTTTAAAGAGGAGTGGGTAACAAGCGCATTAAATGCATTTATATCATTGAAACATTTCGCTGCTTTCTTCTTACATGTGGGTTGAGGTTACTAGTTAGGGCATGACGTTGCTTACAGTACAGTCGAGTTTGCTTGGATTTCCAAGGAAAAAACAAGTCATTGATTTTGTAATTCCTTTTTTACCACTAATATGGATCATTCAATCATCCTAGCCTATATATAAGAATTTTAAGGGTGAAGGGAACTTTTTCACAATCTTGAGTATCAGTTTCATTCGTAAGAGTTTCTTATTAGTGATCAGTTTCTCCTATTCCTTCCTTAAAGCATTCACTAAAGCAATTGTAACTCTCAACTTAAGGCTTAGCCTTTCTCCATTACTTTTCTTCATCAATCTCGCCTTTCTCCATGCACCCTTCTCAACTCAAGCTTTTACCTTCATTCTGTTTGTCTCTTTGGTCAAGATGAGCGATAACCCTGCTCGCATAGTTAGCGATTCTAAGAGTGACATTCTACTATGAGAATGTGGTACATCCTGATTCACATTCCCCTCTTCCAGATCAAGATTACATGGGCCACAAAGAGGTTCCTTGACTTATTACTCTAATTCTATGAAGGCATATAAGAACTCCCTTAATGGGGAAACTTATTCTTTAGACTCTTTCACTACCCTCTTATCGGATGATGATGTTAAGGAGGGTCACATAGAAGTTCATATGCCCCTCCCATTTTAACAGGCGAGGAAATAAAACATGCTAAGAAGATGAGATAATTCGTTGCAGATTTCGTCCAAGTTTACCGGAGAACCCGTCATTGTGAACTTAGTGATGCGAAAATTAGGACCCACCTAGAGCACTGAGGTAGCCTAAATATAGTTTCTTGGATCAATCGTGGCGAACATTTTAAAGTTGACTAACTACCCCAGATGGGTGTGATGTTTGTGGGGCCGACCGATGCCGTCATGTACGGTTGGGTGGTTGTATAAGTGGTGGGAACCATGTCCATTATGAATACTAAAACAAGTGTAAATGTTATTGATATTAGGATCGGCGACCCTTTGGATTGGTCGGTCCTTCCTACTGGTTCGAAAAAAATGGATATGTAGTTCTTTTGACAAATATGTGGTCGTATTTTATAAGTGTCTCTTCATTAGGATATGAATATGATTTCTCTTCTCTGAATTTAAGGTGGCCTTTCTAAAGCACTTGAAGGTTGCCCATTCCCAACTTTATCCAATAGGTTGGGCTTATATGAGGATGTTCCAACTATACACTGAGCACTTTTAGAAGCCTTCCCTCTAAGTGTTCCTTAATTCGTTCTACAATGCGCGGACCTCCCAAGAAAACCCCTATGATCAATGGCTTAATACCTTTCACTTGGATGACCCCTGGTTCAGCCATTTCACATGCAATTGTGGCGATATTCTAAGGAATTTCATATCGGTGAAACCCTCACTCTGAAGGGACATCTTTCCTTTTATTATGATCCAGTTGAGTCTTCTCGTTTTTGCAAAATTAGATTCATGAAGTATTGATGTTGGTCAACTTTCATTCTAATGTTAATTCTTACCACCTCAAACTAGGTCCCCTTTTTGTTAAAGAGGTTACGATGAAGAAGGACTTGTGTTTTTGGTTTCAAGGACTTGGATATGAAGAGGTGTTGGCTGGGATTCTCAACCAATAAGGACGACCCAACAAACAAGGGAAAAGTATTTGAAGAGCAGCGGTTCGACCACGCTTTAGAACTTAGAGAATTTTTTGGTTGTTGAAGTGTGTAGCTCGAAACCTATTGCTTCGATCAGGCAGGCAACGTCGCAGTAGAGCTGGTTGAAGAAGCGGTTATTTAAGCGGGATTATGTCACGTTCAAATCTTGGTAACAACTTGGGTTCTTATCTCAAGGGGACACATGGAGGAATTTGGAAGGCAAACTACATGCAGAATTGCATGTGGTGAACCAAAGGGAAAAGAACGTTAAAGGGTAGTTATTTTAGACTTGTACATATAGTAGTTCATTTTATTGGATTACGTGTGTTCATTTGTATTACAAAAATCTCACAAGAAAACTTAAAGTATCAATGTAAAGAGAAACAAGCGAATGGCTGAGAGAATGTAAGCGTAGATGAAACATCATATTTATTATTCAATGTAAATTTTTCTAATTTATCCAATTTACATTGCTTTCCTCTTTTTCATCTTTTTCATATCCTTTATTTTCAATTGAGTGCTTTCAGCATTGTTGTTTTTACTTTACACTTTCTACAAGAAGTCCATATACTCATCATCACACTATCTTCACACATCCCCTTCGACATAGTCAAAGCCAATAATCTTAAGATACAAAGAAATTAACAATAAACAAGTCCTTAAGTAGTATGACCTAGGATTCACTGGTTGATCCTATGAGTAAACCATATATTTGGAGATTAACGGTTGTTTGCCATTTTTCAAGGTAAAAAAATTGGCACGCCCATTGGGACATGTGCTAAGTGTACTTTGTTTATATTATAATTTTTTTTTCTTATGATAGAAAATTGTGTTCTACTCTTAAGAATTTTTCTGGGAATTTTTGCATGCCTTTAAGGAGTGGTAAGGCGTCATCCAGTATGTCACGTCCTCTTGTAGACAATAGTAATTCCCATAATAACCCACAACATATGTTGCAACAGCCGATTATATCGGCCAATGAAGAGCCTATTCTTTGTACGCCAGTTAGAACAACACCTGCATCGGCATCAGCGGCACCAGTCACAACAATGTCATCCCAGGGACTACACCCCTTCCACATCCAGGAAATAACCTTAACAATCCTGTGTTGGAGAGACCTTTGTTTGGATTCTCAATGCCACCCCATGGCCGACATCAATGATAGTGTCACATCCAAAATTTTGACCATAAGATCCCACTTCTTTATTTTACTTGACGTCTTTATTATTATTATTATGTGTTTTTTTACTAACAAGTCTATGCAAGTGTGGCAGCTTCAAATAGAGATGACATTCATCCTCACAGTCAAGCATTTCAAGGCGTGACCGGTTGATTCTGATTTTGGCCCCATTTCTGTATCATCTCTGCAACATTGGGCCACTCTTGGTTTTTTTAAGACAGCCTGGATGGACTTTTTGGCCGTATCTCATTAAAGTCATGATCGACTTTGTTCTCTTATGAGCTAAAGGTGGTTTAGGATTCAGATCCTAGAATGCATGGTTAAAGTTTTCACCACTACTTCAGCATAATATTTGGATTTGGGACTCTGTTTATCTCTCGAGTCATTAGTTCATCGGGGCAAGAAAGGCTTATTTTGGAGATAAATTTGCTTAAGGGTGGCCGGGCGAGTCGTAAGCCATAATGAAGGACGAAGTTGCAATTTTATGTGTATTTTCGGTTCGTGGACATCAAGGTTTGATCATAAGTATTTCAAATTCAATGAGCCAATTTATTTGAGGCAAGGTTAAGTACACCAAGAGGTTTATATGAATATCTCGAGTATGAGAGTATCCAATTTGAACCAAAATTCATTCAACTTTATGATAAGAAGCAAGTTGCCATTCAAACTACAAGAATCAAAATAAAGATAATATAATACTGAGCTTTACAAAGGCCATGACTAAATAACTACACAATTACAAATATTTGCAAATACATAACAAGGTTCCGTTTGGAGGCTGCTCTCTGCTAGCTGAAATGAAATGCCGGCCACGAGCCTCTCCATTGAGTTGCAACGCCAATGACTCAGCAACCAATCTTGCCTGCGCAGCAGCAGCAGCAGTGTGAAAGGCCTCAACCAAATGTAACGAATGGGCAACGCTCAGATGCTTGGACAACAGAATAACGTTGGTGACACACTTAAGTCCCAGAGGTTGCATCCACAATAGGATAATCTCGTGAACCTGCAACAGCGACAACGACAACAGTTAATAAATCAACAAAACAAGTTAGCAAATATGCATCAGCAGCAGCCAGGGAAAGAGAGACTTTGCATAGCAAGCCAGCCATTTATCACGTTCTTAATCGATACTGAAGCTTCTTAATCACTCTATGCATTAAGGAATTTATTGAATTAGTAGCCAAGTACATTCCTTCAGTGAGCTCAGGAAGTCTGGAACAATCCTGCAATTCTTAGCCACTTGCACCTCTTGGTCACGCGACACCCTCATGTTCTCTCCTCAGATTGCAAGCACTTCTATTGCCAGTATATTGAACCATTCTATGTCAAAAAGATGAAGTTTGAAATGCTGACTACAATTATAAATGAAATAACACCTACAAGATAGTGACAGAATTATGTGAGTACGCTGTAAATGTTGACACTCTAATTGCAAGGGAATCTATTCGAGTTGTTGGAAAGATAGCATTGCAACAGTATGATGATAAACTGAAGAAGAAACAGAAGATTGAGATTAGCACACTTATTGAGTTCATTACCAAATTATCTACATATGGAAGAAATACGGCCTACCTGTGATAATATTTCCATCCCTATTAATGAATACGCCAGAGAACCATAGTGTTGATGCAGATAGAGATCATGCACTGCGGTACTTGCTTATTCAATTGCTCTTACAAGTACTCCTTTGTCCAAGGGAATGCTCAGAAGTTGTATCTAAATCCACCATCTGTTATAAGACAACATTTCCTACTCCTGGTAACCCCGAGTCCTCTAGAGAAGATGTTACAAAGGTTGATGATGCACCTGAATTGATGGATATTCTCGTGGTGATATCACCGATGATGGGATGAGGATGTTAACTCGTTCAATATCTCACTCCAGCTCCCCGCGCCTGGAAAGAAACCATCTACATACCTGCAAGAACCCGCTGTTTATTGCAAAGAATCCCTTTCCGCTTCTACAAACAGCTGCTGCAGCTAACCTTACTCAAGTCATTTTATCAGAAGAGTATAACAGCCTATTCGAATAAGTGATGAACAAGACGAACCAACAGAAAGGTCGGATGTAGAGACAGATGGTGATGTTGCTAGTGAAACCAACAGCGAGGCTGGCAACCCTGCAGTCAAAATGGACATGATGATCAGAACCAGATCTTTTTATAACCAACTTCAAAACTTTCAAGGATAAATGCTTACCTCGCAGTCGACCAAAGGCAGTTAACAGTTTCACTAGAAGCCTCGTTGCCTCAGTCAGAAGATACCAGAAGCCGTGAAGCTTTTTGGCAAGCTGTAATAGCAGTATTCGTACAAAACGTCCACCAGAGGCATCTCCTACCAGCCTACAACCTACATAATCAGCACAGTATCATCAATATGCCCAAGACCAATTCAAGGGGTGAAGCAGTGTGCTGTCCTTTTTACCAGACGAGATTAACTAAATCTCATGTTAGTTGTTTACACCCAGGATGTACAGGTCGATGCAGGAACCTACGAGACTCCTAAATCCACAAGTGCAAGTCCCCAAAGAACATTACCTCACTCACCCTAATCCTCAAGACCGGTGAGTTCTCCATGAAACAAACTCTGGGCTGCTAGTTACCCTTTGGCCCAAATCATCTGTTATTCACACCTGCCAAGTCACAATTCAGAGTTAGTAATCGTGTAAGGAATATGCTTTTTTCAAAAAAAAAACGGATCCAATCCCAATAGGTATCAGATTCTTCAGCATCAATCAAGAGATCCTTCGAATCAAATCATACAAAAAAGGATTACCATCAACAGCATTAACTCAATCAAAAAGAGAAATGAAATATTTCAAATCTTAACCAAACAGGAATGGAAGGTCTATAATCAGCAATCAAAGATTCAATCAAGGTTTAAAAAATCCAAAGCCCACAATCGTGTATAAAAAGGGGGATTTGGATCGAGGAAGACATCCTTTTTGAACAATTCGAAACTCAGCAAAAAAAAAATCACAAAAACCCTAAGTAGATCAAATCAGAATAAGAGAGGAACTACTCATCTCTTGCGCTAAGTCTTCGAAGATTGACGTCTCCGAAGCCCATCGCGAGACCGCCGGAGGAAAACTACTCACGTTGCACATCCCGCCGCCACCAACCTTCGGTAAATTTCAATATACCTATTAATGTGTTGAATGATTAACGTTTTGATTGTCGTTTCAGGTACCAAGATAGACGCAACGATGAAGAAAAAGAGGGGAGATTGAACTGGAATCGAACGGGAAGGGTGAACGAGTGAAGGGCGTTGGGGGGGATTTAGGGTTCTTTCGCTGTTTTTTTTTTCTCGTTTCATTGTTATGCTGTTGATGTATCAATATGAATTATATGTGCACGACCATGGTAGTATCATGGTCCGCCCCCACCATCACCACACGATCACGATCACACGGATGACTCCGCGCGCCCACAGTAAATCCCACGCACTGCGTAACACCAGATCCCACGTTTTAACATAATTAATTAATTAATCTTATAAAGCAAAACTAATAATCTTTTTGATTTATTAAAAAAATTAATTAAAAACCTTTAATCTTCAATTAAGTTCATTTAAAAAAAATGATAACTTCTAATCAACTTAATTTTCTTTTTAAATCTAATTAATTAATTTTTTATTTTATGTAATTTAATTAAAAAACCATTTATAATTTATTTTCTCAAACTTTATTAATATTAATAATTCACCTTGATAGTAAAATCTTTTTATTTTATTAAATAAATAAGTTCTCTTATTACTTTTAAAACCTTTTTCTAACTTAAGTTGTAAAATTTTTGATAATAAAACCTTTTATTAAAATAAACATAATTAATATAACTTTTTATAAAATCAATTTCACTAAGAGAATAACATTTTCTTATAAATTAACTCAAATAAATTAAGATAGCTTTTATGAAAAAAAATAAAATAAATAATAATAATGATAAACAAATATGACTTTTATCGAAAATTGCAATACAACCTTTTTTTCCTTAAAAAATGAGTCTACACCTTTTTTAAAATCAAATTCATCCCTAACATGTTAAGCCACCAATATATTTTCCCATAGGCATAATTCAACTAATTTATCTATCTCATTAATAATAATCAAGTACAAACTTTTTACTAAAATCAATTCACTTTTAAATAAAATCAACCTCGCTTAAAATCAACCAACATCGTAAAGCTCGATCTAATCGTGCACCCCACGACACACTCACCCTCACACATTTTGGCGCTTTCATGCGTATGTGTATGGCTTTATCATTTCCGCAATTTATTTTACAGTAATTTATATTATCGTAATTTATCCCATCGCATTGCATCCGTCCAAAGGAAAAACCTGCACATAAGTCAACACTTGTGTGTAGTGCACTCACATTTGCATCATTCTCCCCTCGATCCTTGATCTCATTCAAGTCGATCACTTAAGATAGATCCTACCCCATAGGAAGGACCTTTATCTTACAACATAGAAATAAACACAATACAAACAACTCAAATCAATACAATATTCGAACACATTAGAGAAAGATGCCAAATCATCTTAAGCGAGATAGAATCTCCATCCCACAACAATACAATCAAGCCGTAGGGACTTTGCCTTAAGAGAGATAAAGGTGTACCTCGTTGATCCCTATCCGAGTACGTAAGTCCTTTTCTTAAGATGATGCAAAGACTATTTTCCTACAACCTGTGGCGGTTAAATCTCTCTTAAAATGAAGACACATCTCTTCTCCTAAAATCAATCAATCAACTACCCTAAACCCGTAGGAACTTTGACCATAGTCAAAGAACTCCTCTAACCCTTTAGGGGAACTACAAGTACTCTGATTCCACTCCCGTAAGGATATGTAGGCATAAGATGCAACATCTTATCGAGTATACTTAGAAATAAACCCCCTAGGTCTTTAAACCTTTAAGCCGATATAAACACTTAGCAATAAACAAACATAAAACAAGAGGTTCCTGTAGGATACTACAGAAACTTAGGATGCTAGTACCTTCCCTAAGTTTAACCAACCCCCGAACCTATAACTCTCTAAACCTTGAATTTGCATTGCATTGTGGGAATTTCGATCTTTATCCCTTCCTTTGGACAAATCAAAGTTCCGTTGCAAAATTGAAGTAAAGATTCAAACTAATCAATAGTTTGGTATCCGAATTTCACCGCAACAGATAGCTAACCTACAACCAAGTGTGTTAATTTTTGGTGACAAGGTGATGACCACAGTGCCATTGTATAATCCTTATCATACCTCGGGGTCGATCATTAATAATATGGCATGACCAGGAGGGATAAATTATATCCCCCAAAATACGTCGTCCTTGAATTCGACTTCTATGATGGCTATGAGGCAACAAATGGAAGAGAGAAATCTGGAAATGGTAAACACTCTCACCCGACAAATGAGGACCATCTTTAATTCGTTGATTGCTAATACAAACCAAACTTATAAAGTGTTGGCAAATCAGATGTGGTGTACTATTGATTTCTTTGACACACCCCCAATACCAATTCGACCAACTCCATAGATATCAAATGTTATAACAGTCGTAACCTCTGAGAATACGGCAACACGAGCCACATTGGCCTAAAACCAAGGGTTGCAACAAGATCCTCCCTTGAATTGGAAGCAGATAGAATAAAACAACCCCATCCCTCTGATAGTTCAGAAAAACCAAAATGTTGATCAGATACTCAAGCAAGTCTAGAATAATAATTTTGGAGGACAAAACAATATAACAAATGTGGTCCAACAAATCCTGGCCCAGAATGGCTTGAATGTGGCAATCCACCGACCAAATTTTATCTCACCACTGCCTTAATACATTCGACAGTCGGAAGTACCCAAGGGTCTGAAGATCCCAAAATTCACCAAGTTCGCTAGAGACACTAATGAGTCGATAGTAACACATGTCGTTAGGTATCAAACTAAGGCTGGAGAGTTACCTAATAATGAGAACTTAAAACTAAAATACTTTCCAAGTTATTTAACCAAACACACCTTTACTTGGTTTATACTTCTCAAATCCAAATGCTTTACACAAGCACCTGAGCATGAGTTTGTCGAGATGGTTGTGGGTGGCCTAGATTATTAAATTAGAAAGAAATTGAATACCCAATATCTAAGGGATATGACGCAGGTTGTAGATAAGGTTCGCCAAGTCGAACGCTTAAAAGATGAGAAAGCCAGAACTAGTAAGTATCATAAAAAAGAAAAACTTGCTTACATAGACACAGACGAGTACGTCTCCGATGTAGGCGAGGAAGGTTTAGATGAAAATGAAGTCAATGTGGCTGAGTTGAAGCCAGGACCCCCGTACACCTGTAAACTTTTAAAACTATCCAATGGGAAAAATTTTGTAGAAATTAAGAAAAACGAGAAGTTCACCACTAGAACTTATACCTTCGATATTACGAAATGTAACGAAATCTTTTATTTGTTAGTTAAAGATGGTAAAATGTTAGTGCCTCTTGGTTTGAAAACTCCTCCTTTAGAACAAAGGAAGAAAATAGGTTTTTGCAAATATCACAATTTCTTGGGTCATAAGACTTCTCAATGTATTATTTTCAAGGACTTGGTTTAAAAAGCTTTGAACGATGGAAGACTCCAATTTGGCGAGAAGCCAAAATCGACAATGAAAGTGGATGTCGACCCCATGCAGATGGAGGAAGCCCACTATGTTGAACCTGTTGAAATCCTGATGGTGGACGTTACTGATGGTTCTAACAAGGACATCGACAAAGGAGAACGGATCCCTACTATTGATGACTTTGACTTCCAAGAAGTTTACCCCCAGGCTGAAGAAGTGTTAATCGACTTCCTAGAGTGTTGCAAGCTAGACGATGATGCATCCGCAAGTACACGGAAATATCGAAGTAATATAAAAGATTGTCGAACCCACAGAAACCAATGTCAATCTACCGTTATCTATTATTATGGCGTAAAGCTAAGGCTAATGGAATTAGGAAAGTTGAATGTGAATGAAATTAAATGCAAAGGAAATAAACATAATTGGTTTAAAGAAAAAGCGGTAAAGGGATATCGGTATGCAAGGACTTAGTTATCGGGGATTCGACAGGTCACCGGTGCTTTCTACTCTTTGCAAACACTTTTAAGAAGAAAATAACGGTTTAAAGACCTTTGTCTTACGATGGTTGTTGACGCTAGTCACAACTCTAAGGCGGAACGTATGTTGTCGCTATCCCGTTCAGGGTTAAAATTACTTTTTGAAAACCATTAAGTTCTAATCCCTTTTAAAGCGTTGTCTCTGTTTTTAAAACGAATGCCTAGTTTTTACTATCTGGTCTTAGCCGCAACTGTCACTTGTTGGTTCGTACCTTTATGAATTTCCCACTGTCGTGGCAAAACTACTTTTAAATAAGTTCTCGCTGTCGCGACGAACGTTTATTTAGAAATTAAGATTAAAAACTACGGCCAGAAAGGTTGTTTGTAAAAAGGGAAGGTACCGGTTACTATCGAATCCTGTCCTACTAATTCGGTTACATACTGTCATACCCCAAATTTGTCCTACCCGTGTATAATTTCATTTGTACATTCTTTTCAAAAAAAATCAAAAAAAGATATCACAGAGTTGAGACTATTGGAATCAAGTTTCATCTGAGGCTACACCAAATATTTCCTGGTCATTAGAATTGGTTCATTTTTTTTACCAAATAGAGATGGCACGATGAATGGATGGCCATGGTTCAAGTTTGTAGTCAAAATGCTTTTTTGATATAAATTAAAAAAATTGGTCGGTGGATAAGCTTCAAGGTTCAAAGTTATGATACACTCGATAATTGAGATGGACTCTTAATAAGGATTGCTTCAAGGCATGAAAAATTTTATTTGGAAGAGTACCATGAAAAAGATTCACTCTTGTTTCAAAGTTTACTCTACAAAAGGGTGATATTATTTCATTTTACACAAGTACTCAAATTGCTTTGAAAAAAAAACTTGTAAAATGGTTTTTGAGAGCTGCACTCTCATTGTCCCGTTGTACCACTAAGAGGGGCTGATATATACAAGTGTTTGACAGGCCAAAAGTGACGAACCAACTTCATTGTGCTAGTCATGTTAAATGTTCAGAGCCACATGAGGAATTGTGACAACTAATTGTGAAATTTAATCTCCAATTATTCAAGTGGTCCCAACTTGGTGTCAAGTGGCCATGTTATAATCCCTGTCCCAAATTAAGTTCAAGGTGTGGATTTCAAGATCAGTATTAAATAAAGCACATACTTGCGCAGGCCATGTATGCAGGATTATAACATGGTCATGTATTAAAGCATTTTTCCAAGAAATATGTGATAGCAGTTATATCATGGGCATTTTAAAATAAAACGCAGGCATTAGGAAAGGCCACAATTCATAAGTCCAAAACATTTTATGAGATATATACCATTAAGGGGTCACAATCATTGATCTTGAATTTACAAAATACAGCAGAGGTATAAGGTTACAAGACTTCATGATTTTTGAGCCTATTCTATTCTGCCCTGCGCCCACATGCCGCGGACGGTATGTACGCGACGCTTGTCGAAACTCGGGCCTAACAAGAGTCCAAGACATAACCGAACCGTTTTTTTCTATGACCAATGCAGGTGGCTTCAAGTACTTTCCCCTTCATACCAAAATATTGTGGTCCTGTAAGAAAAGAAAAAGGCTCATGTTACTGCAGACTCTAAGGTAAATACGGCAATACCGCAATGCAGTCACATAAACTAAATTCAAATCTGTACAAGAAATTTTCATGCCATCCAGCCCTCACATAATCCCAGGCAAGAGGATTTTGCAAAATGTGTTGTATTGCCGTCACGCACGAAATCATCACCAGCCACTACCAATACAAGTCGTAATCCGCAGCAGCAGCAAACTTTCTAGCTCACACCCTTCCCTTTGTACAACCTTACCTGCAAACAAGTAACTCTTAACAGCCCAAGAAAAACACAATTACAAGTAAAAAAAAACATTAATTCACAGAACATGACGGAACATCCCCCACCTGCACCATAATTTTTAAATGGAAAAAAGAGACAATTACCATGAATTATTTTCACAATTTACAGAAATATAGTTGCAAAACTAGATGAAAAGAAGAAGAAATTGAGTCGTGAAGGCACACATGAAGGGATATTTTTCGGATGTTGCTACGAGTTTCGGATACAACTTTATGGAGATTGATTGTAGACCTCTTGAAGCATATCTCCACCTGTGGATATATTACTGTCATGATAGAAAAGACACAAAAGTACTGCTCTCCTGCACCAGTCCCAATATGCTGTCAGATTGCCGAAGGTATAGGTTCTCACTGTTGCATTTCATTAAGCCATCACCACCTACATGAAATGGACAAGAAGTTAGTTACAGTTATGCACTCAAACCGACGTTCTTGAAGTTGCCAAGTCGTTGCGGACACCACGTGAAGTTAATGATTCACAACAACTCATGGTGCCATGTCAACCTGCAGTACAACAAAGCGAAAAGTAACGGCAAAACACATTAGTATATCTCAGTATACACCAACCACATGCTCTCACAAAACCATCACGTACTTACCGCAAATTGTCGGGTTACGTAATCATCAATGCATTAAGAGTATCACACCAGTAAAACACATCAAAGAGAATGCCACAAGAGGGAGTTGCATAAAGTGTTTCAGACGATGTCTCTTAACTCATCTAGAGGATACTTCAGATTACCGGTGTTGATCACGAGTCAGAACTTGAGAGATTTTTTGAATTGTGGCTGGCATCAAAAGATATGTCTTCCTGCTATATGCATGATGTGAATTGGATCAACAGCCATGCTACATACACTTTCAGCAAAAGATAATTCGTAAAAAAACGTCATACCAATGCATACCTTGCCTCATAATACATGCGCGGAATTTTAAGCGGCTACCGCATAAAGCAGTGAGCATCAGCTGGCCTCCGAGCTATGTCACACACAACATTCTTTCTGTCAGATACTGTAGCAACGTCATAACATATGATTCGCATTCCAAGTGGCCACCGATTGCGAGCGTATGCACCACGACCTGCACGAAATCAAGCCGCGACATGAGGTACCACAAATAAAATCAAAATGTAAGGAAAAGCTGTGAAAAAAGAATGCACAATAAAAAACCTGCAAAAGCCTTTCACTCCAAGACAAAACCACAACTACAAAAGTTCTCCACACTACACCAAGCCATGCTACAAGACCTGCAGAACGAAAATAAAAGAAAACTGCATCAACTGTGCCATTCTGCACATAACAACAAAACCTGTAAGACCTGCAACACTGCAAAAAAAAACCAGACAAAGACAATTCAATAAAAGCAAAAACATATTACCGCAAAAAGGGCTTCAAAAAACGAAACCAAATGGCAACGAAGTTCTACCCGCGACTCTTTCCCACCCTCATATAAAACCCTCTGAACTTCATTCCTCAGGGGAGGAGATTTGAAAACCCTAGCCGCCACCTCCTTCCAAAAACCCTTCACCGAATCCCTTCCCTCCATTAATAACCAAATCCCTAATATCTTCTTTTTAATAAATTCAAAAATCCGAAAAATGAACAACAGCAAAAAAAACCTTTACCCATGTTCCTCTTCAAACTTCATCCCAAAATCATGAATCAACATAAACTTAACCTTCAATATCAACCCGGAAACTCCTTCTTCGAACCAGTCCCAACTTCACCCTTTCTTCAAAAAAAAAAACTTTTAGAATACACCTTCACCAAATCATTTTCGGACCCTCTTCTTCACCAACCATAACAAACTTCGAAATTAACTGAAACCCCTTCATACCCCAAGCTTCTTCAAACTTTCACCCTTCTTCTTCATAAAGCAACAACAAACCTCAACCGTAACGACCCCAAACCCTTTCTCAGAACCTTATTTTTCAAACCAACCCCTCTAATACCCTTTCATCGCAAACCTCTTTAACCCTCCTCTTCGATTCTTCTTCAACCGAAAACCAATTCCTCCCTTTTCAAACCCAACCTCGAAGGATCTTCAAAACTCTTCTTCAACATCACAGCCTACAAAAAACACTCTCCGAATCTTCTTCTTCTTCAATAACTTCAAACCCCTAAATTGTAAACCAAACTCATTTCTCAAATCGACACACCCAAAAATCAACAGAGTAGAAAGATTTGAAGACGAGGAGATTCGAGAACCGTGAAAGAAGTGAAGGGTAGAAAAAGAAGGTTGAAGCGAGACGAGGCGTTGACGATATTTTCTCTACTTTAACTGTTGTTTTTATTTTTAGTTTTATTGTTTTTTTAATTTTAAAAAAAAAGAAGGGAAAAGGTATGATGTTGATCTGTTGGGCTTGAAGGCCCGTGTTCTCCTTTCCCCTTCATTGCTGCCTTTGTTTTTATCTTTTATTGATTCATAGTGGGTTCTATTTGAAAGGTGATGGGCCATAAGCCCATATGATCCTTTCTTTCTCGGCTGCACCCCCAAATCATAATGGATCCCGCATGAGGTTTTGTGTATAATGCTGGTTTTTTTTTTAGATTCTTTGTTCAAATTAGTGATTCGTTCAAATAAATTTGCTAAAAAAAAATTTTTCATTAGATTTTATGAATGTTTCTTTTAAATCTTAATGACTTTCTCATTTTAATATTCACCTTGTTTTTATCATTTTTTTTTGGGTCGATGACGAGACCTCCAAGTTATAGTTTGTCAAACTGTTGACAAATAATAACAAACCCGATACCAACTTTTTTTAAAAAAAAACTCTTCACTTTCGATTTTTATCACTTTTTGGTCTATGAAGAATTTTAATAATTATTATCGGTCAAATTATTGATAGATGATGATTTATTCGAGACTATTTCATTTTCTATCCCATTTCCATTTTTATTTTGATTTTCGGATCGATGAAGTCTTTTATTCGTAAGTGTCGCGTATCGAAGTTGATAACCTTCTCGATTTCAAATCTATGGGGAATTACCATTGGGGTCATTTTCCGTACTTTGGGATTGTGATAGGCTACCTTCGATTAATCGGCATTATGTTTGCGATTAAGACGAGATCTTATTCTTTCGTGTCCCGATTCGACTCACTAAACTAACCAATAACTTTAATTTTCGTTAAATATTATTGTGGATATTATTGTTATATTATCTTGCTATATTCATATTGTCATACTCATTATTCATTCTCACTCACATATAATCGAAAACACATAATAAACTATCGAAATCCTAAAAGCCAAATTGGTGGACTGTTGTATCATTGGTTATTTGCAGGAATCCTAATTTTGAGTCGTGCCTGACTTTGCTCAAGGCGTAGTTTAGGACACAATGCACACACACACAGCTTTCTCTTGGGCTACCTGACAATGAGACCCCTTTATTTCGTGCAATCCCGTGTAACTTACATGTACCCCCTTCCCATTCCGATGTATGTTTCGCATTTCTTTGATTATCGGTTTATCTCCTAGGAGCACCCATAGGGACTAGAGCGGATCAAACTATTTTCAAACTAATTCTCGATTCATCATCGAGCCATTTTCAAACACCCTGTGAGTCGAGTGCTCATACGCATTCGCCATCAACCTATTGCACACAATTCGACCCTTGATGTGTAAGTCAAGTCGGTCTCTTTTTTCAAATCATGTCCATTACACGCTTTGCACGCGATAATAAGTCAAACCCTTGATCCAACGTCAAGTGGATTTTCATAACAAACTATCAATCAATTAACAACAATTCAATTCTTTTCAAGGTGTAAAGAGTAGGTTCAAGTCTTTGATCTTGCTTTCGGTTGTTTAGATGCGAGTTATCTTATTCATGTGTGAGCAATTGACGCCTTTAAATAACATTAACAACTCGACAACATTCAACCATCCTTCAACTACTCACCCTTCCAAACTCCATTTCAAACTTTAACAACTTTCTTTTTCACGATGAAAAAGAGAGGGTTCCAAGTCTTTGGTTCGCTCTCCCGACTACTTGGGTCCGAGAAGCCTTTCTTAAGCTTCAAGTAGTCGTCATCCGATCAACTTCACCCTTTCAAACACAACCTTATCTTCAAGATGAAAAAGAGAGAGTTCCAAGTCTTTGGTTCGCCCTCCCGATTACTTGGGTTCGAGAAGTCTTTCTTAAGCTTCGAGTAATCGTCATCCGTACCCACTTCAAACCCGTTTCTTTCGTGGTCGTTACCACGGACTACGACTGCTCTGATTCTTCATTCATCCTTGAATGTAAGATACGTAGGCACAAGATTGCGATGATCTTGGCGAGCACAATCCCCTCCACCTTCCATCTTCCCCCATCCTTTCCCGTAGTCGAACTACGACGCTCTGATTTCTCATTCTCGTCCGAATGAGCATACGTAGGCACAAGGGCCCCAATCCTTGGCGAGCACCCTATCCTCTAACCATCCCCTTTCCCCTAGCGTCTTTATCCCTTTATAGTACCGTTTTAGTATTTAGTATTGAGAAGAGAAGAATAAATTTAGCTAACATCCATCACAACTCGAATTAAGAGGTTCCCGTTGAGTACAACGGACGTGAGGGGTGCTAATACCTTCCCCTCACGTAATCGACTCCTGAACCCATGAATATGGTTGCGACGGCCGTGTTCCTTCCGCTTTTATGAGGTTTTCTCGATATTTTCCTCTCCCGTTTATTCGGGAAAAATAAAGTTCGGTGGCGACTCTGTCGAACCGCATTTCCGCGCCTTTTGCGCGAGGGTCGTATGTTCGAATGAATTTTCGAGGTGCGACAGGTGGCGACTCTTCTGGGGACTATTGCTCCATGCAAGAGAGAGTCAAGCCTATCTTAGTTTGAGTTGTTAGCTTGTTGTTTTTTATTTCTTCTCGCTTTCTATTTGTATCCTTATCTTGGTTACTTGTGCTTGTGGCATTGTGGGGTTGTTCTGCTTATGGTTATTTTGTGAGATGGCTCTACACCCGAGTCCGAGTATAACCCTAGGATAAGGATGGTGGTTGTGTAGTGGAGACTTGCGTGGAGTCTTTCACGTTGAGTTGAAGCGAAAACCCCGCTTGGAGTAGATTCCTTGGAGATACTGTTGTTGTGGTGAGTCTTTGCCATGGCCATAATGTTTTCGAGCTTGAGACGTTGATCCCAAGGACCATTAACCGTTTTATCCATGGTGGTTGGTAGTGTTAATTCTTTGTGGATTAATGCGAATGCCCCAATCAGATGAGACCCCTTGAACATATTACTTCCTTACAGTAATATTTTCAACCTCGATCTATGACTCTGAGAACCTTTTCTAGAACCCATGTGTCGATGGTTGTGTAGTTGACGCCTCCGAGAAGTCTTTCTCGCATGGAAGATACGAGAACCTCACCTAGAAGAGGTTATTTTGAGGATATTACCGTCGTGATGAGGCTTTGTCATGGCTGTAATATCTTTGAAAGATACCCATGACTCTAGGCACCTACCAGTTTTAGAATCCTACCCGTGGGGGTTCTTTAAGCAGTAACTGTGATCCTTGAACCGTTCACCTGGCTAATCTCATAACTATTTGATTTGTGATTCTGTGATCTTGCATCTTGCATTGCATATCATTTGCATTGCATCTCATTTGTTGTGCATCTTGCATTTTCCTTCCTTCAGCAGTTTCTCATGTTTCTCTTTCCTTCATATCTAGTAATTCAAGCTGATTACTCGACACCAGTACGCAACTAGAGCCAAGACAAGACGAATGATGAAGCAGATTCAGCAAGAGCAAGCTGCCTTCAGGGAAGAGTTGGATTCTATCAAAGGAAAGATTGACCAGATCCTCGAAGCCATCATCACAGCCAGAAGAGAGGAAGAACAACGTGAAGCTGCTGCTGTGGTCAACAACAATGGTCAGGCGCAAGTGTCTACCCCAAGGCTCTCAGCTTCTGTCCCCAACCCTTATGGAATGCCAATGAATTTTGCTACCGCAGCTGAAGGGACCACTTCTCAGCCAATCCCAGCGCCTGGAGTTACTGTTGGAGCTATCCCGCAAGCCCAACCAACTGTGGTTCAGATTCCCGAAGATAATATGGCGGATCAGTATGACGATGTGCAAAACTATCATGTTGATATTCCCATTTCCAGTCCTGTTGCTTCTCAGGATTCAGAAGCTATGAAGATGTGTCGAGACCTAGCCGAGAAATTTCGAGTTATGGAGGGGCACAATTCAAACCCTCTCAGTGCCTTAGAAATGTGCTTGGTGCCTGATGTCGTCATCCCGCCCAAGTTCAAGGTGCCCGAATTTTCGAAGTACAAAGGTCTCAGTTGCCCAAACATTCATCTGAAGATGTACTGTCGCAAGATGGTTGCCTATGCCAGAGACGAAAAGCTCATGATTCATTGCTTTCAAGACAGATTGTCTGGGGCATCACTTGAATGGTATATGCAGCTGGAACGCAATAGTGTGCGTACTTGGGCCGAGCTAGCCGATGCATTTGTCAAGCAGTACAAATACAACACAGATCTTTCTCCGAATCGTACTCAGGTTCAGAGTATGACTCAGAAGGATAGTGAATCCTTCAAGGAGTACGCGCAACGATGGAGAGAGCTAGCCGCAAGGGTGCATCCACCTCTGGTTGACCGTGAACTGATCGACATCTTTATGGGTACATTGCAAGGCCAATACTAGGAAAATATGATCGGTAGTGTCTCCGCTGGATTCTCTGACTTAGTGATCGTCGGTGAGAGAATTGAAGAAGGGCTGAAGAGTGGAAAGATCCCAGGAGGTTCTAACAACCAAGCCAATGCCAAGAAGCCTTTCAACGGATACAAGAAGAAAGAGGGCGAAACAAATGCCATCTCTTTGCAGAAAGGACAAGCTTCTCAACAAGCTCCCACTCCTATGCCTTATCAAGTTCCCTATTATCAGTATCTGTATATTGTTGTTGCGCAATATGCTCTAATGCCTTATCAGCTAGCTGTTCAAGCAGTGCAAGCTTAGATGCCACAACAATAGGCTCCTCAGCAACAAGCCTATAACCAGCAAGGATATCAGTATCCTCCTCAGCAACAGCAGATGCAAGCTGCTCAACAACAACAAGGTGCTCACCAACAGCGTCAGCAGAGGACATGGAAGCCTGATAGAGTATTTGATCGCCTGTCAATGATATATGCTAGTATCTTTGCTCAGTTGATGGAGAAAAAGGCTATTGTTCCGAGAGATTTGGCTCCCCCAATTGTCATTCCTGCCGACTACGATGCAAATGCTCATTGTGAGTTTCATAAGGGTGCTCCAGGTTACACCATTGAGGACTGCAGGGCTTTCAAGCACAAGATCCAAGACATGATCGACAAGGACGCTATCAACTTCAATGGGAAGTACCCAAACGTCATCAACAATCCAATGTCGCAGATCAAATAGCGTTATTCAGATCAAATCCAGTCAAGCCAAAGTTCATCCCCCGAAGAAGGCCGTCATGTTTCCATTTCATATTTCACATTTCTTATGTTTTGTCTTTGTTTGTTTAAGTATTGTATGCTTTGAACAATTGCCATTCGTATTCGTTTTTCATTAATGTACCGTTTATGCATGTTTTGAATTAGTTATGTCGTATTCACTCATTTTCACTTATCACAGACACATTTATTCACTCCACTCTATTCACTATTGTTTAGCATGATTTGAGGGAGAATGATGAAAACGAGATACCCATAATTGCAAATCGTATGCTTTCAGATAGAATCTCGTCAATGATGTACAGGCATTACTTCAATCCCCTAAACACTGGAGATATAGGGAGTTAATCCCTAGCAAACCACTTCGAGCCTAGGAGTAACAGTTTCCTTCGGATATTCAAACCCTTTACATTCAACCTGGGGCAGGGTAGTGTTCAGTCAATTCAACCCCGCACTCGAATCAACAAGCAAAATCCAGAAGACGATTGTTCATTAATGACCCATGCTATGGCAGTCACAACCTTCCAACAAAATCCAAAAAATAAAATCAAAAGCCTGCTAAGTCAAACACCTTAAGAGGGGACTTAGGCAAAAATCAAGGCAATCCCGATGGATCTGACAAGCAAAATCAATCCATGCAAAAGTTAGGGATCAAAAACAAAAACAAAAGAGGACCCCGAAACCCTCGAAAAAAACAAAATAAGATTCAGTGGCCATTTAAATAGGGTCACTGATATCCATCAAAATAAGGTGACTGCCATCGAGTTTACACCGTCAAGACAAGCACGTGCAGAATTAACTGAACGTAGGACTGGAGATCATTAAGAAGAAGGGGTGGGTATAAATCATACTTTGAGCCTAATACCTTTGTTCCATAAACCGTGAACCAGACCATGTTACAGCCCTCGAAAGACCTAATTGAGGCGAGGTTTATTCTGAAAGCATATTATCGCAAGGTTACGTAACCTGACTCCTCACATGATTGCTAATCATCAGTGTTGGTGTCGTTATCCTTGCTATATATTTTGCACCAATAAAAACTAGCACAACGTCTGGGCTAACGGTCCATTCGTCTCACTATCACGACAACTTCAATAAAATAATACTTTTTCAAAACTTGCATCGAACTTTGCATTAATATTACCATTTGGGGATGTATAATTTTAAGGTGCAAATCAGTGCTAGACATCAAAGAGACTCCAACAAGGGGCAATCAAGGAGGAATTTGACTTCCAGTGGCCAACACGAAGTAAGACAACCTCAAAACCCAAGATTGGGGAAAATCTTTCCACAGGCTCGAGCAGGGGCAAGTCATCTGAGTTCAACTTCCATATGTCAGAACTGTTTAATTTGGGGCAGACCATTGCCATGTTCAAACTGGGGCAAGACCAGGTCGTCTTGACCATCAAGCAGAGTTGCAACCCTATCTGAAGCAAATTCACAACGAATTACCAAGTGCCTAGACTTGAGGCATCCAGGACATCTTCTGCTTTGGTCATGGCTGTCGCTACTGCGAAAATCGGCGCCGGCTGAACAGAAGAGTCGCCACCGTGCGTTATTTATCCCAAAGGAGGGAAAGGAAACGCTCGAAGTAAACCTACCGCAAATACGGGAAAGGAATGGTCATCGCGACCAAATCCTGGATTCGGGAGTCGGTTACGCAAGGGGAAGGTATTAGCACCCCTCACGTCCGTCGTACTCGACGGGATCCACGCTTGTTTTCTGTCGAAAGGATGGTTATTCTATCTACTCTATAGGTCTGGGGTTAAAAGAAAAGAAAATGACTCAGCAAAGTGTCGCACTTTATGCCTACGTATTCCCGTCTGGAACGAGAAATCAGAGTCAACGTAGTTCGCCTACCTACGGGAAAGGAGGGGAAGGTTGCTCGCTAGGATATCGCATCATATGCCTACGTACTTTCATACAGCATGAAAGATCAGAACAAACGTAGTTCGGGCCACGTACGACACAAGTCTATTTTGATTGTTTTTATTCCTTCTGAAAAAGGGTTTTTCTGATTAACAGTCCAAGCGGACAAAAATGATGTTTTGATGAGTTCACATTCTTTTACGGAAGAAGTGTCTTTTATTGTGTTTGGAAGATTTATTGTGTTTTTCTGTTTGTTTTGAGAAAGAAGAGACAGAACTCTAACCTACGGTTGTAAAGGGAGTCAAACTAACCTACTGTTATCATGCATGGGTTAAGACCTAATGTCTATCATGCTCCTCTCTTGCGCAGAGAGAAACAGAGATCCTAAGGAATGAACGGAAACAGAAACAATAGCATATATATAATAAAACAGTAAAATGCATGGATGCAGCAATACAAGCGAGGCAAGGGAGTCCCACTCAACCTCGAACCTAGAAAACAACAGGCAAAAGCGAACAACATTCGCTTTCAACCTAACAGATTAAATGGCAAACAATACAGTCATAAAAATTCAAACAATACATCAAAAATTATAAACAACAAAAATAAACAGCGAACAACAGTCTTCATCAACATCTGTCTTCAAGTCATCTTCAAAACATCTACAAGCTTCAAGCAAGCATCAGTCTTCATCTTCACAGCCTTCAAGCAAGGTCTCCATCTTCAATCTTTCAGGGCTTTTCTTCAAGTCTCGCTCTCCAAGATGAGGAACAGTCAAAAGAATGAATTGGGATGTTAAGCAGTTAGTTGACCACCAAAGGTGGCAAACAGACTGTTAACAACATGTAGAATATTTCTCTCAAGAGTTCTATCTCTTAGACACTGTCACCAAGCCTTCCAAAGGAAGGGGGTGAGTGTCCTAGAGAGACTTTGCATCATAGAGAGGGATGGAGGCAAACAAGACCTTCCATGTTTGTGAATCAAGTTGCTATTCTAGAGCTCTACCTAACTCCTAGATCCTATAACCTTCAACAGCTGCCAGCAAGATACAATCTTCGTCCACTCCTGAACTGAGTCTTCATTCCTTTTGTCTTCAATGGCTTCATCAACAAAGTCTTCAGCTCAACCCAAACCCCAAGCAGGCCCAATACCCCACACAATCAAACAAATAACCCTAGAGAGGGCACACCACACAATCAATCAATTACAAGAAATATACTAATAGTATTTATATAATAGGGGAAGTCTAGCATTTTCTAAGGGATCTATTACTTACCCATAATACCCCTATAGTCCCATCATCTAATTTGTCCTAAAGAAAAACCCAAAAAGAAACTTGTTTTGTTATACCTATATTATATTCACCACCCTAATTGACTATCCTAATAGTTTCTAACTAAACTACCTAAAATAAATCCTAAAAAATTGGTATAAAAATCAGGGGGGGGACCTAATATCCATATCTAGTTATGCTAAAAATAATGGGATGAAAATTCTAAAGGAAACTCTCAAACTAAATTCAACAAATAGTAGCATAAATCAAAAGAATTAAAAAAAAGCTATTAAATGTGAAAATATGCAAAAAAAAATATGAAAATGCAATAAAATGACAATTTTATGTTTTTATATTTTTCTAGACAAAAAATAGAAAATAGGAAAAAAAGTCTCATTAAAAAATATGCATTTTTCAATTTATTATGAATTTTTGAAGTTTAAAGAAATTTGGAGTAAAATTTAATATGGAAATGAATGAGGGGTGCAAGAAGAAATAAAATCCATTTGTTATCAGGAACTGGGCCCATACTGGGGGTGCTGGAAGTGAGGCGTTAGGCCCAGCTATTAGTTCAGAAAATCATTAAAAAAATCAAAAGAAAAAGATAAAATGGCGGTGTGAATAGCATGAAATAATAGTTAAAATGATTGGGCCTTGGAAAAGGGGGGTGGGGAAATCAAAGCGTGAAGCCCATGAAGACTTCATTAAGCAAAACGCAGCCGTTTGGACGCTGCAGCCCTCCCTCCAATTTTTGTGTGGATTCTGGGTCGTTGGATGGACTTTGTGGTCAAATGTTCAGCGCAATCCAACGGTAGAAACATTGTCTTCTTCCTTGGAATGTTAGGGTTTTAGAACTCCATGAAAATACAACTTCCATGCATGAACTTCATCACCTTTGTTCTCTCTCATTTCTCCACCAATTGCCATGATCCAAGAACCAAACTTGGCTAGAATTTTACGTAGAATACAACCATGCCCTTGGATTCCATTGAAACAAACTACATCATGCAAACCGAACCGTACAACTCCATGCACTCAAACTTTCTTCAGTTTTTTGACCATCACAAAACTCAACAATCTTTGTATATAATTAATCCTCATGCTATGCTGATCACAACCAACCAATTCTCATGCATTATAACCCATTAAATAGTGTGTTCTACCTCCATCAAGAATCAACCTCCATTAATGAAACCTCACTAATTGGTCTTAAACTCATCCAAATGAATCACCTAATGGTCTCTAATGGTTTCACAACAAGAACTAATCCTAGCCATGCCTAAAACAGAGTGTGGAAGTGGTTTTGCTTACCTTGACCCTTGCAATGGTAGATGTTGAAAAGCTTTGAACCAGGCCTTGTGGATCTTCAAGAATGGTCTCTATGTGATGAATAATACTCTACTTGCACAAGATTTGATGGAGATGGCTTGTATCTTCAGATTCAATCCCTTTTGCTCTCTTGCAACTTCACTTGAAAAGCTCCAATTCTTCAACAATGGAGGCTCACTCTAGCATGAACATGTTCAGGGAGGTTTGTAGTGATGATTTGTGGAAAGAAATGGAAGGGTAATGAAGAGAAAGATGAAGTTTCAATACAATTTGCAAATGGAAAATTCTTGGCTCAAATTCTATTCTCTACCACCATTAACATCAACAATCACCAACCTTTCACCAATGGAGAATGCATTCAATATATAGACTGATTTAGAAGGGTCTAGAATCATCTAGATCAATCTAGTAGGAACTTGAAGTTTCATGAAGATATTTTGCATTTCACTTCCCACCACATGAGATATCATGACAAAATCCTTACAACTTGAGTAATTCACTTTATTTTCTCCTTAAGTGGTATCTTGGACAAGATACAAAGCTTAAACACCTTGTTTATGAAGCTTTTCTTTGTTTTGGTTTGGTATGCCATTATGCAAGTAAGACTTTTACAAAGCAACCCCAAGATTTAAGCCTCAAATCAAAATTGTGGCTGAACCAATGTTCTTAAAATGTCCTTGGGAGTCAAAATGACCTATCATATGCCATGGTTTGGATTTGGAACTTGGATTTTAGGATTTTCCATTTCACTTGAATTAACTTATGTCTCATTTTTAGGCCATTTTTATCACTTTTTGCTATGAGCCTTTCCAACATCTCATGACCACCCTACTAGCCTTAAAACATCATTCTAAGCAACTTTGATGTTGAAGGTTTTTCCATTTGAAGCTTGGAAGTAGGAGATATGGCCATATGCTTGAAATGACCTATAACTGCCAAATGACCAAAATGCCCTTGTCTTGCCAAAGTCATAAGTAGAGTTCCACAAATCATATGAAGGCATACTATACCTTTCTAGAAAGCTATGATCATGAGTAACAACTTTCATGTTGACCATAAATCCATTTGAAAGCTCCTTGAGGGGTAAAAGTTGCTTGGAAGTCAAGTAACTTTCACAGACAAATTTCAGATGCCTCTGACGACCTGTAACTTGCAAGGACCATAACTTGAGTTATATAAATCTTCTTGATGTCTTCCACCACTAAAATTAAAGGTCTTGAGATAATATACAAGTTTCATGTTGGCCAAGGATACATTTGAGACTTGCATTTTGAATTATCTTGCTGGGAAGTTTGCCCTAAATCAAGGGATTTTACACAGAAACCCTAATTTAGAAACCTCTCTTCTTCTTGATTTCTCTTGATTCCTCCTTGGCACAACACCACATCCATATCTACATGTCAAATGAGGCATCCCACATCTTTAAAACAGGCCTTGATGCCCTTCAATCAAGCATTTGACCTAGGGTTGACCTAGGGTTGACCCAGATGAAACCCTAGTTGACCGTCTTCAACTGTAGCTCTTGTAATCACACAAATGACTTGCTTCACTCTCAAAATGACCCTCTTGGTATTCCATGATG
Source organism: Lathyrus sativus (assembly GCA_963859935.3). Classification (NCBI taxonomy): domain Eukaryota; kingdom Viridiplantae; phylum Streptophyta; class Magnoliopsida; order Fabales; family Fabaceae; genus Lathyrus; species Lathyrus sativus. Next base: position 662,529,961 of record OZ012739.1, read on the forward strand.
TCTATGCACATTCCATGCTCTCAATTCATAGCTCACAACTCCTTGGATGATCTTCAAATACCCTCAAGATAGGAGAGACCCACTGGTTGACCTGTTAACTTTTCAAAGCTTCAACTTCTTTCTTGGATACCTGAACAATCTTAAACTTGAATAATACCCTCTTGATAGGCTCATAGAGATAAGAATGGCACTTGGTCCCTTGTTGGATGGCTTGCCCATGCTATGTTATGCAAATGAATGAACTATGTACATGCTCTAGTATGCAAATGATAAAGCCATGAAACATAAAATCAGGTGAAATAAGTTGGTCAAATTTTAGGGTGCAACAATGGCGTCTTCAGCAAATTGCGTGTCGAGGAAGTCAATCCCTCCCACCACCCGAAGTCCAATCCGTATTGGCAACTACCAAAAGTCCACCGCACCGACGTCTCCCTGCATTTCCAATTACCCGTCTGCAATCATATGTATCATACGCATCACACTCGACCTCATAAGCATCTTGCATCATATGCATACCCAATCGTATCATACTTCCCCAGTTCTTGCATCTTCGCTCGTCAGCATTTGCATTTGCACTTCCATTCATTGTGAAGCATCATTATCATCCAATATTCGCATATGCAAGTCAAGGTCCAGGATCAATTTCGAAGATTTCCAAGATCATCATCAGCCCAGTCAGAGGCATTCTCCGCAAGACTGTGGGTTTCTCCCACAAACTTCAAAAACTTCAAAGCAATCATCAGCCCAATCAGGGGCAATCTTTTGCAATTGTGGGTTTCTCCCACAAAATTCAAAAGACATTCAAATCAAGATTCAGCCCAGTCAGGGGCATCTTTTTCAAGACCATGGGTGTTTTCCATGACGTACTTCAACCTCATGGCTTATCAGATCCTCAAGACAGCATTCATCCCAGTCAGGGGCATACCACTCAAAACCATGGGCGTTCCCCACGAAGTTGTTCAACCTTTTGTTGGCCAAACCCAAGAGCTTCAGTGCAAGATTCAGCCCAGTCAGGGGCATCTTCAGCAAAGCCGTGAGCGTTCCTCACGAAGTTGTTCAACCTTTTGTTGATCAAGCCAAGACAAGACAAAAATTCAAAGACAAACTCAGCCCAGTCAAGGGCATCCTCTTCAGATTTCATGGGCGTAACCATGAAATCATTCCAACAAAATTATGATCTCCAAACAAGGCGGTGGGCGTACCCCATTGATTCATTCCGATTCAATCTTCCTCTTGGGTGTTCCCTAATGAGTTGTATTCAGCAAGCGTGACCGTTGTCAATTGCCTTACTATCATCCTTTCGGTGATAGCCGAACCTCGTCGGTTCAAATTAGCCTGCATCCTTTTGGTGTTGGTAACCTTCAAATTTGTGTCGTTCTATCATCCTTTTGGTGATAGCAACCTGTGTGTGTGAGTTTCGCTCCGTCATCCTTTTGGTGGGGGGTCTGTCACTTGGATTGGTGTCAGATTATGCGATAGTGTTTGTCCTATCATCCTTTTGGTGGTAGTGGCCGGTGTGAGTTTCGCTTCGTCATCCTTTTGGTGGGGGGTCTGTCACTTGGATTGGTGTCATATTGTGCGATAGTGTTTGTCCTATCATCCTTTTGGTGGTAGTGGCCGGTGTGAGTTTCGTGTAACGCCCCAAATTCTGAAACCCCATTATTTTGTTGAGTCCTTTAATTTATTTGATTGATATTTGTTTTAAATTGTGAGGTTTATGTGTTAATGTGTTATGTTTGCTTGTTGTGCTATTTTTACCGATTCGGAGAGTTTTCGGGGAAAATAGAATAGAGGGTATTTTAGACATTTAGAATTAAATATTAAGTGAATTATTTGTGAGAATTATTTGGTAAGTGTTTGGAAGGAAATGAAGAGGAAAGAAAATAGAAATATGAGATAAGAGAGAAAAGGAGATAGATAGAAACATTAGTGGAAAAACAAGAGAAAGAAAGAAGAGAGAAGAGAAAGAGGAGAAAGAAGAGGAAAACCTAGAATTTCTTCAAGACAAACTACCAAGCTTTTAATCGATCGGGTAAGGGTGTGAAACTCTATTATACTGTTAATGTGTATGATTATGTATGCTTTTGGTTGTTTGATGTTGGATTGAGGAGAGTTTCTACTCATTTTCATCTTAGGGCAATAATAGGATTTAATCGGTAGAATGTTGTTTTAACCGGTTAGAATCGAGAAATGGATGGAGTAGTATAGTCGGGTGTTATTGAGTTGAACTTACTGGGGTTGTTTGGTTTTAGAATCGGTCAGTTTATGAAGTTCGCCAGGCGAATGAGTGTGGCGAAGGTTCGCCAGGCGAATGAGTGTGGCGAAGGTTCGCCAGGCGTGTGTGCTAGCGAGTAATTTCAGAATAACTCCCAGTGGTCTTCGCTGGCAAGTTCGCCAGGCGAACAAAGTAGCGAAGGTTCGCTAGAGGCTTCGCCAGGCGAAGGTTGGCGAATGCGACATCATTTTCCTATTCCCTGTGTTTTTCCTTTCCATGCGGATTTTCTTTGTTCGGTCATGTTTAATCCTTATTGAATTGAATAGTTTTGTGTGTTGTGTGGTACGTTATGCTGTGGGTAGCCGCAAGGCGTGAATCCTAGAATGTGGAATTTTGATTGTGAAAGTATATACCTTATATGGAATGGTATGTGTTGAAATGAAGAGTATATATATATTATGGAGTATATGTATATTGTGAATGTACATAGATTGTATGTACCTGTATGAGATGAATATGCATAGTGATATATTTGCGAATATGTATGCATGTAGAGAAATGTTGTGAGTCATTTTGCATAAAAGGCATCACGATGTACATTCTAGCGATGTTGATTCCTTGGAGAATCTGTTGTAATATGTTATTCCTTGGAGAATCTGTTAGGTAATTTGATTCCTCAGAGAATCTGCTGAATATTTGATTCCTCGGAGAATCTGATGAGTATTTGATTCCTCGGAAAATCTGCTGAATATTCGATTCCTCGGAGAATCTGATGAATATTTGATTCCTTGGAGAATCTGCTGAATACCTGATTCCTTGGAGAATCTGCTGCATTGAGTCGGTACCGCATTTGCATCTGCATAGAGTCGTGAGTCGGTCTCTATGAGTTGCATTGGTCATCTTTATATGATGCATTGAGTGAATTGAACATAATGGTAGATGTTTATGTGGAAAATGATGAGTATGTATAGAAGCATGATTTGATGAATATGCTTGATTGTGTGAATATGCATTGTGATGTATATGATGAATTGTGATGAGATGTGGTGAGAATTTGAATTGTGTAAATCCCATGTATGTATATAGATATATAATTATATGCATTGACTGTTATGATATTGTTTCTCACCCTTCTGCTGTTTTATAATGCTCTATGAGGCATTGCAGAGTAGGATTGCTGGAGGTCTTTTTTGTGAAGCAGGTCTTCATTATTTTTGGTCGATGGCTCTGATATGTAACATCTGGGTAGTTAGGAAGCCTTTGGCTCTTTGGAGATACATTTGTTTTGATTCTTTTGTGATACATCTGCGTATGTATCTGATGATGAATGTTTTGTACACATGAATTAACTGAATGATGTATATATGTTTATAAGAATGTATTGATTCAATGTTTAGATGTTTCCGCTTTTATTCTAAATATTGAGATGTGGGTTTTAGGAGTATGTTCCTTAGTTGTGAGTTGCCCATTGTTGCATATCCATTTGAGCAGGTGCGGTATGTGTTTAATTTCATAATAATGTGATACACCTCTTTCATATCATGTATTAATTAAACTCTGATGAAATTTTTATTAAGTGCCTAAATGATTTATTTAACTATTTGGGGGTATAGAAAGAGGGTGTTACATTTCGCTCCATCATCCTTTTGGTGGGGGTCTGTCACTTGGATTGGTGTCAGATTGTGCGATAGTGTTTGTCCTATCATCCTTTTGGTGGTAGTGGCCGGTGTGAGTTTCGCTCCGTCATCCTTTTGGTGGGGGGTCTTTCACTTGGATTGGTGTCAGATTGTGCGATAGTGTTTGTCCTATCATCCTTTTGGTGGTAGTGGCCGGTGTGAGTTTCGCTCCATCATCCTTTTGGTGGGGGGTCTGTCACTTGGATTGGTGTCAGATTGTCCAATAGTGTTTGTCCTATCATCCTTTTGGTGGTAGTGGCCGGTGTGAGTTTCGCTCCGTCATCCTTTTGGTGGGGGGTCTGTCACTTGGATTGGTGTCAGATTGTGCGGTAGTGTTTGTCCTATCATCCTTTTGGTGGTAGTGGCCGGTGTGAGTTTCGCTCCGTCATCCTTTTGGTGGGGGGTCTGTCACTTGGATTGGTGTCAGATTGTGCGATAGTCTTTGTCCTATCATCCTTTTGGTGGTAGTGGCCGGTGTGAGTTTCGCTCCGTCATCCTTTTGGTGGGAGGTCTGTGACTTGGATTGGTTTCAGATTGTGTGATAGTGTTTGTCCTATCATACTTTTGGTGGTAGTGGCCCGTGTGTGTTTCGTCCCATCATCCTTTTGGTGATGGCGACCATTTGCTGTTAATCCACAGTTTACTCAAAGGTTCATATTTTCCAATATTTCAGTTCTCAGGCATTTTCTTTTCTTTTCGGACAAATTCAGGGTCTTCTTCATATCTAATTAACTTATACCTCGAGAATGAACGCTGCAGTAGTTCATTTCCCTAAGTTGAAGCTAATTAGATAGGGGCATCTGTCATACCCCAAATTTGTCCTACCCGTGTATAAATTTCATTTGTACATTCTTTTCAAAAAAATTCAAAAAAAGATATCACAGAGTTGAGACTATTTGAATCAAGTTTCATCTGAGGCTACACCAAATATTTCCTGGTCATTAGAATTGGTTCATTTTTTTTACCAAAAAGAGATGGCACGATGAATGGATGGCCATGGTTCAAGTTTGTAGTCAAAATGCTTTTTTGATATAAATTAAAAAATTGGTCGGTGGATAAGCTTCTAGGTTCAAAGTTATGATACACTCGATAATTGAGATGGACTCTTAATAAGGATTGCTTCAAGGCATGAAGAATTTTATTTGAAAGAGTACCATGAAAAAGATTCACTCTTCTTTCAAAGTTTACTCTACAAAAGGGTGATATTATTTCATTTTACACAAGTACTCAAATTGCTTTGGAAAAAAAAACTTGTAAAATGGTTTTTGAGAGCTGCACTCTCATTGTCCCGTTGTACCACTAAAAGGGGCTGATATATACAAGTGTTTGACAGGCCAAAAGTGACGAACCAACTTCATTGTGCTAGTCATGTTAAATGTTCAGAGCCACATGAGGAATTGTGACAACTAATTGTGAAATTTAATCTCCAATTATTCAAGTGGTCCCAACTTGGTGTCAAGTGGCCATGTTCTAATCCCTGTCCCAAATTAAGTTCAAGGTGTGGATTTCAAGATCAATATTAAATAAAGCACATACTTGCGCAGGCCATGTATGCAGGATTATAACATGGTCATGTATTAAAGCATTTTTCCAAGAAATATGTGATAGCAGTTATATCATGGGCATTTTAAAACAAAACGCAGGCATTAGGAAAGGCCACAATTCATAAGTCCAAAAAATTTCATGAGATATATACCATTAAGGGGTCACAATCATTGATCTTGAATTTACAAAATACAGCAGAGGTATAAGGTTACAAGACTTCATGATTTTTGAGCCTATTCTATTCTGCCCTGCGCCCATATGCCGCGGACGGTATGTACGCGACGCTTGTCGAAACTCGGGCCTAACAAGAGTCCAAGACATAACCGAACCGTTTTTTCTGTGACCAATGCAGGTGGCTTCAAGCACTTTCCCCTTCATACCAAAATATTGTGGTCCTGTAAGAAAAGAAAAAGGCTCATGTTACTGCAGACTCTAAGGTAAATACGACACTACTGCAATGCAGTCACATAAATTAAATTCAAATCTGCACAAGACATTTTCATGCCATCCAGCCCTCACATAATCCCAGGCAAGAGGATTTTGCAAAATGTGTTGTATTGTCGTCACGCACGAAATCATCACCAGCCACTACCAATACAAGCTGTAATCCGCAGCAGCACCAAACTTTCCAGCTCACACCCTTCCCTTTGTGCAGCCTCACCTGCAAACAAGTAATTCTTAACAGCCCAAGAAAAACACAATTACAAGTAAAAAAACATTGATTCACAAAACATGACAGAACATCCCCCACTTGCACCAGAATTATTAAATGGAAAAAAGAGACAATTACCATGAATTATTTTCATAATTTACAGAAATATAGTTGCAATGAAAAGAAGAAGAAATTGAGTCGTGAAGGCACACAGGAAGGGATATTTTTCGGATGTTGCTACGAGTTTCGGATACAGCTTTATGGAGATTGATTGTAGACCTCTTGAAGCATATCTCCACCTGTGGATATATTACTGTCATGATAGAAAAGACACAAAAATACTGCTCTTCTGCACCAGTCCCAATATGCTGTCGGATTGCCGAAGGTATAGGTTCTCACTGTTGCATTTCATTAAGCCATCATCACCTACATGAAATGGACAAGAAGTTAGTTACGGTTATGCACTCAAACCGACGTTCTCGAAGTTGCCAAGTCGTTGCGGACACCACGTGAACTTAATGATTCACAACAACTCACGGTGCCATGTCAACCTGCAGTACAACAAAGAGAAAAGTCACGGCAAAACACATTAATATATCTCAGTATACACCAACCTCATGCTCTCACAAAACCATCACGTACTTACCGCAAATTGTCGGGTCACGTAATCATCAATGCATTATGAGTATCACACTAGTAAAACACATCAAAGAGAATGCCACAAGAGGGAGTTGCATAAAGTGTTTCAGACGATGTCTCTTAACTCATCTAGAGGATACTTCAGATTACCGGTGTTGATCACGAGTCAGAACTTGAGAGATTTGTTGAATTGTGGCTGGCATCAAAAGATATGTCTTCCTGCTATATGCATGATGTGAATTGGATCAACAACCATGCTACATACACTTTCAGCAAAAGATAATTCGTAAAAAAACGGCATACCAATGCATACCTCGCCTCATAATACAAGCGTGGAATTTTAAGCGACTACCGCATAAAGCAGTGAGCATCAGCTGGCCTACGAGCTATGTCACGCACAACATTATTTCTGTCAGATACTGCAGCAACGACATAACATATGATTCGCATTCCGAGTGGCCACCGATTGCGAGCGTATGCACCACGACCTGCACGAAATCAAGCCGCGACATGAGGTACCACAAATAAAATCAAAATGTAAGGAAAAGCTGTGAAAAAAGAGTGCACAATAAAAAACCTGCAAAAGCCTTTCACTCTAAGACAAAACCACAACTACAAAAGTTCTCCACACTACACCAAGCCATGCTACAAGACCTGCAGAACGAAAATAAAAGAAAACTGCATCAACTGTACCATTCTGCACATAACAACAAAACCTGTAAGACCTGCAACACTGTCAAAAAAAAACCAGACAAAGACAATTCAATAAAAGCAAAAACATATTACCGCAAAAGGGGGTTCAAAAAATGAAACCAAATGGCAACGAAGTTCTGCCCGCGAATCTTTCCCACCCTCATATAAAAACCTCAGAACTTCATTCCTCAGGGGAGGAGATTTGAAAACCCTAGCCGCCACCTCCTTCCTAAAACCCTTCACCGAATCCCTTCCCTCCATTAATAACCAAATCCCTAATATCTTCTTTTTAATAACTTCAAAAATCCGAAAAATGAACGACAGCCAAAAAAACCTTTACCCATGTTCCTCTTCAACCTTCATCCCAAAATCATGAATCAACATAAACTTAACCTTCAATATCAACCCGGAAACTCCTTCTTCGAACCAGTCCCAACCTCACCCTTTCTTCAAAAAAAAAATTTAGAATACACCTTCACCAAATCATTTTCGGACCCATATCTTCACCAACCATAACAAACTTCGAAATCAACTGAAACCCCTTCATACCCCAAGCTTCTTCAAACTTTCACCCTTCTTCTTCATAAAGCAACAACAAACCTCAACCGTAACGACCCCAAACCCTTTCTCAGAACCTTATTTTTCAAACCAATCCCTCTAATACCCTTTCATCGCAAACCTCTTTAACCCTCCTCTTCGATTCTTCTTCAACCGAAAACCAATTCCTCCCTTTTCAAACCCAACCTCGAAGGTATGATGTTGATCTGTTGGGCTTGAAGGCCCGTGTTCTCCTTTCCCATTCATTGCTGCCTTTGTTTTTATCTTTTATTGATTCATAGTGGATTCTTTTTTAAAGGTGATGGGCCATAAGCCCATATGATCCTTTCTTTCTCGACTGCAACCCCAAATTATAATGGATCCCGCATGAGGTTTTCTGTATAATATTGGTTTTTTTTTAGATTCTTTGTTCAAATTAGTGATTCGTTCAAATAAATTTGCTAAAAAAAAATTTTCATTAGATTTTATGAAAGTTTCTTTTAAATCTTAATGACTTTCTTATTTTAATATTCACCTTGTTTTTATCATTTTTTTTGGGTCGATGACGAGACCTCCAAGTTATAGTTTGTCAAACTATTGACAAATAATAACAAACCCGAGACCAACTTTTTTTTTTTAACTTTTCACTTTCAATTTTTATCGATTTTTACTCATTTTTATCACTTTTTGGTCTATGACGAATTTTAATAATTATTATCGGTCAAATTATTGATAGATGATGATTTATTCGAGACTATTTCATTTTCTATCCCATTTCCATTTTTATTTCGATTTTCGGATCGATGAAGTATTTTATTCGTAAGCGTCGCGTATCGAAGTTGATAACCTTCTCGATTTCAAATCTATGGGGAATTACCATTGGGGTCATTTTTCGTACTTTGGGATCGTGATAGGCTACCTTTGATTAATCGGCATTATGTTTGCGATTAAGACGAGATCTTATTCTTTCGTGTCCCGATTCGATTCACTAAACTAACCAATAACTTTAATTTTCGTTAAATATTATTGTGGATATTATTGTTATATTGTCTTGCTATATTCATATTGTCATACTCATTATTCATTCTCACTCACATATAATCGAAAACACATAATAAACTATCGAAATCCTAAAAGCCAAATTGGTGGACTGTTGTATCATTGGTTATTTGCAGGAATCCTAATTTTGAGTCGTGTCTGACTTTGCTCAAGGCGTAGTTTAGGACACAATGCACACACACGGCTTTCTCTTGGGCTACCTGACAATGAGACCCCTTTATTTTGTGCAATCCCGTGTAACTTATATGTACCCCCTCCCATTCCAACGTATGTTTCGCATTTCTTTGATTATCGGTTTATCTCCTAGGAGCACCCATAGGGACTAGAGCGGATCAAACTATTTTCAAACTAATTCTCGATTCATCATCGAGCCATTTTCAAACACCTTGTAAGTCGAGTGCTCATACGCATTCACCATCAACCTATTGCACACAATTCGACCCTTGATGCGTAAGTCAAGTCGGTCTCTTTTTTCAAATCATGTCCATTACACGCTTTGCACGCGATAATAAGTCAAACCCTTGATCCAACGTCAAGTGGATTTTCATAACAAACTATCAATCAATTAACAAAAATTCAATTCTTTTCAAGGTGTAAAGAGTAGGTTCAAGTCTTTGATCTTGCTTTCGGTTGTTTAAATGCGAGTTATCTTATTCGTGTGTGAGCAATTGACGCCTTTAAATAACATTAACAACTCGACAACATTCAACCATCCTTCAAATACTCACCCTTCCAAACTCCATTTCAAACTTTAACAACTTTCTTTTTCACGATGAAAAAGAGAGGGTTCCAAGTTTTTGGTTCGCTCTCCCGACTACTTGGGTCCGAGAAGCCTTTCTTAAGCTTCAAGTAGTCGTCATCTGATCAACTTCACCCTTTCAAACACAACCTTATCTTCAAGATGAAAAAGAGAGAGTTCCAAGTCTTTGGTTCGCTCTCCCGATTACTTGGGTTCGAGAAGTCTTTCTTAAGCTTCGAGTAATCGTCATCCGTACCCACTTCAAACCCATTCAAACCCGTTTCTTTCGTGGTCGTTACCACGAACTACGACTGCTCTGATTCTTCATTCATCCTTGAATGTAAGATACGTAGGCACAATATTGAAATGATCTTGGCGAGCACAATCCCCTCCATCTTCCATCTTCCCCCATCCTTTCCTGTAGTCGAACTACGACGCTCTGATTTCTCATCTCGTCCGAATGAGCATACGTAGGCACAAGGGCCCCAATCCTTGGCGAGCACCCTATCCTCTAACCATCCCCTTTCCCCTAGCGTCTTTATCCCTTTATAGTACCATTTTAGTATTTAGTATTGAAAAGAGAAGAATAAATTTAGCTAACATCCATCACAACTCGAATTAAGAGGTTCCCGTTGAGTACAACGGACGTGAGGGGTGCTAATACCTTCCCCTCGCGTAACCGACTCCCGAACCCAGGAATATGGTTGCGACGGTCGTGTTCCTTCCGCTTTTATGAGGTTTTCTCGATATTTTCCTCTCCCGTTTATTCGGGAAAAATAAAGTTCGGTTGCGACTCTGTCGAACCGCATTTCCACGCCTTTTGCGCGAGGGTCGTATGTTCGAATGAATTTTCGAGGTGCGACACATACCGATAAACTAATTTAGCTAGACATCATAATTAATGCAAACGGAAATAGACATAAACAACTGAATAATAAAGCATGCATTATGACAGAAATAAAGTAGTAATTCAATTAATAAAAACCTGTAAATTATACTGATCTCAAATCCTTGGGTAGTCCCCCACAATGTCGGCAGGATTCTGTTTTGGCAAGAAGTAAAAGGTACGGGAACAAATAAAACCATACAAATGGGAATAAAAGGAAAAGGAAACGGGAAAATAATGCAAGAACCTAAAGTCAGCTTCAATTGGTAATTTCGGCAGCACTTCGATACGTCGAAGGCTCCCCTGAAACTCTGAATCTAAGGCCTATTTATAGGAGATAATTCATTCTTCAACTTCCAGAGATCATGGGTGAGTTATGGAGGGAGTGGGAGTAACTTCTAGTAGTGGGCAGTGAGTGGAGAAAGTGTAGGAAGAAATTAAGTTGAGAGTGATCGTGGCTACTTCTGATTTGAACGTACTGATATTTTGTCTGTGTGACGCTCGTCATGAAATGTGACGGTCGTAATACGCATGACGGTCGTAAGGGTCATGTGACGACCGTCATATCAGCAAAATTCATATCTGCTGTTTTTCATCTGTTTTCCTTCCATTTCTTCTTTTTTTCTTTCTTTAGCCCAAATTCTCCCCAATCTGCTAAACAAAGTAAATTAATCATATAACAGAACATAAATCAAGATAAATTAACAATAGTCACAAATAAATGCATGTAAATCAAGCCAAATAAACGATATGATTTCGTGTTATCAAACGACTCCAAAACTATGATATGCCCACGTTGCAGTGTTGTCTTCGACGAAGATGCTGCAAAGAAAGTGGAAGGATCCCGAAGGACCAATCTCGGTCATGGACGCGGTGGAGGTCGAACAACAAGGTTTTCTCCTAACAGTGGCGGCATGTCTCGTCGAAATGAGGACTACAGGAGACAGTTCCTGCAACCTTAGCAGAAGACCTTCAAGCCACATGCGGGTGCGCCAAAAGAGAAATGGGTGAAACCTACTAACTAAAAGAGGCAATTAAACCAAAATGGAGAGAGGTTGATCCAAAACCCGGGATGCCAAATGACAAGACCTAGAAGAAGGCGAATAAAAGAAATCACGTATCTCAAATCTACAAAGGAAAAAAAATCCTATGACACACACCCAATGGAGGCGTTATCAAAGAAGGAAAAAAGCTGAAAGGGAGGCTCAAGCTAATGGGCATGGTGCTCCATTAGAGAAGCATGAGTCGACTACAAAGAAGCCAAATTAAAAGCCCTACTTTAAGAAGACTAAGAAAGGTGCAAAAACACAGTATGTACCAAAAATGGCACACGATTCCCTTATTAGAGCAGGACTTGGGGGTGAGGGACAAAACCTTAGAATACTAGGTCTCACCCCTCAACCAGATGAGAAGGATCTTCATCACTATGATCTTGAATACTCTCTTAAGACTGAGGATGCTTATGTACCTTTTTATGCGCCTCGACCAAGGCACAAAGAACCTGAGTATACCCCTGGTTCGAACGATGAGATGGTTGAAGACAATTTCAGCAAAGATTTGGAGGGAGACCTCTAGATTAATTGTGGCGTATCAGTGTTGTCAGTCGAGTATGACCGGGTGTTAGAGGTCGAGGAGGACTTTGCCCCGGACGAGGCTATCAACCAGAAACCTGTATGCTACTATGTCATGAATAACGGAGTAGTCGAGGAGCAATAGGCGGTGTTTGAGAGGCTAGACTCTGGCATGATGTATCATTTTAAACCATTCTTTATTAGGGAAAAGGTGGATACTAAAGCTGTCAACAAGGTGTTTGTAGATGGTGGTGCAACAATCAATCTGATGCCATACTCTGTATTTAAAAAGTTAGGGAAGGTTGATGAAGATCTGAGTCCCCAAAACATGGTATTGTCCAACTACAAGGATAAAACCAACAATATCTTAGGGGTGATCCAGGTCGATTTGTCTGTAGGATCGAGATCTAGGCCAACTTTGTTCATGGTTATCAAATCCAACACAAATTACAACTTATTGTTTGGGCGTGAATGGATATATGGCATTTGGGTTGTGTCATTGATCCTACACCAAAGGGTGGCCATCTGGAGAGAGGATCGCATTGTAGAAAATATTGAAGATGACCAAAGTTACTACAATGGTGATATAGGCAAGATTGGCAAGAAAGACTTCGACAGGAACTTGGAAAAAAATCTTCCATGCTATGGTGTATAGGGAAAAATGGTCTATATGAAACATGGTTTTCCTCCTCACATGGTTTTCCAGGTTTTGAAGTAAAGGGAAAAGAGCATATGGTGTATAAACTATACAAGGATTTGTATGGTTTGAAGCAGGCACCAAGAGCCTGGAACAGGAGAATTGATGTTTTCTTCATCAATCATGGTTTTCAAAAATGTTCAGTTGAGTATGATGTGTATGTAATATACAAGATATGTGAAATACTATTGTTGGTATGTTTGTATGTAGATGACTTCTTGATAATTGGACAATCTCAACTGAAAATCGAAGACCTCAAGAGTACAATAAAGATAGAATTTAAGATGTCAGATCTAGGTAACCTGTCTTACTTCCTTGGTCTGGAGTTTCTATTCAAAGAAGGTGGAATAATATTGCATCAAGCAACGAATGCTACTGACTTGCTGAAAAGATTCAACATGTTGAACTGCAACACTGTTGTGACTCCTGTTGAATCAGGTCAGAAGTTGGAAGAAGATAATGATGAAGAAAGCGTAGATCTCACCCTGTACAAGCAGATGATTGGATCATTGAGGTACCTATATATGCAATAGTTGACCAGATATCAACTTTGTTGTAGGAGTACTAAGCATATTCATGCATGATCCAAAGAAGTCTCATCTGCTAGCTGAAAAAAGAGTAATCTTGAAGCATGGTGTATTCTTCTGATATGGAAGAAAGGGAAGCAAAAAAGATGTTATAGGATTTTTTGGTTCAGATTGGTATGGTGAAAGATTAGACAAGAGAAGTACCATAGATTATGTATTCAAGTTTCAAGGAGATTCAATCTCTTGGATCTATAATAAGCAACCTGTTGTGCCTCTGTATAACTGTGAGGAAGAATATATTGCTAGATGTTCATATGTTTGTCAAGCTGTTTCGATTGAAGCTGTATTGACTGAACGTAGATTAAACATTCAAGTACCAATCAAGCTCCTTGTTGACAATAAATATGCAATAAACTTATCAATACAAGTGAACAAAGGAATGTACGTTGACAATGAGATATTGTCCTATCAAGGACCAAATTGTTGATATCTTGACTAAGACTCTAAAAGGAGAACAATTTTCTAAGTTGAAGATAGACATGAAAATGGTGGCATTTGATTCAGTGGTTGGAATGATTTCTGGATCGTTAGCCTCTAAAGGTTTGATGACTTCTGAGTCATCAACCTCTGATGATGTCAGGGGCTGAAACAACCTAGCATCTGAAGGAGTTAGAGGATGTAATAGTCTGACCTTTGAAGCTTTGATAGCTTCTGAACCATCAACCTCTAAAAGAATAAGAGGTGAGAAACTATTTTTGAACCTCTAACCTCTGAAGTATGTATACGTAAAAATTGAATAATATAAAAGTGAGTGTAACATCTCCCTGAAGTGTTATATGTCTTGTCTTCATAGATTTTTTCCTACAGAATTTGGGAACAACATGGAACGTGTCCATGCCATTGAACCAGCAAAATCTATATTCTCCATTAAAGTTCATATTCGACGTAAGATTGCAAATGAAGGCATACCATATAGCTATGTATCCACCAACTTCTTTGCTGGCTATTTTCTACCCTCATTTGTCCAACCTGGTGCCACAGCTCCACCAACAGACAAAGTCATTATCTTAGGTGATAGCAACAAAAAAGTTAACATTACATAAAAAGCCGTCTTTGAAAATATGCAAAGTGGCCTATACATAGCCTCAAATTTTTTGTCGTTAAATTTCTGTTGAACATGTGCAGTGGTGTTAAACAAGCAAGAAGACATTGGAACCTACACTATTAAAACTGTGGATGATCGAAAGACATATAACAAAATTCTATGCGTAAAAAAGATTGGAAAGACCTTCAACAATATTTATATTCCAGAGGAGAATCTTATCAAGGACATTGAAGGTTGGTAAAGGAAATGCAAATTAATTAAGCTAATGTTGTTTCCTAGAGAGCTCTTTCCGGAGAATGTAGGATTAGTAATCTGTCACTCAGGGTTTCTGAAAGATGACCACACCAACTTTGAGATTGAACCTTCTTCTTTTGGAGTTGAAGCTTCTTTGGGAGCATCTTCATCAGTGATATTGCCACTGCTCCTTATAAGAGCACTGTGATTATGATTATGATATGATGCAGCTGGTGCTGGGGCAAGTTCCTCATCTTCAACCACCAACTTGTCTGGCGGCGGTGGTGTTGCTATGATATAATTCTGCGTGTGCCGGTTCATTCTTCGTACCTTCATTGTCTCTGTTATATTTCCTGCAAATTTTAACACAGAATAATTTAACAAAGAATCTATACATAAACAAAAAATTACAGATTCTGAAAAAGGTTCACTTACCGCTTAAATGAAGGTCTGTTTTTGAATTCTCAGACAAGAGAATAAGTGTTGGTGTGATTATTGTAAGGAAAGCCCAGAACACAAACGTTGGAATTAGTGTTCTTTCATTCATCATATCTTGTGGAAAACGATGCTTTTTTGGGCTTGAATTGAAGAGATTAGTTGGCCATGTTTTTGAAAATAATTGATCAAGATATATAGAATAGTAGCAACTGCTACAATTTGGTTGCTATTTTATTATTATCTAAGCTAGAGTCAAGAGTTGACAACTAAACTTTTGCTTTGGTTTATCGGTTGTTGGAAGGTTGTTATGTAGGTCCATACATGATTGATCTGGCAGGTTGTATGTGTACAGAATACTAGGAAGTGTGAATCAGTCGTGGATATTCATTCTATTAATGGTTATCTCGGTCAATACTTTATAATCTTACTTCTTCTTATTGATGTTTACTTTCCAACACCTAAAGCATGCTCTAAGCTCTAATATTTTTTAAATCCTAGACATTACTTGCATCTCACCTACATGGTTTCACTTTGGTCAAGAGATTAATTTATTAATATATGTAACTTGTGTAAATAAAATTTGGTTTTAAATAAAAGATTATTAAATGTGATAATTGTTTGGGTTTAATCGGGTAATTAAATCAATAGGGTTTTTTATTTTGAAATTCAAAATATAATTTAATCCCCTCTCTTTTTATGGTCATTGAGATATAATGTTGGATGAGATTTGACTGTTGAAATGAGATGTCTATAAAATAAGTATTTTTGGAATACAACTGATAATTTTTCTCATTCTTTCTGATTTCTCTCAAACTAAATAAAATAGTATTTTTATCATCAATGATACACATAAAGGAAACGGGAGAAAGGAGTGGAGAGGAGAATTTGAGTCAAGAAATCAAGAAACAAACAAGAATCATCATCATGAATTCAGATACGTTTTTATTGTTTCTAAAAAATTAGAATACTTTGAGAATCATAATATCAAGATCGTAAATGGAATTAATCTAACGGTTGGTATCAGTATGTGTTGCGATTAGAATAGGATATCAAATTATTAATTAATTTAAATCGTCATCTTTGATTCACAACCACCCTTTGATTTATCCGAAGAAAAAGGTCAAAAGAAGGAAAACCTAATTTGTGCATCGTAAACAATGTAGGGAGAGATCTAGGTAACGGGTTGGTTAAACTTAGGGAAGGTATTAGCACCCTAAACTTCTGTAGTACTCTACAGGAACCTTTTGTTTATTTTACTATTTTTGCTTGATTATTCGCTTTAGGGTATATGTGCTAAGGGTTAAAAGTGACAGAAAGATCTAAGGGTTAGTCCTAAGTTAAGATTCACATCTTGTGCCTATGTATCCTGGGTAGGAAATGGAATCAGATTAATAGTAGTTCCCCTCGAAAGGGAGGTTAGAAACGTCTTGACTGTGGTCAAGGTTTCAATGGGGGAGTAAGCGTTCTTAAGGAAGCGCTTACGTGGAGTGCGGCGACTCCTATTTCTACGTTGAAAATAGTTGAATTGAAATTAGGGTTAAAGAGGTATTCCACGGCGGGAAACCCTAAAACGGAGTACGGAGACTCCTTAACCTAATGTTAGGGTAAAGGGTATTTTCGTCCACGGCGGGACACCTATGCAATTAGGGTTTTGAATGGGTCAAAGGTTTTAACGGGAAAACGTCGTGCAAAGATAATTAAAGCGACAATATGAAAAATATGGAAAAGGTACGAAAATAGTAAAACATGCACAGCGACGATCACTCGCGTAAATTACAACCATGAAAAAAGCAAAATTAACTGACAGAATATAACGCGACGATATACTCGCATAAATTACAACCATAAAAAGAAAATTGCAAAAATAATAACTTAAAGCGATGATGTCTCGCATAATTACAACAGAAAGGTGAAATATAAAAATAAATAAAAAAGACTCCAAGTTAGCAACCAGAGACAAATAAAATAACGGTCAGACGAAAATTAAACGGCCAGACTAGGAACTCTTTATTTTTTAATTTTTATTAAAACAATTAATTTTAACTTTGAATTATAAAAAAAAAAAAGAAATACTAACTATAAGTTTAAAAAAAAATTACTAACTATAAGTTATAAAAAATGATTTTTAATTATATGTTTTATGTTTTTCTTTTTAAAAAAAAGTTTTGGTTAATTTTAAATAAAAATGGTTTTAATTTTAGAAGTGATTTTAAATTTTAAGTTTTAAAGATGAGTTTTAATTTAAAAAAGTTTTAATTTAGAAAAAGTTTTAATTAAGAAAAAGTTTTAAGTTTTTTTTTAATTAAATTTTAATGAAAGGAGTTTTACATTAAGTTTAAATAAAAATTTTGATTCAAGTTAAGCTTTACTAAAACAATTTGTTTTAAATTAAGTTTTAATAAAAAAATTTAATTTACATTTAAAAAAAACTTTGATTTACATTAAGTTTTAATAAAAGATTTGATTTACATTCAGTTTACATAAAAATCATTAAGAAGAGATATTAAAATGTCAATTATTAGTCATATGGAAATGATGATGAGTTATTATGTTTTCTTTTACTAAATTAATTATAAGTTACAGGAAAATGAACCAAACTTATAACAGATAAATAAACAAAAAGAAAAAGAAAAAAAGAAGAAAAAAAATTAAGTGAAAAGAACATTAAGAGAGGGAGAGGGACGTGTGTTTTGGGGCTGAAGCACTTTTAGGTTTTATTTCACTGTTCTTCTTCTCGAAATGGTCGGCGGCCATTGTTGACCCATTTGAAGCTTTTCTTCTCCATCGCTTGCATGGCCTCTTCTCTCTGATGAATATCTGTAAAACAAAACATAGAACCCGTTAATGATGAAGTTGCTCACCTCAGTTAGGGGTTTGAAGCGACTTCTCTAAGGGATGACGGCAGGACGATGATGGAGGGTGCGGTTTTCGCTCCTCTGAGTCTGTGATGCTTTGAACAGAAAGAGCCGTCGGAATCTTCTTCCGTTCAAAGTCGTCGGAAAACTCCGTTGGCCGACGGTTTGATTTTGGCGCCGTCCTGGCTTGTCCCTTTCTGATGATGACGCGTTTCAATCTTCTTTTCTCCATCCGACTTCGTCTGTCCGTTCATTGATGATGATGAAACCGCAAGGGTTTCTGAATCTAAGGTTTTTTCAGCCACCCTTGATCTTACGGGTTTGATGATTTATATACTGATTTTCATTTTTCATCAATGGGCTTGGATCCTCCCGATTTGGATGCGTTTTTTCCTCACGGTTTAATGATTTGTTTGACCGAGCTTGTGATGTTTTGTTGTTGTGGGTTACAAATTCATTGCATTATTTTATGCCTTTTCCAAATTAATGTTGCTTGTTGGTAGGCTGGATTTGTTGCGAGAATTTTCCGAAAGTTATTGAGGCAACTTGCTGTTTAATCCATCTCGACATCAGAAATTTCAGGAAACTTGTTTGTGCCTTGTTTGGAAAAAAATCACTTTTTGCAAGAAAAGTGCTTTTCCCAAAAGCACTTTTCAGGAATCACTTTTTTCGCAAACAATCACTTTTTTTCTCTCTCTCTCTCTCTCTTGGTTGGATAATAGATTATTGTCGGTTTTAGCCCGAGGTTGAAAATAAGTCGGGAGCTGGCTTTGACTTCGTCGTTGCCCTCCCGACGTACTCGATGATGACATTAAGCTGAGGGTATCGGAACCAAATTTCTAACCGTTTTAAAAACTTATTTGTTGTTGATTTGCTGGTTCGGATAAAATTGGAGACTCGAAGAAATCAAAAAAAGTTTTTTTAGGATTTTAGAAAAAGAAATGTAATTTAATTTTGTCAATTTATTTATTTATTTTGATATTGTAAAGAAATAAAATTATTTTTTTGATATTGAAATAAAATTATTCATTTTTTGGATATAATCTAATGAAATAAAAAAAAAATCTTTTTGATATTAAAATGAAATGAAACTATTATTTTTTTCGATATTAAAATGAAATAAAACATAAATAAAATTATATTTCATTATTTGTATATCCAACCACAATAATAAAATAAAAACTCTATTTTTTACTAATTCCCAATTCTCAAACCAATTCAATCGATTAAATCTCATCTCCGATAAAACTTCCGAATAATCCTTCCGGTAACTTAAACGAATAATCTCATTTGAATAAATCCAACTTGTTCGATTAAATCCAAATGGCTAAACTCTTCATCCAAATAAAAATCAAATTAATTAAATTCTTTAAATGATACTTATCTGATTTCCAACTCCGAACTCGGCAATTAAACATTTTGTACGATTTAGATCGGGCGTAATTGAGCCCAAACACATCATCTAGAAAATCAATTTGTGGCTGATAATAAAGTCAGTGAATATGGCCTTGAACAGATAAGCAGAGAATCCATTTTCCTGCAAAAACCAACAGACTGAACAAACCGGTTAGCGGTTAGTTAAAAATGTCATGCAGGATGAGATGACGTGCGAAATGAACCTAATAATGTTAGGGAAAAATTTGGGGTATTACAGTTGCCCCTATTTAAATATCTTCACCGGATGATTTGAGCAGCGGAGACTCAAGGAATCACGGTAGAGGGATTTAAATACAGATAACCGAAAATTTTGCTCTTAGACGCAGTGCTATGGACAAAACGAAACGACTACAATATTGACAATGCCATGACTTTAATATGATGCGTATGATGGAATGATAAATGCAAGGATGCAGACGACATGACGACACAGAGGACATACGCGAAGGCCAAACCTCACTGGGGACAACGACGCACTGATGAAACAGCACGACACTGGGGAACTCTAAAGTGATGGATCAATCGGTGCAGGCACGACCAGTTGTTACTTTAGGATGAAACGGTAACACAGGATCCACACGGCGGTAGGATCAGGTAAATGACAAGTGCTAGAATTTTCGGAACATTCCTTTAAACAAAGAGATCGAGCGGGATCTTCAGGAATCGTCAGAAAATATACAGAGAGAAACAAACATCATAAACGTCTGGAAGAACATCGAATGAACTCTGAAACACACCAGAGATACTCGGAAAAACATCGAATAAACTCTAGGATAAAAAAACAAATTTCAGGGACATCCAGAAGAACATCGAATGAGCTCTGGAACATAACAGAGATACTCGGAAAAACGTCGAATAAACTCTGAGCTGCATCCAAAAATAAAATGACAACATCTATAGGAGCATGAGATGAAGACAAGTCCTCTGAAGGTACATCCGAAACATTTAGGAAAGCAATAAATGCACGGGAAGAGTTTGAAGACATATTTGGAATAACATCAGATAAGCAACAAGGAGTTCTGGAAGAACATCAGAACCAAAATCAATCTGGAAAAACGTCATAAAGAGAAACGTATCCGGAAAACCATCGAAAACATTCTAGAAAACCATCATAATCGAAAGAAAATATCTGGGAAACCATCAGATAAGTTCTGGAATAATATCAGAACAAAGGCTCAAACTGGAAAAACATTAGAGAGAGAAACGTCATCGGATAGATTCTGGAAAACCATCAGAATCAAAGGAAATATCTGGAAAACCATCAGATAAGTTCTGGAAGAACATCAGAACAAAGACTCAGTCTGGAAAACCATCAGAAAGAGGAATAAATCCGGAAAAACATCAGATAAGATTCTGGAAAACCATCAGAATCTAAAGGAAAATATCTGGAAAATCGCCAGATAAGTTCTGGAAGAACATCAGAACAGAGATTCGATCTGGAAAACCATCAGATAAAGGAATAAATCTGGAAAACCATCGGAAATATTCTAGAAAACCATCAGAATCGAAGGGAAGTATCTAGAAAACCATCATAACAAAAGACTCATTCTGGAAAACCATCAAAAAGAGGGATAAAATGTGACATCCAAGAAATGACATTGGATAAAACGGTATCAGAGATCCAATAATGGCTTTGAATGAAAGGTATAAACACAATGTATGAGAAGAGTATTGGACATAAAAGGAATAGACATATTCGGAAAACCATCGGATAAGAAAAACGTCATATCTGGAAGAACATCAGACAGACACGATAATTGTTTGGTAGGTGCCAAGTAAATTGGACTTTGACCACAAGGTAAGACCATGAATAAAACACGACCTCGGGAGAAATGCAAATGAGGATGAAACACTCATGATATGAATATGTATAAGAATTATGCTATGAGATATGATCAAATGCAAATGCAGATGCCGACGACAAGGCTTGACTCATTTGGTGAGATGACAAGACTGGAAAACTGATTCCTCAACACGGAGATCATTGTCCTTATGCTTTAGGGACTAAAGATGTTACTGTTGAACACATCTCTATCGCAATGGTAAACTGTATCAAGTTGATGGTCCTTGTAGGAAGGAAGGACAGCTGTCTGGGATCCTTTAAGTAAACTGCTCCAGATTAAGTCGTCTGTTATAGATGAACTGATAATTGCTTCAGGTTTTCTGATTCGTAAAAATGACTGTTTTACTGTGCCATCAGAAGGCTTGCCCCAGTTTGAGTCTTGAAAAATCTTTTGGATAAACTAAATCTGAGAAGAACCTGCTTTGAACAAATCTTGAACTGATTCTTAGACAAGATGTAAAAGGAACTTTCCCCTGATAGGATCACTTGACCAAGTTTCTCGATGTTTGAAAATTCCTTAGAGGAAAGCCAGTTTGCAAATAAAAGTGTTCATACAAACATGGTAATGCAAAGTTCATGCAACTTTTGAAATCAAAATTGTTTTTGAAAGATGAAAAATAAATGAGTCGTTGGTCAGAACACGGTGGTTCAAAACGCTCAAAGTTTAAAACAAACGTGTACTGCCAAAATAAATTATTCGCAAAGATCTTTTGGAGTCAGCTTACGCAACCTTGCTGTAGTATGCTTTCAAAATAACCTTGCTTCAATTAGGTCTTTTGAGGATTGTAACGTGGTCTGGTTCACGGTTTATGAAATAAAGGATAAAGGCTCAAAATTTATTTGTTCCCACCCAATCTACGTGATAATCTTCAGTCCTATGCTCAGTTAACTCATATTAAGCATTCAGGTTCCTATAGGTTAGAAATTACATTGATAATAATGGCGATGGTTCAAAAGTTTAAGAGACCCTTTGAAAATGCAACCACTACTTCCCTATAACATTTAGTTGTTTTGACATTGAGGATTTTTCAGGGTAAGGATTTAAAGATCTCCTCTTTTTATTATCCCTAACTTTTTCCTGAACTGTTTCTTTTAAAGCACACAGTTAGCGAGATGCCCCAGTTTTGCCTAAGTCCCCTTCTTAGGTTTTGACTTAGCGGGCTTTTTTTTTGTTTTTTTTTTTGAAAGAAAGTGACTGCCTAGCTTAATAATCATGGTGAACCATCATCGACTTTTTAGCTTGGAAAACATCTTCGACACTTGCTTGTTATGTGTGAAGGAAAATTGTGAGTTTAACCTTTATATGAAAGGTGTATTGTAGGAAAGCACAACCGAGTTAATTGAGAACCTACCCATGCCCTAGGTTAAGATCGCGGGTTTTCTGTAAAGAAAGAAACTCCAACTTCTATGCTCGAAGGGGGTGACAAGGTATAACTTCCTTATTTCTCCAGTATTTGGGAGTTGAAACAATTCCTTACATCGACAACAAAGTTTGATTGAAAGCATACTGACAGCATTTATAGGTATAACGTTTTCGACATCCTCCCTCCAACATTTGCATATCAAAAATTTGGACAAGAAGTAAATATTTGAAAGATAAAGCATAAAGATGCAAATAATAGACAAAATGAATTGAAATCGAAAGTTGCAATGCTCAGTTCATTAATGTAAAGGTACAACCATAGTTTGAAACCAAACAGCTAATATAAAAATAAGGAAAATACAAACAACGAGAAACAAAAGGCCTAATGACTAAATCAGTACAAGGGTGAGTCGTCCTGCTTGAAGCTTCACTTTTGATGCACTGACAAAGGATTTTTCTGGACATTCGGAGGATTATCCTCAAAATCAAGATTCCAGATCTAACCAACTCACGCACTCTAGCTTTTAGTGCAAAACAATGCTCCAAGTCGTGGCCCAGGGCACCCTCATGAAACGTGCACTGGAAGTCAACCCTAAATCCAGTTGGAGGAGGATTAGGAGGAGGTGGTAAAGCCCTTGTAGTGATTAACCCTCGTTGTACCAGGTAAGGATAAAGTTCCGTGTAAGTCATAGGAATAGGATCAAATTGATTCCTATTTCGATACTGGTCTTGTCTAACAACTGGACATTGAGGAGTCTGAGTTGGTGGTAGGGCAACAACATGATGATCAACAGGTTGAAGTCCATGGCGAGGCCTTCTTGATTCAGTCATGACAACATTGGTCTGTTCCTCTTTCTTCTTCTGGAAATTCCCATAGGATTTCTTTGCACCATTAGAAGATTTGGCAGCTTTGGATACCTTACCATTTTTCAAACCTTCTTCTAACCTTTGGCCAATAGTTACCAGATCTGTAAAGCTTGAAGAGACACTTCCAATCATCTTTTCCCAATAGAAAGGAGACAGAGTATTCATGAACATTCCTGTCAGTTCCTTCTCTGCTATTGGGGGTTCAACTTGGGAAGCTAACTCTCTCCAGCGCTGAGCATATTCCTTGAACGACTCTTTTTCCTTCTGAGACATACTTTGAAGCTGAAGATGATCGGGAGCCATGTCTAAATTGTATTTGTATTGCTTCATAAAAGCGTTGGTGAGATCCTGGAAGTAGTGGACGCTGTTATGCTCCAAGTTCATATACCACTTGAGAGAAGCACCACTCAAATTGTCCTGAAAGCAATGGATGAGCAGCTTCTGATTGTTGGTGTAGGCTGCCATCTTTCGGAAGTACATAACTAGATGGGCTCTTGGACATGAGTGGCCTTGATACTTCACAAATTCAGGAGTCTTGAACTTGGTAAGCAAAACAAGACCAGAAACTAGGCACATATTATCGGCATCAACGTTGAAGAAATCAGTACCCTCGACAGCTTGGAGTCTCTTGTTTATAATCTGAAATTGTTCACGGGTAATCTCAGGCTCAATAAAATCTTCTTGGTATTCTCTTTGAACACCGACAACATTGTACTCATAGGGAGGATTCTCAAAGGGAGCTTGGACAGTCTGATTAACAGTGTGGACCACAGGTCTGACCTCGGCAAGGACAAGAGCTTGAAAAACTAGTCTGAGAGTCTGACCAATCGTAGCAGTAGATGCAATAGGTGGAGAGTAGTTATGAGGTAGACTAAAATCTGGCCAAGTAGATGGCGGCAGTGAAACAGGAGGTGGATCAGCACTTGAAACTTCCTGAATGACGGTCCTCTGAGGTGGCTCTCCTCTGGCAATCAGTACTTGAAGCATCTGGGTAAGCTTGTTCATGCCTACTTTCAACTCATCGATCTCCATTCGAACTTCTACATTATGTTACTCTTGTTCTGACATCAGGCGTCTATAGTTAGCTCTAGTCTGATATTTGTGTCGAGGAATCAGCTTGACGACTCAAAGAGACACCGGAAGGTAAAGACAACTGGACATGAGAAACCGGGGGGAAAATGTAATGTAAGACATGATGTTAATACAATGCAATGGTTTCAAGAACTTCAACGGTCGATTGCAAATCTTTTCTAAGAAACGCTGGAAAATGTTGTAGACGTTAAAATGTAAGACTTTTGAATTTGCAAAGGACAGTTGAATTCCTTGAAACTAGGAATGATATGATGTTTTATGGATGCAATGCACAATCACACACAAAAAACAAAAGTCCTAGGTTAAAGGTATAATGAGCGGAGTCAAGGTCTACCCTTCCCAAAGGTATGTACTATAGGGTTAATTGTACCTGCAGAACAAGGGTTCTAAAGAAGTGCCCAAAGTCATCAATCCATCTTTCGGATATTATCAATTTCCCGACTAACTCGGTGGTTAATAATATTCTCAAGAGAACCTCTTTTGAGTGTAGCATCGCGTAGCAACTATTTTGGGACTACTCCCTCATAGTTCCTGCACTACATCCTAGATAAGGCCAAGGTGGTGTTAAGGTACTATGGTCCCCAATATCACGGCTCCAATCGGAAATAGTAAGTGTTTTCACGAATACTCCTTCAACAAAACCATTTTCGAAAGGGTCTCAACTGAGCGGTGATTCTCGAGTCAGCTTGGTCGAGAATCACTCCCTATAAGCCTCGTCAAAAATATCACCTTCCTATAATAATGTCACTCAAGTCCGGGTGTAGGACCTATCTCACAACAAAATAGATATCCCAAGTAAGGTATAACAAATATATTATATACAAGCAAGCAAATAATAAGGCGAATAATAAGAAATAAACAAAGTAGAGGTAACCCTTAAAAGTTATGCGTCCCCAGTGAAGTCACCATTTTCTGTTGCGGTTAGAATAGGATATCAAATTATTAATTAATTTGAATCGCTATCTTTGATTCGCAACCGATCTTTGATTTATCCGAAGGAAAAGGTCAAAAGAAGGAAAATCTAATTTGTGCATCGTAAACAATGCGGAGAGAGATCTAGGTAAGGGGTTGGTTAAGCTTAGGAAAGGTATTAGCACCCTAAACTTGTGTAGTACTCTACAGAAACCTTTTGTTTATTTTACTACTTTTGCTTATTATTCTCTTTAGGGTATATGTGCTAAGGGTTAAAAGTGACAGAAAGACCTAAGCGTTAGTCCTAAGTTTACTCGGCAAGATTCGCATCTTGTGCCTACGTGTCCTGGATAGGGAATGGAATCAGAGTAATCGTAGTTCCCCTTGAAAGGGAGGTTAGAAACGTCTTGAATGTGGTCAAGGTTTCAATGGGGGAGTAAGCGTTCTTAAGGAAAGGCTTACGTGGAGTGCGGCGATTCTTATTTCTACGTTGAAAATAGTTGAATTGAAATTAGGGTTAAAGAGGTATTCCACGGAGGGAAACCCTAAAACGGAGTACGGCGACTCCTTAACCTAATGCTAGGGTAAAGGGTATTTTCGTCCACAGCGGGACACCTATGCAATTAGGGTTTTGAATGGGTCAAAGGTGAGGACTATTGACTCAGCGATCAAACTGTTAGACCTAATCCTTTGGAAGGTTTTAACAGGAAAACATTGTGCAAAGATAATTAAAGCGGCAGTATGAAAAATATGGAAAAAGTACGTAAACAGTAAAACATGCACAACGACGATCACTCGCGTAAATTACAACCATGAAAAAAGCAAAAATAACTGACAGAATATAACACGACGATATACTCGCGTAAATTACAACCATAAAAAAAAAATTGCAAAAATAATAACTAAATAAAGCGATGATGTCTCGCATAATTACAACAGAAAGGTGAAATATATATAAAAAAAAAAAGACCCCAAGTTAGCAACCAGAGACAAATAAAATAACGGTCAGACGAAAATTAAACGACCAGACTAGGAACTCTTTATTTTTGAATTTTTATTAAAACAATTAATTTTAACTTTGAATTATAAAAAAAGAAATACTAACTATAACTCAAAAAAAAATTACTAACTATAAGTTATAAAAAATGGTTTTTAATTATAAGTTTTATGCTTTTCTTTTTAAAAAAAAGTATTGGTTAATTTTAAATAAAAATGGTTTTAATTTTAGAAGTGATTTTAAATTTTAAGTTTTAAAAATGAGTTTTAATTCAAAAAAGTTTTAATTTAGAAAAAGTTTTAATTAAATGTTAATGAAAGGAGTTTTACATTAAGTTTAAATAATAAATTTGATTCAAGTTAAGCTTTACTAAAACAATTTGTTTTAACTTAAGTTTTAATAAAGAATTTAATTTACATTTAAATAAAAACTTTGACTTACATTAAGTTTTAATAAAAGCTTTAATTTACATTCAGTTTACATAAAAATCATTAAGAAGAGATATTAAAATGCCAATTATTAGTCATATGGAAATTATGATGAGTTATTATGTTTTCCTTTACTAAATGAATTATAAATTACAGGAAAATGAACAAAACTTAGAACAGATAAATAAAGAAAAAGAAAAAGAAAAAAAGAAAAAGAAAATTAAGTGAAAAGAACATAAAGAGAGGGAGAGGGACGTGTGTTTTGGGGCTGAAGCACTTTTAGGTTTTATTTCCCTGTTCTTCTTCTCTAAATGGCCGGAGGCCATTGTTGACCCATTTGAAGCTTTTCCTTTCCATCACTTGCATGGCCTCTTCTCTCTGATGAAAATTTTTAAAACAAAACATATAACCCATTTGATGATGAAGTTGCTCACCTCGGTTAGGGGTTTAAAGCGACTTCTCTAAGGGATGACGGTGGGACGATGATGGAGGGTGCGGTTTCCGCTCCTCTGAGTCCGTGATGCTTTGAACGGAGAGAGCCGTCGGAATCTTCTTCCGTCCGGAGTCGTCGGAAAACTCCGTTGGCCGACGGTTTGATTTTGGCGTCGTCCTGGCTTGTCCCTTTCTGATGATGACGCGTTTCGATCTTCTTTTGTCCTTCCGACTTCGCCCGTCCATTCGTTGATGATGATGAAATCGTAAGGGTTTGTGAATCTAAGGTTTTTTCAGCCCCCCCCCCCCCCCCCCTTGATCTTACGGGTTTGATGATTTATATACTGATTTTCATTTTTCTTCGATGGGCTTGGATCCTCCCGATTTGGCTGTGTTTTTTCCTCACGGTTTGATGATTTGTTTGACCGAGCTTGTAATGTTTTGTTGTTGTGGGTTACGAATTCATTGCATTATTTTATGCCTTTTCCATATTAATGTTGCTTGTTGGTAGGCTGAGTTTGTTGCGAGAATTTTCCGAAAGTTGTGATGCAACTTGCTATTTGATCCATCTG
Source organism: Lathyrus sativus (assembly GCA_963859935.3). Taxonomy (NCBI): domain Eukaryota; kingdom Viridiplantae; phylum Streptophyta; class Magnoliopsida; order Fabales; family Fabaceae; genus Lathyrus; species Lathyrus sativus. The sequence goes on from OZ012739.1 coordinate 662,557,972, forward strand.
GACTTCAGAAATTTCAGGAAACTTGTTTGTGCCTTGTTTGGAAAAAAAAATCACTTGTTGTAAGAAAAGTGTTTTTCCTAAAAGCACTTTTCAGGAATCACTTTTTTCGCAAACAATCACTTTTTCTCTCTCTCTCTCTTGGTTGGATAACAGATTATTGTCGGTTTTAGCCTGAGGTTGGAAATAAGTCGGGAGTTGGCTTTGACTTCGTCGTTGCCCACCCGATGTACCCGATGATGACATTAAGCTGGGGTATCAGAACCAAATTTCTAACCGTTTTAAAAACTTGTTTGTTGTTGATTTGCAGGTTCGGATAAAATCGGAGACTCGAAGAAATCGAAGAAATCGAAAAAAGTATTTTTAGGAATTTAGGATTTTAGAAAAAGAAATTTAATTTAATTTTGTCAATTTTTTTTTTTTTTGATATTGTAAAGAAATAAAAATATTTTTTGATATTGAAATAAAATTATTCATTTTTTGGATATTGTAATGAAATAAAATTATTATTGTTTTTTTTTTGTTTTTGATATTAAAATGAAATGAAACTATTATTTTTTTCGATATTAAAATGAAATAAAACATAAATAAAATTATATTTCATTATTTGGATATCCAACCACAATAATAAAATAAAAATTCTATTTTTGACTAATTCCCAATTCTCAAACCAATTCAAGCCATTAAATCTCATCTCCGATAAAACTTTCGAATAATCCTTCCGGTAACTTAAACGAATAATCTCATCTGAATAAATCCAACTTGTTCGATTAAATCCAAATGGCTAAACTCTTCATCCAAATAAAAATCAAATTAATTAAATTCCTTAAATGATACTTATCCTATTTTCAACTCCGAATTCGGCAATTAAACATTTTGTATGGTTTAGATCGGACGTAACTGAGCCCAAACACATCATCTGGCAAATCAATTTATGGCTGATAATAAAGTCAGTGAATATGGCCTTGAACAGATAAGCAAAGAATCAATTTTTCTGCAAAAACCAACAGACTGAACAAACCGGTTAGCGGTTAGTTAAAAATGTCATGCAGGATGAGATGACATGCGAAATGAACCTAATAATGTCAGGGCAAAATTTGGGGTATTACAGTATGGTTACCTATATTATAATTTTTCGATAACAATTAATCGATATGAATGTATTGAAATTATTAATTAAGGAAGATGAAGTTAGTTAGTTGATATAATGAGAGTTAGTTAAATTGTAACTAACTTGTGTAGCAAGGTATCATCACATGCAGGAAATATATGTTAGTTGTGATGTACCATTATTTTAATATAAATTGTGTAATACTACAACATTCAAGGATAATAAGAAAACTCTTATTTCACCATAACATTCTCATTTTTTCTTCCCTCTTCTTCTTCTTCTTCTCTTCTCATCATATTCAAACCTTCTTGATTTTCATGTTAACAATATATGGTTTATATATTATTAAGATGGTATCAGTCGCAAACACTTAGTTTCTCGTATATTTTGTTCTTATACATTCATTTCATGCACATCTTCTTCATCCTTCTTTGATTGTGCACTATTCTTGATCCTTCCACCATGGCTCTGTTGCCCGCCACCACTTCTCAAATGTGTGTCTCTAATGGTGACATAGATTTAGTTTACTATATTCACCTTAAGTGAAGGTCTCAAGTTTGTGAAACTCGCTCCTCTTCTGATCGGTTCCAATTACCTATCTTGGTCTCGCTCAATGCAACGAGCTATTGGCACCAAAAATAAAATCTAGTTCATAGAAGAATTCGTTGAAGTTCTAGATGTTCATGATTTGAATAGAGCGGCGTGGGAAAGATGCAACTACTTAGTGCATTCATGGATACTCAACTCAGTCTCTGAATCAATTGTTCAAACGATCATTTTTATGGAAAATGCTTTGGATGTGCAGATAGATATCAAAGAAATATTTGCTAAAGAAGGTAGAATATGAGTACTTCATCTTTGTGCAGAACTCAAAAACCTCAATTAAGGTATGAAATCAGTTCTTGGCTATTTCATTAAAATGTGTGGATTGTGGGAAGAACTGAATTCCCATAGACCTATGTCGATTTGTACTTGTATACACCAATGTCGTTGTGAAGCTATGCATTATACTAATAATTTTTCATTTTGGAGATCAAGTCATTCAGTTTTTAATAGCCTTGAATGAAAATTTTTCTGTCATAAAGACTCAAGTTCTACTCATGGAACCCCTACCTTCGATCAACAAAATCTATTATATGGTAGTGCAAGAAGAGAGCAATAACATATCATTGTTGCCTAAGCCAAATGTTATTTCTATTAGTGAATATTCTAACACTCTGATAAATGATTATGATGCAAGAAAACTAAATGGTCGAGGTAAGAATAATAGATATAAGATGGATATTCTCATGTGTCCTTATTGCAATAGAATTGGTAACATTGTGGATGTTTGTTATATGAAACATGGTTTTCCTCCTCACTTGGGCAAGAAACAAGTTTTAGCAAATTCATCCAAAACTATTGGTAATAAATATCAAATATAACCCAATGGTGGTGAGGATAGTTCAATATCTGCTTAAGTCGGTATTACTCAGGAATAATATGTTCAACTAATGAGCTTACTCCAACAATCGAACCTCATGTATCATGTTCATTCTTCCACTATTATGCCTAATTCCAATCACATTTCCACTCATTTTGACATACATCAAATGAGAAGTTAGGTACTTCCTTAGTGTCAAGCATAACATGTTTTAGTCATCATGGTTCTAGTTCTTGGATCATTGATTCAGGAGAAAATGATCATGTTTGTTCATATTTGCAATATTTCAATTCCTATTATAAAATTAACCAATCAATGTCTGTCTCCCAAATAGATCCTTTGTATCAGCCAAGTATGCAGGCACAGTTACATTTTCACCACACCTTTATCTCACGCATGTTTTCTACGCTCCTGAATTTTTTCTAAACCTACTCTTTGTAACAAAATTATGTCAATCTCTTCAGTGCATACTTTAATTTTTAAATAATAAATGGGATTTGAAATCTAAGAAGATGATTGGTTTATCTAATGAGATGGACGAATGTCACAATGATAATCGGATATCAATCTATTATATTAACTTGAATCACAAAACATTAAATGTTCACCACCAAACTTTAATTTATCCAAAGGAAAGGGAAAAGATCGAATAAAACCCTACTTGTGAAATATAACAACAATGTGAAGAGATCTAAAGGTTTGGGTGAAGGTAGGAAAAACACTTAGAAGGGGGGGTTGAATAAGGGTTTTAAAAAAATTAAGATGATAGAAAAAATAGCAAGGTATTTTTATCCTGTTTCGTTTGAACTCAAACTAATCCAGTCCATCCTACCAAGGTGATTTGTCTTTCTCAACAAGGACTTAATCCACTAAATCAAACTGATTACAGTGTTAACCACTAAGACAATTGTCTTAGTCTTCTCAAGAAATCTGACCACACTTGGTGTCTTAAGGAATCTTTTACAAAAGATAAACTGACATTGTGTTTAAGATTTGCTTCTAAAAAGCTATATTACAACAGTGATTTTTACACAAGTTTAAGAACAAAAAGAAAAACTATTCAGCTTTGAAGAAAGTTTGTTTGAGTTGCTTGTTGAATAATTTGTCAATAATTCGTTTGAAGTTCGTTAACCTTTGAAGTGATGTTGAGACTAGCTTTTGTAGTACTTTGAAGTCCATATCTCAAAGACTGTGCAATGTTGTGCATTCTGTTGCTTTTTGTCTTCTATTGACTTTTTCTTTCTCAGAAGGGGAATGTTCAGACAAATCCTTTTTGTCTGAATTCATGTGTCATGCACGAATGAGGAAAGAGCCGTTTGGATAAGGACAAGGAATATGCCAACAGATCTTTATTTGAACAGCATCTTCTTCATATCAGAGTTAACTCGATCAGAGTTTCTCCATCAGAGATTGCAGCAAAGTGCTTTAAGCGTGAAATTCTATATCAGAGCAGACTTGCTTATCAGAGCCTATGTACTTGCAGTGTTAAGTACTTCCAGAGTCTTCTGATTCATTACATATGTCTTTACGCTCAGAGTCTTCTGCAGCTTTACATATGTAGCTTCACTCAAATTCTTCTCAGCTTCGCTCAGAGTCATTTGTAGCAGATCAGAGTCTTCTGATGTGTTACTTCTGACATTCAGAGCTTTATCGTTCTGTAGTGTTCAGAGGCGTTCTTCCTTCCAGAATAATATTAATTTTTATATCTGAAACAAATAAACACTTGAACAGAATTAGAGTATATATTTCTTTTATACAAAATTTCATTAATGTTATCATCAAAACAATGAGATATATTAAACACCAATCTGTGTTCTAACATTGGGGGTTAGTTATACTAAGGAAAAGTATTAACACCCTAAGTATTTATAGTATTCTATAGGAAATTTTGTTTAAACAGAAAAAAAAATATTACTCCCCCTGAAATGAATACTTCTGGAAAGAATAAATACTTCCCTTTCAGATCTTGTATTCTTTTCAGCATCAGAGCACACTTGTAGATTCTCATACTTTGGTTCAGAGTTAATTCTTAGAATTTTATCATATGAGAATTATTAGCTCTGAAACACTCAAAAAATATGATTAGATGTAATTTATCATGTATGAGTTACCTTTTGGTATCTATTTATGTGAATTATCAAAATTACCATTTTCTACCCCTTTTTGTCATATCAAAAAGAATCTGATTAAGAAAAACTTTAAGACAGAAAAAATATAACAGAGGAAAACAAGAATTCATAAGATAGATTTTGATGGAAAAATAAAACATTCACAGATGCATTTGATAAATATAATCCAAAATATAATCCATAAAAACAGATAACACATAAGTGCACAAACAACAAAGAAACTAAGAAGGACGAGAAGCCAAAATCCTCAGAAGATTCGTTATCTCAGATGTGGACTCTTCTTGCTTTGCCATCTAAGTCTTGATTTCTTCAGTGGTATTCTCTTTCTTAACCGTCCATGATCTTATCTCAGAGTTGCTAGCCTCCAGCTGAGCAAACGTAGCATTCAGATCACCATCTTCTTTCTTCATTCAGATGACCCAGGAGCAGATGCAGAAGTAGATGCAGTGTGGATAACCAAAGAAGCAGATGCATTCTCTACAATCATGTCAGAAGGTTGAGCAGAGTCAATAGTTTCTTTTGGACCAGGAGCAGAATCTTATGGAATGACGTCTTCAGGTTTAGACACTTCAGCAATCTCAGATGCAGCCAAGTCTTCAGAAGGAATACACACATCCTTTGCAGGCGTGTTTTCTAGAAGCAAAGTTGGATTTCTGCTGACACTCAGAAGAGTGAGTCTGATAGCTTCAGCAAATCTGACCTTTGCATCATCAGAACAAATCTCTTGAAGATTTGAAGCCACAGAGTTGAATCTGGTTTTGAATCTCTTCCAGATAGATTCAGAATCATCAGGATTCAAACTAGACATGCATTCCTTCTTGGCGGAAGATAACCACATTTTTATTTCTTTTTCAAAACCAGCAAATAGAGTACCAACATCTAGCCTAGGTTTGGGTTTCAGGTAGGCTTCTATGAAGGTGTTTTGATGGGTGCAGAAGTTGAAGGTATGGAAAAAGAAGGAATAATGATAACAGGTGGATATGATGAAGAAGGAATATGGACCAATGAGGTTTTAGCAATCTTAGGTTCAGATGGGGTTGGTTTAGATGAAAAAATATCATCTTTAGAGTCAGATGGGATAGAAACAAAAGGGTTGAGAAAAGATGAGATGACATATGATCTATCAGAATCAGTGGAATCAGATGAATCAGAAGATTCAGATGATCCAGATGGAACTGGATAGACAGTCGTGAGAGGTTGGAGATCAAGAATGACTGGTTTAGGATCAGATGGTAAGGTTTCTGTTTGTTGTGGTTCAGAAGTTTGATTTTCAGATGGTGGATGTTCAGAAGGTTGGTTTACAGAGGGGTTTGGTTCATAAGTTTGTGGAATAGAAGATGGGGTTTTATCAAGGGTAGTTTTCTGATGGATGTTGAAGGAAGGTGTGGATGGTACAGATGATTGTGGTTCAGATGGTTG